>OZ035960.1:107377932-108057932 GCA_964034945.1 Chrysopilus asiliformis
TTCTGGATAAAACTCATTGGACGCATATTGCCATGTTCCCTGCCATCAAACTTTTTTGATCTTCAGTCGAATTTCAACACAAATCCTTTTTTAGGGTCTAGGAAATTTACAAAGGGTATAAAATAGATATGGCGTAGGGTAATTGCACCTACCGATGATCGTTTAATAAAGATCAAGTTATAAATATTTCCCATTACTTTACTTGCTGCAGGTTTGATTTTTTAAATTCTCACGCCACAGGCTGACACATTTTTACTTTTCCTAACGCAGGTGAACGCGCGCTAAGTTTGCCTGCTGGAAGCCAATTACGACACACGCAAGTTTACGACTTTTACTGCATTTTTCTTAGTGTACGATCTGTAAAAATGTGGCGAAATTATTTTAAGAAAATCAAAAATTTCGTGTAAATATTAAACAAATTAGCGAAAATATAAAGTAAAATCTCCTGATACATGACCCATAATCCTCTCGCTAACCCTACACAATTTACGAAAATTTGTGAAAAGCCCGAGTATTTTTTCCCTTTGCAACTCTTTTTCCTTATCGCGGGCAGGTCCCGTGACGAACATTACGAAACCCGACTGAACAAATAATTTTTCCTCCTTTCAGTTTTCCACCAACCGGGCGAGAAAATTGCAACTAACGCAAGGAGAAAAGGAAAAATTACTAAAATAGACAAAAGGAAGAAAACCAAAAAAAAAAAAAAGAATATGGGAAAACAAAGAAGTGTATAGAATGATACTTATATATATTTCCACATGTACACGTATGTATATTTAGAAGGAATCCCAATGCCCTAATCCCGATCATCCTGTCATAACGAACATCCCCAAATACAACATGTATTTTGCCAGCATCGTTCGACATCCCCCCAGACCCAATTCCACAAAAACCCTAAATGCCAAACCCAACCAATTGTACCGTCATGGCACATCGTACATATAGTAATGTATCTTAGAAAAAAATAAAGCGGAAAAATTGGGAAAATAGGAAAGAATTTCACTTTGGTCTGTACTCTCCGAATCATTTGAATGAGCGCCAAAAGTTCACAATAGCTTTTGGCACCCACTCAGTTTTGTACCCCTTGACCTACCCTTCGAACACAAAATAGCAGTTGATACAATTTAAATATTGAGCTTCAAATCCCAAGCAGCACATCGAAATCGAGATGGGACGGAAAAACGATATGCGGTCGTAGTATTGAAAATTCTAAAAGTACATCTGAGATCAAATTTTGAGCAAATTTCAACTTCAATCATTTAATCCGGGGTGGGGGTGAAGAAAATTTCACTGGTAAGAGATTTTTTATAAAATAAAATGCGATTTTTTTTAGTTTTCGTAACGAAATTAAATTTTTTGTCATTACAAAACGAAATAACGTAACGAAATAACGTAACGAAATAACGTAACGAAATAACGTAACGAAATAAAATTTGAATTTCGTTACATAACGAAATGTATAACGTTACGAGTTTTTTTTTCGTTTGCCACCCCTGGTATTTTTTCTCTATGTGTAACTCACTTATTTCTCAATTTATAAATACTAATGTTCTACATAAAAAGTGATGAAACGTTGCTCCTTGTGATGAAAAAAGGGAAAAGCACGAGAAACATTTTCCACCCCTTAGCAATACTGTTCCGTTTACACATGCAAAAACTACCCGGAAAATTGACTGGGAAATTTTCACACCCCATGTGGAAAGCTTTCCGCTGGCAACCGGCTATCGAGCTCACTGGCAATCTACGCCATCAAATGCGACTCTCGTAATGCCAAGCGACTAGCAATGAGCCACAGCCGTTCAACCGTGTAGCGTATCCTTCGGCACTGTTCTGGTCTAGTCCTGCCACAGGAGCTGGTTGGCGTGCTCTGAGCTCGCCTGTCAGAGTATCGTAAATACCCTGGTCTGGGATCTGGCATCTGGCTGTATTGTACAATTCTATATGCTCTCCGTTCCGGATTCCCGGTTCATCGTGTCGGTGGGTGGTGTTTTTCTGCACCAGCACTCAGCTTAGCTTAGCTACGCTCAGCTGTTAGTATGTATGGCAAGCATGATGATGATATACTTGGAGGAAACTCCCGATTCGGAGTCAGAGTTGGCTATCAGACATTTAGTCGTCCCGTAAACGCTACACGGTACATTTAAAATCTCGTTTCGGTCGCCTTAGTGTATTCAATACTACGTCGATCTGATATAACGAAATCCTCGCGTTCACAGGATTTGTTCCTGCAGAACTCAGCTCCATATCGTTCCGGTGACCAAGGAATGAGTACAGCGGCAATATGTGAATGTATACGACCAGCGACAGCAGCAACAGTAAGGACGGGACGACGACGAAACAGGATATCATCGGCAGTTTGTTTGTAGTCAGTTGAGTTTGGTTGGGATTCCCAATTTTAACGAACATTTTAACGAAATTATATCGTTTTCGGTGAAAAAGCTCAACAACGACGGAAAGTGTTTAAAGTTTTGACTTTTTTTTATCCCTGTCGTCACATAACGCTACTGCTCATGATGTTGTTGTATTTTATGTCATTGATGGAATATTGCTTCCGTACAACCCTTGTGCCAACTGATGCTGATATTGGCTTCGATACATTCTGTTAATTCTAAAAGAATCGTCCTTTTTGATTATCGACGCAATTTTCAGGATATAATTTCTGCTAAGTACGACCGACGTAGTAAAATTTTATGCATTTCAAGATGTGTTAACGACATAATGATGTGGTGTCCTATGACCACCCCATTCACGTGCTTCAGGTGGTTAATTGCGAGTACCCTATAACAAAAAGTCATCGAATGTTAACCAATTTTTTTCTTTTTTTGATATTTGCATGGAAAAACTATTCAAAAACTTTTGAATTATAGTGAAAATATTTCCACTTGCACACAAATATTTAGAATAGCAGAATTTTGAAAATCAAAGCGATATCTCTGCATAATTAAGCTTAATTATAATTGGATTTTAGTGAATATTGAACCCTTTTAGTGGTTCCATGAAATATTTTTCAAATATAGACGATTTTCTGCATTTCCACTCCAACCTGAGGTAATTTCGTTTTGAACTGGTTACGGTTTACATTGCTATAATGTTCAGGTATTTAGTTTGTTTCAATGAAATTTCAATATTGGTTTTTGCGAATTTAATCAAGTGGTCAGTAGTATATAATTGAAAAAATAAATAAATAAATAAAATATTGAAACGAAAAATATGATTTTTGCGCTATTTTATTGCTGTTTTATAAGTGAGAACCTATAATTTCGCCAAAAATCAGATAAAATAAATTTTGTGACAGTATATAGTGTGAAATAATTTATTAAAATAACAATGGAACTTATTATGCTTGATTCTTTATTCATTTTTGGATTATTCCTTCTCATGACCCACGCCAGTGATAATTTATGTGAGTATGAGTTACAATTTCATTAAAAAAAATATATTTTTAACACTCCTCATTTTTATACTATTACCCTAATTTATTTGTTAAAATTATTTGTCAAAATGTATCGCTGATTTGTTTTTTCAAGCTTTAATTTAACTTGATTTTTTGTTTCTCTGTCTGTCAGGGTCAAAACTTGTAATCCAATTTTGAATTACTTCCACAAAAAAAAAACAAATCCGATTGGCTTGAAATTCTGCACACATACACGGTAAAAATTTTTGGGCTGAATTTTAATCTTTTTGGTATTGTATACAGTTCCACAGCGACAAAATATTAAAATTTATTCCCACGATTCAGATCTTTTTTTTATAGAAAACTAGCTTGCATACCCGTCGTTGCCGGGTTAAGTTTTTTCAAATTTTTTTTTGATGGTCTATATTGGAGCTAAATTTCAGGCCAATCGGCTCGGTAGTTTCCCCGCGACAGGGTAACATAGGGAAGAGCTAAGTTTCGAGATCACTTTACCCCCTCCCCTTACCCCCCACCCACCTCTCGGGCTACTTTTTAATGGGTCTATGTTAAGGCTGGATCCCCGACGAACACCTATGCCAAATTTCAGGCCAATCGGTTCAGTAGTTTCCCCGCGAAAGAGTAACAAAAATGGAAAACTAAGTCTCGAGATGACTTTACCACCTCCCCTTACTCCCGCCACCCATCGCGTTACTTTTCCGTATGTCTATGTTGGAACCAGAACTACCACAGATACTCATGCTAAATTTCAAGTCAATCGGTTCAGCCCTTTTTGCGTGAAAGAGGAACAGACAGACAGACAGACACCAACTCATTTTTATATATTAGTATGATAATCCAAATAAATTTAATTTTGTCGTTGAAATTTGATTGATTGAAAAAGGGGAGTATTGAAAAAACAGTGCTTTTTATACTCTCTATGATATATCATATAGAAGTATATTAGATGTAGTAAACCGTTTGTAACGCATCGAAACAATGATCGGACATAAAAATGAACTACACCAGGGTGTGACAAAAGAAAATTTTTATTTTCGCTGTCCGTCCATCTTCCTGTCTGTCTGTCTGTCCCTCTGTCTGTCCATCTTTCCGTGAACACCATAACTTTCGATAGGATTGAGCTAGAGACTTAAAAATTTCTATAGTTATATTTCTCGTAAACGGCTAGGCTAAGTTCTTGAACGAGTGAAAATTGGACTATTCTTTCCCGCCTCCCTCATACAAACTAGACAGTTTTGTGCAATTTCCTCGAAAACGGTGAGTCATATTCCTCGAAAACGGTAAAATAAAGTTTTTCGAAGGAATTAGTAAAACTTTCAAGATTTCAGAGGTTTGTCGGCAAAACAAACGGGCGATTTCAACAATTCACAAAATTAAAGAAATTTAAAAAAAAGTTTTCAATTCCCAAAATAATTTGTGAATTTCCCGGCAATTTATCATCAAATAAAGTCTATAAAAATTTTAGTGGCACATAAAACATTCACCGATCATTCAAATATTCGCCAAGTATAATAAAAAATTAATTATCGAGCGGTAAAAATTTTTAAATGAGATAATTTGGTATAACGATAAGCGATGACTTTAATGGTTTTTACAGTATGTTAAGAAGTACTTTTATGTTGTGCACATTAAATCTACATAAGGATATCAAACAATTTCCCCCATTTGTTTGTCTTAAAATCTGCCTTTATTTTCTGCACATCCGCCAGTAGCATAGACACCCTCGTCACCACCAGTAAACAGTTAACAACTCAAAACAACAACAATATTTTAAAGGAATATCGAAAGTCTTGCGTTCAATTGTTGTTCATCATATCCTGGAAAGTTAGTGTACACGTTAGGATACAATAAACATTCGAGGATATGAACAAATGTGTATCTTTGTTTTACATTTACGGAGAGCCCACATATATCTATATCTAAGGTTAGGGAGACCATATGTTTTTTTATGTAAACTGGGGAAAAATTATCCCGATTAGGGAGCGGGGGCAACGAAGTATGAGGAAGTTTTTAATGCTTCCATATTAATCGTGAACATTTTAAAAGCTCGACAGGAATGATTCAATTTTTGTATTTTATTTGTGATTATAAAAAGTTTTATGCGTATTTTTTGTTTTCTAAATATAACCAATATTGCGCCGCAGGCAAAAACTTTAGAAAGAAAACAATCCCACTTTTGAAAACTATTTACAGGTGCTGCTCCACATGAGAGTAAATACGCGAGTAACTCTCAAAAACTCTCGAAAGTTACTCGCAGGAGGTTGTCCATTTTAGAGTTAATTTCGTCGATTTTTCTCTTTTTAAGACCAATATCTTGATTTTTTTTGACTTCTTGCTTTGGCGAGTTCTCGAGAGCTACTAGCGAAATTTAAACGCCGTTCGTATCTGGCGAGCAACTCCCCGAGAGTTCAGTGGGTGCGTGTCGACTAGACAGTAGAATCACTTTTGACAGCTCGCAGAAACTAGCTCGCGAGTTTTCGCGAGTTTCTGCGAGCAAATCTCAGAGACGTGTTCCTTTGCGAGTAGCTGCTATCGAGAGGTTCTCGCCGGAATTTACTCTCATGTGGAGCGGACCTTAACACTACATTGCCCAAGCAAGTCATTTTGACTGCTTTTTAGTTTCAATCAGAAAATAAATTATGTATATAATGACACAATTTGTTAGAATTTTGTGACTTTTTGTACAACATATAAATGCATTTATTAATAATTGTAGTTACCTCCCCCCTCCTTCATTTCCGGTATATACATATATATGTGTTATACCTATATTGACAAAAGCAGTCATTTTGACTGCTTGACTTCCTTGGGCAATCTAGTGTTAAAGTAACGCCCCACAGGCGACTTTTTTTTAAAGAAAAAATGCGTTGCAGACGTTAAAGACTTTAATAAGGCAAACATTTTTAATTTTCATGTCCAATTCTTTTAGTGATAAAGAAATTACAACACTAGATTACATAATTCCGACACAAAATTTTAGTTTCCAGGAAGCCGGAAGAACATGCCTAAATCTAGGACTATTCCGGTCATTCCGGGTCGTATGGTCACCCTACCTAACGTACATATACGAGAATATTTGAAAGTCTATGCACACAGGCATTCCCCGATACATCATTAAATATTTGACTAAGGGCGAGATATATGTTACTGAATCCTTTAAAGAATCTCAACAGGATGTTATCCTGTTACTAAAGTCAATAGGCGAAAAAAAAACATTACAACATTTGATGTAATGGGATATAATTTGAGAATGATAATTTCAAGAAAAACCTCCGGCTTAGTTGGGCTTACAATTTATATAGCAGTGATGGTTAAATTACTTTAATTTTTGGATACTAGAAAAACTTTCAATTAATTTTCAATTACCTTAAGATATCTGAGTCTAATGTTCAAACAGTAAACGTTTTATTGAGTTATATCACTTATCTTTTGTTTATATGTCATACTATATCCATTAAATCTCATCATTTCGTATTAGGCAATAAATTTTATGTGGAATTAATTATGAATTTTGTTGAAAGGAGATTAAATTTATCTTTTTGATGTTTCACATACTTTGTTTTTACGAGAAACAAATATTCCTTCTCATTTATCTTGAGAAGATTTATCAGTTGTGATTAATACAGAACTTTCTCCGGCAATATTTAGTTTATTAAAAATATGGAAATAATACTATTTTATCAAATATCTCGAAAATTTCAAGTCGCTAGCTCAACGCGTTCTCGTGACTGACAGACAGACCAGCAGACAGACCGACAGACAGATCGACAAACGGACCGACAGACAGACCGACAGACAGATGCACGAACGTTCTCATAATTTTGCCTGAAATGAATTTCGTACTAGTCAGAAATTTTCTATCAGCCCACGTTCTCAAGTCGGTCTCCTTAATCAATACAATACTTTCCCTCTATAGCAAAGGAAAGTAAAAAAAATCGAATAATTAAAAAAGATATATAAAATTTAAGATACAAGATAAAAATGCACTTGCTCAGAATTTTATTTTTTTCATATATTGAATCAGTTTTTCATATAAAATTTAGATTTTTTTCCGGTGAGTTTTCAATTCGGCGAGTTTCATTTCGGTAAGTTTTCTTGCGGTGAGTTTGGGTGTAACCATCCATTTCAATTCAAACACATTCAGTTTCCAGTAAATCTGTGCGAGTTGCAAAAAATTTAAACAAGTCGCAAGGTCACTCTTAACCGTTGGGGGTTAAAAAAGCGGTCAGGAACGCAGCCTCTAGTCAAGATATAAAATTATGGGTTAAATTTCCACCTGTGAACCAACCAAACATTTTTCCCCAGAAACACTGGTTTTTTTCTTACTTGTTCACAAGTTTTACTCAATTTAATTTAATTGATATTTATTTAAAAACATTTATTGTGTACTATAGTAGATATTTACCATATAAATATTCCTGTTGAACAAATGTAGTAAAAATAAAATATCGCTCTTGATTAAATGATCGTTTAATTAAAAATATTCCCTTTGATGATAATTAAAAATACTCTCGTTTAATATTTATATCCTTAGGAAAAATAATTATTATGAGTATTTACCTTGCACAAATTCAATTAGATTTTCGTTATGAAATGTCAAAAACATGTGGACACAAAAAACAGAAAAATCTCTTTTGTAACATTAAAAAAAAGCCTTTTTTATTTACTTTCGAAAAAAAAATACGAAATGGAAAAAAAAATTAACAAATACGAAATATTTTTGTCAAGTTTAAAATATAAAAATATAATAAATATGCTATCAGATACTTTATCCTGAAGAACATTGACATTTCGTCATTAAAACTTTTTTTTTACAGCGGGGGTTGAAATTCACGCAACAGAAATCTAAATTAAATCGTTTGTCCTGATTGACTGACTGACTGATTCACTGACGTCCAGCCCAAATCCCTGGAGCTAGAAATCTGAAATTTTTAGACTATGTTTCATCCGTCACGTGGACGCTCACTGAGGTGGGGATCTTTCGAAATTTCAGCCCTAGGAGGGTGAACGGTGAAAGAATATCTCGTAGGTGTTTTAAAAGATTGATTTTTGCTATAAATACTGCCCGTTAGGGGGCTAAAAATCTCACCCGGGGGTTTTTGTGGTCACTAATCACCCATCTGGTGTTAAAATTTCAAAACTCTAAGTAAGAGGTGCTTTGGATAACTCATATATCATTTTTCCCATTTTTCTGGAAAAACCCAGCATTAGGGGCCATCAGGATCGCCAATCACGAAGCTGGTGTTAGAATTTCAAAATTCGAAATGGAAAGTGCTACGCAAATATTCTTTTTCACATTTTTTCTCTATAGAAAACTGGAATCAAGAGGTTTTCGGGGTCGCTGATCTCGAAACTTATCCAAAAACTTTAACCCGGCCATAAAAATACTTAAAACTATCATTTAAAAATTTAAATATTTGGTTAAAATGTTTACTTTTGGATTTCTCATCAGATATATTGGCAATGATAATAAAAAGACAAAAATAAAATCTTGCATCCCAAAAATGAAATCTTCAGCAAATCCTACACCTCTCCCCCCTCCTCGTATTTGCCTTATTATACCAATTTCAACATAAAATATATATTGAAGTAATTTTTCCAAATATATAGGCAGTAAACGTTTACTGAAAGTAATTTATCGACTGTCCTTTCTAATAAGAATTTGAAATCCTGACGAATAGCCTATGTCTCTAAATACATATCCCCAGGGACTAAAGGCTGGCAAGCATACTAAAAACTTGAGCTTTCATAGTAATACTAAAAATCCAACAGCGACAGAAATAGTAAGTAGAAGAAGAACAAGACGGATCAATTTCTGTGCGATGCTGATAGATTTGGCAATTAATCTCCTCAAAAAAAAAAAGGATACCGACCAACCAACGAACCAAAAACCGGTTAGATACTACGATTTATCTAACAGTATAGACGAATACTCAAAAGAATTTCAAAGCAATATCAACCAAGTATCTTTAGAGCCATCTTATTTGTCTCCATTGAAGTCATCGTCCGTTGGACATTTTCCCATCCTAAATCGGAAAAAGAATAAATTCTTTTCTTCATTCTGTGAACTGCACATCAACAACAGAAAAACAAAAACAAAAACGACGATGCGAAAATGAAAGAAAATTCTATCAGATCGCACAATCGAAAGATATTTAGATACCAGGATATCCAGATATACTCGCATATAAAGAATTTGAAATGGATGGATATGGGAGGCAATATGGCATGTGTCCAGCTAACCGATATCCCGGGAAAAAAGATCCTATTCCGAATCACTTTTTAGTTTGTCTGCTTTTTACGTGTGTGTGATTTGCTGTATCGTGTATTGTACTTGTGATAAATGTAAATAAACGACTTGCCAAATACGATGGAAATTCAGCTCGGAAATGGATGAATTTCATAGTACCCCAGGGATATACAGGCAATGCCAAAATATTGAAAGGGAAACCTAAAAAAAGTCTCCCATTTCAGATTTACTCAACCGCTTTAGGAAATGATCAAATGATACTATTTTTGGGGACAAAGAGAAGAAAATTGTAAAAAAGTAGAATAAACATAAACTATGTTACCCGAGTGGGTTTCGAGCAATATATGCAATCAAATTATGGGGCATTTAAAGAGTTGAACATCCTTTTCATGTATTTAAATATTTATTATTTAACCATGTATGGAACTTAAAAATCCTAGAGCTATTTTACCATGTAACTCACACCAGATGCATTTCAGGCCCACTCTCTTTGTTTTGAAATCGACTCGACCCATTTTTAATGAAATTGATAATCTTTAGGTTATCAAAATTCATTTAAGTTCTGTAAAGATAACGAGAATATCATTTTCCCCATTTTTCCCTGCACGGTAAAAAATCCTGGAGTATTTTTCAATCCAAAAATTATATTGACGAAATCTTGATACAAATTTTGATTATATCTAATACCATGCGAATTTTTGAAAATAGTTTAGTATTTTTTGCTTTTATATTTCAAAACTTTTAATATCTATAAATACTTTGAATATAATTGGCTATAATTCAATCAAAAATTTTATAGTAATACTGAATTAAACCAAAAATAAATTTAAAAAAAAAATCTATTCCATACTATTGGATTGAAATCTTAGATTGGATTACATATAAGTCCATTGTAATCCAATTTTGATTAGAATTTATTCCAAGCCGTATCGAAAACTTACATTAGCGGGGTTCAAGGGCCGCTGGTCACGAATCTGTTGTTCAAATCTTAAAATTCGAATCCTGGAGATATTTTAAGGCTAACAAAATTGTCCTTTTTAAAAGATTTTATTTAGCTTGCCTTCGTATCTGTCTGTTTATTTGTCTGTTTGTTTGTTTGTTTGTTTGTTTGTTTGTTTGTTTGTTTGTTTGTTTGTCTGTTTGTTTTGTCTGTTTGTTTGTCTGTTTGTGTGTCTGTTTGTTTGTCCGTTTATTTGTCTGTTTGTTTGTCTGTTTGTTTGTCTGTTTGGTTGTCTGTTTGTTTGTCTGTTTGTTTGTCTGTTTGTTTGTCTATTTGTTTGTCTGTTTGTTTGTCTGTTTGTTTGTCTGTTTGTTTGTCTGTTTGTTTGTCTGTTTGTTTGTCTGTTTGTTTATCTGTTTGTTTGTCTGTCGAGGTCAAATCTTGCAATCCAATTTTGGCCCATTTCCACTAATCCGATTGACTTGAAATTTTGCACACATACGTAAGTCCGATGACAATACAATATTTCCACAACTTCGTCCTTGTAAGGATAAGGAAAGGTCCTGTTGAGACCTGTTTATCCTGTCCTTAAATGTTCCGGAAAAAAACTCTCATCTGGGGGTATTTTGGTGTGACTGAATCCGATTCTGACATTAAGAAGTCGGTAAGGAAAACGTAAGGTCCTGTAAGGATAACGTGATTATGCTTTCCTCAAATTTTCCGAAAAAAAAAATCTCATCTGTGGATTTTGGGATCGCCGAATTCGATTTTGACGTTAAGAAGTCTGTAAAGGTCAATATCCATACAGCTGATCTCCTTATCTGACAGAAACAATCAAAAAACTGGAAAGAGATAAACTTTTGTCATTTTCTGTAGGAGTGACTGAATTTTAAGAAATTATAGATTTCACCCTTTCGACTGAAGTCAATTGTATGCTAATTTCAGCATGCAAATCAATCTCAAATTAAGATGTGATAAGGAAATTATTGTAACAGTATACAACTGCAGATGAAAATCCCAGAAATCAGACAAACAAGTTCATCTGTTGTTGAGGGGACTCATCTGCAGATCAAAAATCGGTTGGGAAAATTAGAACTTTTTAGAACTGCAGAAGACGACAAAATTTGTAAAATGATTGTTTTCTCTCTTTCTGTCCAAGCTGTCTTGGCACAAGTGCGTCCTATACTTTTATCAAATGAAATAATCGACTGTATGGAGATCGCGCTTAAGGATATCTCAAAGGCAAGGATATATATGGTATACGAAAACTAAAAAGGATATTCGCGTTACAGGACTTAAATAAGTTTTGATACACTTGAAACCTATCTCAATCGCTTCTTGAAGATTATAAATTTAATCAAAATCGGTCGAGTAATTTTCGAAATAAAGAGGGTGTGCTCTTTATGTGCCCCTCAAACATGTCCTTTTAGGTAATGAAAAATTTATAAGAGGTCCATAAATATGAAAAAGGACTAGACATGCAAATTTTTTTTATTGCGTAGCAACACCAGCCATTTACTCCAATTTCGTTTGAAAATAAATATTTTTAAAAGGTTAAAAAACATTTGTTTGTCTTTAAAAAAAATTTTCTCCAAGAAGATCCACTCGAATGTTGAAGAGTTAACATTTTAAAGTGCCCATATATCCTGTTACATTAGCTTTCCTATTTAATATTTATGAAATTTAATATTTATGCTATAGAATTTTTAGAGACAAATTCTCCGAAGCAGAATCGTACAAATAACGATATGGATTTTTTATGATTTAATGAAAGTCAGACTCTGATATTCACATAAAGAAATTGAAATTCGTGAAGGCAAGTGAAGTGAACCATTTTACTGCATAGCAACATGGCGTGAAGTACTTTCTAACCTTTCTGATGGGGCTAAATGATCCAACAAAACGCAAATAAATTTTCACGCCGATGTTCCTCAATTTTTACAACATGCCAAATTCACAAAAAAGCATACCAAATTCCCAGATGAAAGCTGTATCACTGCTACTGATTTATTTCCCTAGAATGTATAAAAGTCGAATCGCTTTTCCAACTCCTGGGAAATACGGTTGATTTTTTCATTTAATGGCTATATGCATATGGTACGTGGATGAAAAACGCGAACCACAGACGTAGACTATTTTTTTTTTATTTATTTATTTCTGTTTAGGTTTTTGTTGTTGTCATTTTGTCAGGTAAAGAATTACCTTTAACTTTTGCCTTTAGTCAAAAAGCGCACCTTTGATCTCCATCGGAATTCCGTTTTCATGCAGTAATGAGCACTGGGAAATTTGATTAAAAAATGAATCTGAAAAATATAAATGATATTAATATCGTAATATCAAGAAATCAAATATTTATATATATGTATATAGAGTTTACTTAGGCATCTTAAGGTTTTTCATCATTAGAAACACAATAAAGAATACAAAAAAAGATACTTTTGTAGATACGGGGTGACAAATTTAATTGGACATATTTTCTAAGTGATTTAAAAATAAAATTTTGTTGCGTTATACTATATTAATTTCATTTTTTTGATATATATTTTATTTTATTTATTTTCATGTACAATGAGATGAAATGAAATTTTCTGTGGAACATGCAAATTTAAAAGTAATGAAACTTTAGTTAAGAGCCCACTTTTTTGCTTAACACGTTCACTGCCAACTACGAGTATACTTGTTGTTTTTACACACAACAAAATCGATTTGGTAGTGAACGTGTTAATGGAGTTTCAGCCAAAGTTCAAAAGATCGTGGCATTTTTGAAAAGATCATCTTCTACGACCAGGCCAATATCTACTTGAACGTTTTTATAAATAAGCAAAATTGCAGTAACGTGACGAGAACAGGAGATTTATTCTATCCGTAGAAATTACTATTTAATAGTTTGATAGAGTCATATTCGCAAATGATAGAACTTCAAGCATTGACCGTCAGTGCGAGGATGAATTTGGCGATTGTTCACGAAATTTTATAGCCGAATCGGCTTCAGACTGATTTCTTGGATAAGTTTTTTTCACACAAACAAACGCTGCAGTTCGTCGGTCTAATCAAAAAGTTTTCTGACACCATGATTTCATGAATCATTAAGGTAATTGGCTGCCCAGACAGTAAGTTTTTCACCGAAGTTAGGGTTATGGTAAGGTACGGTAAGATACCCCGGTGGGATAGATGCCCCGAACCGTGAGTCTGCCAAACTAAACAATCTAGAGCGAATACAAATTACTGAATATAAAACCCACATCGACCCTAGTATGTTTACAAAATTACAAGCAAGAACAATGCCCATGAATTCTATGATAGCTTTTAAAAAAAATAAATTATAGCAACAAATTGCTGAATATCTTGACAACTAGTTTTAAAAGTAATTTCTGTTTTTTTATTAGTTTACGTTAAATAAATAGTAATTCTGTTATTTTAATAATTTGTTAATATATTTGTGAAGTGAAACGTTCGTGACATTTGCTTTTTCAACTTTTTTTACATTTGAACATCGTGTACCACGGGTGGTACAATAGCGATTTGTTTTCTGGCGGTTGTGCGCCATCGGTGGTACATGGTGCGTGTTTTTATATTACTTCCACAAAAACACTACCGCACTATTTACTCGCGCGGTTTTAAAAAAAACTGTACATGTACCACCAGTGGTACACGATGTCACGAACGTGTTAAAAAAATCCGTGCAAATAAGGATAGTTTCTCCAGTTTTGGGTGCGGATAGATGCCCATAAAGGGTAGACGCTCCATTTTGTCTTAATTTTAATATGGATAGATGTCATAAAGAAATTTAATTAAAAGAATCAATTTTACCCTAAAATAGGACATTTTATTGACTGCCATTCGCAGTTTAAACAGAAAAAATCGCTAAAGATGTTGCGATCGAAGAAGAGTCTGAGACAATGGAGTCAAGGAGTAGCTCAAGTATTTAGTCGTCTATTTTTCAATTCGTTCAATTTGTTGTGTTGTGTTTTCTCTAATACTCTTGAATTGTATCCAAAAATTGATTTTTTCAATGAATTATACAGTATTTCCCGGATAACTAATTCTCGGATAATTTTACAACCCTTTTAAGTGCAACAGTTTAAGAATTCCATACAATTTTTTAAGGGGGGTGTAAAGATACGCACATTTTTAAGAATTCCATACAATAGTTATCGCTCTACGACAACTCGTTTAAGAGCAAAACTCCTATTACTGCACGAAAAATAGTCTTTAATCAAGTTTCTCCGTCATATATTTTCGCTCGGATAAGTGCACAATTGCTTTTTTCCTTTTAATTTTTAATACTTTATATTCTCATATTTTCTTGATCGTGCGTATCTTTACACCCCCCTGGAAAGTGTAGAAATCACAATTTTTTGCAATTAGGAAATCTGAAAATTGCACAATTTTGTCCAGTAAAAATGGTCCCGCATAAGTACAAAAATTTTTGTCGTTAAAAGAGTATCAGATAAGCGCAAACTTTCGTAACTGCACAAGAAATCCCGGATTTTTCCCATGTGTGTGTAGTCGAATTTATAAATTTATCTAACAAATCAAAAGATCCCTCTCGAACCCCCATAAAATTGTTCCTGCACGCCAAGGCACCCCAGTTTGGTAACCTCCGCACTAGAGCAATTAGAATTTGGTTTCGAATTTTCGTACATGCAAACAAGTATTTAAGTCTGTGGTTTTCCAGATAAAATCCAACCACAAAGTAAGAAATTTTCCGTTCCTTGGAAATCCTGTGATATAACTTTTTTATGATTTCCCTAATTCACTAAAATAATGCAGGGTATTGACATTTTTTTTTATCGTTTTTCTCGCTTGTAAACTGATAATAAAAAACAAAGCCATAAGAATCAACTTCGTCACATATTCAAATTCCTAATCTTCTACACATCTTAATCCTTTCGTTCCGTTTCCACTGCTTAAGGGATGATCGGGTTTCAGAGGCCTACGCTTTGGCAGAATATCCTTGAAATACTCGTAAAAGTGAAAATCATTCCATAAAACGAATGGAAATCTGAAGAAAAATTGTCCAATAATAAAATTTCGCACTAAGAATACAAGATTTGAGTGAGTAAGATTTTCTTTATTCGGTGGTATATTCTGTTTTAGGTATCCTCTTTTATATAAGCTTTTATTTATTTTACGAATAGATATTTAAAACAGATAACAGACACATATTCGTCCCTGTTGGATTTTAAAACCCCCGGTGTTTGGTGTTTTATTCATATCTTGCAGTGGCTTCTCAGTCCATGCAGTATTTAAAGGGAAATCTAATTCTGAGAAGGGTAGACAGAACTGACAGATCACGTTCGTCCAACACCAGCCACGATTGCAATCGGAAAATCATCGAAAGGGGTAACAAAAATCTCAAGGTTAAAACTAGGAGATCCTGAACAGGTCCAAGGCATCCTAGAAACATGAACCACACTAAAACCATCCAACATCAATATTTATCCCTTTCTTTTCGGTAGTCGAAATACTTCCATATCATATGAGGATAAATTTCCTATTTTTATCGATCATTTGATGTCAACCGCAAAAAAAAATCTCTTCTTTTACTTTTTATTTAGGTTCTTTCTTCTTATTCATCTTCGTGGTTTTTTTCTTTATTATTATTCTCTTATTTAAAAAAAATACGCCATTGGAATACATTATAAAGCTCAGTAGGCCTAGTGAAATTTCGTTATTCATTTTTGGGTGGTGGAAAGATTTTTTGGGGTTGCGGCTGGAGAAAATTCTAATTCTTCAGTGATATATTTATGGAGTTAAATATACGCTTTCCCTTTAAAGCGTAATGATGTGCAATATGGATTTCACAAAAATGTTTGCCAATGTTTGTGCGGTCTACGTGTGTAATTATTGAAAATCAAAAAAAAAAATTAAAGACAAGCTTTTGTCTAAAATCATGTTAAGGCCCGTTTCCACGACTATCTACTGGCCGGTGAATAGCTCGTCGGTACACGCGATTTGTATCATTGTATTCGCCAGGGTTATGTGTGCGTTTACTTGCCGCGAAGTTGAAAGTTGGTTTAGTGGCTCAGATTATGAGCACAAATGCAATCTCATCAACTAAAGTAAATATTCAGGTCCGCAACTGTGTGTAATTTTGGCACTTGCTATTAACACGTTGACTGCCAACCCAATTTTTCAAATGTTTAACCCAATTTTTCAAATGTTTAACCCAATTTTTCAAATGTTTAAAGGAAATGCCAATATATGTAGACCTGTAGAATGTATGTATGTATGTACATATACATGATGATAGCCAGGATCCCTCAAAAACTTAGTGCCATTTTTCACTGGCTATCAAAAATTATAGCTATGGCAGTTAATGTGTTAACACGTTGACTGCCACCATGGAAGCGAAAAAATCGGGTCCCAGAGGCCAGTAGACTTTTTTTATGAATTGCCTTGAAATGATATTGTCAATTTTTATATTAAGCGTTAAAATTTATAGAGTTTGTTTTAATTTTTTTGTTTGTGATTATATAAAAGTTATTATGGGTATTTTGTGTTCTTAAAATACAGCAAAAAATGCGCCCCAGGCAAATCTTTTAGAAACAAACATCCCATTATTGAAAAATTAATTTATAAAATGCGCCGCAGGTGATTTTTTTTAAAGAAAAATGTGCTAGAGGCTGGAATTTCCGAGAAAACTGCACCGCAGGTGAAAATTTTTGGGTTTCTTTGTCAATATTTTTAGGGATTAAGGAATTACAGATCTGGAGCGCATAATTCCGGGACAAACGTTTCGTTTCCGGGACGCCGGGACAACATGCCAAAATCCAGGACTGTCTCGGCCATTCCCGGACCTATGATCACCCTATCTATAAATTATATTATTCCGGCAACGGCTCATTTTTCAAAAAAAAATTTATAAGCCACATAAATGTCAAGAATTTTCGCCTATCTCTGGGATTTTTTTTCAACCCAGCTTTTTTTACGTCGTTCAGATTTTTTTTTTCTTCAATTAATATAACGAATAAAACTAAGTGAAATACTTGTAATTTTTTGTGCGTTAAATTTCAGTTCGCTTTTCAGCAATTTTTCATCACCCTCTCCTCTCCCTTGCTGAATCTTGTCACAAATTGAAAAAAAAATCAATTGATATAAAAAATGTATACCAACGCATGTATTCCGGGTACAAAATTAATAATAGTTATAAAAGATTCTATTTTTTAGTAGATCTGGGGATCGACCCCGAATTCTAATCACATATGAGATTAAATAATCATTGTTTAGAATGAGACGCGCGAACTAAATTATCATATTTTATGATATACAAACCGAAAATAAAGTAAAAACTAACATAAGTGTACCATTGAGTTTAGGTATTTACGCATAAATATGCTTGATCCTGTTGTTCTCATCCTTTTTGGGGATGAATTAGAATGTATGGCATGTATCTAAGTAAGTAACTTGTATTTAGTGTATGTATTTATCTATTGTAGTTAATGTATCTAACTTACGCCGCCGTTGCGTACGAATATTTATCTATTTAATGTATTTAATGGATGCTTGTACATTTATATGGTTGACATTATCCTAGTCGCAGCCCCAGTCCTAGCTAACACTAGCATTATTGTCACAAAAGTCCATTAACACCGAATCCATTAAAAGATTAGGAAGCCCTAATCTGAACCGCAATCTCAGTCCTGCCCTCAATGCCACAAAGCACCCCAAAAAATCTGCTTCTCTCATTCCTACGAGCAGCACCTCTAGCGTCTTTGTGAAAGGGTTCCGTTCTCTATATCGTTTAATGGTGTCAGAGAAACACCAAAAGGACCTTGTGGTTCATACTCGTATATAAGTGCAATGTATATAATATAGGCGTGTAATAATAATGGAGGCATGCTGCTGCTTCCCTTATTATGTTTGTATACAAAAATTGATATTGAGACGCGCCATCGGGGTGCGAAAGTAGGGCAAGTAAGCCCCCCTCTACCTCCATTTCCCGCGTCAAGTTTCGTCTTCTGTAATAACGTCAATAAAATTACGCGATCCAGAATACTGGCAAATATTTGCAAACAACTTATGGGGTTTGGCACAACGAGCAGAATAAAGTTGATAAATTAATAAATTGAGGATGGCGGCAAATATTTTTGTCCTTTTTATTAGAACCTGTGATTTTATACTATCAAATCAAAAATATAATAAATATAATAAAAAATCTATCCGCAATTTTACAATAATATAAACATAATTTTAACTATCTGCACTAAAAATACACAACGAGGGATGATTTTTTTGGGTCAATCCAAGAGATAATATGCGCGTGGCGGAGGGGAGATGGTTGAAACAAAATAACAAATTTTATATACAAAATAAAACTGTACAAAATTACCTGAAAATCTACACAGTGGTACTATCTACTCCGAATTTATTGATAAGCTTTGCGACCTGCAGATATTCATCTTCCCTCTGCCCCCTCGCCTGCTATCTCCTAAACTACCAAATGGATTTGATCCGGTTTTCTTCATTAGAGATTTTAGAACATTTTGCGCCTAGGAAAATCAACGCCCCTCTCTGTAATTCCTCCTCTACTGTCTCCTAAACTACTGAATGGATTTTGATATGGTTTTCATCAACACAGAGGTCTTCCCTCAAGGAAATTTTCGCCCCACTAAAATCAACCCTCTCTCCTGCTATCTCCTAAACTATTGAATGCATTTTTATTTGGTCTCCTTCATTGGAATGGTCATCCCGGAGAAGTCAGATTCGAGGCCGAAGCCCGAGGAGGGTGTGGTGGAGGATGTGGGGCAGCGATGAACCGTGGAGTGGTTCGGGGTTGGGCCCCTAGTCCCTCACTATATGAGTTTTTGAAGCTTTTCCACTTTTGTACTATTATTGACTGTAAATTCTTGGAAAAAAAAATTTCTGTGGACTTTATTACTCAATGTTGAAAAGTTCTTTTGTGCATTTAAACATTTTTATCTAAAAACTCACTCGCAATAGTGATTCAACCACAAAAAAATTCACGATTTCGACATGTGGGTTGGTCCACTCTAGCTTTTAACGCCTCATATTAGAAACACTTGTAGTGGCATATATGTGCCATACATGAAAAATGCTCGTAAAGAGCTGTAAGTTTTTATCACTAAAGTCGATATTCGCGTGCTGCGCGGTTTTTGTAACATTTTTGTTGATATATAAGAAGTTTTTTTTACCTTCCTCCTACTTTCATTTTAAATACTGTTGATTGCAACAACAAAAACTTGTCAAAGCAAAATATATAAATTGGTTTAAATTAATTTCGTAAAAAAACGTTTTAAAACAGCAAAGAAGTTTGAAAACAATTAAGTTTGATCTCTTAGTATGTAATTAAGAACTTAAAAACAAATGGAATGTTTTAACGGAAAAAAAACATGTTACAACTTTCTTATTTGTTTTCCATTTTTAATTAATTCAATTTAATTTACTTATATTAAGCTAGGGAGAAGATTCTAACTAAGCCTAAAGCCATTATTTGAATTATTTAACAAAAGGACTCCTCGGTACCGCATTATATAAAACACTGCCATTTTCCCGGTTTTTGTACTTAATTTTTTCTTGTCTAAGGGAATTGAAGGAATGAAATAACGGAATGAACGAACGCACTTCTCATTTAAACAACGGAATTATCTCATCATATTTTCCTTCTTCCAAGTTTTGCCTTTCTTCATCTTTTTGTTATTTACTATACCTACATATGTATATATATGTAGGTATAGTAGTCTCGCCCTTCCTTATGGTTATTTTTTTTTTCTTAAATACTGCTGGGCATCCTGAAGGAATATCAGAGGAAAATGACGAAGCAGGAAAATATAATCGTATTCACAAAAAGAATTTAAAAGAATTATATAAAGTTTATGTACAGAAAAATAAAAAAGAACATAATCCCAGCCATCAAAGATTATGAGAGGAATTTTTGATTTTGGACATTATTCATCCTACGTCAGCTCTCGGAAAATTATTTCAGTTTGGGGCTAAGAAAAGTCCAATGAGTGGGTGCTATGGGGGTGTGGATTCCTATGTTTTCGCTTTGAATTACTTAAGGCTGGCTACTTCATACAAATCGAAGTGAAACCATGTTTTTAAAGAATTTATCCAAACGTTAATGTTCAATCGATGCGAGTGAATAAAGTGGAAAATTTAAATCACAAACCTATGTTAGTACATTGGAAAATTAAGGAAATTAAATATATTTCATGGAATATCGTATAATATGATTCATTTTACTGCCTTCTGCATACTTTATTAAAGTCTTTGACTTGAAGGTGAATGACTCGAAAATCACTTAATGGCCTTTCGATTAATTGGAATTTCTCTGACTTTCCTTTTTGCCGATGATTTGCAACAAAAAATATCTATTAAGATATTAGTCTTTGAAAAGCTGTAAGAACTTTCAAATTTTACTGTTTCAAAGACAAACTTTTTTTACATGAATCGTTAAAACATTTCCCCTAAAAAAAATATAAAACATTATTTCCATTTGAAGAAAATTTCTCAAAAACAAAACAATGAATTCTCACTGTATCAACAAATAATTCTCCGTTAGTATCAAATAAAAATTGCCAAATAATCAAGTGAGTTTTCGTGTCTTCTTATCATGACAAAACCACGTTTAAATGTCTATCAGCTTAAGAAAATGTCAATTCATTCTCAAAGGACATATTTTATTTTTTCATACATTTTCTAAATAGATTCAGGCGATTTGTCCGGCGAATTGTCGGCGAATTGACCGAGAACAGTTTAGCAAAGACGCAATCCATGCTTTAGTGAAGACACCCAAGAACCTGGGAAATCACAAAATTCAAAATAGTGGGAAATCGCATGACAACGAATTCAGCTCAGACACAATGAGTGTGGAACAAATATAACAGTTGGGAAAATATCTTGGACAACTTTATGTCGGGATATTTCTCTCAAATATAAGCGATATTTCGTTATTTTCGCTATTAAAATTTTCGCTATTAAAAAAGAAAATATCCTTAGAATATTTTAAAAAATTGTCAATAAAAAAAATATTTCCATTAATTTTGGTTATATGCATTTTTCCATAAAAGTGCATAGTTTTCGAGAGATTTGCAAAAAAATTGAATTTTTTTTCAAATATCGAACCGTTAGAGATACGACAAAAAAAGGTTAAAGCAAAAAATGTAGACCATTTTATATCCTTTAAATTTTGTCATATTCATTTATTTCGAAAAGCGCATAGGTCTTGGGAAATTTTTGAAAAACGGTGGATTTTCAAAAGATTTGTATGGGAGGTATCCGTTATAGTTACTGTCACTTTTCGGAAAGTTGATAGAATACTATGATTTTTCATAAACATCATTACAAAAAAAAGGATGACAAAAGATTTTGATTTCTGCATGTCCGTCCGTCTGTCTGTCCGTCTGTCTGTCCGTCTGTCGGTCCGTCTGTCTGTCCGCCTGTCTGTCCGTCTGTCTGTCCGTCTGTCTGTCCGTCTGTCTGTCCGTCTGTCTGTCCGTCTGTCTGGTCGTCTGTCTGTCCGTCTGTCTGTCCGTCTGTCGGTCTGTCTGTCTGTCCGTCTGGCTGTCCGTGAACACAATAACTTCCGAAATGATTGATTTAGGCCCGTTTGCGCGTATTATTCTTAAAAAATTAATTTGTGGTTAGCCTACTTAAACCGTAGAAATTCTTCGACTTAAATTTTTTAAGTTGTACATAAGTTGCTAAGTTTTGTTGGTGCAAACGGCACTTAGAGGCGTGAAATTTGGTATAGTTACGTTTCTCGCAAATTACAAGGCTAAGTTCTTGAAAAATTCGGTTATTCCTCCACCCGCCACCCCCCACCCCTCGACACAATACAAACGAAACAGTTTTTAACAATTTTTTTCAAAAACGGTGAGTCATATTAAAAAAATTATTTTTTTGAAATTTTTTAAACGGTTCAAATGGATTAACACGTTAACTGCCACCGACCTGGTCTCACATTAAAAAGGGCTCCTCAGGTGCTGGAAAAAATAATAGGCGGTCTGGGAAACTCTTTTTTGATATGTGGCCTATGAATTTTGTGAGTTCAATGTGGAAACACAAAGGAAAGCATAAAACCATTGATAAAAAAAATATACTGGGGCCTTATGCTAGAACTCGTACCGAGTCAAATATCTACCGAGTGCTACGAAAAGCGATTCTTGAACTCGGAAACGAGCGATTTCTTGCGAGTAAATACTCGGTGACGTTTAGCCTGCCGAGTGAGGTCAATATGAATCTGAAACTATCTTTTGAGAGAGATCGCTCGTTTCCGAGTTCAAGAATCGCTTTTTGTACCACTCGGTAGAGATTTGACTCGGTACGAGTTCTAGAATAAGGCCCCTGGTCACTAGGACCCGAGATTTTCACTTCTATGGTGGCAGTCAACGTGTTAAGTAAATGTAACTGTTAATCGGATGTCTGCTTTCAGCAACTATAAAATGAGAAGTTGAAAATGCGGAGAATCAGTGAAAAATTTAAACAAATTAAAATATTGGAACAAATTGCGCAAAGAAAATCTGATTATTCGAGCTGAGTTTCACAATTTCTCTAAAGTTCCATATTTGTCATTAGCGTCAGTTTATCAGCTTAATTGCAAACCAAAATCAACGTGTAAACTTACGAGGGTTGCGTAAAAGAATTTCCATGCACATTTTCACAGTTTATTTACGATGCGGAAAACTTACGCAGCTCACGCGGTTTACAAGTCATTTCCGCGATTCCATGAATCACTCTAATATTTTCATTAAAATTCTTGAACAACAATTTTATAGCAGAAAGTCTAGCACTAACCTCTTTTTTATACAAAACAAAACCCCCTGTGCCAATCAATTTTAACACACATTTTTTTAGAAGGAAAAATAGAAGACGAATTGCAACTGAAATTCCAATAAAGTGTTTATTACAACTCTACCCAATGTGATATGTTTACATTTTCACATACTGTAAATTCACTGCACTCGAATGAGTCTATTTGTGGCCAAAAGATGCGTTGAAGGCGATAAATAAACTTACTTTTGTTATTATCGAAGGTAATCTGTTTCTAAATAAAATCTCAAAGATCTTATCAAAATATTTGCTGAATACTGTTCAACTTAAATCGTCGTATCTTAAAAGCTGTTTATTGACAAAAACTGGGTCAAAGATCTTAATCTCTCTGCATACGAAGAAGGAAAAGTTTTTTTTGTTGTGGTTGTTTAGTAAATAAATTACTGTTCGAATGGAAATTCTCTGTGGTTAAGGGAAATGTTTAAGAAAATGTGTTTTGTTTATTTGAATTTCACACTTCATGTTGTATACGAAAAGTGTTTCTTTTGTAGATATTGAAAACTGTTGCACTTCTTATTTATTATTCCAGCAAATTTTTCACTTCCTTGCAAAAACTTGGTGTCACGGACTATGTGTAAAATTTACTATTTTTGGATTTGGAAAGGAACTTTTGTATAAAAAGTTCAGTAGATTATTAACCCCTTCATTCCCGACTTTTTTTCCTGCAGTAAGAAATATTTTGTTTGTCGTTTGTTTTTCTTTAATCCTAAAGAAGCCCAATTTGAAATTTTCACTTTTGTGTAAAAAATTGTCATAAAACGTTGTTTAATAGTAGGGCGACCATATTTTTTTGATCTGAATCCGGTACAGATTACCGCAAGAAAGCAGGGGATTCGCAAAACATTGTGAGGCAATTTTTAATGTTGCGAAAACAATCGTGACATTTTTGAAAGACCGATCAGAGGGAAGACGGTTTGTTTTTATTTTTGTCTGCGATTATATAAAAAGTATTATGAGTAATTTATGTTTTCAAAATACAGCAAAAATTGTGGCGCAGGCAAAACTTTTAGAAATAAACATCCCACTATTGAAAATCTTTGAATGCAATATGTCGCAGGCGATTTTTTTTAAGAAAAATGCGTTAAGGGCAGTGATTTCTAAAGAAACTGTGCCGCAGGGAAAAATCTTCCGTTTTCGAGCTTTATTTTTGTAGTGTTTAAGAAATTACAACACTAGAATGTATGATTCCGGGACAAAAGTTTAGTTTCCGGGACGCCGGGACAACAGGTCTAAATCCGGGACTGTCCCGGACTTATGAGCAACATCGCGCATTAAAGCGTTGAAATTTGTGAAAAGAAAATACACGACTTTCAATCGATTACATAGTTTTGCATTCAATCAAAAGTTTTGTTTGAAACTACAAAAAAAAAATATTTGAACATTCCAAATAAATAATTTGGTTTTTCGCGTAACATGTTTTGCGGTTGAATTTAAAGTAAAAAACCGAATTTTTCTTTTACGAATACTATTTGAAAATTTAGCAAAGACACAAACAGACTGGTTTCGAGTTTGCGCACTAAAAATCAGGGAAAGTTTTGTAGAGTTTTTCAAAAGCTTTCAGGAGAAACCCACTTTTATAGCATAAGGGGATAATTTTTAATGTATCGCATCACATTTTGTTGTAAATGAAAAATAATGCGGCAACGTACCCTAGCGCCTAAAAATATTGGAACAACGTAGCCTAACGGATTGGTTCTTTGGAATATATTCAAATTCAAATTTGTTTGCACTTGCTTCACATTTCCAAGGATTTTTATAAAGGGCGCATATATCTCAAAAAATTTGGTCTGCGGCAACTTTTTCTTTATTGGTATTTTTACAATTTCCGTTGCGTCCATTTATAAGACGCAAAGAGCGCGAAAAATTAAGTTTATTTCTGCTTGAGACTGTGCAACACTCGATTTAATTACCCGGACTGTAACCCGTTGTCAAAATTACTCCTGCGGCGCACATTTGTTAATTGCTTTTCCTCGGTTTTCATCCAAATCAAGTTTTATATTCGGGATCACATTGGTTGTTTCATTGGTGTGACTTTCGTACTCATTTGATCGCGGATTGACAAAAAAATATGGCCACTTTACCCGTTACCACCATTCAAGACAACCTGCTGTCATAAACCGTATCGCGAAACTATAATTATTTGGAATTAATAGTCTATTATTTTCGAAAAATAATAGTGATGAGCTTGTAAGAGATCAAAATCGAGAAAAATACGCCACAGGTGAAAGTCTTTCTGATCCGAGCCGATGTGTTAAAAAAAACTCTGAAATAAAAGTCGCTAAATTGCAATCATTTTCTATGTTTAATTTTCAGTTAACTAATCAGCATATGTACTTAAAAGTACTAATGACTAGCTTGGAAACCCGACATTGCCAGATTAAAGTTTTGTTTACACCCTAAAACCGGGAAATAACTCCCTCCCTTTCGAAAAACACCACCAGATTCAAACACCAAACACTTTCGAACACCAGATTCGAGCCTAGCGACCCCGTAAACCAATAACGCCAGTTTTCCCGAGGAAAAATAAAGAGAAGGATATTTGCGTTATCCTTACAGGACCTTTCGTTTCGAATTTTGTAAAATTGGTTCTCAGCGAGCATTATGTATAATACGAATATGTGTGCAAAATTTCATGGCAATCGGTTTAGTGATTTGGGAGATACTGTGATGAGTGATTGAGTCAGTGGTACTTGGCTTTTATAAATATCGTCCCTTCATATCGTGTACCAAACATTTTGAAGTTTTTCAAATAATGATGGAGGTTGGGTTTTGGTCCAACAATCTTTCAAACAGTTTTTTTTTTTATTTTGAATCCGTGTTTAATTTTTATTTTGAATCTATGTTAAATTTTTATTTTTCTTGTCAAAATTTTGGTTTAACTCAACCTACAACATAAACATGTGTCAAATAAAATTTTTTTCGTGAAATTAATCTGTTTAATGAAACAAAAAACAAACGTGGAAATTTCATGACAAACTCATAAAACCCATATTTCTTTCATCTAGCGAATGCCATTAAAATTTACAAATTAAAAAAGGATTCTCCCACTTTCGCTTTGAAATACGTATTTAATTACTTTTATGGCGGAGCATTGAAAAATAATACTCTAAATGCTTGTAAACAGTTTAATTGTTTTACCGCTTAATTTATCAATCATCATATGGGGAGCATAAAAGTGATGCCCATGAATTTAACTCCCAGGAAAACTGAATTTTCATCTTCCAACAAAACATCAGAAAAGGCAATCTGTGTATGATTTTAAGGGCGGATATGTTGGCGTTATCTACCCTAATTCCTTTTGATTCTATTTTGACAACAAAGTCAGCAAAGAAGGAGTTGAACGTAATTAAATTCATCCATAAGAAAATCCAATAAACCGATGTGTTCTAGAGGACGCATCTGGAATGAATTTACTTAAAATGTTGGCTGAATGTCGAGTTCTTCTATACGTATGAGAGTGTATTTATATATGGAAAATTTAAGATCTACCTTTAATGTCAAGTGCATGGGGATTTCTTAAGACTTTTTTCTTACAATCGTCAGACTCTGAAGCCGTGGAAAATCCAAACTCGATATCGCTCTTATGTTATTTATAGATGAGTGTCATACGCTTATGGGCTTCATTTTGGTCTGTTACCATAACATTTTTGTTTTTTAAAAACGCCGCCAAGAAACGAATTTCAGTGAATTCGAAAATTCGGTGGAGACTTCTATGAAATTATTTTTTTCATTCTCCAACAAAAATGTTAATAAGCGTATCAGATTTTTATGGGCATCTCGTGGCTGTTTAGAGCAAATTACGGTCATAATCTTTGCCTGTTTTATAAATAACAATCTTATAGATACTTTCAGTATGAGTGGCAGTTAATGATACCACAACCCTACCCAACATCTTTAGAAAGTCATCATGTGGTTAACCATAAGTACGAGTACTTTACTAGGATAACATTTTCTCCGACTTTGCTTTATTCGTGCACTTGACGTTTTACTTATAGTATATAAATCATGTTCTACCCAAAGCAACCACAGTGGCAGTTAGACAGAGGAAGGGAAGTGTGTACTTTAATTGTTTTATTAGTTCCACTTAAAGGGACAAAGTGGCTATAGCGGGTAGGTCGGTTTGTACCTAGAATTGGTTCGCCCAGAGACATCCTTCACATGGCCTCTTAATGATGATCACCCCGTGTGTGTTCCGCACTTAGAAAATCATCAGTAATACCGCTCGCTATCGTTATCATCCCTTAGGGAGTTTTCACATCAATCATCTCAGATGCACAAAATGCACTTAAACTCTTAAAGCTGAATCCTTGTAGCTACATAAGTAATAAATCGATCAAGGGTATATTACTGTATTGTGTGGATTTATTTATTTTCCAAGAAAGGAAAACTAGATAACGAGATTGTAATCCAAGCCTTCCAGGGGTTTATTATCCATTAAGGATGCCAGAGAAACGTTTCATAAATATGAATGGCATCCGTTTCAGACTTTTGAACTCATGCTTGGATAGAACTGGTTTCCCAATGCAATTTACAAAGTTCGTACCTTTTATGAAATATTGACCTATTAACACCCGCCCTACTCCGACCATTACACCGGATATATATATCTATGGTAATAAGTTAAAGTAGCTTTAGTTGATTTTCAGGCGAAACCAAACTGATCTGTATTTGCATTTCCAAACTTTGACTTATGAACAACATTTTTTCCCAGAATTTTCTCTCTCAGGCATTATTGGGTTAACAAAATTTAAATACAAAACAACATAAGAAAAACTACAAATTTCCAGGTCGGTAATCGTAAATATCTATATGAACACAGGCCGAATTCTGTTTTTAAAAAAATAAAAAAAGTTACATAAGTCAGGTGGCAATCGTCAAATACTCATGATGACAGACACAATGTTTGTTTAGAAAAATCCAGTTGTATAGCAGAGGGGGAAGGGAGTGGTCTCACTGGATTTTGATGTATCGATAAGCTATGTAAAATTATATTCCAAACGGATTTTATCTTTATAAATTTTTCGATACGATGTACCGTTTTCGAGAAATCAGGAAAAAAGTATTCCATTTGTATGGAAGAGGGGGAAAGCAGTGGTCCGATTGGATTTTGATGTATCGATGAGTTATGTAAAATGCTATTCTAAACACATTTAAACTTAATAAATTTTTCAAAATGACTCACCGTTTTCGAGAAATTTGCAAAAAACTATTTCGTTTGTATGGGGGAGGGGGAAGGAATGGTCCGATTTCGCCCTTATCAAGAACTTAGCCGAGCCATTTACGAGAAACGAAACTATACAAAATTTCAAGTCTCTAGCTGAACTCTTTCGAAAATTATGGTGTTCACGGACAGACAGACGGACGGACAGACGAAAAGACGGACAGACAGACGGACGGACATGCGAAAATCAAAATCTTTTGTCATCTTTAACACCTTGGTGTAATTCACTAAATCTAATATACTTCTGTATGATATATCACAGATTGGCACGTGGTAATTGTAGCTTTTCTTATGTTTTACTTTGCCTTTGAGGTAAAACTCCAACTGCCAGAACAAAAATTCTAAAAAAAACCATAACTTAGAAACATTTTTTAATTCTACCTATATTTACTTTTTCCTGCCTGGGTTCGTGGGATGCTGCATAATACCGGCAAGTAAAAAAACCCTCTTCGAAGGACCTCTTCAGATGATCACAGCGTCCTCCAAGTTAAAATTCCTTACTCTCAAAATACATTTTCAAAAGTGGTCCTTAACTTGTACTTTGTTTTCACTTTTTCGGCTTCCAAACATAAACTCATTACTCGGTGGGGGGTGTCTTGTTGTGTGTCCTTTTTTCTACATTATTGTTTTTCTTGTCTTTAGATTATTTCCCTTGTTTTTTGGTGTATGGTTGTGTATGTGGGTTTGATTTTTTCAATATCTTTTTGAGCGATTTAGTGGAGTTTCAACATCAACGAGGGTTCGATGTCATTTGTGTGACATGAGCACTTCAACATTTCAACAAAAAATCTATTTTTTTTTCATATAACATACCGCACATGTGTCGAACCGTAATTTAATGACATATGTGTGCCCCTAATTGAAACGACATGCAGCATAAGATGGATTTGAGTGTTTTCGGAGCTCAGATTTCATTAAATGTTATTACGGGTAGATATCCCTCTGGATCCTGATGATGATGCCTACAAATATGTCTGTAACCAAAGGTTCTGAGTCCCTATCCAAACCTGGGCATCAAAAATTCTGTGATTTTGATATATCGGGCATGACTAATTTGCGGCACTAATTGCACAGTAAGTTTCCAAGATATAATTTCTTATTCCGTTTGAGCTGTCATTGAAACGGCGGGTTCCAGATAATTTGTTGATTATAGCCATGGACGGATGGGGCAGAGAATGTCAATTTATTTAAGCGTAATATAAAAATTTGATTAATAATTGAAATTGACTGGCAATATGAAAGATTCAATCATAATTATTTTAAATAAATTGTGTTGAAAGGTGGAAAATACCAGAATTTTCCCTGGACAACTTCTGTTGTACAAGCTTTGGTTTTCATCAAATATTTTAGCGTTGCTTTGTATTAAATGTCTAAAAGTAACCCAAGCAAACCATTTGCGACTCAAGCTACAGTGTGACCCTGGTGTTGCAAATCAGTTTATGCGACGGCCGTTTTGCAATCGGTTGCAAAAAAACTGGTTGCAAATTGGTCGCTTTTTTTTTGTCACAAAAAAAATACTTTTGGCATTGTTATTCTGGTATTGTTACTAGTCACAAGTCACAATTTGTATAGCGATTTTCGCGTAAAATAATTTTCCAGTGATTTTTTCCGTGATGTTTGTATAGGGAAGAGTGGAACAAATGGTCCGTTTTCTTCCTTTGGAAAACTTCCCCTTCCTATTTACGAGAAACGCAGGTACAAAATTTCAAGTCTCTAGCTCAATCCTTTCAAATATTCTGGTGTTCACGGGCAGACAGACGGTCGGACATGCTGTAGTTCATTTTCATGTCCTAAGATTGGTTCGATGCGTTACAAAAGGTATATTTTGAGCCCAATTCTGGTGACTGTTAATGACCAATGACTAGTCACAACTTGGTCACAACATTTTCGTGTTTTCATGATATAATTCTCCTGCCCTTGTAACTCTCTGAATTGAGACTTCTGAATGGAAAATATATCACTGGAAAATTATCACCTTTTATGCCAAAATCGCTCCACAGATTGTGACTTGTGACGGGTCACAAAACTATAATAAAGGTGCAAATCTAATACTTTCCTATACGATATATCATGCAGTATAAAAACGGGAAAAATGAAACTACTCTTTCACCCCTTCGCCGTACAAATAGGAAACTTTTTGCAATTTTCTCACAAAAATTGGAGATGTTGCACTAAAAAAGTTAAGCCTAGGCTAATTTTTTAGGAATACAGCCGATTTATATCGATATTTAGAAAAAAAACTAGGAAAAAATTGTTGCACTAACGTGGCAGCGACGTTGTTGTAACGTCGCAGCGGCCGATTTGCTACCTCATATATTTTACAAACCAAGTTGTGCGACCGTCGCATAACCGATATCCAAACATTTTTGGTTACTCTATCTAAACATGATATCTCGGTTTACGCTAGTTTTTATTTTTGGGCATTTTTATTTCTTCTTCTTGTTGTTATCCTTGCGTGTTTTTTTTTGCTAATATTCAAAACTATTTATTGACCGTAATTAATTGCGTACAAAATTGGTGTCCTACGAAACTAAAATAAAGTTGAACTTGTCAAACTTTTGGAAAACACAACACAGAAAATTGAAAATCCTAAAATCGTATCGTATCCCTTTAAATAAATCGAATCAGGACGCCACATGGTCTCCTTGAATCTGGAATTTACGAGTGCCAGCAAAAAGGACAATACCTCAACAATTTTTCCAGACATTTCGCAATTTATCACGAAAAAAGTAAACAAAAAATACCTAACAAGGAATAAAACACACACTAACAAATATTAAACTCGATTTTTGTTAGCCTTTTTCTTGACAAAGGCAAGAATTGATTATTGTCTGGAAAAATCTCCTTTTAGTACCTATCGATTCCAAAAACTGAAGAAATATCAGATGAAAAAGTCCTGAAATAAAGACAACAAAACCTGGAAAACAAAGTACGGAAAAAGAACTCAGCGAAGCAAGGAATTTTTTTATTCTTGTGAAATAAACTTCAATTGATTGTTTATTTGGACAAAATCATTCGGAAAAGTTTCTCCCCAAAAACTTTCATGGAAATGTACTATTTCCCTAACGTTTTTCTTGATTATTCATTCATATGAACCTTTGGATTTATTTTTCAATTTTCTGGCAACAATCTAGCAACATTTTAGCCACAAAAGCAAATCTTCCTTATCTTGCCTGCGGGGATTTGTCCGGTTCCGTCCTACACCTCTTGACGTTTTCTTTTTTTTTTTTTTAAAAAAAGGCAACAAAAACTTTTAGGGAAATTTTAAATTATTTTTAAGTTGGATTTTTATTCAACAGATACATTGAGCTCAATTAAAATTAAAGCAATTTATTTCGAAAACGCTATAGCGGCGAGAAAAAATGTTAATAAATTGAAAATCATTGCTTTTTCCGAACTAACGAAAACCACGAAGAGTCCATTTCTAATCCAGGAACTCATCCATCGAACAGGAAGAAACAAATCCTACATGGAATTTGGTATGCGAAATACGGAATACTTTTTGGCGGTTGGTCCCATAACATGTTATGTTATCCGAAAATGTCGCAATAACAATAAACATGTCAGTCAGTCTATAATCATTTCAGTCGAATAACGAAAAAATTACTTCTGGGCGGAATTTTTTTTATAACATCAGTCGGTCGGCCTGTCGGATATCACCCTTCGATCTATTATACCCAAATATATACACCAAATTTTGTAAAGTGTTACATCCCCTAGCCCCGCTATTTGTCTGTTGTGGAACAAATTTGGAATGTGTGCAACTGAGTTGTATAACTTTCGCCATGCCCACTCTATAAAATAATAAATCTTACCATAAATGTCACTTAATGCTAGAATTTGAAGGTTATTTTTATTCAATTCTCAAATGTTCGTTTCAACATCAAATATTGAAGACTTTAGCTGGAAAAAATGTAGTAAAATGTAAACAGATATTCATCACGTTAATTGAAGCTGTGAAAAAATATAGGTGGAAATCAGAAAAAAATATATATATCAGTTGTGATCAACACACAACTTTCTTATGCAATATTTAGTTTCGGAAGAAAGTAATATTTTTTTAAATATCTCGCGAACCGTTAAAGATACTTATAAACGATTAAAGGGAAAAACACAGAAAATTTTATTTCCTATAAGTTTGGTTATATAAATTTTTTCACAAAAGTGCATAGATTTCGAGAAATTTTCAAAAAACTGAATTTTTTTTCAAATATTTATCTTGAGAACCGTCAGAGATACAGAGAACCGTAAGTACAAAAAATAGAGAAAATTTTATATCCTTTCAATTTTGTTATGTTCATTTTTTCCAAAAAGCGCGAAGATTTCGAAACATAATTTGAAAAACGGTATTTTTTCAAAAAAAAAATTGTATGGGAGGTACACGTTATAGCTACGAGGACTACGATTTTTGTATTACTTATTTACAAAAAAATTCAAGTTGCTAGATCAACGCATTTTCGAATTATTTAACCCTCTAACTGCCACGACAGTTTAAAGCCTTTTTCGAATATTTAGTTGTCAGTCAAAAAGGCACTAAGAGAAAAAAAAATTGAAACAAAATTATGCCGACATGTTATTTTATTACCATAAAATAAGTGCAACTACAAAAAATCGTTGTGTTTGCAGCGAACCCTTTAATAATTTTTGATTGATTGTATTTACATTAGGACTCACTTTGAGGCGGCACGTGTTTCCTCATTTTTCTGCCGTATGCACACGGTTCGCTTTATCTGGATTCATAAACCGGTTTCATCAACAAAACTAAAGACACAGGTTTCAACGACCAGAGTCAAAAACCAGTTTGCGACCGATAATTTTAAGTGAATCTAAATTTCGTTCGCTCTTTTTGTTTTCCCTCCCCACTGCGTCCCTCACCTTCACGAATGACGTGCCGCCTCAAAGTGAGTCCTAATGTAAACACACTCTTCGTGGCCGTTGTGTACAGTTACGTGTCAGGTCTTTTTGACTGACGTGGCAGTTAGAGTGTTAAGATACGTACAACCATTGCGTTAAAACCGCGCCATTGCATTAAGACCTCGCCATTGCGTTAAAACTCTAGCGGTTCAGAAGATAACTCCTGAAAGATTTTAACGTAGGAGAAGGAAAAAGAAAAGGGGAGGGTTAGATTTACCTGGGGGAAAAAATTACTGAACGGAAAAATTATCTAAAACCCCGTTTACATTTGTGATTTTTTTTTTCTTGAATTTCTCCGTTAAATTTATTCAGATTTTATTCACAGAATTTTTCTTATCTATCGCGGAAAAAATTCACTTAGCAAAAATTATCAGAATTTGAATTTATTCCGGTAGTTTTGTATTAAAAAATCGAATTCGAGCGTCTCTCAGAAAACAATTTCTGAATTTTCTGCAACATGAATTTAGTGTTGAAAAACAAAATTCGCAAGAAATCTTTCTTTCAAGTAAATATGAAGAAAATACTTCCAACTCTTTGCTTGAAATAGCCTGAGTTTGCTTCGAATTGCCTGTTTTAACACCCAATATATGGACATCACAAAAACATCGGCGGCATTTTTATTTCATTTGGGATTTGTCAACAAAATACGTTAAACTTTCAAGGGAGGGGTGTAGGAGTGGAGGAAGGGAAGACGGTGAGTGGGGGGGGGGGGGTTCGGTAGTCCGGATTTACGGGGGGTTTGCGGAGTAAACTATGTACAAAAAATCGTGAGAAATACTGGCGAAGAAGCGGGTGATCCGAAGAACCTGAAATTAGTGTATTTTATTTTATTTAATTCAAAGTTTGGATTTTTCACTGAAACCCAAAAGCAGCCACCCCACAAAAAATGTTGAAAAAAGGTTAGAACAACAAGATGTGAAAATGAAGCGAAAGCAGTCAAATAAACGAAAACCCAATGCAAATCTGTAACTAAAAATTATTTTTCCTCCAAAAGTTACATGGCAAAATATTAGTGTAATTTCTGAAAACTGCGGAAAAACTGGCAACATTTTCAAGAGATTTTAAAAATATTTCAAGAGAAACTTAAGGAGAAAAACATCGCACATCTCTTACTGAACACTTCTCTTAAAGTTCACGGACATTTCTCTTACTTTTATAAAAAAATTCTTCGTTTTAAGAGAATAACAAAAGAGAAAGGAAATTCCTTTTAACACAAAAGAGAATGAAAATGTCTTAAAAACTTTTCCCAAAAACGAGACAAACAGTGTTTCGTACAGGATTCTGCCAGACAAGGACACAAAAAACATCGCATTGTGGGAATTTTTCCCAGGCCGACAGGCCAGGATTCAGCATCCTTCGCATTACTTTCCGTGTTGACAGTGTATCAAAAAACAAGGACAAAGGAGGAAAACAAACCAGAAGACGATGGCACAAAGATGAAAACGCGAAAATGCGAGGCAAAACAACAGCGAAAAGAGTGAAGTAAATCGAAACGAAAGGAAAATATCGGGGAAAACTTCTGGGGGTGCCAAGCGGCTGAACGGTGCGAACATCAATTTAGTTAGTCGAATATCGTGTGACCGTTTTGTGGATGGAAAATCGTCTGCGTGCAGTGTAATGCGGGCATTGCACAAAAAAACAATGCACACGTAACGTCATCAAGAAAAGTGATTTTCCATTAATCGGCATTCGTTTCGTTTGAATTTCCCGAAGTAGTAATCGGCAAAGGTGTGTGAATAAAAGAAAAATTTGAATTTCGTTGTTTTCATTTTGCAATCAAATAAAAAAAGCAATTTTGCAAAACTAGCAGTTATACAGTGAAAATTTATAAATAACAAACTAAGAGTTTTCCTTTTATTTATGCTAACAACGTTGTCGTGCGTATGTGTGTGAAATACAATCATAGTAAAATAGAATAAACGCAAATCGAAATTCGTTCAAATAAACTTTCCACACAAATTTAAATGTGTATCGGTTCAGTGATTTTGAAATGGAAATTTTTTTCAAATCAATTCGAAGCATTTTTCCGGGGTCCGTTTAAGGTTGTATCGTAAATTTTCCGGATGGAAAATTGATGTTATTCCTTCGATTCGCAATGAAACCCCTTATTTGTTTTGATGGAACATTTATTCTGAATTTTTTTTCATACTGAAACTTTATCGACGTTATCGGAAAATGTGACATCCTGAGATCAGTGTTAATCCTGGAATCAACTGAAAGAAAAGTGGGTGTGTTTGTTTTTTGTGAAAATTCCTCGGTAGAAAGGGGAAAATTGAAAGTAAAGCACAATCGCGTAGTAACCGCAAGGATTACAAAAAAAAATTACAGGAGACTCTAGAATAAAACTTGGATAAAAACTACAAAAATTACAGACATTACAATCGAAGGACGAGAAACTCTGTAACCCCTGACGTCAATTTCAAGTAAATACGAATGGGTGGAACTCGAATTTCTCTTCATTTACTATATTTTATGTTACTTTGTTGTAATTAACGACATTTTGCCAGAATGGAGATTCTTAATAGCATCTAATTGGCCATTAATTGGATTACGAAAGAGCTTTTTTGATTAGCATTATCGATTTTAATCATCATGTTGACGATGATGGCTTGATGATAATGGGTAAGGTCAAGTATTCCGGAACTAATTTCATATTGGATAGATGAAAAGTGCTTTTGACCTTTGCGACATTCATTTACTGGGAAATTCATAATAATGGGGTTATTTTAAAATACCCCTTACACTCTTTATCATTATACTTGTATAGCTATGTAGATAACATCCTTCGTTGCCTGCTGGTTGAGTAAAGTGGACAAAATGAGTGATTTTATCTTTTGATCCTGAATTAATGCAGAGGTCAGGGTTTTCTGTTGTTTGAGTTTCCATACCAACTCGAAATTAAGGGGATATCCTGCCCCCGATCTGAAATTGATTTTTAAATGAAATTCTCTTGGGATCCACTGGGGACTTACATGTCTCCGGGCTAGCATTTGAATTACAAAATTTGGGGGAGTTTACGACATTTCGGGGAGATGATTCAGCAATTTAAATTACTTTATTTAAATAACTCGTTGTGATATTGGATGAAAATATTTCGTATCTAAAATATTTCGTATCTTTTCGTATCTAAATGGCGGACGAAATGTATTACAAGTGGTTTTTTTTTCGCTTTTTAAGAATTTTTTCTCGACTCTTTCCCTATCTAAACTCACTTATATGCACTTAAAATACTTTTAATTCCTTTTAATAAATCCAAAAATAGTTGTAACTGTTGGATTTCGTTCTCTCAATGACACAACAGTCAAAATCAAACTCTGGCCTCCTCAAATTAAGGTTTAGTAACAAATCTTGCTTTGGGCTGCACCTACAGTCACACATGGATTGCAAACCATAAATTGAGATTTCGAAACTCAACAGATTATCACTGCTTTCTTAGATATTCTTTTTGAAAGCTTTTATTTAGCTCGCTTTCTTATCTGTCTGTTTGTTTGTCTGTTAGGGTCAAATCTTGTAATCTAATTTTGACCCAATTCTACTCATCCGATTGATTTAAAATTGTGCACACATTCGTAACTACGATGACCACACAATATTTTCTCTACCACGTCCTTAAGGATAACGGAAGGTCCTGTGAGGATAACTTGATTATCCTTTTCCTCAAATTTTCCGGAAAAAATTTCTTCTGGGAATTTTTGGAGGTCGTTGAATCCGTTTCTGACGTTAAGAGTTCTGTAAGAGTAATATAAGATCCTGTTAGGATAACGTTATTGTCTGTTCCTCAAATTTTCCGGAAAACATCTCATATGGGGATTTTCAAAAATGTTTCCATTGTTTTAATTCTTGCGAAAAGAACTAGTAATAAGTAACGTCAGTATAAAAACCTTACTTGAAATGTTGGTTCTTGTTAGTGCCTTGCAAATAATTTTAAGAAATTGATGTTTTTCGAAAATTCGAATTAAATTGAATACTTGCAAACCTATTTGCCAAAAAAAGCTACAAAAACTGAAAGTTGGTTCAAGTATTTTGATTTTACCATCCCGTTTCACTCCTCCTCTCTCCTCCCTCCACCCTCTTCTCTCCTCCAACAAATGTCCAGCTTACTAGAACTGTCTAAGAAATAGCTTTTTTCTAAATGGTAAATCCAATTATCTCTTTTCCATCCGAAGTCATAAAAGTGACATCTCTAATGGTATTTCCACAAACAAAGGTTTTGAAAGTTTTGACGAACCAATTTTTAAAAAATCTGAAAATTTATATTTAGATGGTCTGAAACCCCCAGAGATTCCAATTTTGTGTTTTCTGATAAATAATAAGTAATTAAATTTGACATTTAGCAAAACTAATTACGATTTCCGTAGAAAATTTATATTTGTAGAATTTTCGTAGAATTTTCCAATGTCGTTTCAACCAATTTTTCAATTTTTATGTAGAAATCGTGTACCTATTGACGACAGACCATTCGCCAGATAAATTTGAGTTTTCAGATAATTGAAAAATTAATTTATATTATTTTCCCTATAATTTTTAAAAGTTTTTATTTAGCTTGCCACGAATAGATACGAATATCTATCTGTTTGTCTGTCAGGGTCAAATCTTGTAATCTTATTTTGACTTACTCATTCGATTAACTTGGAATTTTGCACACATACGTAAGTCCAATGGCAATAAAATATTTCCACTACTTCGTCCTTGTAAGGATAAGGGAAAGTCCTGTTGGGATAAAATGATTGTCCTTTTCCTCAAAATTTCCGAAAAAAATCTGATCTAGGGGTTTTTGGGGTAGCTGAATGCTATTCTGGCATTAAGAAGTCTGTAAAAATAACGGAAGCTCATGTAAAGATAGCGTGATTATCCTTTTCTTCAAATTTTCCGGAAAAAAATCTATTCTGGGGGTTTTTAGGATCGCTGATTCTCTGTACAAATATAAAAGTCTGTACAAATATAAAAGTCTGTACAAATATCTGGGAGGCATCAAGGATATCAAAGATTATACAGAATAAACAAGTTCGGCGAAAAACAGACCTCATTTTGTATTTTTAGTCATACTAATCAAATACAAAATGACTAAAAAGGACAAAATCAAAAAAACACAAAAAAAATCAAAAAAATAAAAAATAAACAAAAATTTTTTTTTGAAAAAATGCTTTTATTTTTAAATCGACTGAAAAGGAAAAAAAAAATTTTTGAGTTACTCTGAATCAGAAATTAAAGCGAGATAAGATCATAAAAAATAAATGTGTAATTGCAACCAAATCTCAGGCCCATCGGATCAATTTTTCTGTTAATAATAAAAAAAAATTGATGTGAACAGCACATAAAACTTCGTATAAGAAAGTAAAAATTTAGAAAATTTCGATTTAATTTGATTTATTGCAAAAGGAAAACTTTTTTCGGCTTTAAACTCCACTCAAACCATAATTTTTTCCGGAAAAACTCACAACATTTAATATCTAGCTTGTTCTTTTCTCCATTTTCTCATCATTGTTATCTGTATATGTGAGAATAAATTAATTTTTAAATTATAAATGTGAAAAGCAAACTCATCGAACAGATAAATATATGCACCCTACGTGAAAAATAAACGGGAAGTTTTCTTTTCACTATATTATTACAAATTCATTCATTACACATTTGTGTAATATTACGGAATAAAGAACAAGAAATTATTACTTAAGTGCATTAATAAAACGCTAAAAGTTTGTATATAAATTACCAACGTCTAATTCATGGCACCAGCACGTACGGGAATATGAAGGCAACCCCTTTTCTGGTTTAATTTCCCGAGAAAGTGACAATTTAGAATCAACACACGTCGACAGCAAAATGTAAATAAATACAAAATACGAAATGAATTTTATATTTTCACATTGTCTAGTATTATGTTGATACATATTTGTGAATCTAAATAAATTTTAAACATTAACATATATGTATATTCGTATATAATTTCCATATTCATCTCTTTGGTATCATTTAGTACCAAATTGAATGTTTGTCTTCTATAGTGTGTATAACCGGAATCAAGTAAGACATCAACTTTGAATCATAAATCTCTAAAACACTAAACGTGTATCTGTTAATTAATTCTGATTTAATGATTGTAATCATTATAATATGAGTGTATAGTATGTCGTATGCACACATTTATAAAAGGGGTTGAAATGGAAATTTACTTTTGTTTTTGATTACTTTGCTATTGTTTCGGAAAATTCTTGTTATTTTCAAGTTATGCTTATTTTGTGTAATTCCAAGAATGGCACAATTTCTTTAGATGAAATGAAAAAGTCCAAATTCCCACCCTTAAAAGTTTCCAAGTTAATTTTCAGTGTTGTACAATTTCGAATAAAAATAAATTCCGAGTTGTTTCTGGTTATTAGGCGCCGTTTATATCTGACACTTTATTCCGCACGGAAAGAAATAATTTTTGATGCAGTCATCATATTATATTTAGTGCAAACATATTTTGTTTGAGAGAAATATAATATTCTTGCTATAACCAAAATTTTATTTGCCACAAACAAATTTCGTTCACCATCAATATAATTATGTTTGTCCCCCAAAAATTTCCCTAAACACAATTATACTCATGGTGAACGAATTTTGTTTGGGGCAAATAAAATTTTGGTTATAGCAAGAATATTATATTTCTCTCAAACAAAATATGTTTGCACTAAATATAATATGATGACTGCATCAAAAATTATTTCTTTCCGTGCGTGAATCTTATTCTGTGAAACTGAATTCATGCTTCACAACCGTTTACAATATGCCACAAAATCCCGAACTATTTTCCTGAAAGACACCAGGACTTGAATTTTCTCATATAAAACCATCGGATTAATCCAACAAACTTTTGCTGGAGGACGACAGATAAATAAAGACCGCGGAAAAAGTTCTGAATGAAATCCGTGGTGAAATTCAAGAAAAAATTGCCAGTGTAAACGGGGCCTTAAATAATGAAACATTTTAAAATATTTCCTATTTTTCACAAATCAAATTATGTAGAATTTCCAATCAATAAACTAACCTGATATTGATTTTCAATGGAAATTAAACCATTTGGTAAAATATCAAACAATTTGGTAAAATATTTCAAACTTTGATTTATTTATATGCTGCGAGCATTCGAACTTTTCAACCGATGAAAAGTGGTTGGTTTTCATTTCATGCAGTTTTTTCGTGTGTGCGTGTGGGTTTATTTTGTATATGAAATTTGATAGTTTTTTTTACAGAAGGAACACTAAATTGATTGAAATAAATAAATGAACTTGATGTCAATTTCAGCATTGATTGCAAACAAAATTAATTAAAAATGTTTTTTATTTTAATTCAACATTTAATATGTAGATGTATTCGATAAAGGTACACGGAGAAAAAAATTATGATTCCCCCAATCATAAAATGCAGCCAGCATAATTATGTTTGGGGGATTCTTATTACAATTATGTTTGGCTGAAATTTCCCCTAGAGGAAATTTTTGCCATTACAATTATGTTTGCCGACACTGTGGTTCCAACCACATTATGCTTAAAACTGACAGGAGAAATCATGATATTTTGATTACAATATGTTTGGTTGTACAACAATGTTTTCAAATTCACCAACCATATTATGTTTGGGGCAACCAAAATATGTTTGGATTCCCAAATTTTTTTGCCGTTTGTCCAATCATAATATGTTTGGGGCGAACATAATATGGTTGGTTTATAAATACAATTATGATGAATATAAGCAAATATTGCTTATATCAATCATAATTATAATTCGTGGAAAACAATTTTATAATATAACTGGATGTTTTCACATCCGTAAAACTCCATCCATTGACCTTTGGTCAAGCATGTGTTGTAGCCTTTTTCTAACAGGACTTGATATTTTTCAGCTTGACTTGAGTATTTATACGACCATGCTACAAATCTCATGCGAATTATACGCGAAGAGAAGAATTTGAACATAATATGTTTAATTTTAAACAGATATGATCAGAGGCATCATATTTTTAATTCGGCCGCTTCAAGATTTCCCCACTTATTGTGTTCGTCAATCATAATGATGTTGAGACGCGGAATTTACAACAATATGTTGACTTGCAAACGTATTTTTATTCCTCCCAATCAAAATGTGTTTAGATATTATTGTCCTCCCAATTACATTATAATTTTCAAAATTTCCCTCGTCGGGGAACATAATTATGATTGGAAAACTAAACATAATACTAATTGGAAGTCATCGTCTGATAACATTTTGATTCGTCTGATTATATTTTGATTCCCCCAATAATTCTTATAGTACTCCCAATGATATTCAACCATAATTTTTTTCTCCGTGAATTAAAAATTTTCCTTTGATGGTTCATTTTGTAAATTACAAAATAATTCGCAGCTGAAAAAATTGCAAATAAAGCAAATGTTTAAAAGCTTCTATTTAGCTTGTGTTCGTATATGTTTGTCTGTTTGCCTGTGTATCAGTTTGTTTGCCAAGGTAAAATCTTGCAATCTAATTTTTTACCCACTTCCACTCATCCGATTGACTTTAAATTTCGCTCACATTAAGTCCGATGACAATACAATATTTCCCCTAATTCGTCCTTGGACGGGTAAGTGAAGGTCCTGCAAGGATAACGTGATTATCCTTTACCTCAAATTTTCCGAAAAGAATCTCGTCTGGGAATTTTTGGGGTCGCTGAGTCCGATTCTAGCTATTAAGAAGTCTTAAAAAATTACGAAAGATTCTGTAAGGACATTGTAATCGTCTTTTTCCTAAAATTTTCTGGAAAAATCTCGGCTGGTGGTTTTTGGGGTCGCTGAGTCCGAATCTGGAGTCAAAAAGTCCGTCAGGATATCTTAAATGCAAGGATATGTAAAGAGTCTTTCAACAAGGACATAACAATTTTGTATTTTAATAAAAACGAACCTTAAAACTTTTTTTTATGATCTGGCAATGCTAAAACATCAGTCAAGGTTTACATTTTTATCATGGTGAAGTTCACGAACGAGCAATGCCACACAGTTGGTCAAACAATTGATCTATTGAAGGAGAAGTTCGGTAATCGTGTAATCTCGAGAAATGGTCCGGTCGAATGGCCACCTCGCTCATGCGATTTAACGCCGTTGGATTTCTTTTTATGGGGTTATGTTAAGTCGTTGGTTTATGCCAACAAGCCAACAACGTTAGAGGAGCTTAGGAACAATAACGAACGCGAAATTGCCAACGTTCCGACCAATATGTGTGGAAGAGTGGTGGAAAATGGGCTCCAAAGAATCAATCAGCAAACGTGCTCGCGGTGGCCATATGAACGACATCGAATTTCATACTTAAATGTAACATGTCCACTACACCTGGAATAAATTTCAGCCCGATATCTCAATTATTCTTTGTTTTATTTAAATACAAAATTGTTATGTCCTTGTTGAAAGACCCGATAGTATGCTATCGGATTATAAGAACCATTAATCACTTATTTATGAACTAAAATTTCGGAGTGTTTAGGAGCACCATTGGTCACTCTAGTCAAGAATTTTAAAGCCATTGTAAACTTTTAGATCTCAAACACTTTTTTGGTCAAACAGTTTAAGGATCGACGACCAGGAGCAATTTTTTACTGGGAAGTTTTGACCACGATTTATCTTTCTTTTATCAAATGAAAATCACCATTTAGCATTCTAGGTTCAATTTAAGGACCACTTGAACTTAGGTGGGATACGGCCTTTAACACTCTAACTGCCACGTCAGTCAAAAAGACCTGAGACCTAATTGTACACAGCGGCCACAATGAAAATTATTAAAGTGTTCGCTGCAACCGCAACGATTTTTTATGGTAATAAAATAACATTTACTGAGCTAAATATTCGAAAAGGCTTAAAACTGTCGTGGCAGTTAGCGTGTTAATCAAGATTCGTACCACTGCTAAAAATAAAATTAAGGTCGTTTTTATTATGTTTCTATAAGTTGTATATTAAATGAGGATTTTTGTTGGGGTTGGTTTCTGCGTAATAGAAAATTTTGGATGAGGGAATTTTTTTAAAGATATGCTCTTTTAAATCCAATGTTTGTATGGTTCAAGGTTATAGAGAATCTCCATTTATATTAAAATGTCTTACTGTTGCACAATTTTTTTGTTGAATCTACATTAATTAATATTTACAGATGAGAACTTTAAATATTTTGCAAGAATAAAACACGCAATGAAAATTTTTCTCACGGTAATGTGTTAACAGAGACATTTTCCGCAAATGCTACTTCTCTAATGAAAAATCATCGAAAATATAAAAAAGAGCCATTCAACTCGAGTACGACATTGAACGAATTACATTTAGCGCTTAAAACAACTTTGAGCGCAACGCACCAAACTTCTTAGAACCAGTTTTTTGGCTTTTAAGCGTCTTCTAGCCATCACTGTGAACCACTGTCAGCATGACATAATCCGTCAATTGAATAATTTTATTCTCAGGTGTAGTCATCATCATGCTACCGAGGAATTCACTCTAAGAACTTGGCTCAGCATAAACGAGTCAAGCATAGATACGAAAAGATAGACAAAAATATTCATAGATTGATATTACGCCGGGTTTTATGTTGAAAAATCTATGAATCGGTGTATATTTTTCAATCGTATCGCGACCGGATAAACATAATTTTTTTTATTACTACTATTATCATTATTATTATACAAATAAAGAAAAAGAGCAATCGATTTCGAAACGGGTATAATTTCCCAAAGCCATATTTGGTAGGTTGTTTTGCGCCCAAATACGGAACTAAAACCAAAACTGGTGAACGAGATGAAAAGTATGCGTGGACGCCAACAACAAAACCAACAATATTATTATGCTACCACGTCTGCCACCCAATTGGCCACCCAACCCAGGTAACTATAGTAAACACGTGTAAAAAGCAACAACAACAACAACAACACACAAATGCTAGTCAGCAGCAACATAGGCAGCAGCATAAAAGCATAAGACGCTAAAAACGAGAGACTCATCGTTCAACTTTTGAATGGGAGAAAATTCAATTGCGGCGAGCGCTCGTTTTAATCGAACGTGTATCTGTCAGATAAATTTGTTAACAATTCAGGTGAAATACTTTACGCAATATTGAGGTTAAGGTGTAAAATTTTTCCTCAATTCAAAAGCGAGCAAAACACAAACCGCAATATAATAATAATAATAATAATACATAAATTCAATTAATAAATCTGATATTTTCCGGCGCGTTCTGAAGATCCTTTAACAAAGAAAGTTAATGTTGTAAATATATATTTTTATATTATAATTGGTCAGCATCGTTTAGGTTTACGCTGTGAATGAAAAGTTCGGCAACAAAGTTAATAAATGTTGAATAAAACCAAAGTTTATTGAAGAAATTGTGGTTAATTTTGTAATAAAAGTATAATAATAGTCAGAGTTTTATTTATTAATCTTATCACACTATAAATATTATAGAAATATTCTATAAGCAAAGTGATTTTTCCTAAAACATAAATCAAGTGTTTTACAGAAAGTTTTTTTTGTTCTTGTGTTATCCACGTGTGCTCATATTTTACACTCGGGGTTTTGATTTTTTTTTTTGTGATTGTGATGATGTTTTAATGCTTTATGCTGCAACATACCCGTAGAACATGGCTTTAGTCCAGCTGTTCTTGTGGCTTCGCTATCCAATAACTTTGTGGATTACTCTGCTGCTATTGTCGTCCTTCTTCCTGTGTCCGGTATTGCCGGAAGTTATCTATAGGGTGGATCCACTAGGTACGGTATATAAAACATATTTTGTAATAAAACGTATATTGTTTTTATGTAAAATTTCCCTATTGAATCAAAACATGTTTATTTACTTTTTTTTCTTGTTTTTTTTTATTATTTATTAATATTTTATGTTTTAATTATATCCGTGATGATAAGTTAAAGTAGCTTAAGTCGATTTTCAGGCCAGACCAAAGTCATTTTGGCTTCGCCTGAAAATCGACTTAAGGTCTTTAACTTATTACCACAGGTATATGCTCTGTATCAAGTCTAGTTAGGGTTGCCATTCCGTCATCTTTTTCCGCGGAAACGGAAAATGATGGATTTTTTGCGATCCCAACATTTGTTCTAGGATTCTTATCTTTATTTACCTAATCTTTGCCAACATTCAACTTAAAATTGAAGCAATTTCTCAAACTTAAGACCAAGTGGATGAAAAATGTATGTTTGAAAGATATACAAGTATCCCTCGAGTTACTTGAGTTACGCGAATTTCGAGTTACGCGGAAAAAATTGTTGCAGTGCTCGAGTTACGCGATACGATTTTGGAGCAGTTTTTATTTAAAAAGAAACTATTGTATTTATAGATGAATGTTTTTATATAAAAAAGATAATAGGTATTTATTGTTTTGAACTGATCCTGAGTCTCCATTTACGCGGTTTCGAGTTACGCGGAAACAATTAACCGAGTAACTCGAGGGATGCCTGTATTTACTTATTAGAAGAAAACGACACGATAAATTTCAGTATTGAACTTAAAATTGACTAATGGTTCGGTATCCATGTAAAAAAAAACTGTAGGTGCGAAGCAGGGAAGAAATTGTTATAAAAACCCCAATTGAGGAGGCCTAGGATCTTCAAGAGCTGTAGCACCGAGGGTGATGTTGAATTATTTCCTTCAATTTGTTGGTACGATATATACCTTTTTCGATTGCTGCGCAATTTTTGAACAAGTTTTTTCACCTATGGCGCATAAACCTTTGCAAATTTCCGACTGCGGCGCATTTCTATTCATTGGCAGTAGTTTCAGAAGCTTTACTTATTTATAACACGTGAAAAAACCTGATAAATTGAGCTTTCTTTTCACTTGGGACAGCCCTTGATAAAATATTATAATTCGCCTGCGGCGCACATTTATTAATAGTTTTTGCCCACATTTAATTTCTTGATTGCCACCCAAGTTTTATTTTGTTTTCTCAAGGAAAACACAATTTTCTATTTCTGATTTTTTTTCCCTAGCACAGCTGTTTCTATATTCGTTATCGTACATTCAGAAAAATGTCCAGGTCAACTTTTTGTCAGGTTAACTCTGACCTTACAGAGGATTCTGTAAGCCAGCTAGCGGTCAGAGTTAACCTATCTAAGGTCAACTCGTGCAGCTCCCAATGCCCTACTTCACCTGCTGGTGGCTTAATTTCAGAATTTCTCCGGTCACAGGTCAACACAAGTTTTACTTTCCCTCATGCAGGCGAACGCGCGCCTGCCCGAGGCCAATTACGCCGTATGTAGGTCGTCGAGTTAGCCTCCATTTTTCTGAGTGTAAGTAGCATATAAAAGTAACGATAAGAAAAATTTTCCAACTTTGTATATAGTCATAAAATTTGTTGTTGTTTTTCTCCATCCACACCACCCGCACATCATATTCCAGATTGACACCAAATAAATTCGGTCAGCCTAAGAAAAAGGATTTTTTTTATATGCAGATCAGGATTAAACTCGTTTTAAATTAATTCTTCAGCGGTATTAGTTGCATAAAAATGACTTAAAATTTCAAAAGGTTAAATTTTTATTTTCCTTCAATTTAAATTTCTGTCATAACATCTCCTTAAGATTTGATTCATATAAATGTTAATCCCAAAATTTAAGAAAAAAAACTATTTATGTTATCTCTAGAATACCTGGTTTTTATCAAGTCATCCAACTTCTGCGACTAAAACCTTTTTCAAAGGTTCAACTTCAACCCCAGCTTTTCCTCTCAATGTGGTTTTTATAATTTTCAAATCTCTTTCATTTCATATTTTTTTATAACCAGATACAATTTAATATAATTCTATTTTTTTTATATTATCCTTCGTCTCGTTGTAAAAACTTACAATCGTCACATATTTTTTACAAGAAGGAAGTGGTCGCTGGCAAGGCTTAGCACAGAAAGGGATTTACAGGAGCAGACATCTGTCCCGAATACAATTACATTTACTGCGGTCGCTGGTCTGATTTTTCCCGTGGTATCCTTTCGTCGTATTTCGGTTCCTTTCCCCCATTTAGCACTACTGACTTTTATAGTAGATTTGTTGTTACAATTGTCACCCTTTGTCTTTCGGTTTTATTGGGATATAAGAAACTCTTTTCCTCAAAATGATTTTTTTTTGTCGGTCTTCAGAAAGAGTTTTCTCGATTTCCTCGCAATTCCTTTCGTTCTGTGCTGACTTTTCGCCGTATTTCTTTTATTTCTCTGTTTTATTATTATTATTTTCTGCTGTGTATTATGCGCGGATTCAAGGAAGGTTGAATTTATGACTTCGTAGATTTTTGTTATCTCAAATTAGCGCTTGAGGCGAAAAGAGATTTCAACTTTTTTATGGACTCAGAGGCGCTTGTTCTGCCAGCCCCCCTATTTTCTGGCAAGGACACAACCATCGAATTAAGAAGAAAAAATCAACATTCGACATTACTTGGTGGAAAAAAGTTGGAATCTCACAAAAGTGATCGGGGTGTACGATATCTGCTTGTACTTTTATTTCATACTATTTTTAATACTTCTTCATATTTTTTACTCAAGTTTCCCCTGGAGTTTTCCCCATTTTCATTTTATTTAGTCTTAATGCCCGACTTAATTGCTAATTAGCTGACTGTTGCTGGGTTTTTTTCTTTTCTACTTCGCTTATTTATGTTTGCTTAGATATTTTTTGAAAGACGGGCGTTCAAGCCAAATTGCACGAATATATGAAAAATTCAGCTTTTATTGCCAGTAATTTGGTACTGTTTCTTATCAGTTTGGAACACTTTCAGTCTGCCAGAGATTTAACACTAGTTATACATCTGTAAAAAGCAATTAAAGGTGTTTTTTTATTTTTTCATGATTCACACCAAGTTTTAGTTATTTTTGGTAAGATAATTTTAATTTGATAAGAATTATCGCATTCCATGTACACGAAACAAGAGAAGCAAACTTTGTAAATTTTAAACTTGAAAAATATTACAAAATATTTACGTAATTTTTGGTGCTTTGTCGAAGATAAAAACGAACCTGCTTAGTAAAGACATTCACAAATGACGACGTAGTGTCATCAATAAACTAAAATAGAGTTCTCAAAATGGTTAATTTCGCAAACAATGACGATTTAACACAGAGTCAATCTATGTAATAGTCCGCAAAACAACATCAAGCTAATTTTCGGCATTTCAACCCCCCCCCCCCCCTCCCCCTTCCCTCCTTTAATAGACCGATCAGATGGACAAACAAACCATCGTTTAAAAAAATCTCGGCTTAAAGTGGTATAAATGTTTTCTTAGCCCAGGCGCGCACTGCGACAGTAAGCATGTAGTATGGCACAAAAGTGGCATTTGGAGTTTTTGAAACACATGAAAACTACTAGGTGTTGCAGCGAGTATCAAAGGCAGAAACAATTTTTTTTCCTGGAAGTCTTGGGGCTTACCAAAATTCAGCCTCAAATCTAAATTTTTCAGGATAAAGGCAATGGCTTGGGGCTGATCAAAATTTTTATTTTTTCGAATTCCTCCTCTCCTCTCGACCACTTTTTAGCGATTTGTTTATGTGACCACCACCATCAAAATAACTGCAGAGCATGCCCTTGTATAGGTGTTATTTATGAAGGGCCCTTTGAAGATAATTTTTCATTACTTGAAAGTAAGTTCTGTAAAACATCAGCAAGCAGGTAAACAATTATAAAATGCCTTAAAGTAGGCAGAATCCGTTTAGTTTTATTTTGTTTTCTCAAGGAAAACACAATTTTCTATTTCAGAAATAGAATGCCTGAAAGTAGGCAGAATCCGTTTAGAATGCCTGAAAGTATGCAGAATCCGTTTAGAATGCCTGAAAGTAGGCAAAAAAAACTCTAAAATGACCGATCCTGATATTTTTCTTGGATATAAATATTAAAACGCATTTTTAAGCGCATTTTTTGCATTTATTTGTCGTAAAATTAAAAAAAAAATTAACAGAGCGGACATAGTTTGAAAAATTTAATGTTTTTTTATCTATTGGCCTGCGAAATAAAAACTTGCATAAAGCAATAGTGGCACCCTCTCTGGGTGCTGTTCTGGAGGTAGTTTTCCTTACTATCCTGACAAAAATTTTCTCAAAAAATAAAGTTGAGCACTCGGATTTTTTCTGGATTTTAAAAACTTTGAGCAAAAATTAATTTCCACATCGCATATTATAAACGCCCTTGAAGTTTTCCACCAGTAGCATCATTACGGAGTAAATCCTGATCACGAGTGGAATACTTTCTTCTATTGATTTCGACAAGAAAATGGAAAATCGCATATTGAAATGTTGACAAGTAGAACAACAAACGAATAAATTACTTTGACCTTATTTCATCTCGAGACCCAGTTTGAATAATGATTAAGAATTCTAGTTTTACTGTACCGAATAAAATAATACATTTATAAATCTACACACATAGTTGGACATGTAGGCCATGCCATAAACCGTATTTTATATAAGATAGATTTCCAACCGTTTGGTCTTTTCGGTTTTTGAATTATTTTCGCCCCACCGGAACACGAAAAGGCGAACTTAATTTAAGCAGAACCTTCATTAATTACTGATCCATCCAATTACGAGGTCTGCAGCGAGAGCTTCTAACCTTGTTTCAGTTTTCAAATTCAGCCCATATTTAGCAGGACTACACATCAGTTGATATCCTTCACTTTGCCCTTCACATACAAACCAACAACAGCCACCAAAACAAACAAAAAAAAACACTCAACTAACCACGACTACAAGGGTGGAGGTAAGTTTTTTTTCGTCCTTCCTACTGCCTGTAGTCCAGGATCCAATATCGATGCCATGCCGTATCTCGCAAACACATTCCGAATGGCCTTTCGCAGATCCTTTTGCGAAATTGGGACAGGGCTGAAGGTCTCATCTCACCGTTCTACTTGTATGATGAAGGATGTCTATATAATATAAAGTAGTTTGTGTCCTGTGATGGATGTACGCGAAACTAGGCGAATCCTATTCATGTAAAACTATTTACCCATGGAACATGCAATAAATTATCCTTCTATACGCTGTGAATATATGTAAAAATCCCGTTATACATATTCATGAACTGTGCTTAAACTTGAGGTGAATTTATACCTTTCCTCTAACAAGTCATCCTGCCATCAATGATTCCAATCCACTTTTTCATGATCCTTCACTCATAGTCGTCAATAAAGTTAGCTATATTCAGTTAAGAGAGTTTTAGTTTGAAGAAGCAACTTATACGGACAGCTTTCATGGGATAAAAAACTCTAAGTCTCCCCAATGATCCATTCCGGGTTTGGCCGATATCCTGTTTTCGTTACGTTTACATATGGTTTTCGTTGTTGTGTGTAAACGAATTCTTATTGGTTCGGCTCGAGGATCTGGGATAAAATTTACGCTAATATATTTACCAGTATGTTGAAACTTCACTCAACTTAATTACGGCTTTTAGTTGAGTTCAAAAATAAGTTAAATAGAATTTTCTCTGCAACCCTGAAAGTTTTATGGGGATAAACGAATGATAAACAAATTTAGAAAAAATACATGTTAGTTATCTTCGTTGAAAATATTTATCGTGTCCTTATATTGAAAAAAATTGTTTGTCAAATAAATTTGTTTTGCATAATATGTTTTTTTAATGGAATAAAATTTAAAATGGATATTAATTAGATATAAATACACCGAGAGGAAAATTTCATTAGATCCAACAAAAAAGCAGTTGAATCAAATATAAAAATTTGCCGAATTTGCGCCAACGTTTTTTTTTTTAACCAAAACATTGTTTGTTGGCCAAAGAAAGCAGCGAACCCACAACAAGGAATCTTCTTTTCTTGTTTATTATCTTTTTTCTGTATTATGTATTTATACGTTTATCTGTAGTAGCACTCGGGAAAACATCAGAAAAAAATAAACAATATAGGAATCGCCAAAAACCTCGTAAACCACGTAAACTGCGTAAATTTGCCACCTAGTAAATGAACTGTCAAAATTTATATGAAAAATCTTTTACACGACCACAATCTCTGTGGAATTCAGTTACAACGATAAGAATTACATTTGTTCCCACATTTTAATAAATTTTACGTTTTCACCGATTCAGCGACCCCAAAAACCTCTAAAAGAGATTTTTTTCCACAAAATTTGAGAAAAAGTACACTCAGAAAAATGTCCAGGTCAACTTTTTGTCAGGTTAACTCTGACCTTACAGAGGTGTCTGTAAGCCAGCTAGCGGTCAGAGTTAACCTATCTAAGGTCAACTCGTGCATCTCCCAATGCCCTACTTCACCTGCTGGTGGCTTAATTTCAGAATTTCTCCGACCCCAGTCAACTCAGTTTTACTTGCCCACATGCAGGCGAACGCGCGCCTGCCCGAGTCCAATTACGCTGTATGTAGGCCGTCGAGTTAGCCTCAATTTTTCTGAGTGTATAATTACATTATCCTTAAGGTGCCGCTCCACATGAGAGTAAATACGCGAGTAACTCTCAAAAACTCTCGAGAGTTACTCGCAGGAGGTTGTCCATTTGAGAGTTAATTTCGGCAATTTTTCTCTTTTCAAGACCAATATCTTGAGTTTTTTGACATTTTGCTTTGGGGAGTTATCGAGAGCTACTAGCGAAATTCAAACGCCGTTCGTATCTGGCGAGCAACTCCCCGAGAGTTCAGTGGGTGCGTTTCGAATAGAGAGTAGAATCACTTTTGACAGCTCGCAGAAACTAGCTCGCGAGTTTTTGCGACTTTCTGCGAGCGACTCTCAGAGACGTGTCCATTTGCGAGTAGCTGCTATCGAGAGGTTCTCGCCAGCATTTACTCTCATGTGGGGCGGCACCTTTACAGGACCTGCCGTTATTCTTACAAGGACGAAATAGTAAACAGATTGTATTGTCATCGGCAGTGGCGGCTTTATAGGGGAGGCAACGGAGGCATTGCCTCCTCATAACATTTTATAAAAATGTTTTTCTAACGTATGCCTTTAATTTTTTCTGTATAAAAATCTGTATGTTCAGAAAATATTAATTTAAAAGAAAATCCGATTCTCTAATGTCGAATTCTTTAAAACATAAACTACAAATGCTCTTCATAGAAGCTAGCCTCCGATTTGATGCTTCCTCATTTCAAATATACACGAGCCGCCACTGGTCATCGGACTTACGTATATCCGCAAGTCAATCAGATTTCAATTCAATCAGATGAATGGAAGTGGGTTAAAATTGGATTGCAAGGTTTGACCCTGACAGACAGACTGTTATATCATCTAGCCCCCTACTCTATTGGATCGGGGGCGCACAACAACTCCGGGACATGCTTAACCTCAGCAAGCTGTGGTAGCCCCGGAGCCGGATTCCCTTTATCCCTCGGCTGTGGCATGCTAGCTGTTTGCCGGGCCTTTGCTCGCCGGTGGGGTGGTTCTTGCCTCGGGATTATTCAGGAATTAACTTTTTTTCATGCCGTGGGGTTCTTCAAATTTTCCAAAACAAGATGTTATCCATATGCATATCGTTTAAAGCCAGTCGAATGATAGAAAAGAAAAATACTGGATAAGAAAAGAATACTATTTGAAAATCAATTTTGCCAAAGAAACGAAAGTCAAGCCACACCCCCCATATCCGCTCACTTGCATTCACCAGTCCCTGTCCCCTACAAAGCGAATCAAACCATATCTTCAAAATTGCTTCTACCAGGAACGAACATCGTAATCTCTATCATGAGTTGGAAACTAAAATGATCCTCAAACAAAACGAATTAAATAAAATCTAAGTTTCTCATTTTACAATAATTGAAAATCTATTTATTGATGCTTCTCGCTATATAAAAATCTACTACAAACTGCTTCACACATATCACGACCAATCTTGATTTACAGTTATGCAAAAAAAATTGTCTTATGTTAAATACATTTAAAAATTCTCATTTCTGCAGCTTTTTTTAGAATAATAAAAAAATCAAAATTATTTTTGCACCCACCTATTGCAAAAAAGGCTTTTCGAAAATTATTTGTTTTATTGCATATTTTTAGGCGAACAAAAAAATTATCCGCGGAACTTTAACGAAGGTAGAATTTTCCTTTATGCGAGCAATTTTTCCCAAATAAAATCGAATTAAAACTATTACTTACAGTAGTTTTGTTTCTCGTTCGATGATCCTGTGCACAAGACGTCGACGATCGAAACTATAGCTAAAAGTTTATGTAAAATAATCGGTAAGAAAATTTGCTCATAGGAAAATAACACCATTCGATACTTCCCATATTATGTCGTTTTTCCCTGATTTAGCTGCTTCAAAATTTCGTAAAAAAAAAACATTGACTAGAATCTAATCTCAAAAACAAAGAAAATTTATGTTGAGTGATGTTCCAATTTTGAATGTTGCAAGCGATGCTTGGTGCCGAGCTTTCGCCTCCTCTTTTCTCCTTTTCACCACAATACAATCGAAAGGAGATCAACGCAAAAATCCCAACAAGAAAAATTGTCCAAAAAAATATGTCCGAAAAAGTGTCCAAAAAAAAATGGCAGCCGCCACAAGTTTCGCTTCCCTCCACGTGGCGTCGGGTTAAGCAAATCACGAAAATTTTAAATTTCAAATATGAAATATGCGACGAAATTGCTTTATGCTCCTTTGTTTTTCAATTTTTTTAGAATTTGAGTCTCAAATTCAAACTGTTTCAGCTACTATGCTGGGATTCAAAACCCACGACGCAACAATGTTGCAGAAACTCCTACCACGACGGCTGCGACAAAAAGAATATTTCGCACTGAAATGTTTCACCAAATTACTTCACTGAACATAACAAAGATTCATCTGAATTTTACCTGGAATTTGCTCGTATTTTCCTAATAATTAAGCTTTCATCAGCCAACAACTTCGCTAGACAATCTTTTTAAAACAGGTTAGCTCACCCACTATAAAAAAACGCGGTTCTTCTTAAAAAGAAACTATAAAAATCATTCGGTTTTTCTTTTACCTTTTTCTATTTATGCTAAACTCTTTGTCGTAACTTTAATTTACGGAAATTTAATCTTCAAGCGATTTTCTTTGTAAAATTCACTTTTTACTTTTGTATGGCCTTGAACAAAGGACCAACAAAGTGCTTCTAGCACCGCACATATGGCTGAAAGCTAACTGAACAGAAATCGATGGCTGATGAATTTTTGGAATTTTCGTTATTGAATATTGACTATTGTTTTAGATAATTCTTTGTAATGATGCAGTAAATCAGAGCGGTTTGGTTAGAATTTTCTAGATTATAGAGGAGAGTCGGGCTATTTAAGGTGAGGCAAAAAAACAACAAAAATATTTTGGAAAATAAATTAAAATTTGATTGATCCTCCTTAAGCCACACAACAAGACAAACAGATAGACAGACAGACAACTACAAAGACAAGCTAAATAAAAGCTTTTAAAGAAGTAACGCCGACGATTATGTTAAAGCCGCAATCTTAGCAAATTTAATAAAAAAAATCCTTAAAATCATAAATTATTGATTTTATGCAAACTAAATAACATTAAATTTATTTTCTGATTTTCACCTTCGAAATGTTTTTACATTTTCCACAATCGCACTTGTTGTGGGTGGCAGATGACAAACAAAACAAAATTTAACTTTCCCTTTATTTTTTTTATGCCATTTCATCATTTTGTTATGAATTCTCCCCAATTTTATTCTCAATAAATCTTTTGCCAGGTGAAAATGTTCCTCAGGTGAATTTTCAATATCTGCTATTCGAAATGCTAATGCGAGGCAAAGTTAAATGCGGGAAGATCCGGAAGGAAGACTCGTCTCCATATTTACACGTTTGATTTCTTTTCTTGTGAATTTCAATGTTGTGCTTAAAATATTTTCCACCCACTAAAAATTGAGTCAGGTGAGAGATGATTGTGGGAAAAAGATTCGGCAGCGAGGAAAATTTGAAATTCTATGTCACTCGACTAATATCTCTCTATCACTTCTTTGCGCCACGATTAAATTCTGGAGCTACTTTGGCAATAAATCATTATCGGAATTGTTCGGAAGCCGAAACCTCAACTTTTTTTTGGGGGGTTCAATGTTGGGGGATCGAATATTTTCATCACGAAATTGTTCACCGCTACTACCGGTATGTTTTCTGCTTTACTTTGGGGTGATATTTTCATAAAAAACGTAACGATGCTGATGGTGGCCCATTTTAGAGGAGCCAAGCCAACCCTTTGGAATCTTCTAAGGCTTTTGAATAATGCATGAATTTAAGGGTGGCTAAACTTTAGACTTTTCTTCAAGGATAACGTTGTTTACATTGCTCTTCACACATACGCTTTTCATTTTCCACTGGATTTTCACGTTTCTTTAGTAGTTCCTGGATCACGACGACATAAACATTTGAGTTCAAGGGAATTTGTGAAAAAATTCCAGAATCACAAAGAGTTCTTCCTTAAAGCTGTCGAACGTAAACTTCTTACTTTGCTGCAGTCAACGAATTCTGAATAATTTGAGTGGGGCTGAATTAAAGATGCAAATATAGTTTGTCTTTGCGGTGGTTTTACGAAGGGTAATGAGTTCCTTTGCAAGATGAAGTGTTCGCACTAAGGAACTTCATTGAGAATCAGAAAGAAACGCCTATGATTAAAATGCTAAATGATAAAGCTTCACTTCTAATTTTCGGTTCTAAACATCTTAAAATATTAAACCCACCTATCTATTCATCGTTATGGAAACAGCAGTAAATCAAAGAAATTTTAGGTAGTAATAGAGATAACATTTTAATGATGAATATGCAAATAAATTACTTATGCGATAAGACGAATTTTTATGTGGTATTTTCCGTTATGCAAGGAACAATGTTTTTCTTCTCGGGTTAAAAAAAGACACAAAGAGTATCCGAAAATATGGTAGATGGAGCACATAATTTGTTGTTAGTAGATTTAGAGACGCCATTTCAAAATTAGTAAAAATTCGTCCTTGGAACTTAAAGATGTTGATTTTAGGTGAGACTCGTAAATCAAAATTTTTAACTTAAAAAAAAACCAGAGGGCAATCGTCAAATATAAAATACTAAAATTACTATACACAATAAAATTTCACGCAAATTCCAAATTAGACAATAATAGAGACTGCGTCATTGTACCAACCTCCAAGGATGAAGTCAGTGGGCGAAAACCTTCCTTAAATCCGACGTCTATAATGAGGACAGCTGAATCCAAATCCGTTTAGAATTGCAGGAGATACCAGATGAGGCAGTTTACAGAGAGGGGAGGGGGTAGATGTTATGAGCGAAAAGTTTTCCTGGGGCCTGACCTCTCTAATGGTGAAAACCGAATCCGAATTCCTTCAACGATTCAAGACATATCAGGAGAACAGGTAAAAAGGAAGGGGAAAATTGAAGAGCAGAATAGCCTATAACCATCTCAAGGATACTATGAATCCTTCTGTAAATTTTCGTTAAAATCGGTTCAGTAGTTTTTGAGAATTTCGATCACAAAAATATAAAAAAGCAACAATTCCCAGGGGCTATTCATCGAATACTCTATATGAGGGCGGACAGATTTTTTATGAAAAAAATACATTTGTATTGGAGAGTGGGAAAAAATGGTCCGATTGGATTTTAATGTATGGAACGGTTATGTAAACTTATATTTTAAACACAGTATACATTTTTCGATAGTTTGCACCGTATTCGACAAAATAGAAAAAAAGCATCAACTTTGTATGGAGGAGGTGGGAAGGAGTGGTCCAACTGGATTTCTATGTATGGATGAGTTACATAAAATCCTATGCTAAAGACATTTTACCTTAATCTCTGACTAGCTTGCACACCCGTCGTTGCCGGGTTAAGTTTTTTCAATTTTTTTTTTATTTTTATGGTCTATGTTGGAGATAAACTTTAGGCCAATGGGCTCGGTAGTTTCCCCGCGAAAGAGTAACATAGATGGAAAATTAAGTTTCGATATGATTTTACCCCATCTCCTTACTCCTCCCATCTCTCGGGCTACTTTTTAATGGGTCTATGTTGGGGCTGAACCCCCGATGAATATCTATGCGAAATTTCAGGCCAATCGGTTCAGTAGTTTCCCCGCGAAAGAGTAACATAGCGCAAAAACTAAGTTTCGAAATCACTTTACCCCGTCCCGTTACTCCCCCCACCCCTCGCGATACTTTTACGTATGCCTATGTTGGAACCAGAACTACCACAGACACTCATGCCAAATTTCAAGTCAATCGGTTCAGCCGTTTTTGCGTGAAAGAGGAACAGACAGACAGACAGCAACTCATTTTTAAAAGCTTTTATTTAGCTCGCTATCTTGTCTGTTTGTCTGTTTGTCGGGGTCAAATCTTGCAATCAAATTTTGACCCACTTCCACTTGCCCGATTGACTTGAAATTTTGCACACTTATATAAGTCCGATGACAATACAATGTTTTCACTACTTCGTCCTTGTAAGGATAACGGAAGGTCCTGTAAGGATAACGTGATTATCCTTTTCTCCAAATTTTCCGGAAAAAAATCTATTCTGGGAGTTTTTGGGGTCGCTGAATCCGAATCTGTCATTACAAAGTCAGTAAGCATAACGGAAGGTCCTGTAAGGATAACGTGATTATCCTTTTCTCCAAATTTTCCGGAAAAAAATCTATTCTGGGGGTTTTTGGGGTCGCTGAATCCGAATCTGTCATTAAAAAGTCAGTAAGGATAACGGAAGGTCCTGTAAGGATAACGTGATTATCCTTTTCTCCAAATTTTCCGGAAAAAAATCTATTCTGGGGGTTTTTGGGGTCGCTGAATCCGAATCTGTCATTAAAAAGTCAGTAAGGATAACGGAAGGTCCTGTAGGGATAACGTGATTATCCCTTTCTCCAAATTTTCCGGAAAAAAATCTATTCTGGGGATTTTTGGGGTCGCTGAATACGATTCTCAAGTTAAAAAGCCTGTAAGGACATCTCAATTGTAAGGATATATATTCGAAGACTAAAAAGAACAAAATAAAAAAAATAAAAATAAAATTTTTAAAAAAAGCTTTTATTAAAAAAGAATGCACTAAAAAGAAAAAAATAATTTTCTGGACGCTGTGTATCACAAACATAAAAGCTTTTAAAAAGCGAGATAAAGCATAAAACAATAAAATAAAAATTTATCTCGCTTTTAAAAAGCTTTTATGTTTGTGATACACAGCGTCCGGAAAATTATTTTTTTCTTTTTAGTGCATTCTTTTTTAATAAAAGCTTTTTTTAAAAATTTTTTTTTTATTTTTTTTTATATATTAGTATGATTACAAGTTGCGGACGAGGCAAACTTTTCAGTCCGAAATCAAAACGACTGTCCTAATTTTAGGCATTTGGAACCCCGTCTTTTTACTTTCCTCTGCTATAGAGGGAAAGTATTGTATTCATGACGGAGACTGACTCGAGAACGGGGGCACAGAGAAAATTTCTGATCAGTACAAAATTCCTTTCAGACAAGATTATCAGGATGTCCGTGCATCTCTCTGTCGGTCAGTCCGTTTTATATATCTTAAATAACTCAAGAACGTGTTGAGCTAGCGAGTTGAGTTTTTTTATAAATAAGTTTTACGAAAACCGTAGTTTTCTGTCAACTTTTGGACAAGTAACGCTAGCTATAATAGGTACCACCAACACAATTTTTTTTTTGGCAAAACACAGTTTTTTGATAATTTCTCGAAAAGTATGCGTTTTTGGGAAAAAATCAATATGACAAATTTTAAAGGACATAAAATTTTCTACATTTTTCGCTTTAACGGCCTTTAAGTTTCTCTAACGGTTCTCCACATCCAAAAAAAAAATTTTTTTGAAAATTTCTCGGAAAGCGGTTTTGAGCAAAAAAAAAAATGTTTCCATCAGTAATAGTAACTAAACATAAGCAAAACCATGTCAGGCATAAATTTTCTATTATCCAAATTAATTTTAACAACCACCCACAATATTTGTTAAAATATAAAAAACTGCTTGAACACATGTCTCGATCCAAAGAAATTAATCGTGCGGAAACTTCTTAAAACTGTGGTTTATCTTTGAAATATTTTGAAGGCGATTTTTTCATTAATTACCTCGTAATTTTCGAACATTCTTCAAAAAAGTAATTATAAAAAAATATTTTGAAATATTCTTCCCACATAAAAGCAACAAAAATTTCAGGTAACCAAAGATAACAAAAAACAAAATCATAAAATAAATCCCTAAATCGAAAATAAGTTTGTAAACAAGCGAATATTTCAAGACAAAAAAAAAGTTTGGCATCGCGTCGCGTCTTAATTTATTTTCCGGAGTATTTTCTTTATCTCAATTTGAAATTTTCTCAAAAATTAGTTTAGAAAAAATATAAAATATTATATGGGTTATAGACCGTATAGCATTTTCGCTGTTTAAACATAAAATCCCGAGATTCTAGAATTCACGTTCAACGATCCCATGTTGTGACCACCGGGTGAAGCGAAATGCGGGCAAAAATCTAAAAGAAAAATTTCCTAATTGGAACGCGACCAATTCAATTGGGAAACTGATTTTCCCTCCTTAGCACAATGAGCACGTTTCAATTTTAGCTACAGATTGCACATAAACTGAAAAATTTCAAACCAAAAAGAAAAAAAAAGAAATCATAAATTCTGAAATACTTTTTGCAGTCTACAGTATAGATTTAAGAGTATCTATTTATCTATTTTCGTATCTATATTAGATATTTGTTGTTGTTTTTCATTTTTGTTGAATTTATTTCGGGGTATACCTTCGACAGTTTCGTTTTGTACTTAAAATATAAATTCAGACGGCGTGCCACCATATTGCCCCAAGGACTATTTATTAGTAAAACTCATCGAGTTTCCCTTCTTAGTCTTGTTCTGCTTCTTTGTTGTTTGCCAATTTTCCTAAAAATAAAATTTCACGCAAAGTACATCGAAGCCAGAGCATCTTGAAGGGAATGAGCTAAATTTATCTAGAGAAAATCCTACAAATAGACTTAACTAAAATCCAAATACAACTTCACTTCACATTTTCAAACTGCAAGACCCGAGACGAAGACCAAGAAGTGTTATGAGAGCATAGAAATATTTTCTTTATGTTTTTATTCTTTTCTTTTTTTTTGGTACCGTTGTTGTTTTTGTTATTATTGCGATGATTCGCGTCTACGAATTGTGTTTTTTTTATGTGGCTTTTCTGTATTTTCCGAATTTCAGTTTTTGTTTAGCTTTTCCGAATACGTGATTAAGAGAAAGAAACTTTTCCCTTTGATTTCGACAATATGAGGGAAATGCCTCCGATGAGATATGGCTCAAGTATAACAACTCAAGTTTAGTGGAAAAGAAAAAAAAACCTTCCGAAAATAATGATAACCAAAAAGAAAGCAACCAAAACTATAATGGAAGAACAGATAAACGAGTTATTGTTCTACTTTCATAGAAAAAATTTCCTCCATTGCTGAAAAACACCTGATTTTTGTTTTTTAAAATTTCTAGTGTCGTGAGCATTTAGTGCAATTTGTATCGACAGTCTTTTGCATTTCAAATGTATAAATCTTTTTCTAAAAATCTTGAATCATCACTTGGAATGGTTGTTCATGAACCAAAACATACAGAGCTCCATAAAATACGTCAAGTTAATTTTCACTCTTTCACACCTCCCCCTCGTTTCACATTTCGGCGATTTCTGCGAGATTTAATAGTACTGTCGCACAATACGATCGCAGATCACCCCCCCCCCCCCCCCCCGCCCCTCCTCATCTCACCAACATAAGAAATCCATAAACCGAATCCATCAAAAACAGAGGCGTTCATAAATTGAGGTTCCACGGTATTTGCTTTTTTTTTAAAGTCACGCGTATATCATATATATATACATATATACATAGATAGAGTTAACACATCACATACCGTATGCGTCATAAAAATCTGGAATCTAGTACTGCAAGTATTTTCAAGGAGATAACGGTTGCTTAGTAATTTGTAGTACGTTTGAAAGGGTTTGTAAATACAACTTCGTACATAATTGAGCCAAAAAATTAAATGTTTATAAATATAGCAACATGGGGGAAGCTCGAAAAGTGAAAATCATGAAGTTGGTCCACGCCGGGAAGTCCAATAAGGCGATTTCCAATGAATTAAACCTAACGTTGTCAACTGTTTATGCTGTAAGAGCGACTTGTTTGGCCAGAGGAATAGTTAGGCCGCAATCTGGAAGCGGTAGACCCATTTCAGTAGGGACTCCAGTGTTGATTAGGGCAATCAAAGGAAGGATCAGAAGGAATCCGGTAAGGACATCTTGGAGAGTCATGTAAAACCATCAATAGAGTCAACCTACGGTAATGATGTGTTTTACGTGTTTCAACAAGACGGAGCGCCGTGCCACACTGCCAGAAGTACCCAAATTTGGATAATTTAAAAAACCAATAACTTAAAAAACTTCTGGTCTAAGGACATGTGGTCACCGAGCTCTCCAGATCTTAATCCCCTGGATTTTTTAATATGGGCATATGTTCAGGCTAAGACTGGAGCTAAGGCTCACAGTAATGTGCAAGCCCTGAAGTCCACCATTACCATCGCATGGAACGACAAGTCGGAGTCTTATTTAATATTGACCTGCAAGAAGTACAGGCCCCGTTTGGAGAAGTTCGTAAATGCTGGAGGTGGACATTTTGAATAATTTTTTTTACTAGTATGTAAGATTTAGTTTAGAGCAATTTTTTTTTCGTTCAACTTCTGTGTTTTATTAAACGGTTTACAATTTAATATAAATTTTCCAGATTTTTATGACGCATACGGTAAATAGGGTGTCCCCATGTCCCGTAATGGCTCGCACAGTTCCGGGTTCAAATATATTGTCCAAGAGTCCCGGAAACCAAACTTTTGTCCCGGGTTTTGCAAGTTAGTGCTATAATCCTATTGGAATTTCTCGGCTTATAAGGTCTGCAAAAACAACAAAATTATATTATTTTTGCGGATGTTTTAACATCCAAATTTCCCCCTCAACAGGTAGGACATGCAGGTAGGACAGAAAAATCAAGGTAATTTACTGCACAGCTCTCGATTTAAATCTTTGCGCAACATTCTGTTCAAAATATTTCGCCTGCGGCGCACACTTCTAAATTATTTTTCCTCACTTTTCCTCCAAACAAAAATTTATTTCCCATAAAATTTTCTTGTCTCGTTGGTGTTCCGTTCCAACCATCTATGACCCACCACTCTCATTTTCTGCGGGATTGGAAAAACTATGGTCACCCTACATGTAAAATTACCAAATAAAATTATAAAATAGGCTTTTTTTCTTTTTCGGGGCTACGTCTAATAATCCGGGACAAAAATCAGGTTTCCGGGATGGCGCGACAAAAATTCAGTGCCTAAATTTCGGACTGTCTCGGCTAATCCGAAACGTAGGGTCACCCCATCTTTACAGGACCTTGATTCATTTTCCCGAAGATGGAGTCTTAAGTAAATGCTTTTTCGACTTTGAAAACATTTTTGGAAATAATAATTTAATAAATTTCCGTTCCCTTAGTTGTAAATTCCGCACAAATATTTTCGTAATACATTTAAAACTTTTTCCCATTCAATGATTTTTGACTTCAGTCTGGAAGATGCTTTTATTGGTTTTAAGATAAATATTTATAGAAGCAACAACTGAGGCTTCATTTAATAGCATTTTTATGGAACAATGAACCTTATTTTTAGATTAAACCAAATCTGCGAGTCAAACTGAATTTTCCTTTGGGGAAAAACGAAAAAAAAAATATGAAAAACTAAGTGAAAAAGCAAACTAACAATCAAAATTCTGTTTATTGTACGAATACGCGTCAATAAACAGCATAAAAACGAATTCTGTTGTTGTGGAAAATTAAATGAGGTTTTTCCAATCGTGATTTAGCTGAATGTCGATTCGACTGTATGTAGGGTAAGATGAATTTATTTATGTTGTCAAATATTTGCATCAATTTGTCTGCCAGCCTCAGGACTCAGACGAAATGTTTAACATTCACATATCAAAATGCATTTTTTTATACCCGTATGGTGAAACCAAAGGGTATATTAAATTTGCCTTTCCGTTTGTAACGCCAAGATCCCGTCACCACACAAAAAAATTAATTACACCAGTGTGTTTAGAATGATAAAAAAAATTGAATTTTGTATGTCCGTCCGTCTATCTGTCCGTCTGTCCGTCCGTCCGTCTGTCCGTCCGTCTGTCCGTCCGTCTGTCCGTCCGTCTGTCTGTCCGTCTGTGGCGCGGATTGCGGGCGCAAAGGTTGAGCTAGAGACTTGAAATTTTACGCAGATTCGTTTTTCGTAAAATGCAAGGCTAAGTTCGTAAAATGCAAGGCTAAATCCAATGAAAAGTTTCTTGTATTTATTTCAAAATTAGCTACATATATCACAAATAAAATATTTTGATGAGAGCTTCGAACCGAACCGGAAGCGAGGGTGAAAAGTGAGTGAAAACCGCATTTTTTAGCAAAACCAAAACCAAAAGTGAATCGGATTTTCTGGAAAATGAAAAACCGTTTTTTTCCCCCATTTCCGTTCTTTTAAATCAGAATTTGAAACATTTTTGGTTGATTTCTGGGTAATTAAAATTCACTTACTAAATATTGCAGAGGAAAGTTTTGTGTTTATTACAACTAAAACGTTTAAGCCATTTATTTTTATCCAAAAACGACTAATATTGGGAAAAGTTTGAATTTCAGTTTGAGTAAAAAAAATTAGATTCACATGTAAACAGTTTTGTTGGAAACCGTCTGCGATTTTTTTGAATATAACATTATCAAAACGAAAAAAAACCTCAAAATATGCTCTGCAGTAACGACGCTACACTCTCGAAAAGAATAAGACTTTCCATAATTTATTCACAGAATTTAAATTACTAAATTATTATAAAGGTAAGGAGAATCGCTGTCGGTGACAATTTTAAAACAAAAGCAGTCTCAAGTATGTCTGTTTCAATTTTTTTTTGTGTCTGAAGACTCTTAAACCCATAAATCAAATTTCTGTATTTTAATTACCTAATTTATTGCAACTCTTAAAATGCTCCATCAAAGAAGTTGTGAAAACGTTTAATAAATTTCTACTATCGATGATAATTTCTATGGCGCAAATTAAGAGGCTTTCGAGAAACTAAAAGTACTTCATTCACTTATCCTCTTTCGACAAAATAAATCTAATCAATTTATTGCCATGGAAAAACCTCCCATCACCACAAAATTTCACAGAAATAATTCTGATTTACAGTCCATCTTGTCTACCTTCAAATTTCGTTTCCACGACTGCTGGAAAATAGTTGTTGAAGTCATCTCAAAATTTGAATTTTAAATGTCCACTTAGGTTAAGGGCAAGTCATTACATTTCGTCTGTGGAAGCTCATCAGGCAAATCACCAAAAATGATTCACAGGGAAAACTTTCCAGACTTTCGTGGAAATATTCAAATTGCAATTAGTTTTCCAAATTGAATTTGTAAAGGAAAATGTAGAGAAATTCTATAATTAGCTTTAGTTGTTAATTTATTGGTTTCAAAAAACCACAAGAAATTTCTATTTCTTCCAATCCTTGTACGTTTTTTTTCCAAGAGTTTATTTAGCTTCAAGTTAGCAAACAATTTCCCAACAATAGAAGTATAAGTACATCTTCTGTATCATAAATATTTCCATCTGTTATCCTTTTTGTATTTTGTATCTAAATTGATGTACAAAACGAAAATAAATTCTTGTAAAAGAGGGAGAAGTTCTTTAAGAATTTAAACCCTTTTTGTTATAAAATACAATTCCTTTCAACATTTAACATTATGCTCGCAATTTCTTCTTCGCCACACAATAACAGGATGAGATCAAAAGGAAAAAACAGTATCAAAATAAAACTTAATTTGCACTCAAAGAATCAAAAGGAAATTGTTATGTTTTTAAGATGGAAAGTCAGCGGTTTTGAATTTTTTTTTTAAATTATTTTTGATCTTTTGGAAGTTTATTCTTTTGCCAAGAACGAAATATTGTTTGAAAATATAGTAGAACGTGGGAAAATTTTATGTTACAACGGCTAAAGCAATAACGATTTTGTAAGCACGTTTGCAGATTGATTCTTTGGAGCCAATTTTACACCACTCTTCCACACATATCGGCCGGAACGTTGGCAATTTCGCGTTCGATATTGTTCCTGAGCTCCTCTAACGTTGTTGGCATAAACCAACGACTTAGCATAACCCCATAAAAAGAAATCCAACGGCGTTAAATCGCATGAGCGAGATGGCCATTCGACCGGACCATTTCTCGAGATTACACGATTGCTACCACCGACTCAGAATTTCGGTAGTAAGTTTTAATACTTTCCAAACGTTGCTCGTTCGTGAACTTCACCATGATAAAAATGTAAACCTTGACTGACGTTTTAGCATAGCCAGATCATAAAAAAAGTTTTAGGGTGCGTTTTTATTAAAATACAAAATTTTTATGTCCTTGTTGAAAGACCCTTAAATAAAACTCTAAAATATACCGCGACCCCCTTCTTCGACTGCGAATGTAATATAAAAATTACAGACATCTTCGTTTTGAGATGCCTCAATATAAGACGTTTTGATATACGACGCTCAAAGTTTTGTTCCTGAGCTTGACATACTGCGACAAAAAATTTATGTACAAAGCTTAATTTCTTTAAAAAAATGTTTAAATTTTGATTATCTATTATCTCTACATGGCAGAAAAAATACAGGGCCTTGATACACGACGCATAGGGTGACCAGATATGCCTAAGGATGGTTTGCAAAAAAAAAATCTTGAATCCATTGCTTTTCTGGAATCCGAAGTTAAAACTCATAATCTCAGTCGATTCGATTCTTCTAAAGATACTGTGTTGAAGGGAAAATTTGATACATAGGAACATTCTTTTCTGATAGCTACAACCGCACGCGTACCTTTATTTGAGAAATCGCATTAAAATATAGCAAAAGTTCATGCGTTTCAAATTTTCCCTTCAACACAATTTTTTATATTTGAACCGGTTGCCTAGAAAACGTATTATTAAATTTTAATTTCATTTCCAAGGTCAAAAAGTTCATATTTCCTTGAAGAGATTTTCATTTTTTCCTCAAAAAAATAATTATGTTGTCAAAATCCATTTCTTCCGTTGAGCTTTTCATAATAATAAGCAACACGAAGATAGCGTACTAATTTATTTATTTATGAGGAAAAAAAATATGGATGTAAATTCGATATTCGCCCTAATGGCTTATTATACGCAACGTCGGATAACAGATTCCAACAAAAGCGTATAGAAAAAAAAGTGTCCTTCGAATCGAAAGGATCCTTCATGCACTCACTTGGATAACAAAGTAATTGTTCTTCGGTAATAGGAAAAAAAAATGTCCCTGGCGACACGGCCGATCAAGAGTGGAAAATGGGAAATGGAAAGCCCGTGATGCGAACGATTAAGGGTGGAAAATGCCATCACAATGACAACAACAATGGATGGGGTTGCGGAAGGGATAGAAATCGTTTGTCTATACCCTGGAACGTGCCTAAATTGAGAATGAGCAACTTTTGTACTCGTTTATTGGCTAAAAAGGGCAATGTCTTGCTATTCATCTTTTATCATCGTCATCAGCATCCCGATCAACACCAACATCATTGACAAAAAAGCTCCTGGCCAATGCGATGAAACTCTACTAGTATCGTCAACATATCCCTTGGTAACTGACTTTAGTGCCTACACTCGAAAATCCTGAAAACCCATAAAATCGGATAGGAACTCAAATCCAGAAGGATATTCATGGGATCCGGAGTTCGGGGTTCGGGTTGCAAGGACAAGAGTGTTGAATGGGCGTTAACGGGATTGATAATTTATGTGCAACAAAAGCTGCGATTCCATGATCTGGCATTTGACATCTTTAAATTACGACCAATTCTTATTGGACGGCTTCAATGATATGTACTGTCATTTTAACACTCAGCGTAAATCCGTTGCTTACACCACTTTTTTTCTTTTCATGAAATTTTCTCCGGTAAGAATAACGTAATTGCGGAAAAAGACATTTACGTTATTCTTACAGGACTTTCCGTTATCTTTACAGCCTTCTTGATATCAGAGTCGAATTTAGCAATTCCAAAAACCAGCAGTTGGGATTTTTTTTCAGAAAATTTGAGAGAAAGGGTAACAATGTTACCTTCTTTTATTCTTACTAACTTCTTAAAAACAGAATCGGATTCAGCGACCCCAAAAACCCCCAGATGAGGTTTTTTTCCGGAAAATTCCAGGAAATGGATAATCACGTTATCTTTACAGGACCTATCATGGTCCTTACAAATTTCTTATTGGTAGAATCGGATTCAGCGGCTCCAAAAACACCAAGACGAGATTTTTTCTGTAAAATTTGAGGAGAAGGATAATCTTGTTATCCTTACGGGACCTTCCGCTATTCTCACAAATTTCTTAATGTCAAAATCGAATTCAGCGACCCCAAGAACCCCCAGATAAGATTTTTTCCGGAAAATTCAAGGAAAATGATAATCACGTTATCTTTACAGATAACCTATCATTTTCTTTACAGATTTATTATTGGCAGAATCGGATTCAGCGATCCTAAAAACCCCCAATGAGTTTTTTTCTGGAAAATTTAAGGGAAAGCCTAATCACGTTATCCTTACAGGGCCTTCCGTTATCCCCACGAACTTTTTAATACCAGAATCAAAGTCAGCGACCCCCAAAACCCTCAGAACAGATTTTTCCCGGAAAATTTAAGAAATAGGATAATCGGGTTATCCTTACGTTACCCTTAGTCCACCACTTTAGACACACATGCATTTATTATGAAATACCCACAGTTTCTGGGAAATATAAAATTTTCAATTGACGGTCTTGGTGGGAAAACCGGTCATCTCCACTTTTTGACGAAAATGAGTTATTGATACCAAATGCAAGAATAAACGAATCCGCACATCTGGCTTCAAACCCCGGACTTGTTGGAAGACTGTGTAAAAAAGTATTAAAGAAAAAGAGACCACTGAAAGAATGTTTCACATAGTTTGACGCATTTTTTTTTTATTTTTAGTTTTTTTTGCGAGTTATTTTTTGTTAAATGGAATTTTGAAAACTCTTGGGTGCAAGAAACAGCCATCTCCAAAATTTAAAAAAAAAATTTAAAATGAAATTAAAAATTCTTTATTTTAAATTTAAATGATGTAAGAACACATGCTTGATTTAAATTGTAATTTGTAAACTTTGTCGTGGACCAAAAATCTCACGATAATATGTTTTTTGTCTCTCATGAAAGTGGACATGACCGTGGAGATGACCGATTTTTGCACCGAGGTCTTCAATTGCCCTCCTATACTCATCCCACACATCACCGATCTGTAAACATTTAAACATTTTAAGCCAACAGAATCCCTGATAATCCTTGCTCCCTGTTTGTTGAAGGTTATGTGAACACTTGAGTTACCAACAGTCATAACCGTATGGATGAAATGTAAGCCGACCCTCTTCAAAAAATTCCTCTTGCTTCAAACTTAACCGCGCGTTATTGACTTGAAATCCCACCACAGTTTAGATTGTGTTGGGCTGTAAATTCTTTTCCCTCTCATTGGAAATATGATAGTGGCACGTTCAAGTTCTTTTAGCCATTTTCCCAGAACTAATAAAAAATGGAAGAATACGGGAAGAAAACAAAGTAACAGAATATAAGAAAGCGGTTAAATTGTTAAGCACTTTCGTTTATGTAGTCTTTTCTATCCAATGCCCTCACACTATCGTTAACTCGGCATTTTACTACTGCTCGCACAAGGTTTTAAGACCTTGCAGAAAAAAAGGGATTTTGACCTTTTTGTGTTGCCTTTTTTTTGTTTTCCCCGTTTTCTATGTTTTTGTGTATTTCGCTTTTATGCCCTCGTTGGGATCAAAAGCCAAATGAGAAACGCTAAAACTGGGTTATGGAACCACCAAAGAACTCCATCGCAGGAATTAGGCGTTCATTCTTAAGCACGAAGCATAAGAGAGAGGGTTGGTAGAATAAATTCAGAAACATAAAAAGGACTCCAGCAATGTATATATATCTATGGTGATGGTGCTATTGTGGTACGCCTTTTAGTTTATGAAGAAAACTATAGTAAAACCGGCTTCAAATCGGATGATATGCGAACGCATACTCGGAATTTTGAATATCCCATCAGTTTTTGGGGATATGTATACGGAAGTGATGGTTGAATGGAATTTCATCCCTTATATAGTATAAGGATTTAGATCTCATTTGCATTAGTTTGTGGCCTCCGATATTTATGGTCCATTGAGAATAGCCGGCCACTGTCCGACTGCTCAATGGCTGTCGTTTGGGATGGTGGCCAAATAAGATGTAGATTCGGGGTGGTATTTTGTAAGTAAAACCCATAAACAAAGTCTTATCGGCCGTAAGAGCTAACCCCCAAAAAAATCTTATTTGGGGATTTCTCGGCAACTTGATGTTGACTGAGCTTTTGTTAAGACTTCTTTCATTTTTTTTCCTTCTTTTCTTTCTTTTATTCCTTTCGGTATTTTTTTTCTGTTACTTTCCCTTTCGATGCCTTTTTCTCTCTATTTATTCGGGACTTTTCGTTTTTTTTTCTTCTTTTTTTTCGTCTTGCACTGGGATACTAACATTTAGATTCTTTTATGCTGGACCCTGTTTAGGCATTTTGTTTGTTAGCCAATGTAAATACGAAGCACATATGTATAATTTAAGGGATATATGTTGCTAGGTTGTATAAATTTACCATTAATAACGTTGAAACTATTTATTAGCCATGAAATAACATAAAAAATTTGCTTTTACTTTATAACCTATTCGGCAATAAAAATTTATGAATATTTCCCGTAAATATTCTTGAAATAAAAATGTAACAGTAATAGGAAAATTATGTGCCTAATATCTTAATTTTCTCATATTCTGTATTGTATTGAGTGAACATTGAATTTACGTTTCTCAAGCATGATCGTATATTTGAAAATTTTAAAGATATTTGAGGCGTTGAGAGGAAAACTGACATATTCTAAACACATTTTACCAGTACAAAATTTTCAATACGACTCACCGTTTTCGAGAAAATAGAAAAAAACTGTTTCGTTTGGATTAGGTAAGGGGAAAGGAATGGTCCAATTTTAGACATTCAAGAACTTAGCCTTGCAATTTACGAGAAACGTAACTACACAACATTTCAAATCTCTAGCTCAATCCTTTCGAAACTTATGGTTATATGGACAGACGGACAGACGAATAGATAGATAGACGGATAGACCGACAGGCAGACAGACAGACAGACAGGCAACCGTACGGACATGCGGAAATCAAAATCTTTTCTTGGGCGCAGTGTATCAAATGAAAGCCAAATAAATGTTTATTTTATTTTTAATGCTTTTATACGGTGCCCAAAAAATTCTTTTTTCCTTTTTAGTGCATTTTTTCTTCTTAACGCCAGAATCGAATTCAGCGACCCCAAAAGCCCCCAGTTGAGATTTTTTTCATGAAAATTTGTTGAAAAGCATGATCAGGATCCCTTACAGGATCTTCTTTTATCCTTACTGACTTCTTAAAGACAGAATCGGATTCAGCGACCCCAAAAATCCAAAGATGAGATTTTTATCCGGAAAATTTGAGGAAAGGACAACCACGTTATCCTTACAGGACCTTCCGTGGTCCTTACAGATTGCTTGATACCAGAATTGGATTCAGCGACAACAAAAACCCCCAGCAGAGATTTTTTCTGGAGTATTTGAGAAAAAGGATTATCACGTTATTCTTTCAGGACCTTCTGTTGCCCTTACAAAAACTAAGTAGTAAAAATATTGTATTGTCATCGGACTTACGTAAGTGTGCAACATTTCAAGTCAATCGGATAAGTGAAAATAGGTCAAAATTAAAATTAGATTGCAAAATTTAACCTTGACAGACAGACAAACAAACGGACAGACAAACAGACAGACAAACAAACAGACAGACAAACAAATGGACAGACAAACAAACAGACAGACAAACAAACAGACAGACAAACAAACAGACAGACAAACAAACAGACAGACAAACAAACAGACAGACAAACAAACAGACAGACAAACAAACAAACAGACAGACAAACAAACAGACAGACAAACAAACAGACAGACAAACAAACAGACAGACAAACAAACAGACAGACAAACAAACAGATAGACAAACCAACAGACAGACAAACAAACAGACAGACAAACAAACAGACAGACAAACAAACTGACAGACAAACAAACAGACAAACAAATAGACAAACAAACAGACGAAAAAAAAAACCTACGAACAAAAAAACAGACAGACAAACAAACAGACAAACAAACAAATAGACAGACAAACAGACAGATAAGAAAGCAAGCTAAATAAAAGCTTTTAATATTTTTTTGTGTACAATATTCTGTTATACTTGGGTTGTAAATAAAAGCAAAAGCCCATTTTTCGCGTATTTTAAAAACAAAGTTAAATGGAATAGAAGCAATGGCATGTAATTCTTAATCTTGAATTGTTGAAATGAAAATGCGCATTAAAATATTCCTAAATTCCTTTCTCCATTGAACCAATAAAAATTTTTTCCAAAGTCATTGCACAAATTCACATTTTTAGAGTTTTGCATTTTTTTTCTTATCTATTATTGAAGTCTTACATGAAGCTTGAATGTCTGTCTTCATCTATATTCATGGTTTCTTGTCCAGAGTCTTGAAGGATCCCTTCAATTTTTTTTCCTCACCTTTTTTTACAAGTTTTAGTTGAATGCATTTATTCACTCCGACAAGTATGGTACAACATTTCATTCGGTGCTATCCAGTAAAATGCTTTTAGTTTTAAGAGTTGGGCGAAAAAGGATATCCATCCTTATTATTGTAAGTTGGTATGGATGTTGCTATGATGGCTACAGTGGTGGTTGATGTCGGGCTTTATGCTGAATATGAATCTGCAAAAAGCATTTGGACTTGAGATTTATATGAGAACTCATTCGAGCAGAAACATTCTTCACGATAGTCGAAATTGCTTACTTATATTGCTCCGGTTCTATTTTTTTAATGCTGTTTTTAGTCAAGCAAGAAGGAAAATAAGACAGAACCATTGAACTGTGGTAAAATTTTTAATTAAAGTTTCTGCATTTTTGAAAGTATCTCCCAGATACCATGCCATTAGTTTTGCTTTTAGTATTTGCTGGAGATAATATAAAATTATGACGATATTTTTATCTGGTAATTTTTCATTTATAATTAATGAGTTTGCAGCATAAAATGCATTATACATAAAAAAACATAAGAAGTAAAGGGTGTTTTTTTTTGTGCTTAGATAGAACTTACGAAAGGGTTAGCTGTCAAACGAGCTGTTATACTGCGCTCACTTTTTGACATTTATGATCAGTATACTCTGACAAATCATCATGAATAGACTCACGCTTGAACAACGCTGCCAAATTATCCAAATTTACTTGGAAAATTAGTTATATTCGCGGCACTTATAAGCGATATTTTTTTTAGCAAAATTTTGTTCAGCGATGACGCTTATTTTTGCAAAATTGCCACATATGGAGTGAGACCAATCCACAAGAGACCCTACAGACTCCATTGCATCCAGAAAAATGCACCGTTTGGTGCGGTTTACACGCTGGTGGCATCATCGGTCCTTATTTCTTCAAAAATGATGCCGGAGCTCGCGTTACGGTCAATGCAGATCGTTACCGCACCATGATCAATGATTTTTTGTTTGAAAATATTGATGACAATGATCCGGACGAGATGTGGTTTCAACAGGATGGCGCTACGTGCCATACGGCAACGGCAACCATCGATTTATTGAAATCAAAATTTAGCGATAACTTGATTTCCAGAAATGGACCTGTTGAAGTTCTATCGGGCTTTAAGAAATACCCTTTATTTTTAAACAACTTTTAAGCTCAAAATCTCGTTATTATTAACTTATGTATGTGATAAGCTTGATCGATATATTTATATATTGGTACTATAAAATACTATGAGATAAATCTATATTTTACATGAAACAAATTTGATTTAAAAAAACGCGAAAACAAATTTGGTTTAAAAAATCTTTTAAAAAACTACCCTTAGAAATTGGCTTTTTTACTATGAAACAGTTAAACATATTATATTTCAACAGATTTAAGAATTCAATTTGACTATTGATATGGAAAGAACGAGTAAATAAATACATAAATTAACATTTGTTTGCACCAATATTAAAATCAGACTCGATATCCTGAAGCCAATTTGAATAACTTTTAAACCACAAGTCGCCTTTATGGTAACTTAATTGCCGGATAACAACCGCCATCCAATAAACTGTCTCCATGAGTAACATTATCCCGGAGGGCAAATATTTCACTTTAAATGTATCTAAATCCGTACATCTACAGATGAGAGATATGTAATGTAAAATCAAATAAACTTAAACAGAACTTTCCTTGCTTTCCAGCGAAAAATTCTTATGCATGTATCTTAATTCGATCCAGACATATTTTAGATACAAACAAGTTCGTAAACTCTTCTTTGCTTAGTGTCAATCGATTACAATCTATAACGATGGTAAAAGGGAAAAAAATATATCCTTGAGATGAAATAACACATGCGAAGAAATAAAAATTAAAAAAAACCCACTTTGAGAATGATATAAAACGCAAAAAGATCCCTATTTTTTTATATGTTTCATATATTATATGATGTAAACAACCTTGCCGACAAACGTAATTGAAAACCGAATTCCATTTAAATTTTTGATTTGATATCAAGAAAATCTTCTTTTTCTCTTCAATAAACAGACAGACTTTTACGCGATCTATTTTAGATTTCGTAGCCCTCACCCCTTCCGTCATGTGTAGGACTTCAAAATGAAAAAAAAACCCTTTATTCAGTTCAAATCGATTTCTTTGCGGCAACACAGTGTTTATGCATATATAAATACTTGCAGATAAACAGATAAAGTATTTGTATTTTGATTGTATCGTTCGTAATGTGAATTTAAACTTTGTAAGAGATTGAGGAAATTAAAAATGAAAATAAATAAGATTTTATTTCAGTGATATTTTTTTTGAAAGAATTAATAAAACCTGATAAAAACTATTTTGTTTGTACGAAGGGATGGAATCGTCCAATTTTGCCCGTTCAAAAACTTAACCTAGCCATTTACGAGGTACTGACCCCTACCAGTTTCATATGCGCGTTCACCGAACCCTTCTTAATTGGAAAAAAAAATATGATTTTTTCAAATTCAAAACATAGGTATATATTTATACATAGGTGCACGAAATGAACAAAACCATTAAAGAGCAAATAACATGATTTTCACATAAAAACAAAAAGTGTGTGTTTTGATCTCCGCTGAACCCCGGAGACTGACTCGCCGAACCCCTGGGGTTCGATCGAACCCAGGTTAAGAACCACTGCTCTAGATTATGGTGTTCACGGATGGACAGACGAACGGACATGCGGAAATCAAAATCTTTTGTCAACCCTAACACCCTGGTGAGGTTCATTTTTGTATATGCAGATTTGACTCTTTCCTCCACCCCTTCCGACCAATATAAACCTATGGCTACGCCCCCTGCCTGAAGTATAACTTGACTATCCTTTTCCTCTTTTCCGGTCTAAATCTAGGATTTTTGGGGTCGCTGGGGTACAAATACAGAACATTTCTGTGTTTTTAATTCAAGTTGAAAAGCTCTAGTTGTTGTGCCACTTAAATAATCTAAAAATAACATTAAACAAATACAGTTCTGTGTATTAAAAAATAAATCATACAGAACAAAGTCTTCAAAGGCAGTACTCTACTGCGTTATATCTATATTATAAAGGCAAAACATCTTAACACGTTCGTGACATTTGCTTTTTCAACTTATTTTACATTTGGACATCGTGTACCACGGGTGGTACAATAGCGATTTGTTTTCTGGCAGTTGTGCGCTATCAGTGGTACACGGTGCGTGTTTTTATATTACTTCCACAAAAAAACTACCGAACTATTTACTTGCGCGGTTTTAAAAAACTTTACATGTACCACCAGTGTTACACGATGTCACGAACGTGTTAAGTCCATTTCCAGGCAAAGCCAAAATTATCTGTATTTGCATTTTCATACCGATCATTTTGGCTTCGCCTGAAAATCGACTTAAGATGTTTTACCTTTTAGCCACAGATATAGAACGGATGGCTACCGTAACTATAAAGCGAATGGACTACAGATATCGTAGTGCAAAGAAGTATTTGAATTTCACCGATCATCGTTTTTTTTCTCCAAAAAGGTCTTTGAATTTTGCCCGTGAAAATTATTGACTCCAATTTTAGAAAACCCTCAATTTGTTTTGCGACGAGTCCACAACTTGTATTCACTTACGCCAGTGCTGCCTCAGTAGAAAACTTTTTAAGGAAATCATATTTAAATTTTTTTACGTGTGTAAAAATGTCCACTGACTACAAGGATAAATTAGATGTATTTCTAATATTCAGAGAATTTTCTTTCATTTTTTATGCTGTTACCAAAAAAAATTAAATTTTCTTCTTATTAGTAGAAAAATAAACAGAAATCGATATCCAAGTTATATTAATGTTAAGAATACAGTTTCTATGTTTAATTTATAAGCATGTTATTACCAGAGCGAAAATTTCCAATAAAAACATAAAGAAAGAACTTTTAAAAGAGCTTATAAGTGTAAAGTTTTCTTTTTGTACTTTTATATTCTTCTTAAGTATAAACGTTTTCAAGGAAATTTTTTTTGTTTTTCCCAATTTTGCGTTAAGAACATAAAAATAAATTATCAAAATGAAAATTTTATGTATCGAAATTTTCTTCATTTCCGTTTCAATTTTCTTTATTTTTCATGTGAACAATTTTTACCGAATCGCCGTCTACCATCTTCACATCGAATTGGAAAACTTTACCCAAAACACTCGAAATTGGATTACACGTTCTTTGATGGAATTTGGAACATTTGGTACTTGCCTGGTGAAAATATTTATGCATTATCGCAAAAAAATATATTCGGGAAAATATCCGAAAAAAAAACAAAACATTGTACACGATTTTAATGCGATATTCTCGGAATCTTTCATTGTATGAAATTGGAATTTGTGAATTTTCCATTGAAATGCGAAAAATTTAGCTTTGCTGGCGGCAACATTAAGGACGTATCAAAGAGCTGGATGTGATTCCGAGCATTTATCACTGAGTTGTCCACGAGGAACAAGCATTTCCATAGAATTGGCACAGTATGGACGAGCGGGTGGTAAGAAAATTTATTTTACTAAATAACTCGAGTATATTTGATATTAATTTATTATGTTTAAATTAGATTCTATGGATAATAATTTGTGTCCGTCAACATCTGATGACACGACAACATTATTGGACGGCGTCATTCACAGTGGGGCAGAAATCGAAGTTAAACCACCAGAAAGTTGCATGTGGCCAAATGCTATACAGGTAAAACTTTATTTAAAAAATATCAAAGAAAAAAAAATAAAAAAAAATGGAAAAAAAGCTTTTATTAAGAGAACGTACTAAAAAGAAATAAATAATTTTTTGGGCGCTGTGTATCAGAAATAAAAGCGAGATAAAAGGAAGATAAATATTTATTTTATTTATCTTTTATGCTTTTATCTCGCTTTTATTTCTGATACACAGCACCCAATTTTTTTTTCTTTCGGTAAAATATTTAAATAAAAGTTGTTTTTAAACATTATTTATTAACTTATTTTTAATTGATCCTTTTTAGTAATTTTGTATTTGATTAGTTAGTCTGTCTCTCGCCACGCTTTATATTTAACCCATTAATGCCCATGAGTAAACCACTGATTATTTTTAACACAAAAACCAATTTATTCTTATAAAATAACATAAAAATAAAGTTCTGGAAAAAAATCAGTAATAAAAAGTTGAAAAATAAACCTGTAATAATAAGTTAAAGTAGCTTAAGTCGATTTTCAAGCGAAGCCAAAGTGATCTGTATTTGCATTTAAAAACAGATCACTTTGGCTTCGTACGAAAATCGACTTAAGCTACTTTAACTTATCACCACAGATATATCCGGTGGACTCGTTTGAATACAGCGGGCGTTAATGGATTTCGTACAGTAAAGTTTAGGGGTTCCTTCATTCCGCGAACAACAAGACTTTGGAACAATTTACCATACGATGTGTTCCCCCCGGACTATAACCCGCAGAAGTTCAAGGAGAACATAAATCGGCATCTCCTTTTGTCCTTCCAACCATCCCAAGCTATGCTTCGGCATTAAAGGGTCTTCCCCTAAGCTCTGGCTGGATCTATAAAAAAAAGGCCCTATACGATGGTTCCCATGTTCCGATTACGAGAAAACTGCGTAATGAATCAGCCATTTTGTTTTTTTTTCTCGTGATCGAAATACGGCTTTATGATTATTTTTTCATATATCTTTCAATTGAGTCCCCACACGATAGATACTTCATTTCATCGATTTGAGTGGAATTGGGTCAAACTTAGATCACACGATTTGACCCTAACATACAGGCAAAAAATCAAACTAACCAAGAAGTGAAACTAAATAAAGGCGTTTAAAAATCTAAAAATTAGCGATTTAAAGAATAATATTTTAAAAAAATACTAAGAAATTGTCTTGACAAAATTTTTAAACTATCTGATTGTCAATGAAGTTCCTTGTGGGAAAAACCATGGGAAAGTTCTTTAACACCTCGCCATACCTCTGCGGTGGCTGTTTGTTTTTTTATACCCGTATGGTGAAACCAAAGGGTATACTAACTTTGCCTTACCGTTTGTAACGCCAAGATCCCGTCATCGCACACAAAAATGAATTACACCAGTGTGTTTAGAATGATAAAAATATTTAATTTCTGCATGTCCGTCCGTCTGTCTGTCTGTCCGTCTGTCTGTCTGTCCGTCTGTCTGTCCGTCTGTCCGTCTGTCCGTCCGTCTGTCTGTGGCGCGGATTTCGGGCGCACGGATTGAGCTACAGACTTGAAATTTAGCACAGGTCCGTTTTTCGTAAAATGCGAGGCCAAGTTCGTTAATGGGCAAAAATGGGCCATTAGGGGGGGTACCCCCCATACGAACGAAAATGTTTTTTACGAATATCTCAAAAACGGTGCATCTTATCAAAAAAGTGTAAGAACAAAAGTTGTTTAGGACATGATTCTACATTAAAGTTCCATACATCAAAATCCAATTGGAACAAGTTTTAAAAAAATCTTATTAGAAAGTTTGACTTCAAAGTGGAATTTTAATACAACTGTTTGCCGTTCACTTAAATCACCATACGGGTTTTCAATAATTGCCAGATTGGCAATTATAGCTTTTGTTATGTTTTAGGATTGTTTTTAACAAAATTTCACAAATACAATGGAAAATTTCGTAAAATTGGTGAAAAAATTTGCCGTTGTGATATAATTCGCACAACAAGAAATATTCCATGGTTAATATATGTATTTTAGAATGGGTACTAGCAGTAATGAAAGTTTCAGGGCTTGGAATATGTGGATTTGATGATAAGAGATCAACAAAAAATGACACAAAAGAAATCATTGGAAAAAACAAAAAAATATTATGAGTTGTGATCAACACAAAACTTTCCTTTGAAATATTTAGTTTCGGAAAAAATTGGAAACAATAATATTTTTTCAAATATCTCAAGAACCGTTAAAGATACGTAAAACTTATTAAAAGAAACAATGCAGGAAATTTTATTTCCTTTGAATCTGGTTGTATACATTTTTTCAGAATAACCCAATTGACCAAATTGGTTGGAAAACCAATTGGATTTCCAATCATCTTGTACCAAGTACCGAAGGTATGATTTATGGAATTTTGACTGGAAATCCAAGATTTTTTTCTGTGAAAATTGTCCTTTTTGTACCATAAGGTCCATAATTCCAAATGTTCCCACAAATATTCTTAAACTTTATAAAGGAAAATTGCGTGGTACATTTGGACACGGTACAAAAATTCCAACATTGGTCAATTGGGAACTCATAGTTTTCGAGGAAGTTTCTTAATATTTTTGAAATATGTTGAGAACTGTTCGAGATGCGTATAAACCGTGAAAGCAAAAATTGTGAAGAATTTGATTTCCTATAAATTTAATTATATTCATTTCTTCACAAAAGTGCATAGTTTTCGAAAGATTTTCAAAAAAACAGATTTTTTTCAAACATCTTGAAAAAGATACAGAAACCGTTAACCCTTTCATGCATACCTTTTTCTATGGAATTAATTTTCACGGTTTTTGGTATCCGAGGGTTTTTGGGGTCGCTGATCACGAATCTGAAGTCAAAACTTCAAAATTCAAAATGGCGGATCCAATATGGCGGACAAAAAAAGATAAAATTCATTAGATTACGCTGAAAACTAGTACGTAATTTTATCTTTTTTGACCGCCATATTGGATCCGCCATTTTGAATTTTGAAGTTTTGACTTCAGATTCGTAATCAGCGATCCCAAAAACCTTTATAAAGCTGATTACCGATGTTTTAACTGTAATAGATTTGTCACAGTTACATTTAATCTGCAAAATAGCTACTTTTTTGCTCTTTATTTGTTTATAAAATGCAGTAATTATAAATAAAAAGTGCATATTCCTTTTTTTTCATAACAATTGATGTCCTAGGATTCTTACGAAATAAATTTAGTCAATATAAGTGCATGAAATATATGTTATAATATTAAAAAACTGAATTAGAACAGGTGTTGTTGTACAACAACACTATGCAACAAAGGGTTAAAGCAAAAAATGTAGAAAATTTTATATCCTGTAAATTTTGTTATATTCATTTTTTCCCAAAAGCGCATAGGTTTCGAGAAATTTTCAAAAAATTGTATTTTTTCAAAAGAATTGTGTATTTTTTCAAAATAACACAGTTACTCCTCGTAAAAAAATAGTAAAAATAGTATAATAAAAAAAATAGTAAGACTATTAATAAATCATTGTAAATAATTTTCAGTTCCCAAATAACGAAAGAAAATTCGACGAAAATCGGATAGAAAAAGCCCCAAATGAAATGAGTCCACAAAAGGGATATCTAGGGTGAATTGTCAAATATGAGACAAGAACTATATCGAATTACGAAATTTTTTACTCGAATTCCAGAATTTCCGTCCGTATTTTCGTCCTGTAGGACCACAAAAATATACATGTTGTGCAGATATAATTTATATGGTTACTCTTTATATAAGATATCGTATAAATGATGTATTCTGACGTAATACACTCACATATCTTTTTTCGTACAATTTCATCTAAAGTTCCATCTTGACCAATGCGACAAAGTCCAGAACGCCTCGTAAGCTAGAACTTTCTACATATAAGTTTCATGAAACCGGATATAATATAAATTGAGTTGTCCCAGTAGAAAGAAATGTCAAGCGCGCCAAGATGGATGAAAATAGATGTAAACTTTCATGACTAAAGACATTGGCCTAGGCAGAGCCAAGAAATAAATTTAGCAGCTAAAATGTCGAAAATATAGACAAGAAATGGAGGAATAAGAAAATAGGCTTATCTTCCCATCTCTCCATGTTCTACTAGATGAAATGATTATATCTATCTATACTATACTATATTAGCGTGAATGGCAAATATTTTTTATTTATCTTATTTTTATCGACTTTATCAAATTGCAATTGAATTACTTATGGGACTTTGTCTATGTCATTACTTATGTATGACAAGAGTCTGATTTGATGTCCGTCAAATAATGTCCTTATAGTACATGTTTCAAGCAAGCATTACTCATATTGTCAATACTCTAAGGACGAAAGACATTCGTAGCATGATTCCAATTCCAATGGAGTGAATTTGAAAGATTTTTCCCATGCACTTGAGAGATACATTTTACTTTTGTTCATTATTTCTTTCATATTTCTCTTGTACTAGATTTGACATATTTTCACTAATGGTAGAAAAAGTAGAAAAAAAACCGAATCATGCATTTGACATTCGCCGTCAAATTGTCGATTCTAAGAAATGAAATTCTTTCTTGGTGAGAATAGAATAAGATAAGCTGAAGCAAATGGAATTTAGAATAAATATGAGATTAAAGTGGCATTCACTTTTTATACTCTATATGAGAATCACACAGAAGTATATTAGAGTTAGTATACCGTTTGTAACCCTTCAAACATGAAGAGAACTACTTCAGGGTGTTTGAGATGACAAAAGATTTCGATTTCCGCATTTCCGCCCGTTTGCCGGTCGTCTATCTGTTCATGAACACCACAGCTAGAGACTTGAAATTTGGTATAGTTGCATTTCTTGTAAATTACAAGGCTAAGTTCTTGAACGGACAAAGTCGGCCCCTTCCTTCCCCTCTCCTTCCCCCTTCCTTACCCCTTCCTTCCCCCTTCCTTCCCCTTTCCACAATACAATCAGAACAGTTTTTGGCGATTTTCTCGAAACGGTGAGTCGTTTTGAAAAATTTATTTACGCAAAATGTGTTTAGAACATGATTCTACATAACACTACCATACATCACAATCCAATCGGACTATCATTTCTTCCCTCCCTCATACAAACGAAATAGTTTCTTTTGAAATTTTCTCGAAAACGGTGCCTCGTATCGAAAAATTTATAAACTCAAAATGTGTTTAGAATATAATTTTAGATAACTTACCTATACATGAAAATCCAGTTGGACGACTCCTTCCCCTGTCCCCCGTCCTTCATACAAACGAAACAGTTTTTTGAAATTTTCTCGAAAACGGCGCATCGTATCAAAAAAATTATAAACTCAAAATGTGTTTAGAATATGACTTTGAACAACCCTTTCATACATCAAATTCCAGTTTAACAACTCCTTCCCCCGTCCCCCATACAAATGGAATACTTTTCTCCCATTTTCTCGAAAACGGTGCATTTATTGAGGTAAAAATTTATTCAGGTAAAAATTTATTGTGGTAAAATCTGTTTAGAATATGATTTTACATAACCGTTCCATAAGTAAAAATGACCGCTGCTTCCATACAAAAAAAACATTCTGTCTGTCACCATATAGAGTATTTGATAATTTCATATATTTAACAAAAATTCTGTTGTGTAATTTCCCGTCTTAACTTTTCTCTTCTTCTCGGTTTTTTTTCGAAATTCTGTCCTGACGTGTGGAAAACGTTCGCATAAAATCACTTTACAAACCATTTTAATATACCCGATATATGTATGACTTTTTCGATCAAGTAATAAAATAAATCGCTTTATAAGAAAACTCTTTCACATTGTTATATTTCAAATCAAAACTTCTAAATTTATGTCTGATTGGAAATCTCATTTCGTGCCATAAAAATAAATTTGTCAAATTTCCCAGAACAGAAATTAATTCAGCTTCAATTTGCTGAAACTTTCCAATAATGAAGTTAGAATCATAAAACATTTTCTTCTTCGAAAACATTACAACTTGAAATCTGAGGTAGGAATGATAAATTTATAACTGAAGGATAAAATATATGGGAGCATGGTTAAACTTCAACATGACAAATACAATCAGTTTTTTGGAACATTCCCAAAAAGGGTGTTTTATACACATCTTTTTTATTCACATTCTTAGTCCTGTATTTTTTTCCCTTAAGTACACATCACTGAATCATTTGAAAAATCCATACCAGACTCCTACATAAAATATCAGTGAGTGAATGGCTCTAAGAGCCTCAAAAAGTTGGCAAATATTCTATAGAAGCCATAAGGATATAGCCTAACCGACCAAAGAAAGATAAATCACAGGCAAAGTCGTTGTTAAAAAAAAAATAATGAAAAGTAACCAAGAAATGTTAACCACCAGGTGTTATGGTGGAGCTTCATTTGAATGAACGCTGTCTATTTTCGTCGAGTATTTCGATGTCAAATTCATCAAAATCAATGTAAGGACAATAGGACCGTACAAAAACCTAGGGGCCGATACGACCCGGTTGGCAATTTTTTAGAGCCGAAAAAATTCGATCCATGACAAGACAATAACTTTGAAATATTGGGGAAATCATAAAAAAAAGCTTCAAATTAGCGCAAAAAAAAACTTTTAGGACGTTGTGCCCGGTTGCCACAAATATTCGTTACATGCAGAGAAAAAAATAGTAAATCTAACTATTTTATAATGGGGAATCGGGACTATAACTAAAATAGTTAATTTTCATAACAAAAATAGTCAATTTAACAACGAAATAGTAAATTTTACTACTATGTAGTTAATTTTATTATAAACCCAATTGACCAAATTGGTTGGAAAAGCAATTGGATTTCCAATCATCTTGTACCAAGTACCGAAGGTACGATTTATGGAATTTTGACTGGAAATCAATTGGGAAGCAGTCGATTTTGACTATTTTCTTAATTTAAATTGACTATTTCAGTTACAATCCGAATTCCCGATTATAAAATAGTTCTATTTACTGTTTTTTTTCTCCGCGGGGATAAATTAGGACTATTTCTATTGCTAAAAACAACCTTCGGAGAATTTTATAATGGAAAGGGGTAAACTCGATACATCCGGGGATGGGGGTCTGCGATAGAATAGCGGTGATGCTAAACTCGATTCAAAAATCAGGAAGAAGTTTGACGAGGGGGTGAGGGATCCAAAAACACTAGAGCTAGCGCGTAATTCTCCATAATTACAAATTCTTTCCTTTCCCCGTGTGGATTTTTTTTTCTCTGTACGAAAATTTAAGAACATTTTTGAAGACCAAAAATTTGAAGCTTGATAGTTCGATTTTCTTCATCCCCCCAAAAACTCCAAGCCACTTCTTCCCCTCAGAATGCTGTGTTTTTCAACCTCTATAGCAACACCGCTGATCAGATAAAATAGACATCAGGAAAATTTTCATTATCAAATCGACTCAACTCGAAGCATATCAGATTCCCCCATTAGGATTATGTTGTAACAGGAAAAATAACGCCCAACTAACATCTTGTAAAAATTCCTTAAGTGTACAGTGACACGTTTCAAGAATATCTCAGGAGATACCAGAGCCTTAAAGAAATGTGATGATATTAGGCGAATTCTAGGCAGGGGGAGACTGAGGTGAAAGAAAAACTTGAATATTATGGCTAAAAATACATCGTTCACTTACATAACGACATGAATTTTCCTTTATGGCAGCATTGTACGTAAAATAGATGAAAAATCGCGTCCGCCTTCATTTTGCGCAGACAATCGAATCCAAGACAAATGTATTTTTTCGACAATTTATCATTTTCGATGCATTCGAGCAGAGATTAATGGATCTTAAGTGAAAATATTTTTATGCCAATTTTTCATTTTTTACATATATTTAGTATTATACGTGCGCCGCGCTGTTAAAAATTCCCTTGCCTTTTTAGCTTCATTTTCTGGTGCCTGTTGTAGGGGAGAGAAGGTATTTTTTTGCATTTTCAATGTGAACAAATGATTGTCATGACAATAGCAGAAGCAGCACCATCAGCTCTTGGCTACAACAACAAAATGACTTTCAGAAAATCTGTGACAGTAACCAGCATATCACTTAGATGGAAAAATCGTGATATAGATTTTTTTCTTCACTCATTCAGTGTCTGTCTTTGTTGGAAAATTCCGCGGGAAAATCACTCTCTATCGTTTCCGTTCGAGGAACCCGAGCGTCTTCTTGACTGGAAACATATTCGCATTGTCGTATTTGCTACTTAAGTACTATGAAAGCGATCAGGATTCTAGTAGAAATCTTCTCCCCATTTAAACCAATTCAATTGGAAAATTTTTCAATTGAAGTGAATTTTAAGTTCAATTTATCACGTACTACAACTGAGAAAATAGCATGAAGAACGAAAAAAAAAATTGCACACCCTACACCCGAATGTATATTATGTCGTTAGCATTGCAATATATAGTATACCAAATTCTGCTGGAAATAAGAAGAAGGGATTTTTTAAATTAATTTGAGTGATGGAAGCGAAAGGGTTAATGTAGTTTTTCACTTAAAATACAAGTAGAAGAATTCTGGAAAATTCATTTCTTGCAGAAAGCGATTGAATCAAATTTGAAAAATCGTAGAACACGTCAGGAAAATGAATTGTACTAGCGGTTCTTATCATCGACTCATCTGTGATTGATGGAAATTCCAATTTTCTAAATTGAATTGGCTAATCTTATAATTGAAAATGGTGGTAGTGAAATTGTCGAAAGTTGCACAAAAAATTGCACAGAATTTTAAAATTGACTAAAGTTTTAATTCTAGAAGCAGTGGCGGATCTGGAGAATATTAGGTTCTAGGCGCACGAAACATTTGGGGTCCCCATGCAAATTTGAGACTCTAAGTATGGGCGTACACGGAGCAACTTTCGGTCATCAGCATGCCGCAACTTTACCAAATTGTAGGAAAGAAACGAGTGCGGCGGGAGAGGAAAAGTCGCCACTCGAAAAGTGTTCTTCTCGTCTTCTTTTACGCACACAAACAAAGTCGCTCGTGTAGCACGTCAGCATGCATGTGTGCGTAACTTCTTTGAGGCAGTCGGTGCTTAGCCACCGACTCGTAAACATATCCCAAATAAACAAAAATTGAATGCAAATAGCGAAATCCCAATTGCAGGTAGTTTTATTTTTCAGGTAGGTAGGTAAATAACAAAATAACCAGTCCTTATTCTGCTATTGTTGGCAGTTTCTATTGTGGCAATTGATGTTGCCTCGGTGCTAGCTAGAAAGGGAATGAGCTGGAAATACAGCACGTATATTAGAACCACACACACATGAGCGATCGCTTGTTGTAAACAAGTTTTTCCTACTAAAAAATGAAGAAGCGTGTACGTCGGAAAGGCATTTTGAGGACCAAAAGTTGCCGCGACGAGATGAAGCGTGTGCGTTGGCACTAAGGTGTACAACCTTTTTCGAATCGTATTCCAAACGTGTTTGTGTGTGTCGCCAACAACGTTGTGTGTGCTGCCAACGTTCTCTTTTCTGTTCGTTATTGTTAATAGCCCCGATGTCATAGCCAATGCATTCAAAACAAATGCTCGGTTATTTATTTTGACTTCGAGCGGCCGTTCGAGCGGCATGAGAAAGCGCACTCTGTCAGACTGTCATATTAACTGATTGGGTTCTTGTTTTAAATACTTTTTTTTAAATAATTGCTGATGCTTTCAAATGAAATACAAGACATTTGTTCTAAATACCGTGCATTTCAAATAAATGGTTTGGTGTTTGTTTTGACTAATTTCGTTTTTAATCCAAATAAAAAACATTTGATTTTGGTATCTAAATAAAAACAGTTGAATCAAATGACGGTTCTTGAATCAATTATATGCCCGATTTTTCTCAGTGCTGGACATGACTGAACAATAAGATACCTTTCTCCTTCCATACATCACAATTTTTTTGAGATTTTGTACCGACCAAGCACAAACAAATTTTTATATCAATAAAGTCTATTCCAACTTTGAAATTTTCTCGAAATGTTTTTAATTAAATCTGAAAAAATCTGATGAGAGAATTTTTAATTTATTCATGATAAAATTCCAAAAAGAAAAACATAAGTTGAGGGAATTTCATAAAAGCTTAATTTTTGATAAATAGTTTCTAAACCACCAACTAACAAAAGTTGTGCTTTTCAGCAAACTTAAGAAAATACAAAATATACAATATATATATATGAAAGAAACTACCCAAGGAACTAGAAAAGGAAACTTTTTGTTGATATGCTTTTCCGATCCTGAAAACGACATATCTACAATTTGATGTTAAGCACATCCCATTTGACTTAAAAGGCGAACTCCCGAGGACTTCGGGTCACTCGTTTCCTTTTGAATTGAAATGTACTCGAATCCATAAAATACAACAAAAAAGAAACAGACAAACATGAATATTTTGAGAATAATATTTCTACTTGTATAAATATATGAAAAATGACGATAGCAAGAACATACAATAAATAAATAGAAAAAAAATTATTTTCATTGATTTATGAAAATATTTTCATTTTCAGAACTGTTTTCCGCTCATTGATATTTAAGATTTATTCCGGAAAATGAGATAAAAACATCTTTTCAGATTTTTTAAGAAAACAGACAGCTTCAGCATATTTTTGTTGACATCTAAAAAATATTCCAAACATTAAATGAAAAGCTTTTCATAGTTATGCTAGTAACTTTTTTGGTAATTTATAAAAATTGTGAAAAATTACAAAAAAATTACTAATTTATTAGAGCGAATAATGAAAACGTAGAAACGACTTGTAAAATGATTGTTATTCAAGCATTTTAAATGGAATTTATACAATACGGAAATTTTTATTGAAATAATATTCAGAAATTAATTATGTACGTATTTTGGTTTAGTTTGTGAAATCTGTTGTTTTTTTTCTTCTAAATTTAGCGATAAAATGGTATTTCACCATTCCTGGATACTAAAGATCCATCAGACAAATATTTTTCAGCAATCGTACTTACCTAGATATTTTTGCTTCGTACCTAGGTACTGATACTAGGTGCGGGATATTTAAAAATTATGTTTTCACATTTTGAAAACTTTCCGATATCTATTAAAAACCAGTTATTTTTTTTAAATTTTTAAAAGAGAAATAAATGAAGCCAGAAATAAGCTCTTAGTGTGGAATGATTTCCTCAATTTCCACCCGAAATTTCCACACTCGGAAAAATGGAGTAAAAGTCGACGACTTGCGTACGGCGGAATTAGCTTCCTGCGGGAAAATTCAGCCTATGCTAGGCGCACGTTCACCTGCGTTAGGAAAAGTAAAAATGGGTCAACCTGTGGCAGTAGAAATTCAAAAATTAAACCTGTAGCAAGTAAAGTAGAGCGTGAGGAGCTGCACGGGTTGACCTTAGATAAGTATTTCGAGGATGTGATGTTTCGAGGGTAGTTTCTTCCTAAACGATCTAGAAGACCTAAGCGCCACAAGCGTCGCAGATCTACTCCGCTTCATCAGAAGCTCCAAATGGTTCGAGTTATAGGGAAATGGATCGTTAAGATTCGCGTGGTATTACAATGGGTCATTTCTGGCCTAAGTGTGCCTTTTTTTGGCAGCCACTCCAACCTAACCTAACCTTATGTAAAGGATAACTCCGTCTGTCTGCTACAGACCAAAGTTGACTTGTCAAAAAGTTGACTTGTCAAAAAGTTGACTTGTCAAAAAGTTGACTTGGATCAGCTTTATTATTATTCTGAGTGATAGAGAGTACAAAGGTCTTTTACTGGTTTAAGTAATATTTTGCTAGTTTAAAGGTATTAGCGCACATAAGTTCAAATTGACTGAAAATCGTGAAAATGAAAAAAAAATAACGATATTTTAGTACAATTGACATAAAAACAATTGATTATATGCAACTAATATAAAAACTACAAGAAAAGTCGGGCAAAGAAATATGTATTGTATTTTCTGTGCTTGCAATTGAATCGAATAGTCATACCAAAAAAAAGTTTAGTTTTTGAACGCGTTGGTTTGCCCAACAATTAAAATCAAAATTTGGTCTTAAAACTTAAGATCACGAATTTTGAGAGACAAACGTAAATTCTTAAATTTGTTTTGCAGTTTATCGGATCGCTGTCTTCTCCCAATTCCCATTTATCAATTTAAGTTCAATTTTTAGACCATTTGAACTTACGTGGAATACTACCTTAATGGTCTCTCATTTATATTCTAAAATCGCATAGAGCAGGCAAACTTTATAATATTCTTGACTAAAATAACTCCACAAAAACTCCAAAAATCCAACCATACTCTATTAAACAACTTCATTAGTAAAATCTAAACATTTTCTCAATATTGCTTTAAGCAAAACGAGAGTTTTCAAACTGATGTACTTGTTATTGTATACTTAAGAAATCTATAGAAGACCATAAGAACAATTCAATATAAGTCACTAAATGGTAAAAGTTGCTCCATATTTCGGTAAATCTTCATGTTTATACATAAAAGTCTTCATATATACGTATTTTTATAGAAAATAGAGCAAGATAAACACATAAATTTGAACAGACTTTATGGAGTTTAAAAGTTAGCAACCGACACAATCCAATGAATCAAATAAATGTTTGAAAACTTGGACATTTAGTTGCAATGATATGATTCATAGAAGCAATCTTTATTGAAAAATAGATGCTATCTGATTAAATTTATTATTGCTCTAGATTCATTTTTTTTTTCAGTTCATTTTATATGTATTTACGCTTCTGTAAATATGTTTGAGTTTGATCTCGAAATATGTGTACGGATGAGAATTCCTTAACACAGATATCATCTCGAGTTGAAATTTTTTTTGTTTGTATTTTTGCTCAAATTTTATGGTATTCAGTTGTCCGGAAAGTGATTTTTAAATAGGGTGAAAATAAATCCCGGAGTGGCCGTGACAGTCACAGATCTAAACTTGTTCTGTTGGAAACTAATCTCTTGTCCCGGATTTTTCAATTCACTGTTAAAATTTATTAAACGCTAGAAAAAACAAACATTAAATATTCAAAAAAATTATTCTACTACGACTAGAGGTTGCTTTAAATCACTTTTTTTTCGCCTGAGCAGCATTTTTTCGGCGATTTACCACCTAAGTTGTATGCAACACAACTGATTTCGCTATAAAATAACTTTTAATCAATTTTATACAAAAATATCAGAGAAAACAAACATTCTCACAATTTGATCAATTTCGCATATTCGAGTCAAACTCTACTCCGAGGCAACGAAATTGGAAATTTTGAGAAAAGCTTTGCTTTCACGAAAATTTAACCACAAAATAGTAAATTTTACTATTAAGTAGTTAATTTTTTTATAAAAATAATCGATTTTGCCTATTTTTGTAATTGAAAATTAAAAAAATTCGGGTTGTATTCCCGATTTCCGATTATAAAAAAGTTATATTGAATATTTTTTCAATGCTACAAAAAACTACAAATTTGTAAATCTGTGGTGAAGAAGGTTTTTTTTTGGAAAGTCGCATTTTAAAATGCGATTACCAAAAATGCGACGGTGCTCGAGTTATCTCGAGCATGTATCTTCTAACAAAATCCGCTCGAATTATTCCGCCGGGGCGGGAGTTTAAATTTCGCTTTATTTCACTTGAACAAATTCGAAAAAATACGAGCATACACTCAGAAAAATGTCCAGGTCAACTTTTTGTCAGGTTAACTCTGACCTTACAGAGGTGTCTGTAAGCCAGCTAGCGGTCAGAGTTAACCTATCTGAGGTCAACTCGTGCAGCTCCCAATGCCCTACTGCTGGTGGCTTAATTTCAGAATTTCTCCGACCACAGGTCAACTCAGTTTTACTTGCCCACATGCAGGCGAACGCGCGCCTGCCCGAGGCCAATTACGCCGTATGTAGGTCGTCGAGTTAACCTCCATTTTTCTGAGTGTAGTAAGGACAAATCGAAATGGATCAGAGAAAAAACACTGTCTGTCAAACGCTGTAAATCAAAAGCCACTTTACCGATTGTACTGAAATTATGGCTTCTGACGTTTAGAGTAACGGGTACATTAGAAAAAGGGACAAAATTATTATAATTTATTATGAATCTTGGGTAACAAATTATTTTGGCATCGAGGATCATTCTAAAACACCCCAAATCATCAGAAAGCAATGTTTATTCTAGTTAAAAGTCTACGTTCTACTTTAAAAGGAAACTACATTTTCATTAATTAATATTGGTATTGTCTTAGTGTGAAAATCTGCCATTACTGACCAACTGCCCCAATATTTCTCTTTACAAACCGAATATCGTTCAATTTTATTTCTGTACGCATCAATTTTTTTAACGCAATTTTCTATTTTTCCCCTAATTTCAGTATTCGCTCCTGCAGACTGTTGTCGAAGCATGTCAGAAGAAGAGGCACTGTAAATTTACAGCGACACCAAAATCAATTGCCGGAGACCCATGCCCTGGCATCCGGAAATTCGTCGAGATTGCCTACAAATGCCGTCCATGTAAGTATTCTGTTTCTCTAAAAAAAAAATTAAATAAAAAATTGTGAAAAAAAATCTCATTCCGATGGTCCTCAACAAACCCAAAGATGTCTCCACAGCCATCCACTATCCGAATAATGGGATTTTTTTGGGAATCAGGAACATAAGTAGAAAGTAGAAGGAGCTATTAGCCTTCGCATCAGTCGTTTGCTCTCTATATGGTTGGTTGGTCACCCCCAAACAAAGCGAAATAATTTGAAATAAAATGAAAATATCTATAGATACATCACGGACCAACATATCGTTCTCCATACTTATTGTCAATAGATACAACAATTTTCATACACTTTGACATTTTCTATAGACTTGTTGTATGTGATATGAAATCATGTGTGCTCTCTAAGGAAGAAAAGGATCCTAAAAAAAATCTGATTTAGTCACCACACGAGTTTCTTATAAAATTTTCAAGTTAGAGGAAAATAATATCATGAAGGAAAAGGGAATTTTTTTAAAGAAATAGCGTGGATATTCTAATATTTTAATTGGGTAAAAAACATCTCAAATTTAGGGGAGGTCAGCGATTTGTATTAAATCCTACACATAAAATCTTTAAAAATCATGCCAATGGCCAAAGGGGGTGTGAAAACGCAAAAAAAAGCATAACGTCTAAAAAGTACGTACGATGCCAATAAGAATAGAAAAAATCTCACTTATATATGAATTGTGGCTCTGTCTTGTTAAATATCTTGAATTTAATCGGGCCCAAAAATAATTGCTTAATACATCCTCCCACTGACAGATAATGCTTGGCTTTCGCCGATCTTGACAGCACATGCAATTAGAGGCTCAACGCCCACCATAATCACCTTATAGTGATTTTGGCACAGAAGATGATAAGTGAAAAAATTTCTATCAATTTATACTTCTATCAATTTAGGCTTCTATCAATTTAGGCTTCTATCAATTTAGGCTTCTATCAATTTAGGCTTCTATCAATTTAGGCTTCTATCAATTTAGGCTTCTATCAATTTAGGCTTGCTTCTATGCAGCTCTATTGGTGAGGTTATATTGGACGGAAAATTTCCCTCGAGATTTCTATATAACCAAACTAGCCATGTGCTGCGCCCCTTCGGCCTCCCTGTACGCCTTGACCATGAGTCTCCCCCATCTTCTCGGACTCGGAATTTTTTTGCCGTCTTCTCGGCCTTCGGACTCGGAATTTTTTTGCCAGCTTCTCGGCCTTTGGCCTCGAAATTTTAATATAATATTAGTTGCTGCTTTCCTGGACCAATCTTGGGTCTCGGATCTAACTTTTCAAGCGGGAAGCCAGTAGGCGAAAACTAGGCGAGGGAGGGGGGAGGGGGAGGGGGGAGGGGGAGGGGGGAGGGGGGAGGGGGGAGGGGGAGGGGGGAAGAAGTAGATATTAGTGGGTGAAATTTGTATAAACCGGATCCAAATCCCTTCAGCGGTTCAAGAGATACCAGGAGAGTGTGTAAGAAGGAAGGGAGAAAAGTTTTATTAAAATCGGTTCACTAGTTTTTGAGAAATCCGGTCACAAAAAATTGACTTTCGTTAAAAAAAAAATGGAAAAAAAGAGGATATTTGAGTTATTCGTACAGAACCTTCCGTCTCAAATTGTTTCAACACCAGATCCGTGATCAGCGACTCCGGAAACCCCCGAGTGACATTTCACCATCTTTAACTTACCTATCCCTCAATTACCCACTTAGGCCCGTTTGCGCAAACTATTCTTAAAAAATTAAGTTGCGGCAGATATTTTTGGACTTAAATAATTAAAGTTTATCTAAGTTTTGTAGCGTTGATCATAATTTAAAAATGTCAACTAAAAATTTATGTTAATAAATTGTCACTAGTCAATTCGATAGCCGGAAATCGCATTTATTTATTAATGATTTTTACACTAAACATTTTTCATTTGAATATTGCCACGTTAAAAAGCCAGGTAGATTTTTATGCTTTTGCGGATTAATTTTTCTGCCTTGTGTCTCTCTGAATTCGGATTTGGAAAATTTCTCGGGAAAATCCGGGAAATATCACTAGAAAATTATCATCTTTGTGCAAAAATTACTGTACAAAGCGTATACTTTCTACTTCAAAATTACGTCTAGTCTGAATTTCTAAAACGTTTATACATACAATCCTTGATTAAAGTGCCACTATATAAAAAAGTAAAATCGTATTTCCGAAAATATCCATCTCCAAGGATATGGAACCCATGCGTGATTCCAAAATATTTTTGTGTACAGACTATCTATAGTTATGTGAGATATTTTCGAACCATCATCACAGTATGGCAATGGATCTTTGCTTTCTGATTTTACTTATATATATAGCGTGGCATCACTAAAGCGTATACCAGGAATTAAGGACATCATATTAGAGACTAAAAAGGACCATCTTGAGTAGCTAATATCGATTGAAATTTGTTGTCAGGCTCCTTGGGCGTCGTTGTCCTGCTTAGATATGACGCTTAGTGACGACATGGCGGCAGGATTTTTAAGAAGGTTCCGCAGGATCGAAAGAATTCTCTGTAAGCGCCTTATTCGAACAGTCTTTTGTTGATGTCTCACTTTTATTACGCACAGTGTAATCCCTCTAAGTAGGGTTGATTGAAGAGCGATATACGAAATTAGGTTTTTTTTCGGTTTTCTTCCTTTTTCGGGTTTGGTTTTCCTCATTGGTTAGCGCTGTAATCCCACACTGAAAAGGATGTTAGATTGTTCGGGTTGAACACAATCTCGTACAAGAAGAGTTAACTATCAATGACGTTGGGAAAATTGTATGAAATATCGTTGGGGTAACACTACTTATGTACACACAGTATCAACATTCTGTATACTCAAAACAGGGTGTTTTCTGGTGAGTAAAGTATAAGCGGAGGCAAGTCAAGGTCAATGGGGTTAGGCAGGCAATGTTATTACAAGATAAATAAAATGAATCTAACAACAACAGCAACAACAACAACAACAAAAACTTCCAATTTTACTTTATTTTCTAAGGGTAAACATGTCGACGCTTAAATGAGAATATAAAATATTTTTACACATGTACCGAGCTATATAACATCAACAAAAAGCTACAATTGCCAAGAAGCAATTGTGCAATACCCGATATGATGGAAGAAGAAGTTTTGGTTTTAAATACAGTGGAACCGATCGTTAACTTAATTTGCTCTTTAGTTCATAAACCAAAGCGTTCACGAACCAAAACAGTTTTCGCACATATTAACAAAATTGTAAAATGATTTAATTCGTTCCCAAGCCGCGAAAGATTAGGTACACACTCTCGATAAAATGGAGTCGATCACGCATCGAAACGGAGTTTCAGGGAGTCCATCATCTTTCGGAGAAAATCAAGCTCCGTTTTATAATTAAGTCGCAACGAAAATTATAAAAAAAAACCAATAAAGAAAAATGCGCCGCATGCCAAATCTTTTGAGATAATGCATCTTTTCTGGAAAATTGTTGAAAAAATGTGCCCGGAAATGAAAAAAATTGTACTTTGGAGTACGTTTTGTGTTTCGCATAAAGAATGAACTTTTGAATGTTATTTTTCACTAAAATTACTTAAATTAAACCTTCTGCCGGACAGTAAACAGTAGTGATAATAAGGCTTGATGAAAATTAGCAATAACGGATATTGGAATAAAATATAGTAAGTCGTCTTACTAACAATTTAGCGCATTTTAGTACGAAATTCTATATAAATTTTATAAAACCTGAAAAAATCCTAGTAATTTTTACAATTTTATTCACCGGACAGCCATCGTGGTCTTTACTGTTGATGTGTTTCAAGTCCTTACAAATGTTGCAAACCTTGTAAAACTAGATACTGATATAGGGAACCAAATTGTTACAAAACGACAGACTTTTAGGTCGGAGAGAACGCTTGACTGATGAATTTGTGTATGGGAGACACCCCGTATGGGAGAAGGTGGAATTTTCATGCTCTAATGTCTCGCCAAATAGAAATCCAAAATATCAACTACTATTTCCAGGAAGTAGACTCTTCTCTCAAGAATGTATTGGCTACAGAAAATTATTCTCTCAGGCTTACCTGGCGATAAAAGCTCTATGCTCGCGAAAAAAAAATCAGCAAAAAAATTTAGTTCACAATACCATTTTCTAGATCATGTAGGGTATAAAAAGTACAAACAATAACAAATACTCGGATAAATTTTTATGATAAGGGTTTTTTAGGGAGTTTAATTTGATTTTCTGTGGGATATCTGTGTCAGAACGTTTGTCATCCTAATATGTCATACAAATACAAAAACAGAGAGTAGCCCGCATCTCAAAAGTACCCCTTTTCATTTTTAGGCCCCATTTTGCCGTCTGCCCTTTTTGTCCTTTTTCACACAAAAATGTTGTGGAAAGAAAAAACTTTCTCCTGTTTCAGACATTCAGTTTCATTTTATGCCTAAGGTTTATATAAATTAATCCGGTTCCGTTTATCTGTTTATATGTGACTGAGTTTTTAAGTTTTATTTCCTTTTTGCTCTTTTTACTTTGGCTCTTTTTATTTTGGTTCAATGCTACTGAAAAATATGAAAAAGGATAAGGGTTTTGATTTGATATAGAAATGACTTTGATTAAAGTAAATTAAATTATAGAAATGTGTTTAAAATTTTCGATTTAAAATATTTATTTAGTCATATTAAATTTTTTTCGAAAGAAACAGAGATGTGGTAAGAGAAAACTTTAAATATGAAATAATTTTTACGTTGTATATCATGAAACAACCGTTATAGCTATCGTCATTTTTCCAAAAGTTGATAGACAACTACAATTTCGTAAAACGAGGTATTTAAGATAAGTAAAACGGACAGACCGACAGACAGGCCGACAGACAGACCGACAGACAGATCGATAGACAGACCGACAGACAGACCGACAGACAGACCGACAGACAGACCGACAGACAGACCGACAGACAGACCGACAGACAGACCGACAGACAGACCGACAGACAGACCGACAGACAGACCGACAGACAGACCGACAGACAGACCGACAGACAGACCGACAGACAGACCGACAGACAGACCGACAGACAGACCGACAAACAGACCGACAGACAGACCGACAGACAGACCGACAGACAGACCGACAGACAGACCGACAGACAGACCGACAGACAGACCGACAGACAGACCGACAGACAGACCGACAGACAGACCGACAGACAGACCCACAGACAGACCGACAAACAGACCGACAGACAGACCGACAGACAGACCCACAGACAGACCGACAGACCGACAAACCGACAGAGCGACCGACAGACCGACAAACCGACAGACCGACAGACAGACCGACAGACAGACCGATAGACAGACCGACAGACAAACCGACAGACAGACCTACAGACAGACCGACAGAGAGGCCGACAGACAGACCGACAGACAGACCTACAGACAGACCGACAGAGAGGCCGACAGACAGACCGACAGACAGACCGACAGACAGAGCGTCAGACAGACCGACAGACAGACCGACAGACAAACCGACAGACAGACCTACAGACAGACCGACAGACAGATAGATGCACGGACATCATAATTTTGCCTGAAACGGATTTCGTTCTGATCAGAAAGTTTCTCTCTGCCCCGCGTTCCCGAGTCGGTCTCCGTCATGAATACAATACTATCCCTATATAGCAGAGGAAAGTAAAAAGTAGTCAATTCGATTATTTAGTACCGAAAATCGGAAATACAATTAAAATTATTAATTTAAACTATAAAATAGTAAAAATATTAGTCAATTTTACTACTAATGTATATAAAAATAGTCGATTTTAAATGGTTTGTCATAGAATTGAGTAGTTTGTTATATTTCATGGTTGATTTTAATTGTATTCCTGATTTGCGATACTAAATAATCATATTGACTGTTTTTTTCTGAGTTTATTATAGATTTTTGTTGCCAAAAGCATTATTTCTTTTTCATAATCAACAAAAAAAAGGATTTTTTTTGAATGTCAAAAAAAAGGATTAAAATATTTTTCACGATGTCTCTAGAGGTTAAAAATAGAAAAGGATTTCAAGTGGACGCCAAATATAACTCAAAAATCATCCTTCTTTAAGTATATTTTGTGTTTTATTAAGTGGCAAATGCATTCCACAAAAAATATTCTCGCTTATTAAATTTTTATTCAACAAAAATTTCTTACGTACTGACTTTTTATTGAAGCCGCTTTCCTTCTGAAACATTTTACCCTAATACAAATAAATTCTTATAAAAAAAAGACAACACTAGTTGAAAATTGTTTCCCTCATTTTTTGTTATTTTAGTAATACACTTAAATAGAACGATTTCCCATTAACCGATCGAAATTTTTGTGAAATTTAAACGTTATTTACCTGAAGACCCCAATTTAACAAACCCCTCATTTCAAACTGGCCTATCTACTTGAAAGCCCCTAAAAATAAAGTGCTCACCAATGTAAATTCAAATTTCGATTCCTGAATATCTTCTTAAATTTCTTTTTTGGTTTGTTTTTTTTCGGTCACCGAGAAAGTCAATATTGATTTACAATTTTCCTTTATAGACATTGCTTACTGTTTAGTGTAAAAATGGAATCTTTTTTCTTACCCATTTCAGATTTCAGTTAACAGCCATTCCCCGGTTCCGTTTAGATAAGATCGGTCCAGTCCAGACAAAAATCATTTTAAATTCGGCTATCTATTAAAAATAAATTGCTCACTGAATTTCCTTAACATTCCACCTTAATCGTAGTATACTCCTGGCAGGACGTGAGTTTTGTTTGTTGTCTATTCATATATGAATGGATTTCGGAAAACTCTTTCGTCGTCGTTGCCCGGATCCATGCTGAAGTACCATAGAATTTTCTTTTCGTTTCTTTTCTATTGGGGATGCTGGTCGGTCATTCACTTAGCCACAGAATCCGTTTTCAGATAGATACCACATAGCATTAGGGAAATTGCTGAGAAAACCTATCTTTGAATATTATTATGTTCACGTACTATATAGATGGTTGGAGATTTTCCAGAGAATCAACCCTTGTAGTTCGTTATGCTGTAGGAATTTCACCTACTTTACAAAAAGTGTTTTATACACCAATGGGTTCGGTTTATGTTGTACGGAGAATGTAATATCAACCCAATCAAAAGCCGGAAACTTATTTTAAGATTTACATTTTGTTTGTTGTTAAACTCCCTTAAACCATCCCTTTGGAGATCCCTTAAACCCTTACCCGTGTTAATATATACCATGACGTATCTACTATATGGAAAACAGTCGGGATATTAAAGTAGGTTCCGCTACCACAAAGTATAAGGGAAGACGAAAGGTGTTTTTTTTGTTGCTGTTGTAAATCCCTCTTCTAACTCCTCGCACTGAAAAGTGTTGTATAAGAAAACAACATTATCACGTATAAAACGTTGCGATGTTCATCGTTGCGGCCAGATATTACACTATTCAGTGAACTGAACACGAAATGAAGTGATAAAAATTTATTTTATATAAACCCATACACACAGACATCGTTTATATAGATTACACGACAAAAGGTGAAACCGAATGAATCCCTAACAGCCAAAGAAGGGATAGCGATGATGATGACAGGGAGAAAAAAAAGGGATCTGTGGAAGAATCGGAACTAGGTCACCGCAACGCTTTGAAATAAGCATGAAGCCTCTGATATCGTATATATCATACATAGTAAGCTAACAAAACACTTGACAACATCACCATTCATCTACCTCTTAAAGCCCTCTCCACCCCTTCCCCTTGTGCTTTTCGGCTGAACCCTTTTTCATTCAGGATTGGTTCCCTGTCGACACATAGTTCTATTCCATTTAAAAAGTGTATCTCGAAAAAATGCGACCAAAAAATGGGGAGAATACAAAACCTAACTAAGCGGAAATAAGCAAAAGTAGCTCCAGCTCATATGGGGATCATTTCAGAATCGCGTTTTATCTATAGAATTGTAGATACACACACCAACAATGTTAAGAGTTGGATGAGAAAAAACTTGCTGAAAAAGTTTTGGGTTATCAAATCAATTTTTGGTATCTATAAAATCGATTTCAGAAAAAAAAACTTGTTTTCAATATAGAACTTTTATATAAAAAAAAATTCTCCAATCCTAAGCTTTTGTAAAAATATTGCTTGTTACAGAGAATCTGTTCAAATCAATAGTAAGGTCATGGTTTTTTTTTTGTTTTTTTTTTTTTTTGGTAAATATTTTTACCGAAGCCAGCATGTATGATTTTTAGAGATTTTTTTCCGTATTAACCCTAGAACACTAACCTGGATTTTTACACCTTAATACTGATGTTCGTCTGAATTTAAGAAGGTATTCTAATGTTCCCCTGTGAGGCTACCGCTGTAAAAATCACTATTTTTCATTGTCAAAATTTATTTCCTTACCGAAAAATCGATTAATTAAATTAAGTATAAATTTAATTCGAAAAAAAATATCAAATATAAATTATTGTTATTTTTATACCCGTATGGTCAAACCAAAGGGTATATTAACTTTGCCTTACCGTTTGTAACGCCAAGATCCCGTCATCACACAAAAAAATGAATTACACCATTGTGTTTAGAAAGATAAAAAAAGTTGAATTTAGCATGTCCGTCCGTCCGTCCGTCCGTCTGTCCGTCCGTCTGTCTGTGGCGCGGATTGCGGGCGCACGGATTGAGCTAGAGACTTGAAATTTTGCGCAGATCCGTTTTTCGTAAAATGCGAGGCTAAGTTCGTTAATAGGCAAAAATGGACCATTAGGGGGGTACCCCCCATAGGAACGAAAATGTTTTTCGCGAATATCTCAAAAACTGTGCATCCTATCAAAAAAGTGCAAGAACAAAAGTTATTTAGAATATGATTCTACATAAAACTCCCATACATCAAAATCCGATTGGAACAAGTTTTAAAAAAATCTTATTGAAAAATTTGAATTCAAATGAAATTTTGATACGCCGTTCAATTAAATCACCATACGGGTTTTCAATAATTGCCAGATTGGCAATTATAGCTTTTGTTATGTTTAACAAATAAAATGTATTAAACTAAACCTTATTTTCAATTTGTGGCTAAAACACAATTTTTGAGCGCTTCAGAGGCGAACATTAGTACTCTAAGGTTAACACAGCAACAATTGGTTCTAACAGCCCAGCCAGGGGGCGTGAGGGAAGGTGGAGCGGGGAGTCGGCTTCTAGGACTCTCAGAAAGAAATTTAATCATAATGGAAAGGGATAGTTTAAACAAGACGACGACTGCGACATCTTTCGTTCATATTTTCGTAGAGTAATTTTTTAGCATTTTTATACCCTACATGATATATCATATAGAAGTATATAAGATTTAGTATATCGTTTGTAAGTCATCGGACCAATCATCGGACACCAAAATGAACTACACCGGGGTGTTAGGGATGACAAAAAATTCTGATTTCCGCATTTCCGTCCGTCTGTCTGTCCATCTGTCTGTCCATCTGTCTGTCCGTATGTCTGTCCGTCTGTTCGTCCGTCTGTCCGTGAACACCATAACTTTCGAAAGGATTGAGCTAGAGACTTGAAATTTTTTTAGTTGCGTTTCTCGTAAAAAGCTGGGTTAAGTTTTTGAATAGGCAAAATTAGAGCATTCCTTTTCCCCCTCGACAGTCCCAGATTAGGCATGTTGTCCCGGCGTCCTGGAAACTAAATGGAATTATGTAATTTACTGTTGTGATTTCTTCATCACTAAAAAAAATTGACCTTGAAACCCAAAAATTTTCGCCTGTAACACAGTTTCCTCAGAAATTACTGCCTCTAGCACAAGTTTCTTAAAAGAAAGTTCGCCTGCGGCGCATTTCATAAAATAATTTTCAATAGTGGGAGACTTGTTACTAAAATTTGGTCTGGGACGCAATTTTTGTTGTATTTGGACAACATTATTAAAAGTTTCATGAATAATTTCGAAGCATTAAAAATTGCCTCACACTTCGCTGCATTCGAACCGTAATCTGTTCCGGATTCGCGCACAAAAAAAAATGGTCACCCTAGAGTTACACCACATGGAAATCCTTAGAAAACCGCAATTTTCTGCTACCGTGCAATCAAAAAATAAGTAATAACTCATTCTAGGAATGTGGTAGAAGCTTTTGTTAAATGCGAATTGAGCGTTCCCAAGATTCTCAGATGAGATTATTTCTGGAAAATTTGAGGAAAATAATAATCTGATTTTCTTTACAGGACTTTCTATTGTCCTTATAGACTTCTTAACGTCAGAGTCAGATTCAACGGCCCCCAAAACTTCCAGGTGAAATTTTTCTCCGGAAAGTTTAAGGAAAAAGATAATCACGTTATCCTTACAAGAACTTCCATTATCCTTATAAAGACTAAGTGAAAAAATTTCAAATACGTAAGGTGGCAAAGTTTCATCTTCCTAGGTTGCATAATTTCGGAAATATTCAAACGATTTGGAAATATACTTTGCGACACAGCAACTTAATAGAAATTGTATAAAAAAGCTCATTGAAATGATCTTTTCAAATTCAAACCAACCAAATCTTGAGTTTTCTAACTTTCTGCACAAATTTTCGCTTGTGTACATCTCAAATCATTTATTTTCCACTAGTGAAAATTTCATTCTTCAACTGCTCTTTGATGAAATGTAAGGAAAACTAAAGTCCCATCGGACATTTTACACAACATTATGCAAACAAACCGTCCAACAGATTTCTTGCAAGGATATCTCCTGTCGGGAGATTTGCGTTTCAAATACAAAAACGTTTTTTTTCTTTCCGTTTTGTACAAAATGAAGAAAAATCCCCCTAAGCAGAGAGAAATAGCATAAAATGCTCCATAGATTCCAATTTGTATTTACACTTAACACTTGAAAGAGGATTTCTGTTATGCTGTGAAAATCAGGGAAAAAAATGAAAAATCAAAATAAGAAAAATGTGAAATTGAATTGACGTAAACAAAGAGTTTTTTTATTGCCTTATTGTGAGAGTAAAGATTTTTCACGACTTCCATATGTTTTTCTTTTCGATTTATTCACCCAGAGCTGTGATGCAGTGAGTTTTTCTTTTCTTTTCTTTTTTTTTGCACGAAAGGAAGGCAATTTTCACTGCATAACTGCAAGTGCAGTTACTTCTTACTCTATCCCAGCGGAAAATATTACAATTTCTAGTGGGATTTTAGTTTAGATGGATTTTCCCAACTATACAAATGGGAATTTTCTGGGGCAATTCAGACTTTTGTGGATTTATGCATGTTTATAAACCAAATATTTCATTCAAGTGTTTGTTTCTTCTATATTTATGCTTTATTTGCCAATTGTTTGCGGATCTCAATTTGTTATGGTTTTATTGAAAAATACCAGATTCACGCTATGAATAATTTTAAATATGTTTTGTGGTTCTATCCAGAATTTAGGGAGTAAAAGAATTTTTCTATTTCATTTTTTAGGTTTGTTAGCATAAAAATGCTCTGCATTTATTATGAGATTTTTTTTGACTTCTGATTTTAAGTTTGTTTTGTCCTGTGAGTATATAAATATTTACAGATGCAGATTCTTCCAAATTTCGTCCTAAGTTACATAAGATTTTATAAAGTGGTCGTCGCGTTTTAAAATCACACAATTTTTTTTTGGACTAGAAATTGTGACAAATTAACATAAGTAGGTCCTACTACAACGACGAAAAACATGAAAAATAATGAAAACCAGAATACTGAAATATTCTGCTAAAAATACCTGTACCCAATTGAGTGCCGTGGTCGTGTCGGGGTTAAAACTTTAATAGTTTTCAGTTTTTATAGCCATGCAACAAAAAATTTAATGAGAGCGCTTCAGAAGGCGAACATTAGTACTCAGCAACAATTGGTTATAACAGCCCAACCAGAGGGCGTGAGGGAAGGTGGAGCGGGGAGTGGGCTTCTAGGACTCTCAAAAAGAAATTTAATCATAATGGAAAGGGATAGTTTCACAGAACTATATACGAGTAACATAGAACAACTGTCACCATACAAAGCTCTTCTGAAAAATGGTCCCAAAAGTATTTCCCTCTTTATCGTACTTGAACGCATCCACTGAACTGTATAAGGTCGCGAAATTCAAATTTAGTTTGCCGCGAAATTCAAATTTCACAAGTTTGAGACTAAGTTTAGGCGCAAACAAATAACTTTAGGCGCCAACACCATTCCGGAAGTCTATTTTCCTTTGACAGCTCATGGTTTAAACGAGAGGACTATATATATTTTCATACGGTTATCTTGCTCTTACTTGACTCGTTTTGATTCACTGAACTGTATTGAAATGGGACCATTTGAGACAGCAAATCGAGCGATCTAGTATATCTATGGACAGTTTAAACAAGACGACGACTGCGATATCTTTCGTTCATATTTTCGTAGAGTATTTTTTTAGCATTTTTATACCCTACATGATATATCATATAGAAGTCTATTAGATTTAGTATATCGTTTGTAATGCATCGAACCAATCATCGGACACAAAAATGAACTACACCGGGGTGTTAGGGATGACAAAAGATTCTGATTTCCGCATTTCCGTCCGTCTGTCTGTCTGTCTGTTCGTCCGTCTGTCTGTTTATAGCCAAGCAACAAAAAATTTAATTAAAACCCAGTCTTTTGCTCACAATGAAAATAGTGACGTTTAACAGAAAATTTACCGCATATTTGATCCCTCTATTCAAAATTGTGTCAGATTTTGAAAATTTTCATCCATGTGTGACAAATTTAAGAATAAAGGTAGGGCAGGTGCCAAAGCACACACTTAATAACCACCGAAGAACAAAATTGTATAACTTTGAACATAAAATTTTATTCCTAACAAAACGAATGCAGGAAAACGAAGCTAAAATGTAGAACTTTGGAAAATTAAGTAAATCTCTGCTGTGTGTATGTGAAAGAGGGTTATGTTCGGTGATAACAACATAAGATATAGCTTAAGAATATTAATCCATTAAGTATATTAGTCGTAAAAATGTCACAGGAAACATAACCAGAGACACGTCATGAGCCAAGCCAATGTTGAAATATATTTACATGGTTTTAATTCACTTTCGACATCTTTAGGACAATTAAATCGAAACTCTTGACAATTTATCACTTATCTTTATCTAAACATTCATATAGCCAACAGGATATATTCTATAATTTATCCACTGATTTATTTTAAAGGATAAATGCCGTCTATTAATTATTGTTATTATTATAAGATCTTTTGTGGATAAGTTTGTCGGTGATGTTAAAGTCGAATATGCAAATATTTTATTAAGGTTTTTGTGTTCAAGTTTATGTCTAGCGATTTAATAAATCTGAGAAAGGATCACATCTTTGCAAATTGTTCACAGTCGATATATTTTTCCTTGAGATAATTTATTCGTGGGTATTGCTAGATACATCCGCTACCGGGAAAATCCTATAAAAGGCGATGCCTCTCTACTGACAGGCAACCGGTTGGATTTTCAAAATTAAATATATTAAAAACCATAATCCGTTTTTAAGGTTCAAGATCTATGCGTTCATTTAAAAATGCCTACTAATTAGCTGCCTGATAATGAATTTAATTAAAAAGAGGAATTATGGGCTTTTATTTAAGTGGATTTTAAGGAGCCTTGTCTTGTTATAACGTCAAACATTCCTTGAAGGAGTCGAGTATGAATGGGTAAACACTTTTTATACTGTATATGATATATCATATAGGAGTATATTAGATATACCGTTTGTGACGCAACGAGCCAATCATCGGACACAAAAAAATGAACTACACCATCTGTCCGTCTGTTCGTCTGTCTGTCCATCTGCCTGTCCGCCTGTCTGTATGTATGTCGGTGAATACCATAACTTGCGAAAGAATTGAGCTAACAACTTGAAATTTTGTATAGCCAAGTTTCTCGTAAATGGCAAGGCTAAGTTCTTGAACGGGTAAAATCAGACTATTGCTTTCCTTCTCGCTCATACAAACGAAACTGTTTTTTATTGTACAATTTTATCGAAAACGATAAGTTGTATTGTAAAAACGAGGGCTTCACCACTCCCCCTGAGCCCGAAACAACAGTTGTACTGGATCAACTTGCAGGTTAACAGAAAAAACTTCACGGCGGATAAAGGCAAGCTTTTATAAAGGTAAAATGTGTTTAGAATACGGGGCCGAGTGAATAAAACCTCACAAATGGTTTTACTAGGAATTTATTAGGTTTCAGTACAAAATTTATATGGAATTTTGTACTAAAATGGTCCAAATATGGTAATAAAAGCATTTGCTGAATTTTATGCACTCTCCGCGTGATTTTACATAACCGTTCAATACATCAAAATCCAATCGGACCAATCCTTCCCCTCATCCCATACAAATGGATTTTTTTCATCAAAATTTTGTCTGTCCTCATATATATTATTTGACGAATTGACCCCTCTTATAGCCCTAGATAAAATTTTGTTCCGGAAAATTTGAGGAAAAGGAAGATCACATTATCTTTACAAAACCTTATGTTATCCTTACAAGAGTGTAGTAGTGAAAATATTCTATTATCGTTGGAGCTGCGTATGTGTGCAAAATTTCAATCGGATTAGCGGATGTGAGTCTAGATTAAGTTACACAATTTGACCCTGACAGACAAACAGACAAACTAGCAAACAAACACAAAGGCAATCTAAAGAAAATCTTTTAAAAATTCATAAAAGCCCCATAAAAAATTTTCTTTCCCAAAAACTCAACAATTCACAAAAAAAACTCCTTTTTTGGTTGGTTTAAAAAAAAGTTCCCCGAAAATTCAAACCGATTTTCTTTATTTACAATTTCAGATGAATTCCGAAGTAAAGTCGCTTGCGAAAATGACGTCATACAGCTAGTATGCAATCCATATTCGCGAATCGCTATCTATAGTGCGAGTTTCGGACGAACTGAATATGAAAGCATTCAATGTTCTCAGCCTCAAGGAGTCAAAGAAGAAAGTAAGTTGGTTAAACGCAAAAATTCTAATAAAAAGCCATTAATTTTCCTAATTTTGATAACAAGCAGCATGTTTGGTGTCATACGCAACGGAAACGGTCATGCAAATATGCCACGGCCGGCGGCGTTGCACACTTTCCGCGGATTCATCGACATTTGGGAAGCCATGTCGCCCGGATTCGAGAATGTATCTAAAAGTTGTATATACGTGTAGTGAGTATCCCATAACTAGATTTTCTAATGGAATTGAACTTAACCCTGTATTTTATTAAACAGTTCCCAGAAAAGTTCTCAAGGACCGCTTCGATACCCCAGAGCCGGATGAGCCTCAACAAACCGATTTAGATATCGATCAGGATGATCTCTACGATGAGGATCAATTTTACAAGGAATCAGAAGCAATACCACCTGCCCCAAAATTACAGGGTGGCTTCTCGAATCCAGGACATTCGTCGGATTTCGAATCCGGTGTGCTGTCAAGTAGTGTGAAACCGCCACTATTGTCGCGGAATAATAATGGATTGGATGGTAAGTTAGTAAAAGCTTTACCTATAACTATATTGCTGTGTTCAAACTTACAATGCTTAATAATTCAGTGTTTTATCAAACTTCACACGCACTAAAGTTTTCATCTTGATGTTTAAAAATTTTACAAAGAAAATTTTTGCTTCGTTAAAATCTCTTCGAAGAATTTAAAGAAAACATTTGAAAAAATGAATTGATTTGTTTTCTGTTATTTTTATGAGACATATAAATTTGAGGTCAATTTTTTTGTAATGTTGACATAATGTTGACCTGAAATCATTAGGAGTGTTTTCTAAAATTTTCCGAGACCATGGAAAGTTTTATACGAATGTTTTTTTAGATTGCACACTTCAATTGTGCATAAATACGTGAGTATGTTTGATAAAATCATTGCGGAAATGATTCTTGTTCGAATTGGCAGACATTTCTCCATGAGGAAATAGCATTGCCAGATGTGCGCCCAAAAAAACCATTTTGTTTTGTGAAATTTAAGCGGAACATAAAAGCCAGTGACAATAAGAAATTCGAATGATTTACTCGTGTAACGAACTATGCTTTTCAAATTAACTTACGCAATATATGTAGATATATTTATTCTGCTGATATTATGTTGTTGATATTTACTTTTTCATTCGTTTTTTTACGACACAAAAATAGACCAGGATTTGATCCTGGCAACGCTAAAAACTTGAAATAACCCCTGGAGCCCAATGAACGCAACGCAAACGCAACTGCAACGCTGTGAACTGTAACGCAGCGCAACATTTCAGCGGCAGAGCCCAATGGCATCTCGTGAAGTAGTACAATGTTTTTGTAATCCCGACTGCTGTTTTTGTAAATAATCTCGTTTTTTGCACTAAGGCTATCAATTTTTCCTCGAACGACATTTCTCCAACTTCACTTTATGAACTGTCAACGCAGAATTGCTGCGGCAAAGTTAGAAGTTTGTAAACTTTTGCGTTGTAGGTGCGTTCTCTGCGTTCACTGTGCTAACTTCAAGTGATTTCTATGGAACAAACTTGTAAGTGACAGTTTGTGCGTTTTAGTTGCGTTCGCGTTGCGTCGCTTGGGCTCCAGGGTAAGAGATTTTGTTCTCTCAGAGAGGCCATAAGTCGAATCACGTGTGTTGAACAGTTTTTCACTTGTCAGTTCTAAGTTTGCATACTGTGTGGTAAAACTTTTAATTCAAAACCTTCAAAAATCTCGCTAGATATGCAATTATTCTGTCGAATATAAAAATTTCAAAACAGTTTTTTAAAGAAATTTTTTTTCGGAAAATTCTTTTTAGTATTATTTTAAAGGTTTTATAGAATACACCTAATTAAACTTGAGTAAAAGAGACAGGGAAATACTAAAGCGATGCAGATCCATAAATTTTTTACCGGAAATTACGTCTATTTCATAAGCAGGGCAAGTGTTGCCATGCTCCTTGCTTGTCAATCAAAAACAATGTGTTTTTTATAAATCTTGATTTTACCTTTTAGATAAATCTGTCCCATTTGTAATACGTTTTGCGTATTTTTAATAATTTAAAATAAAACACAAATATTTTATTCAAAAGAAAAATATAGAAATTTAAAGAAATAAAAAGATAATATCTTATTTGCTGCAGAGTCGCTCTCAAAATTTCTTCTACTTTCAAGTATCTTAAAAAATACATAAGAATCCGGCACTGAATAGAGGAAAATTACTTTTGAGTTAACTTTTACTTAATACTAAATATAAAACATGGGAAATAAGAAAACAGTTACTTCGATACTTTGCAAAAACCGTAAATTCACGAATAAATTAACATTCGTTTATGTGTTTTTCGTGTGGAAATATTAAAATTCAAAAAAGCTACATTTATCTATCAAGTAAAATGGATAAAAAGGAGTTTATCGTCTTAGTTTGGCGGGCTTAGCGGTCCAATTTTAGGAAATAAAACAAAAGTTGTGTTTAATTTTCCAGCCTAACGTTTCGAGCCTTGTTTTGGCTCATCTTCAGAGGCCTATTTATAATATGTTTTATTAAGCACCAATAATTTTACAATTATAAAGATAAAAAAGAGACTTACGTTAAAAGATCATTTAAATGCACTCACTATGTTATAACTATTAATATTTAGCCGTAAAAACTTTGTCTAAATGTTATATTAAAATAAATAAATAAATAACATAGATAAAATACTTTAAATTAACAACCAAAAATGAACAAGAAAAACGAAAAACGAGAAAAAGTAAAACAGCTGACAGTGGTAACAGTTCAGTACAGCAACAGTTTTTAATGCGATGGTGTAGGTTACGTTATGTCTATTTCTCTTCTCTTTCTTTTGCGTGTGTTGATTTGAAAATCTTCTACTAATGCACAATATATCGCGTTCATGTCTTCAGTGTCACGTTTTTTGTTGTATGTGTTCTGTGTGTAGATGTGTAAAGCTTCAGTTGTCAAGCGTTTATTGTAGTTACTTTGTGTGTCTATTATCTCTGTGTTGTCAAAGTCCGGTGTGTGACCAACTTCGAGATAATGCTCTACCACTGCAGTGTGATGAGGATTATCTCGTGCTCTTTTTAGGCTGCTCTTATGCCCAATCAATCGTTTCTCCAGAAATTGACCTGTTTGACCAACATAATTGAGAGAACAGGGTTCCCCTGTTCCCTCGTTGCCTTTACAAGGTATTTTGTAGATGATGTTTGATCTTTTTTGCTTCGAGATGGGATCTTTTAATTTCGTGAAAATATTGCGTAAAGTGAATTTGTTATTGTAAGCCAACATGGTATTGTTTGTATATTTTTTAATTACTCTAGTAATTTGTTCTGTAATCCCGTTTACATATGTTATGCTACGATAATATTGATCAATCACAGGACTTATGTTGGGCGGGATGATGTTATTCATATTATGACTTGCGAAATTCACTTTACGCAATATTTTCACGAAATTAAAAGATCCCATCTCGAAGCAAAAAAGATCAAACATCATCTACAAAATACCTTGTAAAGGCAACGAGGGAACAGGGGAACCCTGTTCTCTCAATTATGTTGGTCAAACAGGTCAATTTCTGGAGAAACGATTGATTGGGCATAAGAGCAGCCTAAAAAGAGCACGAGATAATCCTCATCACACTGCAGTGGTAGAGCATTATCTCGAAGTTGGTCACACACCGGACTTTGACAACACAGAGATAATAGACACACAAAGTAACTACAATAAACGCTTGACAACTGAAGCTTTACACATCTACACACAGAACACATACAACAAAAAACGTGACACTGAAGACATGAACGCGATATATTGTGCATTAGTAGAAGATTTTCAAATCAACACACGCAAAAGAAAGAGAAGAGAAATAGACATAACGTAACCTACACCATCGCATTAAAAACTGTTGCTGTACTGAACTGTTACCACTGTCAGCTGTTTTACTTTTTCTCGTTTTTCGTTTTTCTTGTTCATTTTTGGTTGTTAATTTAAAGTATTTTATCTATGTTATTTATTTATTTATTTTAATATAACATTTAGACAAAGTTTTTACGGCTAAATATTAATAGTTATAACATAGTGAGTGCATTTAAATGATCTTTTAACGTAAGTCTCTTTTTTATCTTTATAATTGTAAAATTATTGGTGCTTAATAAAACATATTATAAATAGGCCTCTGAAGATGAGCCAAAACAAGGCTCGAAACGTTAGGCTGGAAAATTAAACACAACTTTTGTTTTATTTCCTAAAATTGGACCGCTAAGCCCGCCAAACTAAGACAAATACTATTATACGGTCGACATATTATCAAAAGGAGTTTATCTTATTTTCAAAAGTAAAAAAATTCCCAAAGGGAATACAAATCGACATTAGCGTAAAAGAGTTCTCTTATGCGTTTTTCTTATTTTTTTTTTTACAATATATATTTTTTTGCTTATCTATTTTCCCTTTTTATTTGTACAAGGATGGCTCAACTTGAGATAAATTTTAATATCGAAGCAAATTGAAGAAATCGTGAAAGTATTTATTTATGCTGAACGGCACTCGGTATAGCAAACTATTTGGAATTCAATAAAATATGAGATCAAAGGTACGCAAAGACATGAAAAATGTGAAATGTGAGCTGTGCAGAATTTTAAAGTAACCACGACGCGTTCAAATAACCCTTTTTCCATTATCGTTTATTCCCAAAGTGTGTTTGCCTGTCTATGTATATAGAATTTCAAACGTCAACAACTTTCAAAAATAAAGTGAAAAATCCGATGAAAAATAAACAGCAAAAAGTCATCATAAGACTCGGAAAAATTGAAGAAAATCTGAAAATCACCAGAAAAATGGAATAAAAATTTCGCAAAAAAAAGAATGTGAAGAAAACGACTTTGACGAGGAACGTTAGCGGATTTTCCTGGATTTTTTTTTCGATTGCTTACAATTGCATTAAATTGTAATATTTCCAGGAATAGACCTGTTTGTCTTTTGAGGTTAGAAAATATTTTTCCAATGAATTGAGAAAAAACACGAATTTTTAGAAGTAATTCACAAAAATCAATCGAACAAGTGGTCACTATTTGGAATAGAATTTAAAATATGACCAATTTTTGTAAAATATACTTTTCAAAATCCTGTCACCAAATTTTACTTCAAATCGCATTCAATTAGCACCCCATTTTCCACAATGTTTTCAATCGTTTCACCACAAATTGTACTTTTTTTCCACAAAATTGTTTATTATTTCTAACGATGCCTTTTATTATTTCAGTTGATGAGGATTTTAGTAAAAAATTTCTAATACCAAAGTTCGAAAATGGTGATATATTCGGTCGGGATCGACGTGACGAGGGTAGTTCGAATGAAAATTCAGACTCAACTGAGCATAAGAAGAAGTTTTTCATTAAAAATCGTAAAATAAGTAAAAAATTAAATGATACTAGCGAAATATTTAACACTAGTGTCAAATGTTATCCAGATGATGGTAAAAATGGTGAGGAAGAAGTTGAAGTAATCGGATTTATTGCCGAATGGTCAGAGGCTTATTTATTTTTGTCACGTAAGTTTTTAATTTATTGATTTGGTTTGTTTTTTCTGGTGGTGGTGGATTTCAACATTTTTCATTCATTTCGTTCTTTATTTAACTTTTTTTCGAATACGATGAAAATTCATTCGACAGCATTATTAAGGGATGAAATACTGCAGGAAATACTTTGAGTCATGAATAATTCTTCATGTTGGTATGAACATTTATAGTAAACGATTATTTAAACGTGTGACATTAATCAGTGTTGCAATCAATTAAGAATTTTCGAGCCAAACTGGATTTTTTTTATATTTATATAAAAAAAAATTGGACAACTCTAACCAAAGTTTTAGGCTTTCTTGATATTTATAGCTGCTTTGTTTACTACACATTCTCCATACATTTTTAGAGTTGATACACGCAGGTATCTTTCTGTGTTTCGCAAACCTTAGCTAAGGAAAATTGCCGATATTCGTCACCAGAGGCACATACATAACATTCAGAACAATTCAAAATTTTCCTGCATCCGGCATTTTCACACAATTTGATCAGCTGTGGAAACTGAGTGTTACCAGCTTAACATTAATTAACGTTTCTATTCTGTATCGTTGTTTACTCAATGCAAGGAAAAATGAGAAATTAAGAACACAGTTTTTATTGATAAACTAAAGGGAAATCCCGTCATAGTTATGACAGGTAACTGCAACATTGGTAGGAATTCCGTAAGATCACAGGCGACTGTTTCAATGTTATAACTTTTCAATGTTATCGCCTTACGTGAAGCGATAACTTGAATAGTCGTCGAATCGTTAATCGTCTGTGACCTTACGGAATTTCTACCAAGATTGCACTCACCCAATCTTGGTAGATGGATTTAATTCTAGGATAAGTCAATGGCGACACCCTCTTTAAAATTGCTCCAATGGTTAAGAATATAGCAGGCGAAGGGTTTACAGGCAAGGGGAAGGTTAGTTTTCAGTGCGCGAAAACTTTACTTGGGGACAATTTAAAACCTACCCAATGACGCAAACTGTGTCAAAATTGCTCCAACGATTCAGAAAATAGCAGGAGAGGGGTTTACAGGCAAGGTGGGTGGGGTAAATTTTAATGGGCGAAAACTTTCCTTGGAGGCCAGTTTACCCTATGGCGCAAACCACGTTAAAATTGGTCCAAAGGCTCAGGAGATCGCTGGAAAGGGGTTTACAGGCAAGGGGGAGGGTCGTTTTTAGTGGGCGAAAAATTTCCTTGAAAAACAATTTACCCAAAGGCGCAAACCGCGTCAAAATGAAAATAACATCGTTTTTTCCACGTTTTTTTAATAGGGCGTCGCATCGAAAAACTTATAAAGACAAAATATAATTTTAATATGCTTTTATATAACTCTTCAACACATCAAAATACAAGCTGGCCATTCCTTCTCCCCTCTCCCAAATGGATTTTTTTCATGCAAAAAGAATGTTGTCTGCCCTCATATAAAGTGTTTGACGATTGGTCCCCAGGAAATTGTAGTTTTTCTTATGTTTTCAGTTCAATTCAATTTAAGATGTCAAGAAAAGCACGAAAAGTTTGACATAAATCGGTTGTCTAGGGTCATATAGAGATTACAGGCGGTAAAAGCTATCTAAAAACTTCGTTTTAAGAATAAATGGAATAACTAGAATGAGTTACGCCAAAACAAAAATATTTTTGGTTAAAGTTGTTTCAAATATGTGTTTATTTTATTCCACGATTTTACATATTTTCTTTATAACTTCTGAAATGATATAAAATTTTTAGACTATGAATTCTATTAAAATTCTTTACAGAATAATCAAAAGATGATTATTTCAATGGTTATTTTTTTAAAACAGATTTCGTTATTTGTGCCTAATTAATTCCAAATTTTAACATGTTAAAATTTCTAACATAGAATTTGTTTATTCAAACACATAATCCTTAAAAAAACATGCTTTTATTACGCACAAAACACAAACGGGGATGCTTTCCATTCAACCCGAATTTCAAACACAAAACGGGATGATTTCCATTCAACCCGAATTTCATCTGCTCAGAATGTCTGTTTTTACAATTACAGTACCCCGCCATAAAATTAGGAACACTTGCAATTTTATTATTTTAAAGAGGAAAAACGCCTCCTTTGTTTGGTATCCAGGTTATTGAAATTATTTTTATTACTTTTCCATTGGAGCACACTGTGTTAGACGTTTCTCAAAATATACGACGTCTAAAATATTAATGTGTGCACCCACAAGGGCACTATATGAAAAATGGAGTTAAATGCGGGTATTTAGAAGTGTCGCATTGTACTTGTTTTGTATTATTTAAGTATTTTAAAATGCTTGAATTATAATTTTGTGCACATTTTGGTATTGTGGAATATTTGTTGGTAAGTAATATTGGAAAAAAAAATTATTAGCTACTCATTGTGTGGAGAATTTCTGTAGATCACGGAACGGAGTTATATTTTAAAAAATGGGCAAAAATAAGGATATTTCTGCAACAAAGAAGTCAGAAATTGCAGCTTACTTGAACGCCAAGATATTTTCTTACAGACAGATAGCAGAAAAGAGCAATGTGGGCCTTACAACTGTCGCAAGAATTGCGAAAAAGGTTAAGAACACGCGAGACAATATGGAGATGCAGGAAAACCAGAGAAAGAATTGTGGAACTAAGTCAAAAATAACGGACCGAACTAAGAGAAAACTAATCTCATTAGCTCTTAACAATCGAAGGAAACCAGCTTTGGAAATCGCTAAGGAACTGAATGAGAGCGGTGTCGATATTTCACTCAGAAGCATCGAAAGAATATTTAAAGCAAATCATTTAAAATGTCGACGACCAGCAAAAAAGCCCAAACTAACGTTGAGAATGAAAAAGCAGCGATTAATTTGGGCAAAACTTCACCGAAATTATCAGGAAAACTATTGGAAGAAGGTTTGTTACAATTTCCTTAAATATAGTGATCGTTTTTAGAATTTATTTATTGCATAGCAATAATTTTTATTTCTGCAATTTTTTCAGATAATCTTCAGTGATGAATGCCGGTTACAAGCTGTGACTGAGTCGGTCAAGTTCGTACGGAGGAGGCCTCATGAACGGTTCAGGGAAGACTGTGTACAAAAACAAGTCAAACATCCACCCTCAGTTATGATTTGGAGCTGCATAACCCATGAAGGACCAGGTCCACTGTATTTTGTCAATGGAACAATGAACACTGTCCAATACAAAGGTGTTCTGGAAAACTATTTATTACCATATATGGATAGTCTGGAGTGTCCAACTGCAGAATACACATTTATGCAGGATGGTGCACCGTGCCACACGTCAAAAGACAGCACAAAATTCCTTAATGACAATAACGTAAGCATTCTACCGTGCGCAGGCAATTCTCCGGATCTTAACGCCATCGAGAACTGTTGGGCATACTTAAAATCAAAAGTGTACTCCCGCAATAATACCACAGTACAAAATCTGCAACAAAACATCGAAGACATTTGGAATAATGACGATGGACTGCGGAATATGATCAAAAATTGTATAAGCAGCATGCCTAACAGAGTACAAGCAGTACTTAAAAATTGAGGCGGCCTGACAAAATACTGACAATTAAATACTATTTATGTATAAAATTTATTCGATAAAACAATAAAGAATATTCTATAATTTAAAAAAAAAAATTCGATTTATATTGTTTAAATGTTAGATGCGAAAAACGATTAACCGAAAACTCTAAGTGTTCCTAATTTTGTGGCGGGATACTGTACAATGTCGGAAAATGATTTTCTTTTTGCATGGAAAACCGACAAGCGTTAAATGTGAAAAAAACACATGTCTGCATTAAGCAAAAAAAGTCTTTTTTTATGAAATTCCAACTGAAAAACATGAAGTTTTTAGCTTCCAATTTTATGAAGAAACTTTTTTAACTAGAAAACTTTTCAATTCAAGTTCGACTTCGAGTTCGGGCATCAGAATAGCTGCAAATGGCTTATCACTTGATTAGAAATCGCCAAAAAAAAAGATCTCCTGATAAACCATTTAAAAGCTCAGCTTTTAGGGGATAAAAATGGTTTTTGCTTCATTGGTTATTAAAAGACAGTTGAGTCTGATATGAACTGCCAAAAGTTTTCATCCCTTTAAGCTGCTATTTCTCTCCTGAATTAAAAACCTCTTCATTTAAGTGGTGTGTCGGGTTTTAGCCCTCCTTAAATAGCCCTCGCTGGATTTTTTTAGCCATTGGTCGACCGGAACCGGATTCATTCGAGCCAAGGATTAAACTGAATACATTTCGCTTAATACCAACAAAAAAGAGATCCCTTTTGCACATCGACATCTAGGCAACAACAAACAAACAAACAAAAAAAAAACCTGGATGTGATCAATGGCCATTTTGACCTGTGAACGGTTGAATGCGAATTTCTCATCTCCGGTCCGGTACAGAAAATGAAAGGGCTGACTGACCCAAATATTATGATGATCCCATTAAAGGGTATGCAATTAATTCACATACGTTACATGAAAAGCAAGGCAGATTTTCACCTACTTTTGTCTGAATGCTGAATGCTCCAGTCTTTTGTTTTATATTATCCGACTTTTTGTTATTAAAAAAAAAGAGGAAAATGCTTTTGAAGTGCACTGCGTATTCATAATAATTTTTATGTTTTTTTATGTAGATATTTTCATTAAAACTCGGTCGTGAATGTTTTTGTAAATGAATAAAGTTTTACTGGTGGGGTCAACGAATCATAATAGCTCTTAGGAAACTTTCAAAGTTTTTGTTTCAACACTTTTTATTATGTCTAAAATATTTTATATATAGTGGAATATTTGTTTTGTAGCGCTCGAGAAGGCGTGTAAGATGGAAAGAGAGGGGTAAGGGGAACTGAAAAATTATCGGGTGATGGGGAGAGGGGGGTGGGGGGATTTCAGCTCAATAGGTCGAGTGTTTTTCGAGTTAAAATGTTTGGAAAACTGCGTGATTTTTGCTCATCTCATGGCGGGCCGTAAATGATTTAGATTGGGCCGTAATTTACTATCCTTGGATGCAGGGTTTCAGCTTTGCGTCTTCTACACAGAAAACGTTTTTTTACTACATAGGAAATCATAAAATATGCACATTAGTAGCACAGCCAAGCGAAGCTATGCAAAATGGTGTAATTTTTTACTTTCCTCTTCTATTAAGGGAAAGTATTGTATTCTTGACGGAGACCGACTCGCGAATGGTGGCAGATAGAAAATTTCTGAGGAGTAGTTCTCAAGATATTTGAAAAAATATCACTTTTTCACATAATTTTTTCCGAAACTGAATATTGTAGAGGAAAGTTTTGTTCGATTTTTGTCTGAATTTCTCCACGAATTTTATTCAGAATTTCTTTCGCGAATTTTATTAATTTATATAAAAGAATTTGAGTTCGGGTGTCTTTCATGAATAAATTTCAGAATTTTGTCCCGGTTGTGCAAACATGAATCTGATGCAGAAGAATAAAATTCGCGGAATAAAGTGTGAAATGGAAACGATGCCTAAGGAAATATTCACCACAGGCAAAATATTTTAGGAGGACATATTCCTGCAATATATTTCGGTTACTTTTAATGTGGAAAATGTATATCAAAAACCTTCAATATCAATTCATTTAGTTCACAATTAAAATATAAAATAACGAATATACTTAACCCCTGGAGCCCAATGAACGCAACGCGAAAGCAACTAAAACGCACAAACTGTCACTTACAAGTCTGTTCCATAGAAATCATTTGAAGTGAGCACAGTGACCGCATAGAACGCACCTCCAACGCAAAAGTTTGCAAACTTCTAACTTTGCCGCAGCAATTCTGCGTTGACAGTTCATAAAGTGAGGTTGGGGAAATGTCGTTTGAGGAAAAATTGATAGCCTTAGTGTAAAAAAACGAGATTATTTAGAAAAAAAGCAGTCGGGATTACAAAAACATCATTTTTGTAATTTTGCCAACTTTATGCAATTTTATATTATGTCACTTGTACTACTTCATGAGATGCCATTGGGCTCTGCCGTTGAAATGTTGCGCTGCGTGACAGTACACAGCGTTGCAGTTGCGTTCGCGTTACGTTCATTGGGCTCCAGGGGTAAGAATAGTGTTTCCGCCTTCCGGAAAATCTCACTTTATAATCTTCTGATAATTTTTGGGACCGACTAACATATAATTTAGAAACCTTTATATCAACAAATACACCAATCCCTCTAATTGCACGGCAAGTGGCTAAAACGGCGTACAAAAAAAGTAAAATTTTGAAAAAAAATATTGTTTTTCAAAAAAGTTTTGTTATTTAGCAATCGTGTAGAAAATACCGTGCAATTCGAGGAATAAGTGCTTTTATGTCTTGCCCTTTTTAATACAAATCTATCTAATATATTTTTTTCAATAAAACAATAGAAAAATTTAATCTACTTGCTAAATAAATTGCTGACTAAACAAATTTAAATTAATCGTTGAAATAAGATTAAAAACTTTAAGCTTTATATAAAAAAAAATCCTTTGCTGCTAATGCTATTTTCATGTGTTTTATTTGATTTTCTAGAGAACCAGGAGAAATTCTATTTATACCTTGTGATATCGGTAGCAGCAGGTGTTCTACTCTGTTTAATTCTAGTTATTGGACGTTTAGTTGTACAAAAGCGACGTGCACAGAGCGAGACAAAATTTCAACAATCAAACACTGGTGAAACCCAATTACCAAACGGTTTCAGTGATGATATATCCGAGATAGATGCTGACATCGACTTAACAACACCACTGCCAGTGCCAAGTGTATCACGTAATGATGTAAGTTCAATATGTTCGGCTAAAATATCCTTCTACTGTCTGTACATAGGATGCAAACCAATACATATCCATATATTGCCATCTATTTGGAGGTCTATGTTCTCTCTATAGGGTTTTAGGTCATATCCCAGTAAACCAAAACAGTTCGAATTATGCTAAAAAAAGAGACATTTTTATTAAAATCTAAAGGTGCCGCTCCACATGAGAGTAAATGCCGGCGAGAGCCTCTCGATAGCAGCAACTCGCAAATGGACACGTCTCTGAGAGTCGGTCGCAGAAACTCGCAAAAACTCGCGAGCTAGTTTCTGCGAGCTGTCAAAAGTGATTCTACTCTCTAGTCGACAGCCCTCCACAGACCTCCACTGAACTCTCGGAGAGTAGCTCGCCAGATACGAACAGCGTTTGAATTTCGCTAGTAGCTCTCGAGAACGTTAGAAGCTAGAAGCTCGATTTCGCTAGCAGCGATAGAAAAATCGCCGAAATTAACTCTCAAATAGACAACCTCCTGCGAGTAACTCTCGAAAGTTTTTGAGAATTACTCGCGTATTTACTCTCATGTGGAGCGGCACCTTAAGGCAGTTTTTTTTCAGGTTTATTTCCATAAATCTCAAATTGATTTTCCCAGAAAAACATTCATATTAGTAAAATTTTACATAAATGTCACTGCCAAAACGACCGACAAGCCCAATACAACAACAACAAACATGATTACAAACGTCAACTGAGGCGTTAAAAGCTAAAGTGGACCAAGCCACATAATCGAGTTTTTGAAGCTTTTCCACTTTTGTACTATTATTGACTGTAAATTTTTGGAAAAAAAAAATTCTGTGGACTTTATTACTCATTGTTGAAATGTTCTTTTGTGCATCCAAACAATTTTATCTAAAAACTTACTCGCAATAGTGATTTAAACACAAAAAAAATCACGATTTCGACATGTGGGTTGGTCCACTCTAGCTTTTAACGCCTCATTTATGAGTTTGGCAAAATAGTGTGGAGGCACGTAAAACAGCCGAATAGGAAAAATATGAGCGCTTCAGGGAAGCATGAAAGAAGCCCTTCTTACTCGTTTCCAAAAAAAAAGCGGCTGGGAAGCATCCCTTTTCCAAGAGAAATTCATATTTTTTTTTGAAAGGAAACATCAAGTTTCGATCCTGAGAATCAATGGTGGATCTCATCAGAGTGACGCCATAATATCTGTCACTGACCTGACCATGAAGGCTTTCTCTATAATAATTCCACTAGGAATAATTCCTTTATTTATAGAGCAAATAAAGAGCAAATTTTTATATTCGAACTATTTTTACTTTGTTAGGGAAGGTTTGTTTTCAGAGTTAAGTCTAAATGATAGCTCTGAAATGGATTTATTGGTTCTAGAATTGATTCTAAATGTCTATTCTAGATGTCTTATTCACCCAAGACAACATTAATTTACCAAAACTATAAATCTATAGGATATTTCACAAATTATACGAAATTGTTGGTTCACTGGGAGATATTTTGCTTTGCCAACTCTAAAATATTTAAGAGATCTAATGACGCTCGTACAGAAAGTGACATTTAGAAATTCATCTACAGATTTTGCAAAATTGCTCACATAAATACGAAAATACACTATATATGTAGAAACGTTTGGTCATACATCGGGCATGTCAATCTCTATCTTCGTATTCTTGTCCATCTCTCTTGAATTGCTATAAATCTTTTGAATTCAATGTTTTCCTTGTGTTCTATCATGGCTATATGTAGGTTTTTTTTTCTTTTTGTCTTTGATATACAGAATTACATGACATATGCACCATCGCCGAGTCCATATGGTAGCCTAGGTCCATCGAATGTGTCACATACATCAACGACAATGCTGGTGCCATCAAGTGGATTAATGGTTAGTGGCGGTGTTCCAGTGGGAATGGGGGTGAGTAGCATTGGATCCGCCAGCGGTCATCATCATCAACAACAGCAGTCCCAGCAGGCGTCACATCAACAGCAGCAACAACAACATCAGCAACATCCGCAGCAACAATCCTCCCAGCATCAGCATTTGCAGCAACAGTCGAGCATACAGCAGCATCCTCCGCCCACAATGTTGGGGGCTAGTGGTTCGGCAGCGGCCGCCCTTATGGGCCCACCAGTTAGCGGGACTATGGGTGAGTGTTTTCTGTTTTCAATTTCTGTGGTTACGAATTTAATCAGTGGAATCGGGATTTAGATCGGTCATGTGAATGAATTCCACACAATTTTCCCATACATCCTGTAAGCCGATCCCATTCACATTACACCGAAACAGCCCCCAATCAAATATACTTGGAGTCCTATCGCCGTAATGGCATTGGTAAGTAGAGTGGGACGACACAAACATTCTATTAGTTCTAGGGACAATTGATGTGTAAATGATAGAACTATCCTAATAATCATAGTTATGTGCAGGAATCCTGATGATACGATTTCAATAAATTTCTAGCTCGTATTTTGATTGTTTCTGATGTTAAAACAAGATGAACGGGCACACATTTTTCCAGGGTCAGTTGCACGATCAAATTCGAAAATATTCATTTGAAGGAAGATAATTTATAGTATTTTTGTAATTGGGTTCGAATTCGAACATGCGAAAGTAATATCGAATTCTTTAACAATATGTGTTTGCGTGTGTGTGTCGGAATTTCTACGAACAATTCACCTTGGAAATTTCAAACCAATTCTGACACACCTTATTGCAACGATTGTACAATTTTAGTGAAAATTGAATATCTAAAGCAGTAAAAAATGATTGTTCGGTGGTTTTATTCAATGGAAAAGTTCATTTTCGTGAAAAATTTAATCTCGTACGTGGAAAGTTTTTCGTTATTGTAATATCATCTTAACCTATTTAATCAAATAGTTCTAACGAAACAGTAATAGGCTTACTTCTGCATGCAGAGAAATAAAAAGTAAATCTAACTACTTTATAATGGGAAATCGACACTATCACTAGAAGAGTTAATTTCCATTTCAAAATAGTAGTTTTGAATAGAAAAAATAGTCAATTTAAATACAAAACAGTAAATTTTATTACTATGAAGTTAAATTTCTTATAAAAATTGTCGATTATTTTTCTAGTCTTTTTATACTCTACATGAAATATCGTATAGGAATATATTAGATTTAGTATACCTGTTGTAACGCATCGAACCAATTGTCGGACACAAAAATGAAGTACGCCAGAGTGTTAGGGATGATAAAAGATTTTGATTTCCGCATGTCCGTTCGTCCGTATGTCTGTCTGTCTGTCCGTCCGTCCGTCCGTCCGTCCGTCTGTCTGTCTGTCTGTCTGTCCGTCTGTCCGTCTGTCCGTCTGCCCGTCTGTCCGTCCGTCTGTCCGTCCGTCTGTCCGTCCGTCTGTCCGTCCGTCTGTCCGTTCGTCTGTCCGTCCATCTGTCCGTCCGTCTGTCCGTCCGTCTGTCCGTCCGTCCGTCTGTCCGTCTGTACGTCCGTCTGTCCGTCCGTCTGTCCGTCCGTCCGTCCGTCCACCCGTCCATCCGCCTGTCCGTCTGTCCGTCAACACCATAACTTTCGAAAGGATTGAGCTGGAGACTTGAAATTTTGTATTGTTACGTTTCTTGTAAATGTCTCGGCTAAGTTCTTGAACGCTCAAAATTGGACCATTCCTTCCCCCTTCAGCAGATAAACCTAACAATTTTTTGCAATTTTCTCGAAAACGGTGAGTCATATTGAAAAATTTATTAAGGTAAAATGTGATTAAAATAGGATTTTACATAACCGTTCCATACACTAAAGTTCAATTTTCTTATGTTTTTTTGTAAATGTTTATGCCATGAAGCACTAATTATTAATAATTTCGATTTTCTTGACGGGATTCTTATTGGGCACTTGGAAACAATGATGAAAAGAGGTTTAACGCCGCAAAAATGGTATAAAATCCTTATTTTATACTGAGATTTAAGTACAGGCAAATACGTTGACCGTTATTTTTCACATTGCACACAGAAATAACGTGGTCTTCCAGCCAAAGGCTTCATTTTTTGTTTCGCTCATAAGTAAGTTTTCCTTCCGGTGAGTTTGGAATTTCGGTGAGTTTTCCATTCGCGGTCAGTTTGTCTTTCAGTGAGTTTTACGGTGAGTTTTGTTTGGTGGGTATGCCTGACACGATATTTTTTTATCGAAAAGAACTTAACCCTTAAAGGCTTGGTGGTACACGCGATGTACCACCTTTTTTGTAACAAATACTGCACGGTGGTATCAAAATTGTACCACCAATTAAACCGTCTTTCATTGCCGTATGATACTTTAAAATGGTACCACTAAAAAAATCAAAAAAAAATTTTTTTTTCGAGTGCCGGAAGGGTGAAAATATTTGCTATTTTTCTGTGCCTCTAAGGGTTAAGAAATCCGCCTCCTTCTTATGGCAACTGTCGGAAGGGAATTTTCTTTTGAAATTGCGATATTTTTTTGTGCTTTCATCGACCGAACTCACAATAAATTAAAACATCGTCAAAACTTTAAAGAAATTCAAGACGTTAAATTTTCTTTAACAACAAAATTTAATTGCTCTGTTTTCCCCGAAAATTTCTACAATTCACTGCAATCCAAATAATTTGAGTCTAAATTGAGGAAACGTTTATTACGATTACAATCAATTTCACTTACCCGTGTTACAAATGAAAGGGAATTTCGTGAAGTTCATAATTTTTCAAGCGAGAGCCGCAAAATAACTAAGAAACCAGCATTGGGCACTTTATTTTCATTAAGTTAATCAAGAATACGAATTGATAATGATAAAAGTTTTTCATTGTGAAAGCCAAAGCTTACGGTGCGGCGGCGGCCTGGAAAATGTTGGGAAAAACAACCAGAAAAGATAGGTAGGACCATTTGTCTTCAGATGAACTTTTTCCAAGTCTTCACCTTTAATAAAGTTCGACTTGAAGTTAGGAAAAGGAAATAAAAAAAGACGGAGATTAAGAGGGCTATAAACCACCACACAATTTTCTACCAAGAAAAACAATTCATGGCCAAAAATCAGCAAATTTAATGTTTTCCTTTTTCAAAAATGAAATGTGAATACTGACTCTGAAAATCTGCTAACATATATAGTTAATTTTCCTTCAGACCGTTATGAAAAAAAAACGCCATGATGGTTTCCCAACGTGGAGTTTTTTCCTTTGGCACCAATTTACCCTCGGATTTATTCACTCGCCAGCAAAGATTTCAATGTCAGAGTTCAGTTCTGATCATGAATTTCAGTTGAAAAGTAGTCACTGCTTTATAAATACTGGGAAAATTCGCTAACTTACTCCAAACGTTTGTTGGATTTTGTTTTGAGAAAATCCGAAAAAAAATGAAACTAGAGCCAATTATCTTCCAGAGGGATGCAAACAAATTTCACGCTCAATTATCCTTGGGGAAAATAATAAAGAATGGAAAGTTAACAATAAAAATAAAGGCAGGCAAAAGACAACAGGAAAACAAAATAAAGAAACAACAGCAACACGAATATAGTAGATATTATGGGGAAAATCGGTCTTTCGTCGTCGGTCGTTTCGATGCCAAGAACATGTTGAAAATTATGTCTTCAAGGGTGAATTCTTTACCCTGCCAGCCGGTTCTAGATGATTTTCGCTCAACATTCTAGAGGGTAGCTATGAGTGGATGATACTGCTGCTGCTGCTGCTGCTTCTGCTTTTATCCCTGTAAATATAAACAATGAATTCCTCTGTTGCATAGTCAAACAAGATTATTATTCATAAACGTATAAATCAGTTAATTTTATTAGCTAATTACATGGACCTTGGAAATTTATCATGATTTCTGGCGACCTTTTCCCTACTTTATTTTTGCCAGATTTTTTTTTTCTTTCTTTTTTTTCACATCGTGCCTCTGTTTATACGAAATTTAGGGAAATTTCAGTCAGAATCTTGGAAAATGCAATCGTTGTGAATTCAGAAAAGTGCATTTCTCTCACGTTTTATATCTCTTTGTTTAGCTAATTTAGTGTTTTAAACTTTAAACTTTTTATACCTTTTCTCCATTTTACTTTATGTTTTTATGGTTTTTTTTTCTCTTTAGAAATTTGCTTTAGTACTTAAGCTGGAAACTTTTTATGTAATTACAGTTGGCAAAAGTTAGTTGAGTGCTCTTAAGCTAATTAAAGTGTTGCCTTATTTTATATATAATATGTAGATATTGTATCTACTCATTTTTTTAAGTTTTACTATAAGCGCAATTTATCTTGTTAGGATCGTAGGTGAAAAAAAAATATGTTTTGTGTGTAATTTAAAATTAAATTGTGTACTTGTAGTTCTCTTATAAATGTGAACGAACTAAGGTGAAAGAAACATTCTCTCGAAAATAAAATGAATTGCATTTGCGTAATTTTACAGCATTCTTAGTTAATGGTTTGAATTAAATTATGTGACAAGCATTTTAATTACCTGAAAGGTGCATAGGTCTTGATTTTTAAATATTCGTGTTGGAAAGGATTTTATAATAATAAATAGTCATTCGCATATTTTTCTACGTACAGATAGTCCTTGAATAACGAAGTACTGACGTCTGTCTTTCGCCGTCCTTGTTTATACTTTTTAGTCTTCAAATATATATCCTTCAGGCCTTTGTGATGTTTTTACGGCCTATTTGACTCCAAAATCGGATTCAGTGACCTCAAAACCACCACAGATAAGGTTTTCTCCGGAGAATTCGAGGAAAAGGATAATGACGTTATCCTTACAGAACCTTCCGCTATCCTTACAGACTTCTTAATGCCAAAATCGGATACAACGACCGCAAAACGCCCCAGATGATATTTTTTCCGGAAAATTTGAGGAAAAGTTATCCTTACAGAGTTCTTAGTATCAAAATCGGATACAGCGAACCCAAAAACTCCTAGGTGGCGTTTTTCCCGGAAAATTCGAGAAAAATTATAATCACGTTTTCCTTACCGGACCTTCCGCTATCCTTACAGATTTCTTAATGTCAGAATTGGATTCAACGGCCGTAAAAACCCCCAGATGAGATTTTTTTCGGAAAATTTGAGGAAGATGATAATCATGTCATCCTTGCCGTATCTTCCCTTATTCTTACAAGGACGAAGTAATGAAAATATTGTATTATCGTCGGACAAAATTTCAAATCAATCGGATGAGTGAAAGTGGGTCAGAATTAGATTGCAAGATTTGACCCTGACAGACAGTCAAACAGACAGACAGGCGAACAAGCAAACAGATACAAAAGCAAGCTAAATAAAAGCTTTTAAAAAATTAAAGACACTTCACAAACCTTACAATCACCTAACACAAACCTTCCAGCATACATGCTTACAAGCGCGAAAAAAGTTTTTTTTAACATTTTAGTACGGAATTTTCAAATTGCCACTTTGGATTTTCATTTTGATGGTTCTAAATTTTTATGTAGGCGACTAATTCTCTGCTTAGCGCTTGTAGAAGGACCTGCCCAATAGCAAACACCACATTCTGGGTCAGCAAATAACAAGGAAGGAACTATGAAGAATAGTATTGAGTTATCGCTTAGCCTACAAAATTTCCTTTATTTTAAACGGAACGCATGTGAAAATATGAAACCGTATTTTCCGTATTAGAAGTGAAATCGTTATCTAAGACAACTTTTGAAGTTGTATGGATTTTTCTTTTAAGCATTGTTAAAATCTTTCAGTAGTTCCCACAAAAACACAATAGCAAGAATTTCGTCTTAAAATTAAAGATTGATTCTGTAATTTCCAGATCGAATAATTTCTGTGCAATTTATTGAAATTTTCCGAGATTCGTAGAAAAATTTCAGCGACACGTGGATACGTTGAGATTGTAAAGCATAAAATTTTTCACTCGAACGCGCAATATAAAAATATTTATGTATAGCTACATATATGTTGTATATATATATTTATGCTAAGTCATTCATATGAAAGCAATTAAGGCTTATCCTTCAACAACTCAATGTGACATATCTTTATCCTTCCATGGGTTAGTCGACATCAGAAGCTTTCGTGTTTTTCGCATGATGTTCTGCACTTTGCCTTAATCAAAAACTCCACCTGGTGACATTTTGTTCTACATTTTATGACTAACCCCTCATCCACACTACAAGTTTGTCTAAAAACCACGCAAACCTCTTCTTATTTCCTCCGACGACACAAAGACCGCCGGTATCCGGAATTGTGAGTCCCGAATGGGCAAAATCGAGCTGCTGGCGAGAAAAACTCAAATAAGACACACAAAAAATATGAAAAGAACACGGCATGTTGGTGGATTTATATAAAGTGTACAGCCAGGTAAAGCAAATAGTAGCATAAAATATTTTTCTCGCCTTCTTCGCATAAAAAATTCTGTCAGATGTGCTCCACAATATTTTTCCCTTGGCAGAGCTTTTTCTCTCCGCAAATGTTCCATGTCCTTGTTCGCGACCGGGTGTTTAAAAAGCATTTCAACATTTGCGGGATTTTTTCTTTCGTTGTGTTGCGTGTGGAATCATGTTCACAGGATATGACAACCAAATCAACATTATCCCCTACGCATCTTAACTTGACTTACTTGAAAAAGTAGATGAGGTCGTACTTAGTTTAAATACGTTTTTTGTAGCTGTGTTGGAAGCTGAAAAGTAGATGATAATAGAATTTTATAGATATTTTTCTCATTGATATCAGCATACCAAATTTTTAAAGAATACAACAATGTTTAAGCAGTAGAATTTTGTATTCCCTGATGTATGAAATATTGGTGGTAAGTTTATGTTACCGAAAATTCCCAAGCAATTGAATTGGTCGAGTTGGCCACACCGAACAACTTATGTATGTCAAAATGTTTAATCACCGTTTTTTACATTTTTACCTGCATATCTGCTCAAAAATATATGAAGTGAACAGCATAGTTATATCCTTTTCTTCGAGATATCTTTACGAAATTTTTGACTCAAGAATCGGATTCAGCAATCCCAAAAACTCCCAGATGACATGTTGTTCGAAAAATTTGAGGAAAAGGATAATGACGTTATTCTTACAGGACCTTCCGTTATCCTTACAGATTTCTTAAGGCCAGAATCAGATTCAAAGACCCCGAAATTCTCCAAATGAGATTTTTTCCGGGAATATCTGAGGAAAGGATATTCACGTTATCCTTACAGGACCTTCCCTTATCCTTACAAGGACGAAGTAGTGAGAATATTGTATTGTCATCGGACTTACGTATGTGTGCAAAATTTCAAGTCAATCGTATGAGTGGAAGTTGATTTAAAATTGGATCGCAAAGTTTGATCCTGACAGACAGACAAACAGACGAGGGCAAATTAAATAAAGGCTTTTAAAAATGTAGAGAATTTAAATATCTTGGATTTCTTCAACAATTTCTTTTTAAATATCGTTAGTTTGTAAGCAAGCAATTCAAGGATAAAGTATTTAAGCTTTTCCTCAAATTTCCCGGAAAAAATTCATCTGGAGGTTTTTGGGGTGGCTAAATCTGATTCTGGAGTCAAAAAATCCTCTTAAAGGCAAGGATATATTTATATAACTAAAAAATATAAAATAAAAAAAAAATTTTCGCTCTGTGTATCAGAAAAAAGCGAGATAAAAGCATAAAAAAATTAAAATAAATATTTATCTTACTTTAATTTATGTTACATAGCGCCCAAGAAAATGTTCTCTTCTTTTTAGTACTTTTCTTAATAAAAGCTTTTTTCAATTTTTTTTATTCGCTTAACCCTTGAGACTGTTTACAAATCGTTAGATAAAGAAAAACTTTTTATGGATTCATTCTTAAATTTGGCAAAAAAAAACAAAAAAAAAAAAGATTTCAGCAAAATATACCGCTACATGCAGACCTAGTCGGAGAGTGACTCAAAAATAAACTTAAAGTATGCTTCTCCGTACAAAAAATTTGTGGAGTCATATATGACCCCGCGTTTCAAGGGGTTAATGTTTGTTTGACAGATTTTCCTTCCAAGTGAAATAGAATAATTCGATTTATGTGGTAATCCACTAAATCAGAGTTTATTTAATGAAATAAAAAATTTATCTATTCAACGAGCAAATTAATTTAGAAATTCAATTTATTTTATCTTGTCCTTTTCTTCATTTTCCAGGTACTCTAATACCAATTAGTTCTGTGTCACATCATACGACAACGCCATCGTATATAGCTGGCTCAATTATGGTCGGCCACCACGGTACCTTGCGGAGGTCCATGATTCCAGCAGGTGGCATGGTAGCCGCCGCCGTCTCCCCGTCACCATCCCCCTCGCCGATGGGAATCGTGACTTATGATGGTACGATACCACGTAGCTTAAGTAGAGGCATCACAGACAATTCCCAGTATTACTATGGATGACATACACTAACACGAAAGGACAAAACTCCGTATCCAGTAGTCTGCAGTCTAGCATCACCTGCCGCATCTTCATCTGGAGCAGCGGGATCAGCAGCGTCTACACCGACATCAACAATTGCCGGATTTCCCATTGGTGAATCATCGGCGAAAACCATTACTACGACAACTTCATCCGGTATTATGCCAGTCACTAGTTCTATTTCGGTGCCGATCGCCACAAGTATGGCATCGGGACATACAGGTGTTACATTAGGATTGGTAAATCAGCAGCAGCAACAGAAATTACAACAACAACAACAGCAACAGCAAAATCCACAGGTTAATAGTGTGCAAATGTGTCCGCCAGGTAGAACTTACTGTTTCTAGAACAAAATTGTGTACAGAGATTCAAAATCAGACGCGAGTGATGATCTTGTTTATTTATAAAAGAAATCCACAAAAAAAAATCGTAAAAAAAACTGAAATATAAAATAATAGAATAATTATAATAAAATAAATTAATTGATTTTCTATTTATTGTATAAAATATAAACGTAAAATTATTTATAATAATTTATAATTGATAAAAAAAAAATCAAAAAAGCAGAAATTTTATTTCATAATGGAAAGATCTCTTCTGATCGACTGAGAGATATAAAAAGATTTTAGTCAATAAGGAAGAAAACAAAACATTCAATAAAAAACACATTTTCTTAAAACAAAATCGTAAGATATAAAATTTAATAAAAAAAATAACTATAAAATTTAGATAATATAAAAATAATAGAGTAATGTATAATAAAATAATGAATGAAAAAACACAGGGTACGCAATAAAATCCCAATTGTTTGAGTTTTAAAAAACATGTTTTAAATTTTTATCAGTTGTTTTATTACAATTTTTGCCTGTATTTTTACTACTTTCATGGTTTTTTTTTGCAGTTGATAAGAGTCATCTTGAAAACGTAAGTTCAATTTAGGGAATTGCAATTTACAGTGGAACCTTGGTTTATGAGCTTAAAGCCTGAGTAATGGTTCAACCATAATGAAGGCGGCAAGCGACAGCGGCGACGGCAGGCGGCATGGCGCCGCCACACATGCCGCCGAGCCAGCGGCACCGTCGAAATATGCTTCTGTCAGAATTGAAACGTCAAAACTTATTTAATTCGTCCGCTACTTGTCTGTCCTTTTGCATTGAGGATGGGCCAAATCGTAGAGCATTGGATTTCCTTTCACGAACTCGATTAATTTTTCCTCCGTTGTCGGCATCTTGCGAAATCAAAACGTCAAAAATCTGCATAGAATGTGGGGCCGAATGTGGTGGTTGTCACAAAACAACGAAGAAAAATCGTCATAGAATGTGGTGGTTTTCATAAAACATTTTGGGTGGCGGCGGCAAGTTTGACTTTGTTTCAAACTCGGCGGCGACGGAAAAAGTGCGCTGCCGTTGCCGATGCATTGTAGCAGCTCTCGTTGCGCTACGTTAGTGCAAAAAAAAATGCCGCCCGCCGCTGCCGCTTGCCGCCTTCACTGTGGTTGAACCATAACATTGCGACGACAGCGACCCGACAACGCCACCAAAGTTTGAAAAATTGAACTTTTGTCGCGACGACATCGAATGACAGTTGAATTGTTTGGTTAGGTTAATTGTGTTTGAGTTGCTCTATTTTGGTGAAATATTGGCAATTTTATCAAAATGCACAAATTATCCATAGTAGCATATAATAATATTTTCTTTAATTTCTGCACTCTCATCTTTTATTTTCAAAAAAATTTGTTAGGTTATGGGATTGTTTGTCGCGTGCTCGCACCTCTGGTAATATAACTTGGATGACGATAACGACAATGTCGCGCGACTCTCGTCGACGTCTCGTGTCGCCTTGTCGTCGCAATGTAACTCAGGCTGAATAGTTTAAAGACAGAAGCCTTAAGGCTCGAATTTTTGTTAGAAACTTCGCCTAGAGGTTCGCACTAATCAGAAATTTTCTATCTCCCCCATTCTCGAGTCCTTCTCCATCATGAAGACAATACTTTCCTTCTGTAGAAGAGGAAGGTAATAAGTTGGTTTCTGTGTGTCTGTCTGTTCCTCTTCCACGTAAAAACAGCTGAACCGATTGACCTGAAATTTGGCATGGATGCTTCCGACATAGGCCTATTCGAACACTATGTTGCTTCCAACATAGGCCTAAAAGAACCCCGAGGGATAGAGGGAGTAAGTAAAGGGGGTAACGGAATCTGAGACTTTGTTTTTCCTCTATGTTACTCTTTCGCGAGAAAACTACTGAGCCGATCGGCCTGAAATTTGGCATAGATGTTCGTCGGGGGTCCATCTTTAGCATGTCTTCATTTAAAAGTAGACCAAGTGGCGGGGGGAGTAAAGTGAATTCCAATGCGTATGCTTTAATTTATAGTCTTTTTTTGTTAATTTATGAAAACCATTTTCCGAAGAGAAAGAACTTTAAAGAAAAGCATACAGGCTATCTAATTTATCTAAATTTTCACAAAACCCGTTCTGTTGTATGGAAAAGGTAAGAGAAAATGATTTAATTGTTTTACGAAAATACAAATCCATTGTTTTTTTTTTAAATATCAACTTTATAGTTATTTAAATTACAAAAGATAGTCAAATAATACGCGAAAGCATCCTTGAAATTTACCCATTTAACATCTCACTACTGTTATGAATGTTTTCCCATTTAACGGCCCTTGTGTTAACAAATTTTGTACTGAAAACAATACAAGGTGAGCTAAAATTAATGAAACCTGACGCCGGTTGCGTAATTAATGAATACAAACTAAACCAAGAACTTGTACACAAAACCACCCCTCAGGTTAGCAATTATCAAATTGTAGAAGACTGCGAGCTAAAATGTACAATCGTGTAAATGCCATCGAAAGTCAAAACCAGGCAGATTCTTATTTAAATTATAAACAACAAAAGTCTCATTTTGTACCTTTTCACAGGTATTTGTCTTAAGATTACCAACAATAAACCTATTAATAGTTCATACAAAACACAAGCTATCTGCGAATGGCATTGGGCTTCAATTTGTCAACAAAATACCATCACCACCGACAGCAAACCCTAAGACGTTCTGCTCAAGTTCAACTACCCCAGAGGACCGTACCGCAATTAACAATTAACCCCCTAATTCCGATTGCTAATAGCAAATACCTTCGCGACTACCTTCCGCAACTGAATATGAAATGATGGGGTAAATACACTGAGAAATTTTCTCCAAATAAAATTTAAGGTTGTAAATTTTTTATCTGACATACTGTGATTTAAAAAAACTTTATTAAAAAATATATACGATGTTCGCTCGGTGGTGTGAACAACCAGTAAAGTGAACAAAAGTAGTTTAATTATTGGTTTTGTATTGGATTGTAGGAGTGCCGTAACTAGGAATCTTGGACCCGTCGTGAGAAATGACAGTTTTTTTACCAAAAGTAAGACTGAATTTAATCCGATATCGATCTTCAATTGTTCAGTGCACCTGTGACTAGTTGTAAGTTATCTTCAAGCACTGTTAAGACCAAGCATTAACCGTCAATAAGAGGTGGTATCAGACGGATTTTCTGTTCCTTTTTTCCCCTTTTTCTCTTCCTTTTTTCCCATTCTTACACCAAACCAAGATTATTATTTCAAACGACGGCGTAACGTGGAAAAATAACCCTAACGAATATTTGGACGCAACGGTGGCATTACCTGCCTGCAAGAATCCAAGAATCACTGAAAATTCATTACACTGTAACCACATTAAAGTAGCAACAGAGAACCAAAAGAAGGAAAATCTTGTAGTCGAATTCAGCTGGAACAAACCCATTGACACTATGAGTTTGTTAATCGCGGCAGGAAGTCAAGGCAAACAGATACAAAGTACGTAAGAATAAAACACGGATACAAAGTCTCAAAGGGCCGCCCTCTATCATACCCCGCCATAAATCCATCACAACCACCTTTAGGGGAAATTTCCCATTCCATCGCAATTGTCGCCGTCTTCATCGTCAGCGTAACGAATTACAATCAAGACAAATAGAGAAATGAGACAAAATGTATGATAATTGGAATAACTGAGGAATCCTTGAGGATCCGACTCGGGTACCAGCACTGGGACCAACAACAGACGCCGCGGCCGCGGCATCAGGATCTAAAGAGGCTAAATGGGTACAAAGGCGTTTTCTTCTTTAAGGATAAATCGCTAAAATCGGGATAGAAAACGACGTAGAAAGGGGGAATCTGTAGGATATATAAATGAGTATACGTGAATACAGTATAGTTGTATATATATATGAAAATTTTCTGAGAGCTTTTATAATTAGTTTCGGGCTTTAATAGCGGCGCGCGTTAATGTCTCCCATTTGGGTAATTTCTCAACCATATTGCGTGCGTTTTCCTGTTCGAGGAATGTTTTTATGATATAGAATTGCTGGGTGGAGAATTCCCCACATAAATGGGCTGCATTCTAAAACAGGAAAAAGGGCAAATGGTTTTTCTCTCCAGACAGGAATCTTCTGGGCTATGCTGGTAATATGAATATATCATAATATCATCTCATCGTGTGCCTTGAGAGATTCCTTTACTGGCTCTAATATATAGAATCGAAAAAAGGAAAATCCAACAGGATAAAACGAAGGAAAATTACTCTAAAAATGGTGATGTTTCTATTTCGAGAGGCATGAAGTGGGGGCATGGGGTTAAAATGAATGTAACATGAGTATACCCAACAGACAGATAGAATTAGTGCGTGTAGTACGTTTAAAGCGAGAATCCGAAAATGACATTACCCGAAAAACGTGTAAAGTCTAACCGCCATGTAAAGGAGTTTCACAAGAAAGATTTAATTAAAACTACTTAGAAGTTTTCTACACTATTTTCAATTTCATTTTAAGATTTACAATATGTGTTCATGTATTTTATTATACTCGTATAAGCAAAGCAACGTTGAATTGCGTAATAGCATTTAATTAGCATAACGACTAGAAAGTGATCGCCTCGTTTTAAAAGCTTTTATTTATCTGACTATTTTGTTCGTCTATTTGTTTGTTTGTCTGTTTGTTTGTCTGTCTGTCAGGTTCAGATCTCGTAACCTGATTTTCAATTACTTAAAATTTTGCACACATACCTAACTCCGATTACAATGCAATCTGTCTTTAGCATGTTCGAGAAAAAATAAAATGACGGACGGCAGACGCCATTTCGTCCAAATCGAACCATAGTTTAACTAGTTAGGAAACGTAGGGCTTTTTACGTGTACCTACGTTGGAGTAAAGATAACCGATATACTCTGGACGCGGTTTTTCTTTCTTTCCTATGCGTAAATTACCAACAAAACACAACACATGTAAAACCTAGCCATATTTTCATACACCACCAACACATGCAATTTTCCGACAGCGGGAGATTGCATGTGTTGGTGGTGTATGAAAATATGGCTAGGTTTTACATGTGTTGTGTTTTGTTGGTAATTTACGCATAGGAAAGAAAGAAAAACCGCGTCCAGAGTATATCGGTTATCTTTACTCCAACGTAGGTACACGTAAAAAGCCCTACGTTTCCTAACTAGTTAAACTATGATCGAACTAACGAAGTACCCACCATGTGGGGTCTTAAATTAAAGGACTTGGAAAAACAATCATAAAGTCATATTTCGATCTAAAGAAAATCTCTGTGTCTCTCTCTCTATCTCTGTGTTTCTCTCTGTCTCTATATCTTTGTATCGCTCTCTCTCTGTGTCTTTCTCTCCTTCTATATTTCTCTCTGCCTATGTTTCTCTCTCTCTCTCTCTCTCTCTCTCTCTCTCTCTCTCTCTCTCTGTCCCTTCCTGTCTGTCCCTCTCTCTGTCACACTCTCTGTCTCTCTTTCAGTGTCTCTCTCTGTCTCTCTCTCTCTCTCTCCGTATCTCTCTCTGTCTCTCTCTCTTTGTTTCTCTCTCTCTCTGTGTCCCTCTCCCTCTTTCCATCTCTCTGTCTCTTTCTCTCAAAACACTTTTTTACATTCTTTCCTCTGATCGGGCTTTCAAAAATTTCGAAGCACTAAAAAATTCCTTATACTTCGTGTTGAGTAGTTTTCGCCAGCAGGGTTTGCCTGTGGCAAAAATGTATCCCGGGTTTAATCCTTAGGATTCTTAGGATGTTTCTCAATTTCGGTGGGTTAGCGAAATAGAAGATACCCGAAATGTTAGACAACGTAGTCACCGACAAACAGTTATCTACCTTATTGCTACCACAGTTAGTCAACAGCCCCCGCAGAATGTCAAAACACTAGAATCGATGGGGGATTGGGGGGTAGTTATAACTAAATATACTCTCGGACAAGTAGGGATGAATTGGCCTGATGCTGAAATATACTGAATGAGGCAGGATCCTATAATAACTTAAAGAAAATATTTCATTCGGGGGATTAATTAGTTGCTACACGTTCTCAGTATAAGTAAGATGAATGAACCAAAAATGTATATTACCAGAAGTTGAATGGGATTTCGTGTTTACGATTTAATGTTCGCTAAGATTCTATGGTGCCTTCACTGTTTTCCTGGCCACTCTCCCTAACTCACCCCGCCAGCGTCTTCCCATACCTTCGCGACTCCGTTTCAGATATACGTATGTATAAATGAAATTTGTTACCTTTTTCAGTTTTATTATTATACACAGATGTATAATAATACAACGCAATTCTGAGACATGTCTGCAATGGATGTAAGAAATCTTGCTCTTTGTTCCTTTGAGCAAATATTCAACAACCCCCAAAAAATCAACCCTAAAAGTTTCGCTCATTCCCAAGCTTAGCGCTTTTACTGTCGCCTAATATATGTGCGTATATTTTCGTTGTCTCAAATTGTAAATATTAAGATTTATACTGGATAAATAGTAAATAACAAAGATTTGTTTTACTAAAAGGAATTTGATCCCGAAATATTTACCTCTGTTTATTTCATTTTGATTGATATTTGCTAAACATTTTTTTCTCGAAGATTTTATCAATCAGACTGAAGGTAAGTATACGAAATGGAATTTATGAAAACTTTCAAGTGAAATCCGTTTTAATGTATTCAGGATTTTAGGCACTTTTTCCCCAAAAGCTTTCCGAAGTTTAAAATTAAATAAAAATTATAACAATATCCAATCCGTGTACGCCTTAAGAGAAATATTTTTGTAAAATAGGTGCCGCACACAAATTTATAATTATTAAAATTATTCCATAAGTCTGTCATCGAACCTGTAGAAAAAAAAATCTTTAGTTCTGAAAATTAACAAATATTTCCTGAAACCATTTTTATATATGTATGAGTCACAGTTTGAATGTAAATTAAAAAAAACCTTTTAGTCAAGTATTTTTTGGCAATACAGTCCAAAACAAGGCAGATGTTTCATAGCAATTTTCCGGCTTATGAGTTTACATAAACTGCGAGACTTGGAAGAATTCCAGCAGTTGTAAGGTTTTGTGACAACTCTAGGTTTGCTGTAAACATATTGGACGCAAAAAAAAAAGCAGAAAACATAGTTAAGAGATAGGAGAGAAAAGTCTAATCTTCTTGATACTAAAACAACTTATCCAATCATAAAAACCAGATGAAAATCGCTATAACAGTTCAGGAGATAGCAAGGAAGGAGTTACATGGGGCTGGATGAGTACACTTGAGAGGGCACAATTTTTTTTAAAAACACCACCTATTCAATTAAAAAAACTTAATCAAAATCCGTTCAGATCTCTAGAAGATAGCAGGTGAGAGGGTTTGCGGGAGGAGGAATAGGCATTTTTTGAATGGTAGACAAAAATACTTTATCCACACACAAAATCACATTCCACTCGTTCTGACAGTACAAAAATTATCTGGTAAAAGGTATCAGAGAAGACGGGGGAAATGAATTTATTATAAATATTTTTTTTGCACTAAACGAATTTGATTAAAATTCACTGGAACTCAGTTTTCATTGCTGCTTTTTAGTCCGTTTTAAAAAAAAAGTCCACGAATCGAAACATTTTTTTTTTGCTTCACTGTACTTCTAATACACCTATGGCTCATTTTCTTTTCGAGTTTCCAATATTTTCCACTTTAAAAATTATAAAAGGCGCCTTAGAAATCTTTCAATTCCAAGAATGTTTTTTCCCATCTCCCCATGTTACAAAATTTTAGTAACTTTCGAGTTTTTCCGGCGTGAATTAATAAAAAGTGTCACTCTGTCATGGAATTAACGCCAAAAATTTGTCAGAGTGGCATTCTTTGGAAATATTATTGGGCTAAAATAAATCATTTTTGAAATATACGTATTGATTTTTTTTTCCAAAGCTGGATATTCGTCGTCGGCGCCTTGTCTCACATTTCAAGGACTAACCAAAGTTATTTTTGTAAACATTTTTTTTCTAGAATTTCTTGTGAAACGATGGACAGTTGCTTTTTATACAATTTACTTAAGAATCATGTTACGGGTCGGACTGGTATCCTACACATAATAAATTTTTGTTGCTAAAAGCATTTCCAAGGCCTCAGATGTAACAAGCGCGTAATGCAATGCAAAGTGGTTTTACTGGTATTAATTTGGTATATAGAATTTTTCATTATATTTTTAATAAGGTTTTTTTTCATACTGTTTTTGTCTTGAATTTCAACTTTGTTTTTGTTTTCAAAGTACATGTTTTAAAGTACATGCAAGCAAAATATTCCAAAATTCCCAAAAAAGCTGACCAGCTGGAAAAAAAGTTTTTATTTTACTGAATTAATATGGGTCGATATAACATAAAATCAACCTTTGTAGCTGCAGGAATTTGTGTGTAGCCATCATATAGGATTTCAAAAACGCAATTTTTTATGTGAATTAATTTAGACTTTGTATTTAGTACTTTAAATTCATTTTTTACTTAAATTTTATTAGACTTTGTATTTACTTTCTTTGTATTTACTTTAAATGCAACCAACATTTTAGTTTTTTTTGTTCATAAAAAATTGGCGGTTCTTCAAACAAATCTCTCAACCCTTTTCGATATTCGTTGCTTATCCTCATTTTTTGAGCTTCCAAGGATCAGCAATGGCGAAGCTACGGTATGGACAGATTAAACAGCGTCTAGTCAATTTTAAACCCAATATTTTTTTATACCTATATTATATAAAAGTATATTAGATTTAATATGCCGTTTATAACGCATCGAACCAATTATCGGACACAAAAATGAATTACGCAAGGATGTTAAGGATGACCAAAGATTTTGATTTCCACATTTCCGTCAGTCTGTCTGTATGTCTGTCCATCTGTCCATCTGTTCAACTGTCGTTCTGTTCACCTGTCCGTCTGTCCATCTCCCCATCTGTCTGTCTGTCCGTTTGTGAACACTAAAACTTTCGAAAAGTATGAGCTAGAGACTTGAAATTTTGTATAATTGCGTTTCCCGCAAATGGCAAGGTGTAGTGCTTGAACGGGCAAAATCGGACCATTTCTTCCTCCCTCCCCCATATAAACGAAACAGTATTTTGCAATTTTCTCGAAAACGGTGAGTCATCCACACTCATCCATACATTAACACGTTCGTGACATCGTGTACCACTAGTGGTACGTACAGTTTTTTAAAACCGCGCGATTAAATAGTGCGGTAGTACCACCACGATGTCCAAATGTAAAAAAAGTTGAAAAAGCAAATGTTACGAACGTGTTAAAATCCAGTCGGACTACTGCTTCCCCCCTTTCCCATACAAATGGAATACTTTTTTTCCGTTTTCTGGAAAACTGTACATCGTATCGAAAAATTTATAAAGTAAAATGTGTTCATAACATTATTTTACATAACTTATCTATATGTACATCAAAATCCAGTTTGACCATTCCTTCTCCCTCCCCCATAAAAATCGCATACTTTTTTTTTATTTGCCCGAAAATTCAAAAACGGCGAGTCGTATTGAAAAATTTATTAAGGTATAATCTGTTTAGAATATGATTTTACATAACCGTTGCATACATCAAAATCCAATCGGACTACTTCTTTCCACCTCTCCTATACAAATGGATTTTTATAAATAAACATTTTGTCTGTCATCACACTCAGAAAAATGGAGGCTAACTCGACGACCTACATACGGCGTAATTGGCCTCGGGCAGGCGCGCGTTCGCCTGCATGAGGGAAAGTAAAACTTGTGTTGACCTGTGACCGGAGAAATTCTGAAATTAAGCCACCAGCAGGTGAAGTAGGGCCTTGGGAGCTGCACGAGTTGACCTTAGATAGGCATTTCGAGGATGTAATGTCATGTAATGGAAACCTCTGTCAGCCAGCTAGCGGTCAGAGTTAACCTGACAAAAAGTTGACCTGGACATTTTTCTGAGTGCATATAGAATATTTGACGATTTGTCCCTTGCAATTGTAGCTTTTTTTGTTTTTTTTTTTTAAATTGAAAATTTGTTGAACTTAAAAATGATTATAAGAAAATCAAAAAAAGGAAATTCACAATGACATTTGTTCCATATCCTCAGGCGTTTAACCTCTTAAGGGCGGGAAAAATTACGATTTTCTCTTCTATACAATGAACTGACCTTGTCAAGGAAATTTTATTGTCTCCAACTTTCGTCATACATAAGACTACTGAAAAAGGCGTAGTTTCGGAGCCAATAACAAAAAAGGAAATTGCGATTTTTAAAAAGCCGCCATTATGGTTACTTCCGGTTAACGGATTTCCACCAAAAGTTGATAGGATCGTCCCACTCCAGGACCAAACATGTCTGTAAAATTTCATGGCTCTAAATGTATTAGTTTTCCAGAAATTTTGTACATAGACTGACAGACTGACAGACAGACAGACCGACATTTTTTTTTAAATTCCAGCCAGAGCTTAGGGGAAGACCGTTTAATGCCGAAGCACAACTCAGGATGGTCGAAAGGACAAAAGAAAATGTCGGTTTATATTCTCCTTGAACTTCTGCGGGTTATAGTCCGACATTTAGAAAGACATCTTAGTAATAATTCTCCAATCGACTCAGGAGTGCTCGGGAAATGTTTTTATGCAAAATTAAGACGATCTCTTTTTTTCATAAATACAACACTTTTTTATACTCCGCATAAGAAAGTAAAAAATTGGGTCATTAATAGATACCACACAATGGAGATATTTTTTTTTTGGGAGACCATTATAACATTCATTGTTCATAAAGATGTTTAAAATACTATTTACCAAAGAATTCTATCGACATTGAACTAATTTATATTCAAAACAGATTATTACTTTCCTGTTGAATTTCTGAAAAGATAAGTTTCCACTTGAATAGTGTAATTTTCATCAAGAACACAAAACTTGGGATAATGAAATTTCGGTTTACTTTTAAAGTTATATAAACTTTTGACCCAATTTATCCTTCGAAATTTCAATAAAATTATTCGAATTTTCTGTACTGTCTCAATTACGTAAACTTAAAATTAAAGGATATACTTTTAGTTTGTTTATAGATAAATGTATCTACTTCAAGAGTCGATTCGACTTGACAATCTCTCAACGACATTGATAATTAGCTTCCATTCAACTCTGTCAACATGGTGTTGATAATCCTTTAAGTACGAATGGACGAAGGTCGTCCTGAATTTTTTATAACTCTACATTTCTGTATTCTATACTTAAAGTTTCTTCGAAATAATTCAGAGGACGCGAAAAAGTTTACAGGAATGAAAAGTAAATACAATAAGAAAACTGAAGAGAATTTTTCCTTATCTTTCACTGCGTTTTAGCGTGAGTAAAAATAAGGACTTTCGCAAAAGGAAAAACGCTGCGTATCCCAACAGAATATTAAAGTAAACATATTTAAGTGTGGAGAATGAATGGAACGAAAGGTATTTCTGTAGGCCTGTTAAGGGGCTCATCGTATCGCATCATTTTGGTGCTAATATACAAAAAAAGGGAGTACCACTTTGCCCCGAGGGAGAAGAATATTGGATTAGGACAGGTGAAAAGGATACTATCCCACTTTAGATTGGAGCCAGGTTGGAATTTTACTCTATATTATTTACCTCGCCTGGACTGCGATGGTGAGCGTAGCCATGCTCAGTATTCGGAATACAAGAATTCAATTCGGTTTACAATTGCGGGGAATAGTGGGGAAAAATTCTATAACGTTAAGAAAAGAAAATTTTTTACCTGTCGGTCGTTGTAGAGGAATTTTTAAATTTCGCTTCCCCTGTAACAACTGAGTGAGTCTTATATGAATGAGAAAATGTACTAAACCCAAGTTTCATGTGTTTTTTTACTCCCCCGCACAGTTTTTTTATTGTTTTTTTTTGCAAGGGCGAAGAAAGAGGGCTTTTTGATATGAAAGGTAAACGAACGTTAGACCGACCCTTTTCTTGTGCCAGATAATATAATTGTGACAGTTCGTTTGATTTTATACTTTCGTGCTATTTTCTTTAAAATTGCTCTTGACAAGTAATTGGCCAAATATCTAAAGGTAGACGATTCCTCTCTGCCAAATTGTTTTATTATTTATTTGTGTAAAAAATTCGGAAATTCCATTTATGTCATGGCAAATGCTTGGATTCATTTTTCTGTGGCCTTTTTCTCCTCTCAAAAATTTCTGATCAAATTGAAAATAAAAAGAATTGAGGATTTCATGATTTCAAGATTTCAGGTTTGGTTTATGTATTGGCTTGAAATTGGGTAATTTCCAGAAATTGTGGGAGAAAATTATTGTGTAACCTACCTATATAAGTAGGGTAACCACAAATCTCGGACTGGCCGGGACAGTCCTGGATTTAGACATGTTGTCCTGGCGTCCCGGAAACTAAAATTCTGTCCCGTAATTATGTACTCAATTTCTTAATCACAAAAAAAACATAATCTCGAAAACCAAAAATATTTTCACCCGCGGCGCAGTTCCTCAAAAAGTACTGCCACAACGCAGTTCCTCAGAAAGGACTACCTCTAACATATTTTCCTGGAAAAAAATTCGCCTGTGGCGCATTGTTTTAAATAGTGGGATATTTCTTTTAAAAATGTTTGCTCGCAGCGCAATTTCAGTTATTCAAGTGATATCAGGAGGGGAGAAGGGGTGGGTACGAAGAAAAGGGAAATTTGAAAAACAACATCTCAACGATACTCGGAGCCTAATTATAAAGTTTCATTAAAATCGGTTCAGTAGTGTTTGAAAAATCCGGCCACAAAGAAAACCGGCTTTCTTTTATAATATAAGTGCCAATTATGCAAGTGCCAAAAGCACCCTGAATATGCTTAAATTTGTTAAAATATCCTCCTACTATCAACGCACACACGTGCCGGAAAATCCCTTCTTGTAAAAAAAAGCGAAAAATCCGAAATGATGACACCTGAATGAAAATTCAGTAGTTGTTACCACAGTTTGCCCACGTTTGATGATGGGGATTTTTACAATTTCGAATTCATTTCATAAACACCATCGTATCTTCGATTGAACATCGAATATGAGAAACATGAAAAAAATGTCGGTAACAAACAGCCTAAAATAGCCTTTTTAGGTTAGATCCTTTCCGCCATTTGTGATTTTCCTAGGTTTTCACATCGCTTTTATATTCCCAGAGACTCATAAAAAATTTATTAAGGATCAATAAAAATTATGCTTGGCAAACATGACATTATCATAGCTACAAAGTATCTTTCACATATAGATGATGGCAGTATAAATATATCTGCGAGCGCACATTGAATAGCAAAATGGTTGTTACTATCATCTATATCGTTGTATTCGTGTAAAAAAAATATCATGTCCCTACGTTTGTGTACTTGTGCTTGAATGTAAGTCTTTTAGTGCAATCCCTGGTAATAAATTAAACAATTTAAATTTATTGCCGTTATCTGGAGCACAGAGAGTTGGGTTATCTGTTGGATAGCAAATATGCTATTACTTCCTTTTTTTATTTATACTAAGTAATATGAATATATATCCACTTATGTCCCATTAAAACACATGTTTCACATGAGCAAAAATATGTTGAGTGTTTATTTTGTAGCCCACTGTAATTGATATGGTTCAGATTTCCTTAGCAATTTCTAATGTAATTACGCAAACATTAAAAACGAATAAAAAGTTCTAAGACTTTTATTATCTGAAATGATTTTACCGACTTTATTATTGGTGAAATTGTCTTATAAAGTTATACTGATTGAAATCGTCAATTTTTTTAATGAACTATAATTGTATTTCCTAACATGTTAAAGGCCAGGTTCGTCATTTTGAAGGGAACGCATTTTTTTCCCCAAAAAGCGCATAGGTTTCGAGAAATTAAAAAAAAACTCCATTTAGAATAAAATGTATGGAAGGTACCCGTTATAGCTAACGTTACTTTTCCAAAAGTTGATATAAAAATACGACTTTCGTAAAACTCGTTTATAAAAAATTTTAAGTCGCTAGGTCAAAGCGTTCTCGTGTTATTTAAGATACACACAACGGACAGACTGACAAACCAACAGATCGGCAGACCCACAGACAGATGCATGAAAATTTTCTTTCTGCTCCCTTTCTCGAGTCGGTGTCCGTCATGAATACAATAGTTTCCTTATATAGAAAAGGATAGTAAAAAGAGTTTTTCTGGTATATTTTTTTATTTTTCTTTAAAATACAGCACAAAGTGCGACGTAGGCAAAATTTCTAGGAAATGAAAGAAAACCAAGAAAAAAAACCTTCAAAGTAGAAAAACCTTCAAAGAAAAAAAACCGTCAAAGAAAAAAACCTGGAGACTGAAATCTTTCAAAAACCTGCACCACAGGCGAAAACTTTTCGATTTCAAGTTCAAATCGAAACAACAGATTAGTTTCCGCTACCACAAGCCCAAATCTGGAATGTTTGGTACCTTAGCCATTAGGGATGTCCGGTTTTTGTAACTATTTCATCATCTGGCATTCTCATGTATTTTTGTACCCTGGAAAGATACTCAAAACAAACAAAAAAATGTGTTATCCAATCCTTTTACGAAGAATCGCTTTCTGTAATTCTCACGTATAGCATTAACAATCATATTTACGCATTCTAGACCTACAAAATAGTCACAAATGTGCCGAACATGATCTCCAAGATAGTAAACTCGGAAAGGTTACTATCTGGTACGAAATGTGGCAAAAGGTGCCGCTCCACATGAGAGTAAATACGCGAGTAACTCTCAAAAGCTTTTGAGAGTTACTCGCAGGAGGTTGTCCATTTGAGAGTTAATTTCAGCGATTTTTCTATCGCTACTAGCGAAATCGAGCTTCTAGCTTCTAGCGTTCACGAGAGCTACTAACGAAATTCAAACGTTGTTCGTGTCTGGCGAGCTACTCTCCGAGAGTTCAGTGGAGGCCTGTCGACTAGAGAGTAGAATCACTTTTGACAGCTAGCAGAGACTAGCTCGCGAGTTTTTGCGAGTTTCTGCGACCGACTCTCAGAGACGTGTCCATTTGCGAGTAGCTGCTATCGAGAGGTTCTCGCCGGCAGAGTGGTACCTTTAGATTTTAATTAAAATGTTTCTTTTTTTAGCATAATTCGAACTCTTTGGTTTACTGGGATATGACCTAAAATTCTATAGAGAGAATATCGACCTCCAAATAGATGGCAATATATGGATATGCATTGGCTTGCATCCTATGTACAGACAGTAGAAGGATATTTTAGCCGGACATATTGAACTTACATCATTACGTGATACACTTGGCACTGGCAGTGGTGTTGTTAAGTCGATGTCAGCATCTATCTCGGATATATCATCACTGAAACCGTTTGGTTATTGGGTTTCACCAGTATTTGATTGTTGAAATTTTGTCTCGCTCTGTGCACGTCGCTTTTGTACAACTAAACGTCCAATAACTAGAATTAAACAGAGTAGAACACCTGTGGACCGGCACCTTAAGAAGCAACATTTCTGAAAAAAACATGAAGGCCAAGCATTGATCGTCAATGGGAGGTGGTATCGAGCTATCACAAACCTTTTTTTTGTGCCCCAATTTGCTTTAAATATACATTGAAAATACCAATGTATTTTTTTTTACAAAAAATCAGTTTTCTACAAAAACTATTCCAAAATTTATTAATCAAAAAAAAAACTTTTTTGGAGCATGATAATTTGAGCACGGCAATTGATATGTTAGCAACATCTCCATACAATCTAACAGTTCATTAAAAAGTTCCTACTTAAAGCTAGTAAAATAAAAAAACGGACAATAAGTCGAAATGCACGATAACTTTTAGTACAGACAAGTACCAATACAAGTGCGCAACTTTGATAATGCAGCAAAATTGACTTGTTTAATTTTTTTTTCGCCTTGTCAATTATTCACATTCGGTCGGTTATATTGTAAGACCACGACGATGACGTTGTTATTTAGTTAGTTTTAGTCAAACATTGACACTAACATCCACATCGTTTAAGTATCTCAAGAATATGAGCCCTGAGGCTGGCATTAAATCTCCTCGGTTATATATCTACTGATGGCCATCTTCGTATCATTGTTCCACACTCTTCAACCCTCTGCGTTACAGTCTCGTCCGTTTTCTCATTCCGTCGTTTAATGTCTACAAAGAGCAATTCCATTTCATAAGATGTGTTATCTTGGCAGTTTGATATTCTCATTTCCTTGTTTTAATTCTCACTCAGCATGAAGAAAATAATGAATTTTATGATATGTTGAAGGATTTTCGTGGAACTAATTTAACAAAGATTTTATTCAGCATTAAATACGGGTACTTTAATTTATATTTATTTGGACACACGCTCGTGGGATCTATTTTTTCACCTTCGTTAAAATTAATTAAAATTGGTTCGTGTTATTTTACTAAAATATTCAAAAAAAATATTTTGAAAAAACTTGTATTATATCGGGTCTTTCAACAAGGACATAACAATTTTGTATTTAAATAAAACACAGAATAATTGAGATATCGGGCTGAAATTTATTTCAGGTGTAGTGGACATGTTACATTTAAGTCGGAAATTCGATGTCGTTGATTCTTTGGAGCCAATTTTCCACCACTCTTCCACACATATCGGCCGGAATGTTGGCCATTTCCAGTTCGATATTGTTCCTGAGCTCCTCTAACGTTGTTGGCTTGTTGGCATAAACCAGCAACTTAACATAACCCCATAAAAAGAAATCCAACGGCGTAAAATCGCATGAGCGAGGTGGCCATTCGACCGGACCATCTCTCGAGATTACACGATTACCGAACTTCTCCTTCAATAGATCAATTGTTTGACCAGCTGTGTGGCATTGCTCGTTCGTGAACTTCACCATGACAAAAATGTAAATCTTGACTGACGTTTTAGCATTGCCAGATCACAAAAAAAATTTTAGGGTGCGTTTTTATTAAAATACAAAATTGTTATGTCCTTATTGAAAGACCTTTATATTAGGAAAAGATATTTTTTTGGGCGCTAGAAATAAAATTAAGACAAATTTTTTTTTTGTGTCTTATGCCCAGAGAATCCCCAGATGGTAATTCTGCGGAAAATTTGAGGGAAAAGGTATTCACATTATCCTAACAGGACCTTTCGTTATCCTTACAGAGTTCTTACCACCAGGATCGGACTCAACGACCCCAAAAATCCTCAGACAAGACTTTTTTTTCGGAAAATTTGAGGAAAAGGATAATCACGATATCCTCACAGGACCTTCCGATATGCTTAAAGACCCCAAAAACCCCAGACGCCATTTTTTCCGGGAAATTTGAGGAAAAAGATAATCACGTTATCCTCACAGGACCTTCCGTTATCCTTACAAGGACGAAGTTATGAAAATATTATGCTGTCGTGGGTCAAAATTAGATTACAAGATTTGTCCCTTACTGGTAAGCAAACAAACAGGCAAACAAACAAACAGACAAAAATGCAAGCTAAATAAAAGCTTTGAAAAAAAAACAGCATATTTAAATAATAGACGAAAGGTCTTAATTTCGACGAATTTCATTTAAATGCGTAAAATTTTTCTCTGCTGCTTTTATTTATTCATTCGGATAGAAGAATAACGATGAAATGTTTACAGCGTTTTGATGTGTGAATACCGAACCGATAAACCCGGAAAATAGGCAAAGAACCAAAAATAAATAAGAAATCAAAAGATGAGGTTTCCTAAATATCCTGTTAAGGGATGGCAATAGTCAAGAAATCTCCTATCATTTGTAAGGTTTATAAGAAAGGATCCATCCAACCAATCGACACCGATACAGCCATACACAAAAAAAAAGGATACGAAAGCATCGAGAATAAAATTTATTGTAACAAATGTTAATGTAGATGTAAATCCTATGTGACATGAATCACGTCAATATTTCATGCCAGCACATATAAAGATAAATTTTGTATCTAAATCGATTTAGTTTAGTTTATATTTACGGATAGATCTACACACCTACATATTATAGTATTATCCGAATCTAAATATAACTATATTGTGAGAACAAAAAATTGTTGTGTGTCTGTGTGAAATAGGACTAAAATAAGCACGTAGACACAACTTAGATTTGAATGTGAAAGTAAATATCCTGGAATTTCGGCAACTTTTCATAAATGTCGGAGCCAATCAAATTTACCTTTTGAGATCATTTTTTATGCAAAATGCCAACGTACATAATCCCAGCCATTGATGTCACTTCGTGATATGAGTTTTTATATTTTATGGAACCATAGAAATGTTCCCCAAATAAACTTTTTTACACTTTGTACGTTAAGCTTTCCTTTTTTCGAGTTTTTAGGATCCCTATATCAAAATCGCTACGCTGATATTTATAGGTTATTTTTAAATTATTTAGAAGTCCAAGGCAAGTGCTTGACTTTTATTATGAGTTCCTGAGAAAATCAAGTATCAAAAAAGATTCCCCTGTACCAGAGCTTGATTTTAAAATGAGATATATGGCCCTATTCTGGCGGCGACTGTCCATGTTCGGTGACTAACCACAACTCGGTTACAACATTTTTGTATTTCTATGTTATAATTTCTTCTGCCCTGCATTTTTCTGAATAGAGATTTGAAAAATTTCCCATTTCATATGTCACGGGAAAAATTACTGGAAAATCATCATCTTTTCTGGCAAAATCGCAATACTTGTGACCGGCCACAATCACAGAATAAGGGTGCGAATCTCAGAATTGTTATATTCAGGGTTTTCATGAAATCTAATAAAATTAGCAATTGGGTATTCATGGAACCAGACAAAATATCCAAATATCCAAATTTCTACGAGGATTGTTTTTTTTTAGTTCTAGCCAGAGCTTAGGGGACGACCCTTTAATGCCGAAGCACAGCTCAGGATTGTCGGAAGAACGCGTTTTTGATTAACGCGCAATAGTTTGGATAAATAGATCAGTTTTTCGGCTGTCTAGCCACTTTCACTACCCACAAAATTTGAAGTTAATAGTGCCGAGAATCAATGAAAAAATTTTAATTAATGATAATATGAGAACAAACGACACAATAGAAATTCTAATTGTTGCATCAGCATTTAACAATTTCTCGAAATTTCCGTATCGTCGCGTAAACTTACTAGGATCGCTTAACCCTTTCGGTACATGTTTTTTTCTATGGGTTTTAAAAACACACTCTATACAAATTAATGATGTTTAAGCTATTAGTATTCATTTAAAACCAAAAAAAAAAAAATTAAAAATTTTTATCCACTGTGGTCCAGCTTTTTACTCAAAAAATCAAAATTGGGCCAAAAATGCACTTAATGGTGCACTAAATGAGAATAGAGTGTTGAAAATAAATAAATAATAAGTCATTTAAAATTTTTAACTACGTTGCCATATGGCATCAAAATACCGAAAGGGTTAAAAGATTTTCCATATAAATTCTGAGAGTTCATTTACGAGTTGGTAAACTTGCGTGGTTTACGAGCTATTTCCAAGATTTTATGAATCACCCTATTGTGATTTTTTACTAAATTCTAAAAATATTCGGATATTCTAGAAAACAGATATCCGAAAGATGCCAATTTAAGACTTGCTAATTTAAGACTTTTTAATTTAAAAATTTTCAGAAACTCCAGTCCCAACAAGCTGTTTTATGAGTTTTTTATGTGCTTTAATATTGCCGCCACAACCCCGAAGATCTCCCTCCACAGGCATTTTATGGAAAGTTTCTTAACGCAAAAAAATTTTAAGTAACAATTCGTGACAATCGAATTCAGTAGAATTTCGGTTTTTGAACTTAATCCATTCCTGAAAATTATTGATTAACCGAGTGAACTTTTAACATAAGTACCAATACACCATAAACCAAAACGTTCATAAACCAAAACGTTCATAAACCAAAACGTTCATAAACCAAAACGTTCATAAACCAAAACGTTCATAAACCAAAACGTTCATAAACCAAATCATTCACGGAGAGAAATAATAGTACAAGTTCTTACAACAAATAGTAATATACAAGACAGTGAAAATTTTTGCTAATGACTCCCAAACAAAAGGGAATTCATGCCAAAAAATAGGAAATTTGTCCAAAACTATAGGAATATTTTCCAATTTTTAGGAAGTCATTGCAGAAGCGTCCACTGTGTCGTATATTCCTATTTCGATTTCTCTCCGTGTTCATAAACCGATCTATTTTTAAATCGAAAACATTGAATTACGTTTGGTCTTAGTCTTAGTTGTTCAGAAAAAAATTGTTTCTCCGCTCAGAGATCAGGTACCAAAGCCAGTTGAAAATGATTGAAAAAAGAAGTAATATTTATTCTATAGAAAATTCGCATCAATAAAAACTTTAAGGTAAAATAACGAAAAATATAATTAATCATTCAGGTGACTGAGCTAGTGATAAGTCATAAATTTGTGCTGAGTTGGAGACAGTGAATGAGAAATCGTTTCATTACCCCTTTATGCCATGGTAAATGTGAAAAATGAAACAGAATTTTAAAGTGAATGCTCCTCAATATATCATTCACCCCGTACAGATCTTCGCAAATGCCATCTTTTCCGATTACCTTTCACCATTTCAACCACTTTTCTCCATCAACGGGAACTTACCAACCTCTGTAGCAACCGAACCGTCATTCAACCGTCAAAATATAACCAACTTGTGTCTGTTGATACTTTTAACTTTACAATATTATCTATATTGATATGTATGCAAACTTATAGATACTTTTCATTCACCCTCAGAGTATATAACAATATTTAACTGATTGTGGTTGCAGGTGAACTAAGCTGACATGAGTGAAGTGGCATCAGAAGTCACCTGTTGTTAGATCATTGACTTCTACACACACACACATTCCCATCGTCAAGTGTCATATGCAGTGATGAATGTCAGGAATATAAAAATATTATAACCATAAATTGTACCTACCTACCCTTAAACAAAATAGATACATACACATCGCAATATAAATTGAAATCTACTTTTATCTCCTCTCGAACGGATACGTAAGGTTATGACAGACAAAAATTAATGAATTTTTGATATGAAATTCTAATATTCGTTTTAACCGCAAAAAAACCACGAAGGGTAAGTTGTTAAATTCAACCAGCAAACTAACATTGAACTCAACAATCCAGGAAGAAAGATCATCACAATTTGATGATGTAAGTAAGAGTTATTCAAGGATCATCAATAATCGATTGGTTGATTGCATTAACGGTAAGTCTCATCATGAAGAAATTACGGGCTATTCAAAGGATTTTTATTCAAAGATCAGAGAATAAAAGTTAAAATGATTTCACATCGACACAAGATAAACCTGTTCCGAAAACCATAACTTTCAAAAGGATTGAGCTAAAGACTTGAAATTTTGTATAATTCCGTTTCTCGTGAATGGCTTGCCAAAGTTCTTGAACGAGAAAAATTTACCATTCCTTCCTCCTTCCTCCTTCCTCCTTCCTCCTTCCTCCTTCCTCCTTCCTCCTTCCTCCTTCCTCCTTCCTCCTTCCTCCTTCCTCCTTCCTCCTTCCTCCTTCCTCCTTCCTCCTTCCTCCTTCCTCCTTCCTCCTTCCTCCTTCCTCCTTCCTCCTTCCTCCTTCCTCCTTCCTCCTTCCTCCTTCCTCCTTCCTCCTTCCTCCTTCCTCCTTCCTCCTTCCTCCTTCCTCCTTCCTCCTTCCTCCTTCCTCCTTCCTCCTTCCTCCTTCCTCCTTCCTCCTTCCTCCTTCCTCCTTCCTCCTTCCTCCTTCCTCCTTCCTCCTTCCTCCTTCCTCCTTCCTCCTTCCTCCTTCCTCCTTCCTCCTTCCTCCTTCCTCCTTCCTCCTTCCTCCTTCCTCCTCCCTCCATACAGAAAAAAAACAGTTTTTTGCAATTTTCTCTAAAACGGTGAGGCACATTGCAACATTTATAAAGGTAAAATATGTTTAGAATATAATTTTTCATGATTCATTCATACATCAGAATGCAATCAGACTGCTGCTTATCCCCCCTCCTCCATGGGATACTTCCTTCCTGTTTTCTCGAAAACTGAGCATCGTATCGAAAAATTTATAAAAATAAAATGTGTTTATAACATGATTTTACAAAACTGTTTCATACATCAAAATCCAATCGGATTACTCCTTCTCCCCTCCCCATACAAATTGAATTTTTTTTCTATTTTCTCGAAAACGGTGAGTCGTATTGAAAAATTTATTAATGTAAAATCTGTTTAGAATACGATTTTATATAACCGTTCCATACATCAAAATCCAATCGGACCACCCCTTTCCCTCTCCTATACAAATCGATTTTTAAAAAAAAAATTTTGGCTGTCATCATATAGAGTATTTAACTTTAACGATTTGCCCGTGGCAGTTGTAGCTTTTCTTACGTTTAAATTTATACAATACTTCTAACATCTTCGAATTTAAAATTTTCATTTATGGGCGCCATTTTATTTACAAAATTTCTTCTCCAGAACCTGTTTTACAGTTTTTAAGTGAGAAAACTAATTTACATGCTCAAGTGATATTCCAAAATGCAAAAACTAATTACGTTTTCTGTCTAACCTAAATAACATGCAAGCTTTTATGTTTTCACTCGTAGATATAAAAACTATAATTGCGACTATTTTGCGACTACACCAACTAACCATCACACCTTGTCCACCTAATTTTCCTGCACTTCTTTTCGAATTGTGAACGAAAATAGCAAAAAATTGAACTCAATTCTGTGGGAAAATTTAAATTTCTTTTTATGGAGAGAGAAAAGAAAAGCTACATGTTCATTTCGTGTATGTACAATCACTGAAAATGATCCTTAATTTTCTTTTTTTTTTCGGGGTCTTTTTTTTCTTCAATGATTTCTTTGAATTTATTCAACCGAATCAATTCACCGAATGTAGGTGGATATGGTTTTAGACCGACAACAAGAAAAACGTACACATAAAATGAAAGGTAAATTTCGAAATGAAACGGAAGGGGGGCAACATCGCTTTTGCCTTTAGCATGCATATACATTTCTTAGGGTAATTTCGTATTCTAAAAGCAAAATCATGTGAAATTATTTCTTTGATTAGGAAAAATGGTCTGGATACGTATGATGGTATTTTAACATATAATAAAAGAAACGTACAAAATAAAATCGAGAATTTTTTTTTACCATTTTTCGCAGGTTTGAAATATTTCTGTGGCGAAATATTAAGAAATTTCAAAGAACTCATTATCAATTTTTTTTTAATAACAGATTGACATGACATTGGTGAAATAAAAAATTCCTATAATAGAAAATTACTCCCTTTGGTATTTTTTTTGTATCAGAAAAAAAGTCTATAATATAAAAAAAGTGAATTTTTCTGACGCTTTTGATCTCTGTTAATAGAAAATTTTATTTGTGATCGATTCAAGCGAAAAAATCCAAATTGATTTTTAAATGTTTTTGGGACATTTACGAGTAAATCAAATAAAATATAATCGAGTGGATAATTCCTTTTTGATGTAATATAAAACATGAATTTAAAATTTTAAAAAACTCCATCTAAAAGTCAAAAAGTGTAATATTGTGTAAAAAATACAATTCTCGCCAAACCCTTCCCTCTAACCCAGATTTTACTCGGTGGCCAGTAAAAGAACGACTACTATGAAGTATCTCCTAGTAAATAAAACGTAATTTTCCTGCCAGTAAATATCGGATTGTATCCCTAGTAAAATTCTTGTACTGGAAAACTGGAATGAACTGGAATAGACTGTGAATCCGAGTAAGGGTTGTAAAACATTTGAATGGTTTTGGTAACCGTTTTTTTTATTATTTTCAAACCTAAATAAATACTTTTTTCTGCTATAGGGGAAAAGTTTTGTATTCATGACGGAGACCGACTCAAGAAAGTGGGCAGATGAAAACGGTCTGATCAATACGAAATCCGTTTCAGGCAAAATTATGAGGATCTCCTTGGATTTGTCTGTTGGTCTGTCGATCTGTTGGTCTGTCGGTCTGTCGGTCTGTCGGTCTGTCGGTCTGTTTGTCTGCCGGTTTGTCGATCTGTCGATCTGTCGATCTGTAGGTAGACTGCTTCCCCCCTCTCCCATACAAATGGAATACTTTTTTTCTATTTTCTCGAAAATGGTGAGTCGTGTTGAAAAAATTATTAAAGCAAAATTATGAGGATATCCTTGAATCTGTTGCTCTGTCAGTCTGTCGTTCTGTCGGTCTGTCGATCTGTCGGTCCGTCGATCTGTAAGACAACTGCTTCCCCCCTCTCCGATACAAATGGAATACTTTTTTTTCCTATTCTCTCGAAAACAATGAGTCGTATTGGATCTCTCTGTTGGTCTCTCGATCTGTCGTTCTGTCGGTCTGTCGGCCTCTCGGTCTACCTGTCTGTCGGTTTATTCGTTTTACGTAACTTAAATAACGCGAGAACGCATTGAGCTAGAGACTTGAAATTTTTTGTAAATGAGTTTTCCGAAAATCGTGGTTTTCTATCAATTTCTGGGAAAGTGACATTAACTATAACGGATTATCTCTCATAAAATTATTTAGAAAAACTTTTTTGTTTTGAAAATTTCTCAAAAACGATGCGCTTTTTTTTTTGAAACATTTCATAGAACCTAATTTAAAGGCATTTGGGAGAAAATTTATTTAATCAATTTCCAAGAAAATAAAATTTTCTGCATTCTTTCTCTAACAGTTTTTACGTACATATCTTTCACGCATCTGAAGAGATTTTTAAAAATATTATGTTTTACATGTTTTTCCGAAACATATTAGGTCTGTTCGATATGAGTCCTGGACTTACTCGGAGTAAAAATTTTTACTCTTTTCTCTTCGATATAAGTCCTGGACTTACTCCGAACCACAGAAATATATCCCATAGAATGCGCCTTACTTGAAAAGCCCGTATAAAGAAATTGGCCAAAAACACTAATGCTTTCTCTATTTTCATAAGCCTAAAATTTATTTGCATACCATAGTGAAATGAATCCAGAATTGCCAACTTTGCTTTTATCAAGTTTCAAATTAAAAATGAATTTTAGCTTTTAAGTGAACTACAAACATTCTATATTCCAAAACGAAGCATGATATATTTATCTCCTTTCCCCATAATAATATTTTGACATTTCAGTGGCCTATTTGAGATAGCAAAACACGATATCTATTCTAATTCCGATATCTGTGGCTGGAGTAAACTTTTGACGGCTGATATTTGTCAGACATAACCTCTCTTTTGCAGTGTTTGGAAGCCAAGAAAAGTTTATAAAATGTATAATTATGAAAATTTATCTGTTGAAAATCATTCTGGAGAGAAATCAAATTAAACATGATTAGTTCCTTGATATTCATTTTAAAAATGTTGTACACAAACGTAAAACTTAACCTCAACCTTGACAGTTCAAAAGTGACTTACTCTGAACTTACTCCAAGTTGTTCGATAAAAACAAATTCAGAGTAAGAAAATCCGCCATTTTGTGGAGTAAAGTGAAAATATTCGGGGTAAGTCCAGGACTTATATCGAACAGACCTATTATTTTGCAGTGGAAAGTTTTGTGTTATCCATCAATCTGAAGAGGCGTGTCACAATGATTACCTCTTTTTGTGATCCCATTTTCTTGACCTGGAACCTATGGAAAAGTTTTTTTTAGCCCTAGTAAGTTGGTGTAGAAAACCACATTTTTTTTATTTTGTAAACTTCTCGGGCAGTATAAGAGCTTGGGAGTCGAGTTCTAGTGACTTTTTCTGTTTCGTGGAAATGTACCTTAATTCCACGCATACAGTTTAGTTTTTCCCCAGTTCCAGCGACTTCATATAAAAAAGTTTGGGTTTTTTAACCTTTTTAAATCTTAGAATCTGTTGACTCTTGAAAATTTTCTAATTCTGAAGAAGTTAAATTTTATTGAAATCCAAAAAAAAAATTGTTTATGTATTTTTAGCGGATTATTCTTTACCCATTTTTTTTGCTTCATTTTCCAAAGCTTAGTTCGTAACCTAAATTTCGAATTGCCTAAAGAACGTCTTCGAATTTAATCCAAATGAGATTTCCCAATAAACCCCCCAAGGTAAGAAATTTAAATTTTAAATATTCTCAATATCCACAATAAATGAATAAATAAGAATTATTATTTGCAATAAATAAAATCACAATAAATTTTCTACTTTGCCTTTGGATGCGAAACGATTGCCAGACAAAACCGGGGTAGAAAAACAACGCTATTAATACCCCAAAAATTCTAATCCCTTTTTTTCTGCTCTGATTTCAATTTTACGAGGCTATTAAATATTTAAAGCGAAAATTTATCGACAGAGTCTCATAAATTTTCACATTTCACCCGAGTATAAACTGTTCACCTTCAGCTTAACAAGGGTTAGCACACGTTACCTTTGTTCCTAGAATCAAAATAAGGTTAGATAGATGGTCTATTGATATTGGAATAGATATATCTGAATACATTTTATATGACCCTTAAGAACATGGCTGGCATCAGATCGGCATCAATATTTATGGGAAACTTCTCAGATAATGTGCTGCGCTGAATTTTACATACCTTAATATGGCTGTTACTATGTTGTGATGAAAAAACACGTTAAAAGCTGACAAGTTTAAAAGTTCCAAGAAAAAAGTTGGTTGAAATTAAGATAAAGTTCTTGAATTCGTTCTTTTGAATTTTGTAGAAATTTACATTACTCGCGTTTGACTTGAATTTGAACCTAAATTTTCATTGGCTATCAATTAGATTGAATTTGACAAAAAACAATTTAAATGTGGGTGATTTCATCCATGCCTAAAAGTAGACGAGAAACAAAACCTTTCCATCTGTTTGTTTTTCATAAGAAAGATTTCATTTGTAAAGTTATTGCAATTTTGTTGATTAGTAAAAAACCTTACAAATGTTGGAATACCAGCAATGGTTTGCAATTTGGTTTAAACAGCAAATGTGGCAAATAGGTCTAAAAAACACCACAATTTGGGGAAGACGAACCGATTCTTGAAAGGAGTTAAGAAATATTTTCAAATCTCCAACTTCTGAGTTACAAAAAAATCACTTGTGTCCTTATTTTTTTTAGAGAATCGTGAGTTTGGAAAGGTATTTGTTTTCGTGTTTAACTACGGTGACCATATCCTTTTGTTGCGTGAATCAGGGACAGATACTGGACGAAAACGGGATACGGGAGCCGAAGTGCAAGGCAATTTTTGATTCCTTCGAAATTAATCATGAAAATTTCGAGAGCTCGATCAGAACGAAGAAGCATCGTTTCAATTTTTGTTTGTGATTATTTAAAGAGAGTTATGGATATTTGTGTTTTAACACTCTAACTGCCACGACAGTTTTAAGCCTTTTTCGAATATTTAGTTGTCAGTCAAAAAGGATGCACTAAGAGAGAAAAAATTGAAACAAAATTATACCTAAATGTTATTTTATTACTATAAAATGTGTGCAACTACAAAAAATCGTTGCGGTTGCAGCGAACACTTTAATAATTTTCACTGTTTCACTGTACACAAAAGTTAGTGTCAGGTCTTTTTGACTGACGTGTTAAAAATACAACAAGAATTGCACCGCAGGCAAAACTTTTAGGAACAAACCCACTATTGAAAATTATTTAATAAAAAGCGCTGCAGGTGAAAAATAAGCAGTAATTTCGGCTGAAACTGCGCCGTAACCGAAAATTTTTGCATATCAAAGGTAAATATTTTACTGTTTAAGACAGACAGACAGACGGACAGATAGACAGATGGACAGACAGACAGACAGACAGACAGACAGACAGACAGACAGACAGACAGACAGACAGACAGACAGACAGACAGACAGACAGACAGACAGACGGACAGACAGATGCACAGACGCACAGACGGATAGACGGTCCGCCAAACAGACGGACAGACGGACAGACGGACAGACAGACAGACAGACAGACGGACAGACAGACGCACAGACGGATAGACGGTCCGCCAAACAGACGGGCAGATGGACAGACGGATAAATGGACAGACGTACCGAGAGGCAAGCAGACGGACGAACACGCGAAAATCAAAGTCTTTTGTCATCTCAAACGCCTTGGTGTAGTTTATTTTCGTGTCCTATGATTGGTTCGATGAAGTTATATGATTCGCATAAGAACATTGGGTCACAAGTTGAAATTGGAACTAAGATCCTCGAAATGTGATCTTCGAATGTTTTTCCAACCTATTCCTTTGTCACCCACAATACCATTCCTCATTTTTAACAATAATAAAGTAAAATAAGACACATTTGTATGCTCTAAGATAACTTTTACATCTAAGATTACATCAGGGAAAAGTACACCGACTTCCATTTAAAGGAATCAACCTTTCGCCATGAATGAGACCTCTTTCTGAAAGCAGACAATTTCGCAATTGCATTTCACCAAATCGGTTTCAGTATCACCGCTTGCTGAAAAATTACAAGCGGTCGCACTGAAGGGTACACATAGAAATGCTTGTTCAACCATCTTCTTACGCTAACAAAAAAAGACGTCCACTGCACTTTCCTGTTCATGCACACAAACTTTAACAGAATGCACCCCCTGTCAGCCATTTAAACTGCTTGCTGAAAACTACCCTGGAGCATCAAATAAAATGAAACGATGAATCCAATGAGAGTTGATTGGGGGTGATATAAAAATTTTAAAAGTCTCAGTTCTGTCTGGCTGCCATTGTTCCCTCTGGCTACGAATCCCGAAATGTCCAAGACCAGGAACAGTCGGGATAATAATTGGTCGGGCAAAGGGATGAGGGGCCAATGATCCTGCTGGCAATGCTGAAGGAATTGTTTGCCATAGTTCTTATAGTGGGAAGATAAAGTAAATTTCAAATAATAAGGATTGAACCCGAAAAACTTCGTATAAGGATAATAAATTTAGCTTTTATAGTATTTTGGGTTTGATCCTCCCCAGAAATTAGGTCAAATTTTATCGAAATATTTGTTGTGCATGACTATCTTTCAGCATTTTATGTGAACATAGATTTTGTAGTAATTGTTGGCGAGTGGAAAAAACAAATACGAGTATATGCGATGCATATGCTGTTGCAAGGTTGGTTTACTGTATCCATAAACGAGCAGCTATTCCTCATCATTTTCATCGTTAAAGGAAGACAAAAGGATTCTATTCCGTGTTAAATTGCATTCTATAAAGTAACCATTGGCATCGTTACGCTGTTGTAAAAAAACATTTTCAAGTTTTTTTCTTAGGTTTTTATAGCAAATAGAATTTTTCTTATTACTGTCTGGTATTGTGAAAAAATTACATTCGAGTCTTGAGTCCTCACTGAAAATGTGCACTACTTTGTTGATAGCGTAAGTCAAGCCGAATCAAATACGCAGCACTTAATTAATATATGTAGCTCACCGTCGATTTCCGGTGTAATTATGTGTTTAGAACAGGGTGCGGAAAAATACATTCGCAAATGAAAAATATAATTTCTTTTTCATTCTTTTTGATTCGCAACTGAATTTTGGGGTCAAACATTCTTTCGAAAAGATTCGATTCCTGGAATGTTCATCCATACATTCTTTTCGCGAGAGAATTTTTGCGGTCAACAGATTCGCTCAATTTGGCAGAAGGAGGATAAAGAATGAAAACCATAATTCCGAATAAAAAGAAGTATTCTTTTTTGAAAGCTTTTATTTAGCTTGCTTTCATATATGTCTGTCTGTCAGGGTCAAATCTTGTAATCCAATTTTGATCCACTTCCACTCATCCGATTGATTTGAAATTTTGCACACATACCAAAGTCCGAACAATACAATATTTTCACTATTTCGTCCTTGTAAGGATAAGGAAAAGTCCTCTAAGGATAACGTCATTAACCTTCGCTTCAAATTTTCCGGAAAAAATCGCGTCATTTCGGCTAATCAAATACATTATTTTCCATTCTTTTCCATTCTTTTCCACTCTTTTCCAGTCTTCAAAACGGTGAATTTTATCAAAAAAGTGCAAGAACAAAAGTTATTTAGGATATAATTCTACATAAAAGTCCCATACATCAAAATCCGATTGGAATAAATTTTAAAAAATCTTATTGGAAAATTTTACTTCAAAGTAGAATTTTGATACAACTGTTTGCTGTTCACTTAAATCACCATACGGGTTTTCAATAATTGCCAGATTGGCAATTATAGCTTTTGTTATGTTTTTTTTAAACTTTTTTCAAAAAAAAAAAGTTGTTTTTCATTTTATCCTTTTTAGTAATTTTGTATTTGTTCAGTATGACTAAAAATCCATAATGACGCCTGTCAAGAATTTGAGGATATGGATAATCCCGTCGTCGCAACAGGACCTTCCGTTAAATAGAAGATTCAAAAAAAATCAAAAAATGTTTGTTTTATTGTTTCCTCACTCATCTAAACGGGTGGGGTTGACTTGTTTTGGGTTTTTACTGTTAATTTAAATACCTAACAGAATATCCACTGTGTACTGATGGGCGGGGGACGGAGCACAGCGGAGAGGGGAGCGCTGGAGATTGCGGATGAGGGACAAGGAAGGGGGAGCCTCGGTAACTGAGTTTTTTTGGAGACCCAAATCATACTTTCTTGGTACAATAAATAAACCCAGTACCTAAACCGATAAATAAACCGAAAACACCCCCAATTCAACTAACTCGACTCACCTAAGATTCCTACGCCCTAGTTCCAGGAGTTTCGGCTGGGAAAGCAATTAAAAAGAATATTCTTTTCCATTCTTTTCCATTCTTTTCCATTCTTTTCCATTCTTTTCCATTCTTTTCCATTCTTTTCCATTCTTTTCCATTCTTTTCCATTCTTTTCCATTCTTTTCCATTCTTTTCCATTCTTTTCCATTCTTTTCCATTCTTATCCATTCTTATCCATTCTTTTCCATTCTTTTCCATTCTTTTCCATTCTTTTCCATTATTTTCCATTCTTTTCCATTCTTTTCCATTATTTTCCAGTCTTTTCCATTATTTTCCAGTCTTTTCCATTATTTTCCATTCTTTTCCGCACCCTGGTTTAGAATATGATTTTACATAACTCACCTATACATCAAAGATTATTCGGATCAGTCCCTCCCCCCCCCCCCCCCCCTCCACCCCTCTCCCCTCCCTCCACCCCTCTCCCCTCTCTCCACCCCTCTCCAGATCAAATAGTTTTTCCGATTTTCTCGAAAATGGTGTATCGTAGCGAAAAAATTCATTAAGACGATATATGTTTAGAATATGATTTTATATAACTCTTCCATAAATCAAAGTTCAATCCGATTCTTCCCCCAACTCCCACACAAATAGATTTTGTCTGGCCTCGAATCGAGTTTTTTACGATTGGCCCTTGACAATTGTTGCTTTTGTTATATATCAGAGCAGATATTGCATATTAAACACCTTGTCCTATTTTATTAACTCCCTTTTAAAAATAATTTCCAAAGTTCTATTCCGTGACTGAAATTTACCAGAATTTTTCTCTTATATGTATTATCTACTTGTTTCCAAAATAGCACAACATTTGTCTGCTTAAATACTTCAATGTCCCTTTTTCCGATTTATAGAATAATAACTATGAGCCCCATTGTTGATATAGTGTTTAATTGCACAATTTATTTCACATCGACCATACGCTACAAAACTTTTGGACAAACAAATTACGATATGTTACTAGGTTTGCTGACGAAATTACCCAAAATCATGCGAAATCTATGAATTACACTCAATTCTATGCGATTTAGCAAAACAACATATATTTTGGGTTCGTAAAATGGGTTCGTTTTGCGTAAAATCTCATTTCATATAATGAAAGGCGACCGCGTCGCCAACTTGCCGAACCATTAAGATTCGTTCAACAGATTTTAGCATAAACAAGATCCCATTATGCATATGCTGATGCTTGGCCGGGTCGTACAAGGAGGATATGTTGCTCGTTGATACAACATAAGCAGCAACACCAGCCAGCGAAAATATCAACAAAATCCAACACCATCAGCTCTAGCTGTCCCTAAATCTGAAAGTGAATGAATATGGGAAAAGGACACGAAATCCTTGTACCATTTATATATGCTCCAGCATAATGGCCGTCCATGAATCATAATAAAGGAAACAAGATTATGCTCCAAGACGATTAAGCTAACACGCTACTCGCCTTCATCGCGCCTGTATTTATGTTTAGTCGTCGGTCGGCATCCTGCCCGTACAAATTGTGACGAAATACAAGGAAAACGAAAATAAATTTTGATTGAGGCAATAAAATTAAATGCAACCGTAAAAAATTTATGATCAGCGCTTTTTTTCCCGCGACCCACATGCAAATCCTTTGGGGAATCGAAATCATTTACGTTTTTCCTTATTTAGCTGAAAAGCCTTCTGTCCTCCCCAGCTTTTCAGATCTCCCACGATAAAAAAAAACAACTCGAAATGACTGGCAAACCAAAATTCATTATGGGAAATTTCATTTCCTTTTTCATGTCGTATTTTAGGGGTTTTCACGAAATACCCTCAGAACTTCTGGGACATGAGTTAATATTCTGAATTTGAGTGGGAGTTTTGTTCATTTGCAACCGTCTCTGCCACCATATTCAAGAAACTCGCAATGACATGAGTTTAGATTAGGGTGGCCGTATTTCCCGGATTTGCCGCGGCAGTCCCGGATTTAGGAATGTTATCCCGGCATCCCAGAAACTAAACTGTTGTCCCAAATTATTCAAGTTTGTCTTGGAATCTAGAATTTTTTCCCTGCGGCGAGTCTTTTGAAGATTTTCTGCGTCCAATTTGTTTCACTTAGAAACGATTTTGCCTGCGGCGTATTTAATTTTAAGGTTTTTTGTTAGGAGATATTTCTTTATGCGATATCTATTTTTAAAAAATTGATGCGATATGTATTTATAATAGAAAAAAATGTGGACATAAGATAGATTTTTTACCGCAAAAAGCGCCGCAATAACCCTCCTCCCTTCCCGCCTCCTATCGCGCTCCCACAACATATATATTTTTATTTACACATTTTATCCCCTTTTTCTGCTATTTTATGAATAACGATACCAATTTTGATGCAAGTGTCGTCAACGGAGGTTTTCAAACTGTTACCCTAGAAATACAACTTCCCAAGTCCCCTGCACCCTTCTCGTCCTAACAACTGAACGATTGATCCGATTTTGATCCAAATTTGCCAATAGATGGGGTTAGGGTGAAACTAAAATTTAAAGTCCTGTGAAGTTTCTGACAAAAATATCCAACAATGCAGTTTCAATTTTGTTTCTAAGGGATATGCGTCATTTTTATACTGGATACAAAACTTTTTTACTTTTTTGAGACCTGATACTGCTTTTAAGTAATTTAATGTTTTTTTTTAAATTTTTCGAGGTTTTTTGGCGGTTTTGATGTTATTTTACTATAGTTTTATATTGTAAAATAATCCCAAGTAACCAAAAATAGTCACATACAGTCGTTTCCGCGATTGAATTCAAAACAAACATGATAAAAAGAACGAGAAGAAACTACTGGCCGATTGGTCACGAATTTATCGGTTTTAAACGGTTTAATTCTGACCGGTCACAAAATAACCGATTTGCAACGGTCCATGTTTTGGTCCATGTGCCAGATCGGCACTGGGGTGGCTTAAATGCAAACCTTACTAAGAGCCTCTTAAATCTGGAACGGAATCCCCTTCGTCTAACGACTTGGATTCTAACTGGGCACTCCCTCCTGAAGGAGCACGTCTTCAAGATGGGGCTGGTGGATAATCCACAATGCAGGGGCTGCGGAGAAGAGCAGGAAACGATGGAGCATTTCTTGTGTCACTGTCCAGCCTTAACCCGTACTCGCGTGAAATGCTTCGGCTATCCCTTTCTAGAGGAACTCCATGAGGCAGGAACTCAGGGCTGGGAGCCGATTCGGAAATATATAGCACTGGCGGGATGGCTAAACAACCGTACTTGAGCTCAATCTGCTCCAGCGAGGGACATCGGAGGTGTACCATGGGCCTATCAAACCAACCAACCAACCGGTCACAATATAACCAATTTGCATCCGATTTCATTTTGACCGGTCACAAAGTAACCGATTTGAAATGATTTTTTGTGGCTTTATAAAATGTTCGGAATAAGCAAAAATGGATGTTACAAAACTCTTAATCAATTGAAGAGAACCTGAATGAGCAAATATAAATTACGATTTAAAAAAAAAACTTTGAGATCTACCATTTTTCCATTTAAAAACATGAAAACCTACAAGTTTCTGAGAGCAAATCTATATTAAGGCAAACCAAATTTTGCTACGAAATTTGTTAAAAAAAAATTTGTTTTGTGTGGGGGAGGGGGAAAGTGTGGTCCGATTGGATTTTGATATAGGGACGACTTATGTAAAATCATATTTCAAACTCTTTTTGCCTTTGCAATATTTCAATACGACTCACAGTTTTCGATAAAAAAGACACCCAAACAAATTTAGACATTTTTCCTTCTACGAACTCTTTCGAACTCTTTAAAACTTTTGTTTAAAGCTCTTTTCTTGCAACAAAAACCGATATTTATTAATATTAGAATTTGTTGCTTGGGACAGAACTTAAAAACTTAAATAAAAAAACTTTTCTGGAAGGGGGGATCTTACGAGAAATCTAATAAGGAATTTTGTGGTTTGATTGAAATGCCTATTTCTAATCAAGTACAGCTAACTCTAAAATTTATACCTTATAAATAACCGTCTGTGTATGGCCCTATGCGGTTATTTATATTTATTTGGATTTGTGTGCGAATAGACGGAAAACATATAAAATTACTTCAAAGACAAATTAGTGGCAGATGGTACCACAATCAAATTCCCAAAATTGATCCTTTTCGGTAAAAGGCGCGTTCAACGTCCTAGAGAAAATATAACATGGAAAAGGTCCTGGCATCAGAATCTTGAAACGTATCTGATGAGACCAAGCAACTTTTAGAGATGAATTTTCCTCAGTTAATATTTTTTTTTCTCGTCTCATTTCTGTTGTTGCCGGATTTTCGTCTACTTTGGTCTTCTCGAAGTTGGTCTTTTCGTAAATCGATAATTTAATAAATAAATACTCAGAATGTTTTTGGTGAGAGGAAACGTGAGGGTTAAAAAGGGAGTTTCGACATTGATACAGCCAATAAAGTACACCCCCGCCCCCTCCCCTCCCCCACCCGCACCCGGCTAGTACATACTGAGTTGATGGATGTTCAGATTTTTCGTATTTTCCACAAAAACAAAAAATACTTTTGGGATCGGGGAGCCAGCGGCAAGAGAGTGTTTCGGTATCGGAATTAAGTTGTTTTAATTTTCCTATCGCATCCTTTGTGCAATTTCCCGCAGGTCTGTTATTACAAAAGTCCTTTAAATTTATAGCATGGTTATGTAAACAATACTTTGTTTGTAATTGATATCCTTGAAGGTTTATTTATGGGTGATTTTCGAAATTACTTCTGAAAATTAAAATCATCGAGCAATTCTTTGCAACCACTTTTTTTTTGTTATTTGTTTTGTTTTTGTGAGGAGTGAATAATTTTAATTATAAATTAACATTTTCTGTTCTTCATCAGATTGATATTATTAATTGAAAGAAAGAAATTTACACACCCAAAATGAGGTTTAATAAAAACAGTACATTTTTTGGTTAAAATCTTTTCATGCAAAAAATGTTAAAACTTTGCACAGACATTTTTGCTTTACTTTTACGTAGTCTAGAAAGTCTACCTGATAGAAAAGGCCAGAGGTTTTGGCATAAAAGCCGGGAAATGGTGCAATTCTCTTACGAAGTTTTGTTCTTTGAATTTTATTGTTTACAACAATCACATTTGTAATATTATACTGGCTAAAACTAATCGACAAGAGATATTGGCTCGCCCATAGTATTCCGAAAACGGTGGAAGCTAAGCATTATCTGTCAATGAGTGGAGGTGTCAAGCGCTGACTGATGATTCTTGTGGCCCATTTTGTTTGATATGGGTCTTCAAAATAAATTTTCCAAGATGCTAAATGCCACCCAGTGTCCAAACAGTCGTCTTATTGCTTGGAAAGTTCACTGAACTCGTAATTTCACCAAATTTTGACGTTTATTGACGTCCAAGATCATGTAATCATACTAATATATAAAAATTAGTTGGTGTCTGTCTGTCTGTCTGTCTGTCTGTTCCTCTTTCACGCAAAAACGGCTGAACCGATTGACTTGAAATTTGGCATGAGTGTCTGTGGTAGTTCTAGTTCTAACATAGGCATACGGACAAGTAGCGCGAGGGGTGGGGGGAGTAAGGGGAGAGGGTGAAGTCATCTCGAAACTTAAATTTCCCTCTATGTTACTCTTTCGCGGGGAAACTACTGAACCGAGTGGGCTGAAATTTGTCATAGATGTTCGTCGGGGGTCCAGCCTCAACATAGACCCATTAAAAAGTTTTTAAGTTCTTTCCGGTTTTCTTCGTATTCTAAAATTTAGACAAAAAGCTTAACCCGGCAACGACGGGTATGCAAGCTAGTTAAAAGGTCTAAATCTTTTCCCCGAAACAACCCAAGTAATTTCTACGACAACCATGAAACCATGAATCAGAGGTGGTTCAATGGTTAAACACAAACAGTTCTGGTTGACTGAGAAATTTTTTTGCCTTCCCATATAATTCTCATTTGGTTTGGGGCGATCGTGGAACAAGTACTCAAGTCGAGTTCTTGTGCCGCGTACACATTGGAGTTCGCGAACAGTTCGCAGGGACAAAACCAGGTTTTATTAATGCCAAAAAACCTCACCTCACCCCCCCCCCCCCCCCCCTCCAACCCACATCCCTCTTACTCCTCTTAAGATTTGTAAGCTGACTTTACCAATGAATTTCTGGCCGTGTTACATCGAAAGCTTTCAAATCGAGGGTCGTATGATAAAAAAAAGAGAAAATGAATGTGAGAAAATCTCTACAGGTGTTTTAATAAACGTCGCGTATTAATTTGATTGCATTCATTATTTTCCTCTCAGTATAAGACACACTTTTTCCTGAAACATCGCTAAAGTAAATTTAAAAAAAATATCTTTTGCAGAACCTTAAATTGTTTTTAAGAAAATCGTCCCATTACAATTCGGAATATACTCGTATTTAATTTGTATTCCATACGAAAATGTTCACAATGTTCAGGCATTTTGTGTTTTGTTGTTACTCTTGATTGCTAAATTTTCCTTCCGGCAGTTCTTTATTTTTATTAAATTCTTAATTTAGAATATAATTTGGTCCTCGCAAATTTAAAACAGGAAAAAGAAATACCGAAAATAAAATAAAAAAAGATCTAAAAAATTAAGAAATCTTCCAAGTTTATATATTATAACAGATATTTACCGTATATGTATGTAATTTCCTTTTTAGTCGTAAAAGAAGTAAGAAAAATTAAGAAAAAAATGCAATATAAAAGAAGAAAAGCGAAACAATAAGGAAGAAAATAAAAAGAATATATTTAGAACGTGATATGAAACTGAAAACATTATTTTCTTATATACTGCTAAATAATCCGACCCTACGTGGTCACAAAATGTCATGTTTTATCTCTGTAGATTAATATTTACTAAAGGATATACGATATCTGCAGTTTTAAAACGAGAATGTCCCACAGACAGAGTATCGCATTTAATACGAAAATACGAAAATCTGTGGAAACTTTGATTGTATTCAACCCACCTGGAATCAACATTTTTTTTTTGTGTCATTTAAAAAGAACTTTCAGCTTTTATTTAATAGTAAAAACAAAAAAAAAACTTTTGGTTGCCATCAGTACTTTTTTTGGGTAGTTTTCCGATTCTCGTTACTGCAACTGTTTCTGTTTGTGTTCTGTCAGAATATGTTCGCAAAAATCTCTTATTTGGATATGTTTCCGGAAAATGCGGCATAAAGTTCCAATTTTCATGCATCAGAAAGCTAGAAAAGCAAAGGCACGCATCAATTATGGCGTAACGAGTTTTCAAGCGTGCGTGAAATTTTTTTTAATTATCAAAACGTATTTTTCTATCCATGAAGCGATTTTTCAGGATTTACATTGTTTTTGTAGAGCTTTTACTTTATTCTGTTTTGAAATTTAAGGAAAATCCACTTTGACCAATTTCCGAGTAGTTTCCTTGTTAAAAACAACACACAACGTTGAGTTAGTTACCTCGTCATATTGAAAACAACACAGATTTTACGCTTTGAGGGAAATCCTTTACTACTTTAACCACGGAATTGCTTGCAAATAAAAAAAACTTTTCTTTTTCGATTTTCGGCGAAACTTTTAGACACATTATTTTTGAGAAATAATTCTTTTGTTTGGTTCAAATCGTTGACAATCCCTCGAAGGTGAATTTTACAAAGCAAAAGTTTAAAAAATATTAATGACATTTTCGCATAAGAAACATACGAGTGCATCTGTCTGTCGGTCTGTCGGTCTGTCGGTCTGTCAGTCTGCCGGTCTGTTAATCTGTCAGTATATCGTTCTGTCCGTCTGTTGGCCCGTCTGTCCGTTTTACGTATCTTAGATTACTCGAGAACGCGCCGACCTAGCGACTTGAAATATTTTGTTAAATAAATATTACAAAAATCGTAGTTTTTTATCAACTTTTGGAAAAAAAATTGATATCGAAACTTCAAGCCCTGAAAATTGTCGGTCCAAGTTCCGACTTAAGTTCGGTTTGAAGCTCTGAAAATAATACAAGCCTCCCAATAATAGGTAGCGCTATTTTAAAGAATGAAAAGCAAGGTTTGTCTGTACACATAATAAAAATGTAAGGTGAGCAATTTTTTATTTCTGGATTTTCTCAGAGTTTTTTACATACATATAAATATATTCTATCGTACTGGAACCAAAAAAAAACATTTTTAAATTCTTTGTCTGTCTGTCTGACGAATCGTTTGTTCCGCATCAGGAAAAACCGGGCCAAAACGGATATTTCGACGTCTTTTTCTGCATAAGTAGGGTTATTTGCATAATCAATGATAGACTACTTTATATGGATCCCTCCCCTTCACCCCCCTCCTTCTTCGATACCGATACCCCTCGATATCGATACCCCTCTCTTGATAGTTCGACAAAAAAAATTTTACATTGGAAAAAGCGTTTTTAAAAACCGCAAATTAAAACTTTCATTAGTGACAAAAATTGTCAAGAAATGTTCCCGCAAGAAAGTTGCATTCATTTTAAAACATTTCTGAAAAACAATTCACCACACATACCGCCAGTACGTACTTGGCTGCAATTAAAATAAACTTTAGAAAAAAAAAACAATAAATAAATCAAACGGAAAGCCTTTCTCAGTCTGGTAAAAAGTTAACGAATTTGAACAAAATTTAATTATAACATAAAAGAAATATTAAAATTTCATAGAAATTAATTTTTCTTTGCCATGTTAAGTGAAATGGAAAATGTTTCCAACTTTCGTTGACCACGAAATTTTTTATACAGTGACGTAGTGCTAACGATGAAAATGTTTCTAAACTGAATGCGATAAAAAAAATTCCCAACTTTCGGAAACATAAAAAAGTAATAATGGGAAATCTTTTAAAGGCGATAAAAAAGTTTAATTCTTTGGTATTCATGACGCAGTAAGAATACGCGACCTAAGATTAACAAATTTGTATTAAGTCTGTACCAAGAAAAAGCCGAAAAAATTATACGCTTGGTTTAATTTAATTTTGATTACTACCGCTAAGTACATCGTTTTAATTAATTTTTATGAACAGAGAAATAAGAAAAAAATATCTTCAAACTTCCTCCGGAAAATTCTTTACTTATAATGAAAATAAAAGATGCTGGAAATCATTCATATTTTATTTATTTTAAGTACTATATATGGTGCGAAAATTAAAAATTCACAATTGAACATGTCGTAATTAAACATCCATTTTAAAATATGGTGAAACAATGCAGTAAAGTCTTTATCAACAAATACTTTTTTTAAAAATATTAAAAATTGATAAAAATAGTTATGGGAAAATGAAAAATGTGAATACATATTGAAATTTATTGCCTATCCTCTGGCATTTAACCCATTTAACCCCTAAAGATAGACAAAAATTATGTTTTCCTCTTCAAAACAATGAAATGGACTTTTCGGTTTTGAAAGCTACTTAGACGAGCTTTTTCCTGTCTTTCATGGTGGCGACCGAAGTGAGTTTAGAGATTTGTTGTTGTTTTTTCCCGAATTAACCCAAAATAAATATGCTCAAATATGGCCATTTTTTCAACCTCCTTTTTTATTCAATTCGAATACACTAAACTTTAGTTAGTGACTAAAGTATCAAACTTACTAAAATTTAATTTAATTTTTTAATTCCTAAACAGAGTGTAGGTTTAGTGCCATTCACGGTCGTGTCACCTCTTATTTGCTTATTTTAACTGATTGATTTATAAAGAATTAAAGTTCCATGAAATAGTTTGAAAACTAAGTATCTGTGGAACAAGATTTCCTGACCAACTAACGCTTTTACTAGTTTCCTGTAAAAGCAAACGCTGTAAAACTTTTCCGTTAACTCAAAAGTTCTTGTATTACTTATGAAAGTTTGTAATGAAAGTTTATTTAGCGGTGGTAAAGAAGTTTTAAACTTACTAAATTCAATACCAAAAATAGTGTTCTTTGTTAACAAAGAAATAAAATACGTTCTTTCCTTCAGAAATATTTATATTTTCGGCTCTTTAGTTTTGGAAAAGGTATTCAAAAAAATATTAAACAAAGACTTAACTGAAGAGAAAAAACCATTTCCATACAAAGTTTCGTGTGAATATATGATGAAAATTCTAAAAATTCTTCTTTCCAGGTAACTTTGGCCTTTAAGAACCGATCTTAATGCAGAAGGTATCAAATGAAAAGGATTTCCACCTAGCTTCTGATTGAACAAAAATGAACCCTTTGCTGGGATAGTTGCGCCGAGTAAGATTGACCCTTGCCTGTAAACCCCTCTCCTGCTATCTCCTGAACCGCTGGAGCGATTTTGATGCGGTTTGCGCAATTGTGCAAATTTTCACGCGAAAAGTTTTAGCTCACAAAAATTTGCCCGCCCCCTTACCTCTAAACCCCTCTCCTGCTATCATCTCAATTATTGGAGCAATTTTGACGCAGTTTTCTCTATTTATACAAAAGGCAGGACCTGTCTGCCTGACTGTCTGTCTGACTGAGGGCCTGTCTGTCTGTCAGTCCGTCTGTATGTCTGTTCTTGGCTCGAAAACCACTGGACCGATTTTGATGTGGATGTTTTTTAGGCGAAATTAACGAAAATGGAAAGAAAAGTTTTATAACTCTTCTATATTTAAATTGAAACAAATCGATTTTTAGGTTGACGATCTAGTGGGAAACTCCATTCAAAATTGTGCTTCAAAAACTCTGAAATTACAACTAAAATTATATACTTTTTATTTACTCGATCCATTGCTTAAAAAATGAAAATTTCGTCGCTTGATGTTGCATAAATATTTTCAATTAACTCAATGTAGCTAACTTGAAAGACTTCCGAAAGTGAACAACATTAGCAAATAGCAAGAAGATCGTAAATCTTATGTAATTCACTCAACTAAAAGGATGAATAAAATTGAATTTCAGTTTGTACTCAATTCTTTATCCACTTTAACGCCAAACAGAATGAATTCTATCCTTCTAGTATCTACATATTTCGCATTCGGAAAACTCAATGGAACTTCCAATGTCATCAAGTTCTACTATATAGGTGACAGAAAAAAATGCCATGAAATCTTACTAAAGATTTCGTATCTACTCATATAAGACGCTATCTGTCGTTTGAGTTCAATTTGAAAAACAGGAGAATAAAATAAGACACACTTTGGTGATAAAATGATGTGCGGTTCATGTAACCAAGGAGAAAATAAAACGAAAATCGAATAACACTATAATCACAATATTGACACTAGACCCGCAATCGTCGTAACACTATTTTAGTGTGACGATGGGTTTTTTTTTATGTCGGTGGAAAGATGCATATCCAGATCTATCTACCATTCAGTCTCCTAGAAAAATAGAAATAAAAATCAAAATGGGAAGAAATAAAAATCTCGACTTGTCGTCATGGTGTTCGGTTCACTTTACAATCGCTATCGGGGAGTAAATACGAATATATATGGCGTCTTTCAGCGCAGGTGAATTAAAGGTGAGGCGAGAAGTACATGATTTTCTCTCTAAAAACTTTTCCATCCCGGTTCATTTCCGACCATATAGACACATATATGTACTTAAAATTGTATTTGGGTTTTATTACATCGCCGACGTTGTAACAGATTTTTATCCCTTTTTTTTATTTCTTTGGACATGCTGCATGCAATAAAAGTCTCATCGTTGTCTACCTACATGTTGTAGAATCAAGGAGGTTGGATGTGTTTAAGAATCATTTCCAGTAAAGTGTAAATAGAATAAATTCAAATGCATTTGCTTTGAAAATTTCTTCTAGTGATCTGGGAATCATAACGTCAGTGAAATTGCATGCTAACCCAAGTAACATTTCATCCCATGATTCTTATTTTGTACCAAACGCCAAAACTTAGTTTTGAGGAAATTGCGGAAAAACTGTCGCGAATCTTTTTTACTTTCTTATACGTAGTATAAATAACATTTTTTTATACCCGTATGGTGAAACCAAAGGGTATATTAACTTTGCCTTACCGTTTGTAACGCCAAGATCCCGTCATCACACATAAAAATGAATTACACCAGTGTGTTTAGAATGATAAAAAAAATTGAATTTAGCATGTCCGTCCGTCCGTCCGTCCGTCCGTCCGTCCGTCTGTCCGTCTGTGGCGCGGATTGCGGGCGCACGGATTGAGCTAGAGACTTGAAACTTTGCGTGGATCCGTTTCTCGTAAAATGCGAGGCTAAGTTCGTTAATGGGCAAAAATGGACCATTAGGGGGGGTACCCCCCATACGAACGAAAACGTTTTCTGCGAATTTCTCAAAAACGTTGCATCTTATCAAAAAAGTCTAAGAACAAAAGTTATTTAGGATATGATTCTACATAAAACTCCCATACATCAAAATCCGATTGGAATAAATTTTAAAAAATCTTATTGGAAAGTTTGACTTTAAAGTGGAATTTTGGTATAACTGTTCGAATTTTGATACGAATATCACCATACGGGTCTCCAATGATTGCCAGATTGGCAATTATAGCTTTTGTTATGTTTTTTTATTACAAAAATGTCTTTCTATATGTCGGTCTGTCTCTCAGTTTGTCAGTCTCTTAGTCTGTGTACAAAATTTCTCAAAAACTAATAGAGCTAAAGCCATAAAATTTACAGACAAGTTTGGATCTGGAATGGGACAATCCTATCAACTTTTGGTGGAAATCCGTTAACCGGATATAACCAAATTGAGGCGTTAAAAGCTAGAGTGGACCAACCCACATGTCGAAATCGTGATTTTTTTTGTGTTTGAATCACTACTGTGAGTGAGTTTTTAGATAAACATAACAAAAACTATAATTGCCAATCTGGCAATCATTGGAGACCCGTATGGTGATATTCGTATCAAAATTCGAACAGTTATACCAAAATTCCACTTTGAAGTCAAACTTTCCAATAAGATTTTTTAAAATTTATTCCAATTGGATTTTGATGTATGGGAGTTTTATGTAGAATCATATCCTAAATAACTTTTGTTCTTGGACTTTTTTGATAAGATGCACCGTTTTTAATATATTCACAAAAAACGATTTCGTTCGTATGGGGGTACCCCCCTCTAATGGTCCATTTTTGCCCATTAACGAACTTAGCCTCGCATTTTACGAAAAACGGATCCACGCAAAATTTCAAGTCTCTAGCTCAATCCGTGCACCCGCAATCCGCGCCACAGACAGACGGACAGACGGACAGACAGACGGACAGACGGACAGACGGACAGACGAACAGACGGACAGACGGACAGACGGACAGACGGACAGACGGACAGACGGACAGACGGACGGACATGCAAAATTCCATTTTTTCTATCATTCTAAACACACTGGTGTAATTAATTTTTGTGTGCGATGACGGGATCTTGGCGTTACAAACGGTAAGGCAAAGTTAATATACCCTTTGGATTCACCATACGGGTATAAAAATGTTTGGATGCACAAAAGAACATTTCAACATTGAGTAATAAAGTCCACACAAATTTTTTTTCCAAAAATTTACAGTAAATAATAGTACAAAAGTGAAAAAGCTTCAAAAACTCGATTATGTGGGTTGGTCCACTCTAGCTTTTAACGCCTCAATTGCCGGCTTTTTTAAAAATCGGACTTTCAGTTTTTGTTATTTACTCCGAAACTGTGCATTTTTCAGTAGTCTTATGTATGACAAAAGTTTGTATCTCACGCCGTTATCGAGATATACCGTTATTACCGTTATTACCGTTATTTTAAAAAAAATCATAATGGTTATCTCGAAAAATGACGGGGTTTTGACACGTCAATGTACGACATTTTATCTTTTACCGCTATCTTTTGCCGTTATCGAGATATTATCATTAAAAGTGTAGCGTGAGAGTAGGGGAGGATCTTAAAAATCCCCTTTTTAATTTTGGACATTAAGTCAGGGCGGACAGGCACGCTGGTAAGGGCTAGCTCGCCGGAAGGGGAGGGATTCTTGCCCCTATTAACGCCTACTCAAACTACAAAAAGTTTCGTGCCTGAGGATCAACACAAACCTGCAAAAACAAATTTCTCTGGGACTGGGAGGAAAGGAAAGGGGAAAGGTAAATATTCAAGCATTTTAATCCTTAGCCGTGATCCATCTTCATCTTCTCACCCCACCACTTCTAATAAAAACCTCAGCAAAACATTATGCGTAAATCAAACCAGTGGAATCATAATTTATAAGACCTAAACATTTATTGAAATAAAAAACTATATCGCCAAACTAAAATTATCCAAATAATCCTAATCAAATCTTTGTAATCTCTAACAATTTATCGTAATTTAGTTAAAGTAATATCAGCCTTAAATATATAAGAATAAATCATTTAAAAGTACATGCAAATATTTCATATTCTTAAATTTAAAATAAGTAATAGGATATTTGTTTCATTTCGATTTTAAAATTAAATTTTCACCACCTTAATACCAGGTAAGTATATACTTAGATTTTATTTTATCTTACTTTTTTTTTTATTATTATTATCTTTTTTTTATTTAAGCGCAACTGTTATAGCGTGGGCCCACCTATTGATGAATTCCGCATTATCGAATTTTCTCCACGTTCGAAAAATAAAAAAAACGCGAAAAATAACTAATCGCAGGTGGTGGAAACTGCACAATTATTGCACAATGTTTGTAAGACGTATGGCTATATTAAAAATCTCACTAACCAACAAACACAAAATCTAGTTATTTTATTATGAAAACCCAGTGGTTTATAAACCCTATTATATTCTTAAACAAAACTAAACACGTTAAAATTAAATTTGGCCTCTCGTTGCAGCTCAGCAAATGTGCTCACCCGAATTAATAATTTTTGGAAGACTTACAGTTTGTCCGGATTTGAATATATTATGTTACCGGAAACTCCAGAAATCTGGTTGTTCGTTGTCTCCCCAAAAGATGAATTACAGCCTCCCGAATTTCTTATTTCTGGATGATCTGGTTCTTGAAATTTTTCCAGAATTTGCCACGACCTTGTGGTTCTGCAGCAGGCTTCCCAAAACTGTTGCAGCCTTGAATTTAAAGGCCCTTGTGCCCTGGAAGGTCCAGCGATCCTCAAAAAAAACACCTGGCCGGGATATTGGGGCTTTCAAATACTTCCAAATCTGAAGTCGCCTTCGATAAGCCTTTGCTTTAACTAAAAGTACCAAAGGAGAACGAGAAAAGTTCTTGGGGTCTCCTCCCTCTTTTGAAAATAACCTAAAACACACATGTTCCACGAAATAAGACACAAAAAGTATAGAAAAATTACAGAGATTACTTTTTCAAATATTCCTAGCCTGTTTGCAACGCCGATTGCTTGGCGCAAGTTGGAAATTTCGGCTATACCCGATGATCGTTGCTGATTTTTTCCCCTGCGACCATGCGATGAAAAATTTGTCAGGCAGCGATTGTTTCCTTTTTCCCTGAACTTTTTCGATCCTTTAAATGGCACAAAATTAACCCACTCGAACTACACTCTAGGTGAATTAATTACTCACCAAATTCAACAAAATGTTGGCACTAACTTATAAAAACTTTCCAAGTTTTATATGGGGAGGAAGACCCCCAATGTGTTGCCTTGTACACCACTTCGCAGGAAATGGACGAAATTTCTCTCCTTCTACAAAAAGGAAAGTAGATAAATCGCCCTGGAATGTGGAATTCCCACCGGAAATTACAACTTTGAACGTACTTCCAGTGTACCGAGCAAATGAAATTGGATCGTATGAAAACGCAATAAGATGCACAACTGGTAATTAATATGTACGATCGATTATACAAATCGACTAGTTCATCGCAAGGTTCATTTCGGTTTGGGTAAGGATCGCGAGCAATGCGAAGTTGCATAATCATTCGACTTAGACGGTTCGGTATTTTGATATTAATGTTCGAAAATATTTTAATCGGCATGCCGAAAAATATGGGAAATTTTAAACGCCAAGTGCAAATTATTTAATTAGAAATAGCAAATTTGAAATTTAAATTATTTTTCTACCAGGCATCTGCTACAAAAGTTAAAAAAATAGCTTTTTTCCAATTGCTTGCAAACTAACGGTTTTAATACAACGTCCCCTGCCCCTACCAGCCAGTTAATTTGTGATGTGTTTTATAGACAGCTTCAAATCCAAAAATTCACATTCGAAAACCATAATGTGAAGCTAGCTTCAAAACAAACATCCCTTAATTTGGTATGAGTTTGATAGTGCAACAAACACCAACTGTACAGACGTTGTAAGAAATTCATGAGACCAGAATTGGGACAATTTTACAAAACTAAAGCAAATTCAATGGTGGTAAAGTGAAACTAGAAGAAATTAGAAAAAAAAAAGAATTGGAAAAAAAGCGCATTTTAGCTTCAAGTGGCGCAGAGTATAGGAAAGGTGTTACCACTCGATATGCTTTGGGGAAGTATTATAAAACCGTTGATTGTAGAACTTATGCCGCAGCGATATTGTGGGAAAGAATTTGTGAAAAAAATATCAGTTGAGTTCGGAAAAAAATTGTAGAAAATAATATTTTTCTTTTCAAATATGTACATATATCGAGAACCGTTGAAGATGCGTAAAAGCTTTTAATGGAAAAAATGCAGGATTTTTTTTAAATTTGTTTATACACATTTTTTCACAAACGCGCATAGTTTTCGAGAAATTTTCAAAAAAATGTATTTTGTCAAAAAAAATGTATGGGAGGTATCTGTTAGAGCAAACGTTACTTTTCCAAAAGTGGAAAGAAAACCACTATTTTTGTAAAACTTATTCACAAAAAAATTCAAGTCGCTAAGTCAACGCGTTCTCGAGTTATTTTAAATACGTAAAACGGTAAGATAGACGGATAGACCGACAGACCGACAGACTGACAAACCAATAAACCGACAGACTGACAGACCGACAGACCGACAGACCGACAGACCGACAGACCGACAGACCGACAGACCGACCGACAGACTGATATACCGACAGACCGGCAGACCGACAGACCGACAAACCGGCAGATCGACAGACGGACAGACCGGCAGACCGACAGACAGATGCACAAACATTCTCATAATTTTGCTTGAAACGGATTTCGTACTGATAAGAAAATTTCTATCTGCCCCCGTTCCTGAGTCGGTCTCCGTCATGAATACAATACTTTCCCTTTATTGCTGAAGAAAGTAAAAATCAAAAAAAATAACATAAGGGCCACTCATGAGAGGCTCTAGTAGTTTAATCAGATGACTCTATTTGGCTCGGTTTGTTTCTTTTGAATTGATGTTTTCAGTCAACATGCAAAATTGTAATCAATTTGAAATTTTCTGTAACTTAATTTTAAACTCAAGATACAACAAATCCTACTCTGACACAGAAATACTAAGAAAAATTCTTCCTCCACATAATTCAGCAAAAAATTGCGCAATTTTAATTCCAGACAAACAGATAAACATTCAAATTCATCGCGTCTTTGGATAAAAAAAAATCATACAAAAATATGCGCCGCATTTTTCACCATAGTGAAACCATCCAAAATCACAAATATTTTTTCATCTAATTTTATGATAACAACGACGTAGAGTTCATTAGAAAAACTTCTTAACTCCAAAAATACAATTTAAATGAAAACCATACAAAATTATTAAAAATCCCTTCAGATCTTTGTCTAGATCGGGAATCTTTTCAATTTTCCCAAAGTAAATAAACAATTTCGTAGGAAAAAGACTCATACATAGTATGTATAGGAGAATGAAATCCGTTGTTTTCGTTACCTGAAGCAATACACTTAAATGTATTTTTACAAAATTGCTATCTTTACCTGGTCTGGAATAAATTCGCATATTCTAGATTGTTCAAATAGTATACACTTGCTTTCATGCACAAACAACCACGCAAAAGGTAAACTCGATATTACAGGAAATAGGATAGATTCACGGTGAAAGCATAGTTTTTCACTTAGTTCAAATGAATTTTCTCAATATTATTTGAGATTTTTTCAACATTCACCTTTTTTGCATACAACGGCATTTCGTGTGGGTATCACCGTCAGCTAAACTAAACTTACCAAAAAAAAAGTTTTCCCGTTTTATTACGAACTTTTCCCAATATTCGAGTGTACGTTGAATTCTATATTTTCAATCGAATATTTGCCACCGTGTCGATTAACCCGTAAAAATTTCATGGAAATTTCCCAAATTATGGAAAAATTTCTCCCTTCATTCGAAACGACAGCGACATCTCTCAATGAAAAATGTAAATTTTGCGAATTCATCTATCCCTATTAATAGTCTATAAAAATAAACTGAAGTTTTGTTAAGCCAAATTAAACACGCAAACAACGAAACTATTACGTTTTCGATCTAAATCTAGTACGAAATTGCAAAACCTCAAACGTCAAAAGGACGTTTTAGAGATGTTATTTGTAAATAAATAGAAATAAAGGCGCCCACAGACGAGACTGAGTTTTAAAAGGACCACAATTTTGAATTTTGAATATCTTAAAACTCTAGGACGACCGTAAAAAAAATTTAAAATTAAAAACTACACAATTTATAGTTTTCTTTATGCAACTCTAAAGTAATCGATCTGTTATCGTATTAATCATTTAATTTACACGAAACACAAAGGACCTATTAACCTCGAAAGTTCCATTTATGTAACAAGCTTTCAGTTCGAAACAATAGAACATAAACTTTATGATGTAACAGGACCGATCTTAATTTATCCTGTATATTGTTTTCATCGAGTATAAGGTTCATAAGGGACCGAAAACATTATCCAAATACCTTTGTAGAAAAGTATAGCATGTTTTCTCGTCTTTCACAGTACACCAACATAAATACGAATATCTACACAGAAAATTCCTTTTCATAAAACTAATCGATTAGAAATTTTCGGGCATTAACACAATACATGAAAACTTCACAGCATAATTTAATTTCAAATTCAACATCATCCCACAATCGGTTTTGCATATTTGGAAAGCCATGGAGGTATTTGGAAGAATTTCCTGGGAAAGTTACTTAGCCACATTTCGAAAAGGTTTTATACTCGTGTATCGATCCTTAAAAAAACAATCTATGGTGGAATTAATTTTCATATCTATACGAAAGTTTTAACCCGCTAAATGATTTGTTTTTTTTTTTGTACCAAGTAGGGGAGACCGGGGCTATTCCGAACACAGCAGTTTTCTTCTATTTGAGTGTGCGCGCGTTTGTGATGAGCTAGAGAGCGGAAATTTTAGGTGAAGCTGGCTCTCGGCACGGTAAACGAACGTCAGTAGTTGCGCACCATTCTCGGCAATGCGACGCCATATTTGTTTGTTTTTGTTTTTTCGTGCGTTCGCTGAAAATATTTTCTGCGCAGAAAGTTTCGATTTCTGAGAGTTATTTAAAAGTTTTCATTGTGAATTTTTGTACACAAGGTAAGTTATTAGTGCTCTTTCGGAATGAAATATAGTTTAGTCGATCAGTTCGTGTATTTCTGTTGAGCGCGTTTCTGACTGCGAAAAATGGGTGTGGGGCTATTCTGTACAGTTTCGGTGGGGCTGATTCGAACGCGATTTTTTACATGTGTTTCGGTGTTTTCTTTGTTTATTTTTTCGTTTTTATGATTTTGATTGCAGTTTTTACGATTTGTTTTAGGATGGTGCGTACATATAAACGTAAGAAGGAAGAAAGGCGCGAAGGCACGGAAAAAGCCAGCGGCCGCTCCAAGAAATCAACGCAAAAATTAATACGAACATATTTGTTTCTATGTGATGGTAATGAAGTCATAAATAAAAACAAATGAGTTTTTTAACAAAATTTCCTTTTTTTTATTTTTTATTCACCTCTTTTCTACATTTCTCGCCTTGAAAACCGCCTAAAAAAACTAATCTCGCTTTTGTGCGAATTAGCCCCACCGTGGGGCTAATTCGAACGAAAATTCATATTTCATTAATCGACCGAAAAAGCCTATTTGCGATGCTCCGACGGGTTAACAATGTTCTTGGAAGTTGTAGAGCATAGAATTTTCTATAAGATAGATAATTTTTCGAAATTGAAATCGCCGACATCCAGCCACCAGGACGGCCAAAACACAAAACGTTCGGAATAGCCCCGGTCTCCCCTACCATAATTTTATTAGAAATAGGGTCAGATACGGATAGACGACGCGCCCTTTGAAATGAGAATTTCAGAGCGGTAAAACACTTTAATTTTCAAAAACACCCATTTAATTTCAAATCTACACTCAGAAAAATGGAGGCTAACTCGACGACCTGCATACGGCGTAATTAGCCTCGGGCTGGCAAATTTAGCCTATGACTGGCGCGCGTTCGCCTGCATCCGGAAAAGTAAAACTTGTGTTGACCTGTGGCCGTAGAAATTCTGAAATTAAACCACCTGCAGGTGAAGTAAGGTGTTGGGAGCTGCACGAGTTGACCTGAGATAGGTTTTTCCACGATGTAATGCCATGTAATGACGATTAAGCCACTCATAGCTTGAATATTTAGCCAACCATAGGTCAACTGAAGACCAGGGCAAGGCGAACTGAAGCAATGTGACGTCAGTAAAGCGGTTGCAGCCTTAACAAGCCGCTAATAGGAGAACTTGTTGACCGCTGTGCGTTGTATTCGAAGAGCAGTCAAACCGACACAGTCTTATCATAAAAGGTTAAACAGCAACAGGCTTATTACGCCTCTGCTAGTTGCACTCCCAAGCTTTGTATTGCCTAACACAGGCTTATTATCCGGCAATAGTTAATTTTATAAAAAGTAAAACAGGAACAGGGTTATTAGGCCTGTGTTAGTTGCACTTCTAAGCATTGCATTGCCATACTTTACCAGCCTCAGGTCAACTGTACACGAGTGACAGGTTTAATTGCGTGTGTGAGTTGCATTCGTTTGCGGAAATTCGTAATAGCCGTCATTCTCTTGTTAGCAATCGACGCAGAAAGGACATTTTTTAGTGAGTGAAAAGTGCAAGTTCGAGTTAATCAAGGAACCGTCTGGAATCAAAGGTAAGTTTTTCGTTTCAATAAGCATGTTTTTTGGTTCAGTTAACAAATTATGCTACATTTACACGAATGACAAATTTGTCATTTTTTTCTTGTCATTATGTTAATTCCCGTGTAAATGGCATAATTTTTGTAATTTTTTCTGTCAGAAAATGTCAATCTCTCATAAAAGAATGAACTTGTCCATTCTTTTATGCCAGATTGTCATTCGTGCAAACGCAATATTAGTTATGACAACTTTAGTATTCAACTTTTGTCATAACTAATATTGCGTTTGTACGAATGACAATCTGGCATAAAAGAATGGACAAGTTCATTCTTTTATGAGAGATTGACATTTTCTGACAGAAAAAATTACAAAAATTATGCCATTTACACGGGAATTAACATAATGACAAGAAAAAAATGACAAATTTGTCATTCGTGTAAACGTAGCATTAACCTGAAATCAAACTGGTTTCAATAAAATTTAAAACTACAGACAATCTTCTATTCCCTTTTTATACCCGTATGGTGAAACCAAAGGGTATATTAACTTTGCCTTACCGTTTGTAACGCCAAGAACCCGTCATCACACACAAAAATGAATTACACCAGTGTGTTTAGAATGATAAAAAAAATAATTTCTGCATGTCGGTCCGTCTGTCTGTGGCGCGGATTGCGGGCGCACGGATTGAGCTAGAGCCTTGAAATTTTTCGTAGATCCGTTTTTCGTAAAATGTGAATCCAAGTTCGTTAATGGGCAAAATTGGTAAACCCCTTACGAATGATAACGTTTTTTGCGATTATCTCAAAAACTTATCAAAAAAGCGCAAGAACAAAAGTTATTTAGAATATTATTCTACACAAAACTTCCATACATCAAAATCCTATTGGAATAAATTTTAAAAAATTTGATTGAAAAGTTTGACTTCAAAGTGGAATTTTGATACAACTGTTCGCCGTTCACTTAAATCACCATACGGGTTTTCAATAATTGCCAGACTGGCAATTATAGCTTTTGTTATGTTTTTAACTCGTGAAATTCATAGTATTGTACCGATAACGCTTAGAAAATTGTTATATCATTTATTCGGTTAAAAAACTATTTTGGTAAATTGCGTACGAGTAAAATGCTTTATTTCGCTTTTAAACAGTTGAGTTCAACGTGATATTTCGCGCTGTTAATGCTTTGCCTGATTTGCAGATGTAATACTAAACGGAAATAATAAAATAAAAAAAAATCAATATTTTTGCCCCTTGTGTAGACTTAGTCATTGCCAACGCATGTAGCATCATTGCCAACGCATGTAGAATGGTGCTCACGTTGCAATTTTGGTTTTGAAAACGCGTACAATCTAATATTGGAGCTGGTAACGAAGTGTATTTCGGCTTACTAATTTAACATTTGGTTATTTCTACTTAAATCTACTATGATGCATGATGAAATACTAGTTTAACCAATTAACGCCCGCTGTACTCAAACGAGTACACCGGACATATCTGTGATAATAAGTTAAAATATTTTTAGCCGATTTTCAGACAAAACCAAACTGATCTCAATTTGTATTTACAAAAAGATCATTTTTGCTTTGCCTGAAAATCGACTTAAGCTACTTTAACTTATTACCACAGATTTATGTATACATTTTTTCAGAATTTTCTTTTTTTTTTGTTTATTTTATAAGAATGGCTTGGTTTATGTGTTAAAAATATTCAGTGATTTTCTCATTAATTGGTTAAAGGTATTTTAAAAATTGAAATTGCCAATTCAGCAGCATCCTTACTAAAGCAGTGCGCACCTGGCCTAATATTGGATAGCGATAACATTTTAACTGAGCTAGTGTTCATACACGGAGATCTATAAAAATAATTGTTGCGGCATTGATAGGTTGACTTTCAAGGAATTTTAGTTGAAGGTGCCTTTGGCAGTTTTTTTAAAAACAATATTTTTAAATTATTAAGTCCCTTTAATCCACCTTTTCATCTACTTCCAGAAATTCCAAGTGGAAAGCATATCAAGTGGAAAATAGGCACATATCTATCTGTCCCTGTACAACACCTTGATTTGCGATTAATGTCAACCATGCGAATAGTGTCATATAATTTAAAATAAAAATTTTTCTTTACGATACCATTTAATTGTAACATGAATATATATAATAAATAAAATGTAATTAAAATAAAACATCAATTGTTCTTTATTGTAAACTCGCTGTGGCCATATGGCAACCCCGGCGGTAATAGGTTAAGATGATATTCCGCAATAATGGGACTCTAATAAGTGAAAAAGTATGGCGTGGGGGCTAATACTTTGGTTGCTGCAAGTGTATTTTGAGCTTCCTGGGGGAAGATAGTAGATCTCCTGCAGCAGGTATACTGTGAGGCTGCTACAGGTCAGCTTTACAGCTGCAGGAGGAAAGGTAAGCTTGAGGTAGGTGTAAAATTGACTTTCAGCAGGAGAAAAATAAGGCTGGTTCAGGAGACTTGACCTGCGGTAGGTCTATTTTAAAGCTGCACCAGGTCACTGGTCAACCACGGGTGGTTTTACTAGCCTGCTACAGGTGGATTGTGAGCCTCCACTAGGTAACGTAAACTTGTGGCAGGTTACCGTCAAGCTGTCCCTGGGCAACAGTTAGCCTAAAGTAGCGTTAATCGCGACAAGTTAGTCATTCGTAGGTTGACTGTCGGCCTGTGGTAGAATTACTTGACCTGCTGCAGGTGCATTGTCGAGCTACAGGCGTTTAACACTGCATTCATACAGCGCTCATAGGTGTACTATAAGCCTATGGCTCCTGTATAATGTGGTTTAATACACCTGGCAATGGTTTATTAAGCCTGTATCAGTTTTAGTTAGCCATTGGTAGTTAAACTAGTTCTGTAATTCTCGCCCGACTGAGGCTTACTTACGCCTGAAACAGGCTAAAACCATGTAACTTGATCTAACTACGTCAAACTTAAGCAGGTTAACTCTGTCAGCCGGCTAGAGGTCAGAGTTAACCTGACAAAAAGTTGACCTGCAGTACATTTATCATTTTTCTGAGTGTATAAGATAGTTTCATCATTCAATTATATCCCTGTCAAATTTCATAAGCCTGAATCGATTAAGAAAAGAACTGCGGGGAAGATAAAAAGGATCGAATTTTGGTACGGAGAGATGCCCTTGGGTAACACAAATAAAAATAAGTATGATTTATTGAAAAAAAAAACTCTGAACATAATCTAAGAATATCAAAATGAACACAACACAACAAATTGAATGATGTGGAAAATAGACCACCGAATAGTTGAAATACTTCTTGAATCCATTTCTTTAAACTCTACTTCGTTCTCAGCACCTTTCGGCATTTTTTCTGTCCAACAGCGAATGGTGGTCATGGTGGTGATATTTTAGCGTTAATTAAATTCTTTTATTCCAATTTCTAATATGAGATCCATCCATATTAAAATTAACACCAAATTAAACGATAAAGACATGCAAGCTTTGATCTCATTGGTCGAGAAGCTTCAATCGCAATCGCAATCGTTATCGCAATCGTAATCGTAATCGCAATCGCTAGTCTGAATTGGACTTAAGCCCAAATCAGACTAAAGGTGCCGCTCCACATGAGAGTAAATGCCGGCGAGAACCTCTCGATAGCAGCTACTCGCATAATGGACACGTCTCTGAGAGTCGCTTGCAGAAACTCGCAAAAACTCGCGAGCTATTTTCTGCGAGCTAGTTTCTGCGAGCTGTCAAAAGTGATTCTACTCTCTAGTCGATATGCACCCACTGAACTCTCGGGGAGTCGCTCGCCAGATACGAACGGCGTTTGAATTTCGCTAGTAGCTCTGGAGAACTCGCCAAAGCAAGATGTCAAAAAAATCAAGATATTGGTCTTGAAAAGAGAAAAATCGCCGAAATTAACTCTAAAATGGACAATTTCCTGTGAGTAACTCAAGAGAGTTTTTGAGCGTTACTCGCGTATTTACTCTCATGTGGAGCGGCATCTTAATAATTACTATTGCGATCACGATTGAAGTTTCTCAACCAATGAGATCAAAGCTTTCATTTTCCTATCGTTGAAAGCTTTGATCTCATTGGTCGAAAAGCTTCAATCGTAATCGCAATCGTAATTGCAATCGTTTGTATGAATTTTTTATGAATAAATTTTAAAAAAATCGAAGTTTTCTATCAACTTTTGTAAAGTAACGGTAGCTATAACAGATATCTCCCACGCAAATTTTTTTTAAATACATTTTGTTGAAAATTTCTCGAAACCTATGTTCTTTTGAGTATGGAAATTTGAGTATGGAAAAACTATGTAGGAAAAACATCGACAAGCTACAATCGTAATCGGAATCGTAATTGCAATCGTTTGTGTGAATTGGGCTGTAGGGGCAGTGTGGGTTTTTTATTCAGCAATTTTTATCCGTTCTAAAACGCTTCGGGGCATCTATCCGTACCTCACCTTACAAATATTTTGAGAAAGAAAACAAACAAAAGAACTTTTTATATATATTTTAATACAAACATATTTGTGATTAAAATTTAAATTTCGAACGTAATTTCTTAAACAACAACACATTTCACTTTAATTATCTTAAAGGTGATCAGATCACATTAAACTTCCCCGAAAATACTCTAACTTAATTCAAATTCAATTAAAGGAGTTCTGTTTTGCAAACATTTGATACCTGCTAGTCAAAATAAAACACACCAAAAGTGCCGAGGTGGCACCTTAATTAATTACCCCGAATGTAACAAAACGAAGACAGAGACGGACAGAAAATTTACCCTTGAAGGTGTTTCTTTTTCAGATAAGGGTAGATGAGCCGACATAAGGAATTTTTCCCATTTATGTTGGAATTCTAGTGAATTACTTGAAATGAACTCTGCTGTTCGATTGGAATTGAATTTTAGACAAGAATTTTCTAATGGACTTATTTTAGTTATTCTCTTTGTCTAATGTAAATTCTATGGTCTTCTGAAATTGATTTAATTTGAGAATTAGGCGATTATAGAGCAAGATATGTTTTCAGTTAAGTTACAAGTATTTTTGACCCAGATTCCTGTTTGAATGGAAAATCAAGTTGATTCTATGCCACCTTAAATGTGTATGGAGGAAAAGTTCATAATATTAAAGAAGTTTTTAAAAGATTTTAAACAGTTTTTTTGCTTTTTTTACTTTCCTCTTCTATAGAGGGAAAGTATTGTATTCATGACGGAGACCGACTCGAGAACGGTGACAGATAAAAACTTTCAGAACAGTACGAAATCCGTTTCAGGCAAAATTATGAGGCTGCCCTTGGACCATAGAAATCTATCAGTCTGTCCGTTTTACGTATCTTAGATTACTCAAGAACGCGTTGACTTAGCGACTTGAAATTTTTTGTGAATGAATTTTAGAAAAATCGTAATCTTCTATCAACTTTTGTAAAGTAACGGTAGCTATAACAGATACCACCCACGCAATTTTTTTTAAACACATTTTGTTGAAAATTTCTCGTAACCTATGTTCTTTTAAGTATGGAAATTTGAGTATGGAAAAGCTTAAAAAAGCTTTGTAGGGAAAACATATTTAGAAAGTGTCGTTTTTAAAATGTTTTTCAAAGCTAGCGTTTATATTGCCATTTCTGACCGAGTAGCGACATGTCCATATGCTCCATCTAAACGGACATTAACTTTTAAGCTTTACCCATTGAGCTACTTGTCATACTACCTCGAAACAAGAAAATGAAAAATTAATTTATTTTCAATCATTGATTTCAACGAAAAACAATAACTTCCAATAAATATCGACCACGAAAACCTATTTTCTGTGTTAACCCCATATTTAAATTTATAATCATTCGAATTGAATGGAAAACTATGGTAAAAAGCCATTGATTGCGAAATTTCAGGCGATTGAATTTCATTTGAAATTGAGTATACCAAATGAAATTAATTCCTTCTCGCAATCAAAATGCTTTGTTGGCGGGTTTTGGAATCATACTACTAAATAATAACGTCATGTATCGATAACAATTTAATTAATTTAACAATATTATCATTAGTAAATCACAATTATGATCGAAATTGTATAAATAATTGAAATTTGTGTATAGAAGATGATTAGAATTTATTATATACAATTTAACACATGTATGTAAGTTACACGCCAATATATGTTTTAATTGGCGGGGATAGCTAACGAATATTGTTTTGTATCAATTAATGATATAGATAACATTTCGATAAAATAAACTGAAATATGTTTGTACATATGTTTGAATACTAATTTCTTTCCGATCACGAGTAAGTACTGTAACTTAATTAGTGACTTATACCCGTTTGCGTGTACCATTCTTTAAAAAAATCGGGCAGTCTACTAAAACTGTAGAAATTCTAGGACTGGAATAATTTAAGTTGTACATAAGTTGCTAAGTGTATTTGGTGAAAACGACACTTAGCAACTTACGCCAACTTAAGTCTTAGAACTTCCATGATTTAAGTAGACTAAGCACAACCTAATTTTTTAAAAATAGTACACGCAAACGGGCTTTTGTCATATTTTATTTACAGTAGATTTTTTTTTTCAATAATTAAATGAGAGTTTAAATGACTGGAAAACACATTTACACTGGTTCTTGACCTTGATCCGTTTCTGAAAAGCGTTTACAAACCGTAGAGGTTACGAACCGAGGTTTAACTCAAATTAATTCAACATTATCTTGCAGAACTTCAGAAATTGGGGAAAGTGGCCTATAATAACACACTACTTTGTTTTTTATTGTTATTGTTCAACCACAGTGAAGGCGGCAAGCGACAACGGCAGCGCAATTTTTCCGTAGCCGCCGAGTTTGAAACAAAGTCAAACTTGCCGCCGCCGCCCAAAATGTTTTATCAAAACCACCACATTCGGCGCCACATTCTAAAAACCACCACATTCGGCGCCGCAGTGCCGCTATCATTATAACTGGCTCGGCGGTATGTGTGGCGGCGCCATGCCGCCCGCCGTCGCCGCTACCGCTTGCCGCTTTCATTGTGGTTGAAACATTAAAGTAGTATTTTTCACGATAGATCACATATAATATAGAATATATTAGATTTATTATACCGTTTATAACGCATCGAACCAATCCTCCGTCCTTTTGTCTGACTCTATTTATATAAAAGCCAAATACCACTGACTCATTCATCACAGTATCTCCATCTCCCGAACCAATAAACCGATTGCCATGAAATTTTGCACACAGACCTCATTAGTGCTCGCTAAGAAACTGTTTTTTTCAAAATTCCAAACGAACGGTCCTGTGAGGATAATGCAAATTTTCCTACTTTTTCCTCGGAGAAACGAGCTATACCCTTGGAGCACAATGAATGCAAAAAAGCCTCAACCATTACGCATCCAAATGTCACTTACGAGTTTATTTCACAGAAATGCTTTTGAGTGAGCACAGTGAACGCATTGAACGCAACCATCGACGCAAAAGTTGCCAAACTTTGAACTTTAACGCAACAACTCTACGTTGACAGTTCATAAAGTGAGGTTGGGGAAATGTCGTTCGAGGAAAAATTGATAGCCTTAGTGCAACAACATACAAATAACAAAGATAAAGACCAACAAAGCAAATTATCGCTTCAAAATTATCCATTTTTTATATATTTTTATACTTTAGTTCACTTTTAATTTTTCTGTGTTTGTCTCACAACGCAACAAACGACGCTTCTATTGTGCTCAACCGCTCCTCAACAGCGTTGCGTGACAGTTCGAAGCGTCCTTAGTTGCGGCTTGGTTGCGTTCATTGTGCTCCAAGGGTTAGGTGTTTTTTGGGGTCGCTTGTCACGAATCTGATGTTAGAATTTCAAAATCGAAAACGGAAGGTCCTGAAGGCATTAAAAAAAGTTTTTTTCTTTTCAAAAGTTTTTAAGTCGGTTCCTTGTTTTTTTTTTGTGCGAAAAACTTATTCTAGAAACTTTAACCTGGCAACGACGGATATGCGAGCTAGTAGAGTATAAAAAATCCATTTGTATGAGGAAGGGAAAAAGGAGAGATCCGATTGAATTTTGATGTATGAAAAGGTTATGTAAAATCATATTCTAAACACATTTTGTCTTTACAAATTTTTCGATACGATGCGCGGTTTCCGAGAAAACCACAAAAAACTATTTCATTTGCAGGGGGAGAAGAGCAATAGTGGTGCAACCTGGTTTTGATGTATCAATATGTGGTGTAGAGAGGTGGGGGGAGTGAGGGGAGGGGGTAAAGTGATTTCGAAACTTAGTTTTTGCGCTATGTTACCCTTTCGCGGGGAAACTACCGAGCCGATTGGCCTGAAGTTTAGCTCCAACATAGACCATCAAAAAAAAAATTGATAAAACTTAACCCGGCAACGACGGGTATGCAAGCTAGTGTGTCTATAAAAACAAGTTGTAGTAAGTCCGACAAAATTATATTTGTGATATGGACAAAATATTTCTTTGGGTGTATGGGTCGGGAGCGCAGCTAATAATTAAAGTGACCAAATATGAAGTTACTGGAGTGATATTCCGAAACTTGTTTCATGCGTTTGTTTCGAGTTAGAAGCACAAGAAGTGTTCCCTGTCTCTGTCTTCACCGAAATAAATGACAGAGAGAAACCGAGATAACAAATACCACTTTTTCCTGTAACTCGAAACACGCGCTTGAATCAAGTTACGGAATACCACTCCTGTTTTATTTTTTATAAAAAAAAAACATTTTTTTAAAAAACTGAATAATTTTTTTTCTAAAAAATCGTACAAAATATCCATTCCTTATTTAAATAATTTAATTAAAACACATATGATCATACATATCAACCTATTTATTGAACATACACCTACAAATCCCCTCTTCCCCTTGACTATTAGCATAATTCCCTAATATAAACCTGTATTTAATTCATTTGTTGACCTAAAATCCTCATTGTGAAACCCCTTACGAACTCCTGTAATTGAAGCTGATCATTTGCATTAATGTCACTTATCAGTTGCTCCAATTGTCCTTTGATGCCTTCTGAAATCGATGTCGTTAATCGATCGTTGAATAATCTCACAATTTGCCGTAGAATTGTCTCACTTAACCAACTTATAATGGAATGCTTCTTCAATTGCACACCGACATCTCTGTAATTAAATAAATTTGCTTTTAGATGTAGGTTTTATTAAACTATCAGATATACTTGATTAAAATTCGATTCCATGAACTTAAAATGTTTTGAATGCAAACTAACTTTTGCAAATATCCTTAATCCTGTGGGCCTCAAATAGGCGAATTCATTTACCTTACTTAAAGGTTCAGACAAACGTATATTAAATAGCATTTACTGAACATGTATTCCTTCCACTTATGGTAAACAAAACTCCATACTATAGTTTCGAGAACAACCACTTGAAATTCAAGTTCCTAGCAGTTTTGTAATTTAAGGACTATCTCGAAACGAACTTCTTCTTGCGAAAACCGATTCTCAAGTATGTACCTACTGTAAATGTATTATCCTCAGATCAATATTAGTAAGAAATATCCTTTTTCCTGTCTCTTGGCTTCGAATTTCTGGACTATATGCGGGCAATCTATCGATTAAATTGGGATTATCTCGAAACTTACCCAAACGAAACTATCCGAAAGTCGTTTAATTCAATTCTCGCCTGATCCGCTGTAATTGAAAATTCCCCTAAAAGTTGGGTGTTTTTCACCAATCCAACTATATTACCACCAATGAAATTCAATCCGATTGCCTTTAATGCAAAGTCATAGGTGAACTACAAATAAAAAAAATAAAGATTCATTTAATTAGCAGAAAATTTAATTAAAGCGATCAAATTAAAATTAATTCGATTAAAAAATCATTAAAATTGCACTCGATTGACAAATGAAAATCATAAAATATATCGAGCCTAAATAGGGTGACCATATTTATATCGTCTAAGTCGGGAGCGGGAATATCGGGAGCGGGAATAGTGGTGGGGTTAGGGGGGTGGCTTGAAGGTAACAGCAAGTCTTACATATAGATATTTGAAAATTTTAAGTTAATTTTAATCTTCTTAAAATTTTAATCTTCTCGTTGTTAATTGAGAAATTTGAAGACACCGAAAAATTCTGTACTGCTTTAGAAAACTAAACAGGACAATCCAGGTAAGGAAAATTATTAAATATGCACCGCAGGTGAATCGTTTCTTTGACAAAATGCGGCGCACCGATTAAATCAAATCCTACACAGTCCAACGCTAAAAGTCATTTAATTTTTAGGGCTTTCTTAAGTTTTATAAATAAAAGTATCTAAAATTGTGGAAATACTAAAAAAAGCTAAAAAAAATTCTGAAAAAAGCTTAACGCACTGAAGGAGAAAATCTTTGGGATATGTGCGCTTTGGTAAGGAAAACTGCGCCACAGGGGGAAAAAATATGACTTGCGGCAGCTCCTCGTTGAAATTAAGTTTATTTCGCATATTTAGTGTACATTTTTGCTAGTGTTTAATAAATGATAACACTAAATTGAAAAATCCGGACCAAGAGTTTGATTTTCGGGAGCATGCCTGATTCCGGGACTGTCCCGGCCAATCCGGCAGGTATAGTCACCCAAACCCTTAAGGCAATTTTGTGCAATTTTAATTGATAAAACTTTATATTTTGGTTTCGTCAATTATATTTTTATGACAAGGAAATTGCCTAGATAATATTGAGTGAGATTTTAATTATTTAATAAAATTCTGATCGATAAAATTGATTGTCATTTTTTATCCCTATGAATGTTTTTGTCTTTTGGAGCTGGCACTGTGAAATATGTAAAACTTGTATGAGACGAAATTTTAAACAATTATGAATTTCAGAAGCATAATTTTGAATGTAACAAGCGGTGGCGTAATTAATACAACTAGTACAGCTATTATCATATGAAATATCTACATTCACACTCTTGGCGAATTTACGCGAATGTTGGGGAAGCGCTGGTAGGGTATCTCAAGAGACCATAAAGCAGATAATTTTATACGTAATTTCCTGTATCTGAGGGTGGCTTTCCATACTGGTAAAGGGTTGTGTGGAAAAAAAACTGTCACTCAAAAAATATACAATTGTTTAATTTAAGAAATAAAATTGGAGGGTTGAAATCGTTCTCTAAAAATTTAAAATCGACTCGTAAGGATCGATACTGACCAGGTTTTCCATTTGAAAGAAATGTCTATTCCTTTTAGTACATATTCTAGTCAGTTCTAAACTCTAGTGACACTAAACCCTGGGCAGTTGTAGCTGCCTATTTACGGCCCTGGATTCAAGCCAAGATTTTGAATTCAAAAGAGACATTATTAGAGCACGCAAATTTTCTCTAAAAATTTCTCTGGACTATGAACTTTTACCGGAGTGGTACATTATCGTAAATATCCAAAATTTAAGCTTTTACTATCTAGAACATATCACCCCTACCGCTAAAAACTTTCCCTAAAACATTTTCTCGAAGCATTAATAAAGCTTACATTCATATTTTTCGTATATTTTCCAGCTCTTGGCTTTTACGTTTGTGCCAAAAAAATCCAGAAAACGGAAAAATTCTGTAAATCGTCCTGATTTTAATTAACTCCACATACCGCAGCCAATACTAACGGTAATCCCACTGGGAAAACTAAAAAAGGCAACAATAAACGAAATGAAAAAAGGCCAAACTTTGTACAATTCAGATTTAAAAGTTCAAAAATAAAATGAAATTCCCCTGATATATTATAAAAACGAACCAAATTCACAGTCAAGGATACCAACATACATCAATAAACATAGCGATAAGCGTAGTCCTTATTTACTCGTATACAAACGGAGTTATGCTGAAAATTTCCATTAACAACATGCGTCTACCACAAAGTCTTGGAGCTTATAAAACGTGCACAACATACGAGTATGTATAACTCGAAAAATAAAAATAAAATATCAAAAACCAAATGTTTTTTATTTGTGTGCGTGGATTTTATAGAGAAAAAAAATATCCGTTTATGTATTAATAAAATATTTATGCTTTTTATGCTATAAAGTGGAATTTACAAAGCATTTTTTTGTGTGCGGTTTTTTTTATTATTGTTTTGGGGTTGTTTCAACTTCAATTGATTTGGAGCCGAAATTTATAAAATATGACTATGGTAAAAAAATGAATATTTTAAGGATAATAAAGATTCTAATTAATTCTATAACATTATTATGTAATGTTTTAAAGTGGCTGTATTGCAGATGTCATTCAAAATTATTGAAAATGCAACCAAGCATTTTGAAACGAATGTCATTATGCAAATGTAAATTAAGTAGATGACGAAAGATTATTCTGTAAGTGATATGTCCTAATTCATTCCAACATATACGATTTGTTAGATTTTAACACAATTTCCTTTTCTCTTTCGACAATCTTCGATAGGGTAGATGCACCAGAAGCGACAAATAAAAATTTCGAACAAAAAAAACTTTTAAAACTTAGCAAAATTACAATTTTCATGGGACAATAGTTTAATGATCTTTATGAGGACAGGCAATTTTTTTATTAAATCCCTTTCGTATGAGAGAGGGAAGTAGGAGGGGATGTAAAATTACAGTCTAAACCAGAGTTGCCCGCCTTTGGCCCACTAGGCTCCTTACATGCTTAAAATTGTTATCCATAGCGACAGAGCATTTTATGTAATTATGACCAATTCTACCTCCTAAGAGCTTTTGCAAGTATGGAACAGCAGACGAAAAATGAGCGAATCCTACGAGTGCAATAAGAGACCAAAAAATTGCGAGTATTGGTAATTCAACACTTATAAATTGTCCATATCTGTTGTAAACACATTTTGTCTTCACAAGTTTTTCAATACGACTCACTGTTTTCAAGAAAATTGCGAAAAAAACTGTTTGATTTGCATGGATGAGGGGGGAGAGGGGGGGAAGAACTGGTTCAATTGATTTTCGATGTATGTATAAATTATGTGAAATTCTATTTTAAACACATCTTACTTTCATAAACTTTTCAATACGACTCACCGTTTTCGAGAAAAATGCAAAAAACTGGTTTTTTGCATGGAGAAGGGGTAAAAAATAATGCGATTTTGCCCGTTTAAGAACTTAGCATTGGTATTTACGAAAAAACGCAACTGTATATAACTTCAAGTCTCTTCCTTTCGAAAGTTGTGGTGTTAATTGATAGACGTACACACGAACGGACGGACAGACATGCGGAAATCAAAATATTTTGTCATGCCAAACGTCCTAGAGTAGTTATATTTTTGTGCCCAAGCGAGGACGTACACGAAGCAACTTTCAGTCTTTAGAATGCCTCAGCCTCACCAAATTGTTGGAAAGAAACGAGTGCGGCAAGAGGAAAAAAGTCGCCACTCGAAAAGTTTTCGTCACTTCTTCTTTTACGCACACAAACGAAGTTGCTCTTGTAGCACGTCAGTATGCATGTGTGCGTAATTTCATTGAGTCAGTCGGTGCTTAGCCACCGACTCTTAAACATATCCCAAATAAACAAAAATTGAATGCAAATAGTGAAATACCAGTTGCAGATAGTTTTATTTTTCAGGTAGGTGGGAAAGAATAAAAGACATAACAAATAAATAGTCCTTATTCTTCTATTGTTGGCAGTTTCTTTTTTGGCAATTTTGGCTAGCTAATAAAGGAATGAGCTGGAAATACAACACATATATGAGATCCACACACACATGAGCGATGTTGTACACAAGTTTTTCCTACTAAAAAGTGAAGAAGCGTGTACGTCGGAAAGGCATTTTGAGGACTAAAAGTCGCCGCGACGAGAAGAAGCGTGTACGTTCGCACCAATGAGCGTTACTTACGATAAACTAAATTTAATATATTTCTATATGATTTTCATATAGAGTATAAAAATTAAAACAGTTATTTAAAACATTTACACTCTAAGCACTCTATTTCAATAATTCAGTGTCAAATTTTATTTCAGTATTTTACAATTTAAGCCTAGTACGCAGTTCAAGTAAAATGAAATTTTAACGCGGTCTCCAAATTGGCACATTAAAACCGAAGTAAAAACTGTTTGTGGAGAAAAAACATTGACAGCCGAGCACACACAATTAAAAAACCACACTCGTTAAGAAAACTGGAAACAGAACCTCTATTATTTTCATCTGTCAAATTTTTACCTCGAATTTAATGTACCGAACAGTTAAAATGCTGGTAAAATCAAGTGGAGACTTTCTACGCCATCTAGTGTAGTGTAGTGTAGGCAACATTGCAACATGAGTTTTTCACATCATTTTACCAGCAAACTGCGTACCGCTTGGTAAAATTTCTGAGGTTAAATTTAAGCGCAGTTTAAATTTGTATGGAAAATTCCATTTTACTCGAACTGCGTACTAGGCTTTATAACAAAAAAAATCGCTATTTTCTATTAGCATATCTCTAATACTCGATCTCTTAATAAACTCTCTATTACTTTCTCACTTAAGGTACTCTACGCGCCTTGAGGTACTTTATTACTTACGTACTCTACTCGTACCGATCGCTTTGGATTTAAAATTCAGAATGCCTGCTTATTGGGAAAATTACTGTATTTATACGAGCGGCACGTACTCTACAAGTTTCCCGGTCATTTCAGAGGATACTCGATGCGCTAGAGTCGTCGCCATTTGCCTGAAAAGTTCACCGTTTGTCTCGATTATTCGCCTGTTGCTGGCTCACCTGATAATTCGTGTTGCCGCTTTGTCGGAAATTATGATTTATAACGATGTTGCCGGTTTCCCATCATTGACTAAATCAAATTCCCGCTTTTAAATGCCATGCATAAAAAAATAATCTACATTGACCATCTTCCGGTATACTAACCCTAAAATTAAGCAAATAGTGTTATAAATAGTTCCGTTTTTGTATTCCTCTCTTGTTGTTTTACATAATTTTCTTCGACTTTCTCGACCTTATGCTACATTTACACGAATGACAAATTTGTCATTTTTTTTTGTCATTATGTTAATTCCCGTGTAAATGGCATAATTTTTGTAATTTTTTCTGTCAGAAAATGACAATCTCTCATAAAAGAATGAACTTGTCCATTCTTTTATGCCAGATTGTCATTCGTGCAAACGCAATATTAGTTATGACAACTGTAGTATTCAACTTTTGTCATAACTAATATGGCGTTTGTACGAATGACAATCTGGCATAAAAGAATGGACAAGTTCATTCTTTTATGAGAGATTGACATTTTCTGACAGAAAAAATTACAAAAATTATGCCATTTACACGGGAATTAACATAATGACAAGAAAAAAATGACAAATTTGTCATTCGTGTAAATGTAGCATTATTATAGATGGTGGTTAAATTTTAAGGGCCGATGTTGAATGTGAACCACACCTAAACGTCAAGTTTTTTTCTGCATTTCATTTGGCATTTCTCAATTTCAGACTAACTCAATTTGAACCATGGAAAGATACACAATCGAGCAACGCGTTAAAGTTATTCAGACTTATTATGAAAATGGGCGATCAATTTTCGAAGAAAATCATCTTCAGTGATGAGGCACATTTTCACCTCAGTGGATTCGTCAATAAGCAGAACAGCCGCATTTGGGCGAATGATAATCCAAGAGTGATTGTCGAAAAACCAATGCACCCACAAAGAGTGACTGTTTGGTGCGGTTTATGGGCTGGCGGCATCTTCGTATTTCACGAAGTGCACGATATGCATTTTGATTTGAACGCCCATTTTCATAATAAGCCTGAATAACTTTAACGCGTTGCTCGATTGTGTATCTTTCCATGGTTCAAATTGAGTTAGTTTGAAATTGAGAAATGTCAAATGAAATGCAGAAAAAAACTTGACGTTTAGGTGTGGTTCACATTCAACATCGGCCCTTAAAATTTAACCACCCTTTAGATGGTTTGTATATTCAAAGAAAACCCGCTCCCTTCTACTAGAAGACGAACATTTCGTACAAATGCTAATGCCATAGTTTATGGGACAATGTACTAAGAAAACAAATTCCGAGACTTAGCAGACAATATCATAGAAAACCACTCCCTTCGCATTGAGTGTCCTTGACACCCTTCAACAATGGCTGGTTGTGTAACTTTTTACAAATGCCGCAAGGGACGAGAACGAGAAACACTGAGGATGGCAAACGGGATTTGATGAGACGTACATGTTTTTTATGTAAAGTACAAAAAGTATTAGTGTATAAAAGTGTGTCGAAACGGATGTGGAAATGGACCAATGGCAGGTGGCAAGCGACAAATACTTCCTTGCCGGGATCTGCAAGTTTACCTCCTGACAGTATCAAATCTGAATTGATATCAGCTTAGAGTTAATGTTGCTCCCATTATACCCCCGAGATAACGAAGAAAAGTTGTCATTTCCGACAACAAAACGCTATCCAGGACTCCGACTATTCGATGAAATCTATATCGTTGTATCCTTCCTAATATGATGTTTTATGTGTATTGAAATCGTGTAATATTTAGTTATCGGGAACGCAACTCGCATGATAACGCATAGAAAATGATGTAAAAGTCTCTCCTGTGAGTGTTAGGGGAATTACCTGATTTCGTTGACTATGCTAACCTGATTTCAGGACCTCATCAATTATCAATCATTCGAGATTATCCTTGCCACAATACAATCATACCAACATAGACATTAAAAAAAAACATTGTCATTTATGTGTGAGGGATTTCCGAGCTACGGTACGACAGGACGCAGAAACTTCAAGGTCTGGCGAATGTTAAGTCATGTTCGGGAGGTTTCTTAGAGAATCCGGGGATCCGGAATAGAGATTTCGGATTCGGGATTCTTTACTAGATGAATAGTTATTTTTCTTGTGACTCTCTGTATCCGTCATGACATCGAAATCTTTATTATAATCTTGATGCCGACATTTTTTGGGGTTTTCAGGAATGACGATAGAGGAGAATTCCATCCATGTACGCTTTAAGGTGATTCAATTATTTTCTGATTTCTTGGTCTGATAGAATTTTATTAGTTTCCGTGATTGATAATGGTTTCTTAAACTGATATTTTCTAGAGATTATTTATATTGTTTTACTTAAATAAATATCTGATGATTGTTTTTTTTAAGGTGTATTAAAGACGTGTTATAGCTTTTAATGCAGTAAATGGTTGTTTAGACGACAACAAAGAAAATCCAGATACGAAAAAAAAATTTTGGTGTGTACGTGAACACCATAACTTTTGAAAGAATTGAGCTAGAGACTTGAAATTCTCTACAATTACGTTTCTCGTAAATGGCTAGGCTACGTTCTTGAACGGGCAAAATTAGACCATTCATTTCCTCCTTCCCCATACAAACGAAACAGTTTTCTACAATTTCCTCGAAAACGGTGAATCGTATCGAAATATTTATAAAGGTAAAATGTGTTTAGAATATGATTTTACATAACTGTTCCACATATGAAAATCCAGTTGAACCACTTCTCCCTCCTCCCCTATACAAATTGAATATTTTTTCTATTTTCTCGAAAACGGTGAGTCGTATTGAAAAATTTATAAAGATAAAATGTGTTTAGAATATTATTTTACATAAAAGTTCCATACATGAAAATCCAGTTGGACCACTTCTTCCCGCCTCCCCTATACAAATTGAATATTTTTTCCATTTTCTCGAAAACGGTGAGTCGTATTGAAAAATTTATAAAGGTAAAATGTGTTTAGAAGATGATTTTACATAACTTTTCCACATATGAAAATCCAGTTGAACCACTTCTCCCTCCTCCCCTATACAAATTGAATATTTTTTTCTATTTTCTCGAAAACGGTTAGTCGTATTGAAAAATTTATAAAGGTAAAATGTGTTTAGAATATGATTTTACATACTTGTTCTATACATGAAAATTCAATCAGACCACTCCCTTCCCCCTCTCCTATGCAAATGGATTTTTTTAAATAAAAATTTTGTCTATAGAGTATTTGACGATTGGCCCTGGCAATAAATTGTAGCTTTTCTTATGTTTTAAATTTTATTTTTGGTTTAATTTAGTATTAAAGCCTACAGTTTTGACTAACTTTAATTTTAAAAATATTTAAATTCAATATATTATAAAAAGTAATTAAAATATGATGGCAGAAACTACTAAAGTATTTCCAATAATTCTCATGTATTAAATTCTAATCCGAAATTGTATTAAAATTTCGGCACTATATAATTTTTGGATTGAAAAGTACACCAGAATTTTTTGTCAAGTAGATGTAACAACAAATCAAATTAACCGCTTCTAACAACCCTGAATAAAGAGTAATGTCAGGCATTATTTGTTAAATATAACACAGCCCAACTAACAAATCATTAAATTTAAAAAAAAAAACAATATTTTTTACAGTTTGCAACATTTTTCTTTCCATTTGGAGAAATTTTCATGACAAGAAAAATTTCCATTTAAATTGCAAAAAAATACAGTTTTTAAGCAAAATACACCAAATAAAATTTTATTGATTATTATTTAATCACTTTCTAGCAATAAATTACATTCAGATAATCCAATCATAGAATGTCCGAATCAGCTTAAAACTTTCCACCATAAAATTGATATTCTTGGATAATTTGTCATCCGGAATCCATTTCCATGCCATATAAACTAAGCAGTTAAACATCGATTTTCGGAATATCTTTTGAATTTATGCTATACGAGTCGAACAAAGTCAGCCAACAAAGTTTATAACCGAAAGTAAACCGAAATTGCTGCTCGGAGTGCATTTATGTCATCCAGTCAATTTGTTCAACTATCTTCTCACTAAATTTCACTCCCTTTTACACAATTGTGGCGTTTCCCAGAATCCCATCCAACTCTCAAAGTCTTTAAGTTTATGTACTTCCCAATACTTTTTACTGTAATAGTATGTATTTGTGTATCCATCAAATAGAACATTTTCAGCTATAGTTAGCAGAATTTTGCATTATATAACCGACGATAGTCACTTCAAAAATTCCTTCTTTATCCAGAAACTTATCCCGGATGTCCTGAAAAGTCTCTCACAATGTCTTTAACTCACACCCCTGTCCTTTTAGTTATTTCCAGCTCATTAAAATCGAATTACAATAGAAATTTGTGTCTCCGTATTCCTGCTGAATTTCCTCAAAACATTTTGGGAAAAAAGCGGACTCCATGTCACTTTACTGTCATGGCGATAACGCCAACAACAAAAAAAACAAGAACAACAACCATATTTAGGGCATAAAATATGAATTTTCCGTCTGCCAACCTCGAATACAGACGACAATGTGATTCTGGTTAAAAAAAATACTAAATTTTCTATCGCAGGACGAAGAAAGTCCTGTCTGTTTTTCGCTGTCTTCCTCGTTCACAAAACGGACTACTATTCAGATTTAGATGTTTATCTGGCTACATCTTTTAAACCCTTGATCATACAGCAGTGCCGTGCGATTAAGAGCTAAATTTCGGTTTTTAGAAAAAAAATTGGATATAAAATTTTCTACTTTTTTTGCTTTAACACTCTAACTGCCACGTCAGTCAAAAAGACCTGACACCTAATTGTACGCAACGGCCACAATGAAAATTTTAAAGTCTTCGCGGCAACCGCAACGATTTTTTGTAGTTGCACACATTTCATGGTCTTAAAATAGCATTTAGGTATAATTTTGTTTCAATTTTTTTTTCTCTTAGTGTCTTTTTGACTCACAACTAAATATTCGAAACTGTCGTGGCCGTTAGAGTGTTAACGGTTCCTTCGTATCTCTAACGGAGATATCAAGATTGCGGTTACCTGTCATAAGACGGGCTTTAATTCTAGTTTCCTATAAGAAACCGCCGTCTGTTCCTCTTTCACGCAAAAACGGCTGAACCGATTGATTTGAAATTTGGCATGAGTGTCTGTGGTAGTTCTGGTTCAAACATAGGCATACGGAAAAGTAGCGCGAGTGGTGGGGGAGTAAGGGGAGGGGGTAAAGTGATTTCGAAACTTAGTTTTTGCGCTATGTTACTCTTTCGTGGGGAAACTACCGAGCCGATTGGCCTGAAGTTTAGTCTCCAACATAGGCCAACATAAACCATAAAAAAAATTTGAAAAAACTTAACCCGGCAACGACGGGTATGCAAGCTAGTATTTGAATAAAATTAAGTTTTTTGAAAATTTCTGTGTGTCTGTCCGTCTGTCCGTCTATCCGTCTGTCCGTCTGTCCGTTTGTCCGTTTGTCCGTCTGTCCGTCTGCCTGTCTCTCTGTCTGTCTGTATGTTTGTCTGTCTGTCTGTTTGTCTGTCTGTTTGTCTGTCTGTTTGTCTGTCTGTTTGTCTGTTCGTTTTATGAAGACGAAATGTGTTTAGAATATGATTTTACATACCGTTCCCATACATCAAAATCCAATACGATCAATCCCTTCCGCCTCTCCCATAAAAATTGATTATTTCATAGGAATTTGGTCTTTCCTCACATTGATTATTTAACAATTGCCCCCTGAGAATTGTAGTTGTTCTTATTTTTTAATAAGAATTTTTTTTAACCCTTAATTTATGAGGTGAAAATCATATGCGTAAATGATGAGGTGGTTTCCAATGGACTTGTTCTAATCACATACCAAATCCGTGCTTTTAACTCAGCATACAACACCATACTGTATGAAGGTACTGAAGATTTCAGAGTCACTGTGCTGAAAACATGAGAAATAGCAAAAAGAGAAAAGTCAATGTGGGTCCACTGGATCAATTAAGGGTTAAAAAAACCTCCAACTTGGCACAAAATGAACTACAATTGGGTTTGCCTGTATTTGGGAGTTTTATGAAGATTTCAGAAAATTTTTTTTATTCACTAATCGCGTACTATAAATCCATACGCGACTATGTTTGTGGGAAGGGAAAAATATTTTATATACTACCCGTAGATCCTTTGACAAAGAATTGCGGTTTTAATATTCCTCGATAAGAAAAAATCGAACACTATTGACATACAAATTTGTGGACGCGTTTGTATGTATTTCGAGATATTCACAGGAAAATTTTATTAGGAAACAAAATATTTGTACTGGGTCAGGATAGTAAAACCAAAGAAAAACTTGCCACGCACATATAAAATCTACTATCATCAATCTGTGTCACCCAAGCAGTATTCAAAGATGAACACAAAAAGCAGACTAGAGAAAAAAATCATTACCAAAATCCTCCGAAAAGCCGCAAAATAGTCAAGAAAAAGGAAAAAATAAACAACGTCTTTAAAAATAGGCTAAAAAAATTTTACTTACAAGATTTCCACTTATAGTTAGGGTGACCACCTTTTTTTTTTTGTTAATCTAACGAAATAACAAAATTGTATAGAAAATGAATCTTCATTTGGACGAAAAGAAGCCAATCAATGTGCGCCGCAGGACATATTCTTAAAACAGAATGCGGCGCAAAGATTTAAATCAAGATCTGCACAGTTTCAAGCGAAACTTTACTTCATTTGTCCGTTCTTTAATAGCAAAGGATATTATAAAAACAGCAATGAACACCAAAACGCAGCAGTCGAAATTTTTTGAGATGCATACGACTTTTTTGAAAAAACGTTGAAGAAATGCGCCGCAAGCGCATTTAATATAATTCACAGCAACCTTTAGCCGAAATACAGTATTTACGGATCGCTTTTTCTATCATTTGATAAATTATAACACTAAATTGGAAAATCCAGGACAAAAGTCTAGTTTTCGGGACGCCGGGATAAAAGTCTAGTTTTCGGGACTCCGAGACGCAATGTCTAAATCCAGGACTGTCTCGACCATTCCGTGATATATGGTGACCCTATTTATAGTGAAATTTCAAAACAGAACATCAGAAGAAGGAGGGGTGGTTTTATTATATATGTGCACAAATGAAAGCTCAAATCCTAATCGAAAAAAAAACTTTTTTGTCCATAAGTGAAAAGCAAAAACGAAAAAAAAACTGAAGTAAGATGGCAAGAACAGAAAATTTAACGTATATAAAACATCTTATTTAATTAAAATTAGACTGAAAGACACTATAGGAATATTTTCTCATATCTTAGATGTTTGCCTGAATTGAACATAACAATATTTCACTGTTATTAGCATTGATTTTTTTTTTCTTTTTCAAGTTAACAGCATAATTTGATGCAAAATTATCACACGATTATGTAAACCCCGAAAATTTTCCGATGGAGAGAGATAGAATATTTTAACACAGCCGAAATCATTATTTTTGAAGTGTGTTTCATACAAAATTTAAAAAAATAACCGAAATGAAGATATTTTTTCCATTTCTTCACATTTTCTTATCCGTTTTTTTTTTGTTATGTTTTATAGTCGATAAGTCTGCCCAAGAATTTCTTTTCATTTTTCTTCAGATACTGCAAATCTGCTTTTTCCTAGAAAACGATTTAACCCCGAGAATTTTAAGACTTGAACGAAAAGAGGATTTGGTGTGTATTTGCATAATTCTTTGTTGGATGTACTTTTCATATTTTTGATAAAAAAAATTTAAACGTTCTGTTCTGTGAATACAAAATTTCAGAAAAATATTTTTCACAGAAAATGTTTATAACTTTTCAATTGATCTCATCCCAGTAACGGACGGGAAAGCTAAGTATGTTGTACTTTTCTTGGAATTTTTGTTTCAATTTTTTTAGGGGCTGTTCACATCAGATATTTAAAAGAAACGACACTTTATGTGCAAATATTGGTTACGATTTTAAATTATCTCGATTTTGACAGTAACACACTCAGAAAAATGTCCAGGTCAACTTTTTGTCAGGTTAACTCTGACCGCTAGCTGGCTTACAGAGGTTTCCATTACATGACATTACATCGTCAAAATGCCTATCTAAGGTCAACTCGTGCAGCTTCCAATGCCCTACTTCACCTGCTGGTGGCTTAATTTCAGAATTTCTCCGACCACAGGTCAACAAAGTTTTACTTTCCCTCATGCAGGCGAACGCGCTCCTGCCCGAGGCCAATTAGGCCGTATGTAGGTCGTCGAGTTAGCCTCCACTTTTCTGAGTGCATGTAAATACTGTCGAAATCGAGATAATTTAAAATCGTAACCAATATTTGCACATAAAGTGTCGTTTCTTTTAAATATCTGATGTGAACAGCCCATAAAACACCTTGAGTTCATATAAGTGGGGTTTTCAATAGTCGCCTGTAACCTTAAGGAATTCCTACCAAGATTGCGGTTACCAGTCATAAGACGGGCTTTAATTCTAGTTTCCTATGTCGTTCACTGATCATAAATTTTTGGGAACACAGCTTAACGGTAAGTTGATAATTTTTTTTACAAAATTGTATGAATAAAATGGGATATAATGTTGAATTTTTTGATACAAAAACATTGAAAAACTCGAAACCTAATTGATGTAGAAAGTTGAAATTTGGCACAAAGCAGGCTTTTCTCAAAAAATACATTTCTGCCGAAAATAGGAAAAATCGAACCACTCCTTCCACCTTCTTCCATACAAATGTATAAGATCTTTGTGATTATCTCGAAAACGGTTCACTTTTGTCAAAATCGCGTTCCAGAGAGTTCTTGGGACGATAACAGCGCCACGTCACAATCGCTTATGGTTCAACAACAATGAAGGCGGCAAGCGGCAGCAGCGACGTCGGGCGGCATGGCGCCGCCACACATACTGCCGCGCCAGCTACAATGATAGCGGCACCGTCGGCATATGCTTCTGTCAAAATTGGCACGTCAAAACTTATTTAATTCGTCCGCTACTTCGCTCCATTTTTTTTACTTGATGTCTATCCTTTTATATTGAGGATGGGCCAAATCGTAGAGCATTGGATTTCCTTTCACGAACTCGATTAATTTTTTCTCCGTTGTCGGCATCTTGCGAAATCAAAACGTCAAAAAATCTGCATAAAATGTGGCGTCGAATGTGGTGGTTGTCACAAAACAACGAAGAAAAATCGTCATAGAATGTGGCGCCGAATGTGGTGGTTTTCATAAAACATTTTGGGCGGCGGCGGCAAGTTTGGCTTTGTTTCAAACTCGGCGGCGGGAAGTTTGGCTTTGTTTCAAACTCGGCGGCGGCAAGTTTGGTTTTGTTTCAAACTCGGCGGCGACGGAAAAAGTGCGCTGCCGTTGCCGCTGTATTGTAGCAGCTCTCGTTGCGCTACATTAGTGCAAAAAAAATGCCGCCTGCCGCTGCCGCTGCCGCTTGCCGCCTTCACTGTGGTTGAACCATTAAGGTTTACTGGTAGAAATCGAAGGTGTGATTTTTGGCCGAATCGGTCGGACTCTGAAAATTTTACACAACTTTACCATACACTACATTCCAATCGGAATGACCGTTGATGGGTTACTGCACAACTTTACAAACCATTTTCTAGAAAATGGGGTTTCGATGAGAAGGGAAATTAAAAATTGAGAACCGTGATAGCGTTTTTCAGACTTAAAATTTCTTATTGAATTAAACATAAATCCGTCAACGCCGATAAACGCCCCGCCGATAAGACGACCGGTCAAAGAGCTGATTTTATACTTGTATAAATCACTAATAACCATTAAATTCGCCATAAATGAAAAAATCCTTTTTTCTATTTTCCAACCTTTCCCTGAATTTTCAATCATTTTCAAGTAGCTTAAAACACGAAAAACCCATATTTTTATGAATAATTTTAGATATTTTCATTTCTATTTTGATTTTTCTTGAAGCTTTTTTTATGTAATCTATTTATGTATTATATTAATGTTTTATATTCCTTTTCTCGCTTGGTTTTTGCTTCGCCTCATTATAATTAATGAGAGGCTTTATATTAATCTGCCTTCTAGAATCATAAGAAATCGTTTATTATTTCTTAGTCTCTCTAATATTCTTGTATTTGCGATACGCTTTATGTCGGTTTCATTAAGCTTCATAATAAGCTTTAAGTGTTATGAGGAATTTTTTTATGTGTTTATTACCATTTCCTATCGAAGTGAAATGAATTTATGATCTTTTAAACCCAGGTTATATTTAGATCAACAAAACTTCTATTAAAAATTTTTTGCCAGGGACTTTAAAATGTTTTTGTAAAGTAAACAAAGCGATTTAGAAACAAGCTAAATTGTATCATGGGAAAAAACAACATAAAAACAGACATAATCCCGATATAATAACAGAGTAGGTATCCATGAAATCATTCAAAAAATCAACAAGTTTTTTCCTTCAAATTAAAAATTAGATTTTGAGCTTGTTTATGGCTTAGGATTCCCATTTTCAATTATTTTCCTTCAAAATAAGAAAAAACTCATGAATTTTGAAAAAATAGCGATATTTTCAGAGGACCTTCAGTACAAACACCAAATTTTTACTTTCGATTCGAGAAATTTAAAGCCCCTACTGCAAATTTTATTTACCTTGCCGTTGTATCTATCTGTCTGTCTGACTGTCAGCCTGTCAACCTGTCAGCCTGTCAGCCTGTCAGCCTGTCAGCCTGTCAGCCTGTCAGCCTGTCAGCCTGTCAGTCTGTCTATCTGTCAGGGTCAAATCTTGCAATCTAATTTTGACCCACTTCCATTCATCCGATTGACTTCAAATTTTGCACAAATACGTAAGTCCGGTGACAATACAATATTTTCGTCCTCGTAAGGATAACGGAAGGTCCTATAAGGATAATAAGATTATCGTTTTTCTCAAATTTTCCAAAAAAAAAAATCCATCGGGGGGTTTTTGGAGTCGCTGTGTTCGATTCTAGGGTCAAAAGCAAAGATATTTTACAATTGACTTTAGTTGATCAGACTCTCGAACTTCAATGTGTTTTTGTTAGTCCCATCCGCCCTATAAAATAAAAATTAAAAAAGTTTTTATTGAAATAAATGCAATAAAAGAATAAAAAAAATTTTTTGGTCACTGTGTATCAGAAAAGAAACGAGATGGAAACATTAAAAATAAAATAAATTTTTATCTCGCTTTTATTTCTATTACCCAGTGACCAAAAAATCATTCTTTTTCTTTTTAGTGCATTTTTTTAAATAAAAGTTTTCAAGAAAAAATTTTTTTTTTTCAATTTTTTTTTATTTGTAATAAAAAAGACGACCTGTGTGCAATTATCTCAACTTTTACTTGCAAAGGAATTTTATATTTACTGTAATTATGACTAAAGTTTGTTTAACGAAAGTTTTCTTCTTTGCTGGTTTCTATAGAATTTTCCAAGAAATAATATTTATACCCATTCATCTAAAGATGGTAATTTCTCTTAATTTATCACATCGTGGCTGGAATATTTTCTAAATTGTGTCATAAGAAAATTGTCCGTAATTGCCAAGACGATGAAAGATATTTAAACCAGACGAAGGACGATAAAAAAAAATGGAAATTTTTTCACAAATTCAATTTAAAAATTTCCCGTCCAATGTGACACACTTTTTGTACGTCCCATCAACACCATTGTGTGGGGAAGTTCTTTGATTTATTTTTTGTTACTGTAGTGGTAAAGTGTTGAGTTGTCGTTGAACTAGTTTTCCGATCTATTCAAAGTTCATTTACATCAATTGTATGATTAAAGTGGTATAAGTGAAGTACACTTGCTAGTATTGACGTGGTCTTCAACATCCGGCACAATTTCCGGACACTTGTAATGAAATACTGAAATACCTTCTAAGGTACATACAAGTTGAAATGCAGTCTAAAGTTGGTCTTTGTACTCTTTGCCACACGGTATTCCATCTTTCCTCTATTGGGACAAAAACCCATTTTATGCTTCCTTAATGTTGTCTATGCAGTATGGATTTTGTACACCCAAGTGATAATACGAGTTCTATTACTCAAAGCCGTCAATTTATCTGGAGTTTGAATTCGGTTTGCATTTGGGAAAAGTGGAAACTTTATCAGGACTCCACAAGGACTCATGTTGAAAGTTGATTGAATCAAATATGGAGTTCACATCATTCCCATTTCGTTGCCGGATGGTGGTTAATCGTACATCCGGCCAACATTGAACTTTTCAATGTTCAAAAAGTAAATCCAAGTCGTTCAAATTCTGGGACATATCCCAACAGCTGGAACCAAAGTTTCTAGGGTCAGGGGCCTAAGAGGTCGTCGGGATGATAAAATTCAACCATTGAAATTGATTATATTAGTTCCTTTTGTGGTTGGTTACTTTTTGAATTTGCAATTGATTAATGGAACATGATAATTAAATGCGGATATGAATAGAGACATTGAATGCAATTCAAATTTTTGTGGTCTATCTCGAATTCGGCTATACGTGCTTTAGGAAATTCAGATATGGGAGCTTTATTGACATCCCAAATAGCATTTTAAGCAGCAAATATGGTGTTTATCCCCATATTTCGTCACCATGCAAATCGCGGCGATAAGTAATTTATGTCGCGGCCATGTCGTAGTTGTGCCAATGAGACGCGCAACGACATCCATAGTGGGGAACACTTTTCAGCGGTTTGCGGCGCCGCAATTACGACGACAGGGACAAAATTAGTTGCCTCAAGCTTTATGCTAGCGTCATCTGACGGCATTATATCACACAAATATCGAGCGGCGTTTTCTTTCTCCCTCGAATGCTTAGTTAACTTGTTGAGTGAACAGAGATGAACAAATAAAAACGTAAACAGAAAGCGAACAAGAAAAATCTAATGGCGATAAATTAATGGATACTTTTTGTGGAGCATTATTTTATAATGGACTTTTCCTCCGATTGCATGTCGTGATTTTAGTTGCAATTAAAAATTTTCGACAATATTGGATCTGAAATTTAAACAGATTTTAATGGGCCATCAAATTATTTAGTTTTTAACGAAAAATTTCTTTAATTTTATTTTACCGGTCAAATTTATTTTTCCTTTTGCAATGAAATTTTGATGCCAATAAAATTGTGCTGTTTCAAAAATGTCTGCTATCCACTTTTTATGCAATATCCATCAGTCATTCGCCTGAAATAAGAAATTTAATTCTCGAAGCGAAATCGTTTCCATCAAATGTCAGTGAGAAATATGGCGGCTGAAGGCATCAATTTTTTTTTGGTGTTTCTCACACGGGGAGCTTTAATGAAACTTTAGTGGCAGACTATTTCGACCCGAAAACCATCAAATGCTGCTCTATCGCTGCAGGAATTTTCATGAAGCGAATGTTGCCCCAAAGACGAACCGTCGATCACCAATTTCCCCACTAAAGCAATTGTGGCTTTGCAGACGCATTATTAATCGGTGCGACGCGCTCGTCACTTCTTTCGCTTCTTTTACGCGGATGTGAATTATAGGTGTAAATTTTTAGCCCCGATTGCGTAAATTGCTGCATTTTAAAGCCGCAAAGAACAAATCTCATGTTCCCGTACTTTTCGATGCTATTTGGGATATTATGCTTGGGCAGTTAAAGCTTAGGTCTTTAGCTATAAGTATTTTGAATTGTAAGTCATCCCTAAAAATTTGAGGCAAAAAACTTGTTTAGGAAAGAACTGGTGGTCAATTGATTTCAAAAACGAACCCTGATAGCCCAGAATTTAAATTCTTCAATAAAAAAGTACTTCACAGACAGGTGAAAATTTTCAGCGCGCAAAGTAAAGTATAATTTTGTTGTAAAATCATTTATGTCCCAAGTGGACATTTCCAATAAAGTTTTCTCGGAATTGTATGAATAGGAAAAAAATCCCGTTATGAGTTTCCCACGGACAGCAATGAAGTAATTCATGTTATGAAATATTTACGTCTTTTATGGAATATTTCATTGCAAATTTCATACCCACTATAGAGAAGCGTTATAATATCTTAAAGCTCGCACTACAAACAATATACCGACGCGACGCTAGAAGAACATCTTGTTATATGAAACCAAACCTAGAGAACTTTCAGAAGCCAAAAGGCTTTTGCCTCAGCAAGATTATTTGCTCCACTTCAATTCAGTTCCCTGCCCGGAAACAGCGATGTCCCCCTACTACAATTGTAGTAAATCTACTACTATTTTCGCCGTCAAAAGCCTTAGTGCGTAGTAAATCAAATCTACTACTATTTTTTGTAAAATACATGAATCAACCAAAAAATTGTATTATACATGTTAAATGTAAAAAGCTTCTAACGAAATTAAATATGAGGCAGCCAATACAAAAGAAGTTTTTAAATGTCATTTTCAGAACTACAACAGGTTTTTTGTTGATAGAATTTTGGTATGCTGAATAATAAAGCTATTTAGCTTTAGTTATACAAATTGGTATATCGGCATAGGTAGAAAAGGTTTTTTTTTGAAAATCTGCTACTATTAGTATCAATCTACTACTATTTTTGGTCCAATATACTTCTCTCCTAAGGCAAATTGGGGCCATCCCTGCCCGGAAAGCATTAGAAGCTTTTACGAAAGAGAAAAAAGAAAGGTAAGACGTTTTCTGTGCTCTACTTGTGTGAATCTTTCACTTTCACTCACAAATGTTATACTCACGAATGAAATTCGCTCAAAAGCTTTATCCACATCGCTCAGCCAACTCACCTAAGAACTTTTGTCGGCTGATCGTTTATGGGCACAGCATAGAGACAAACAAGGTATGCCGTAAACTCGAATCTGACGTTTTTTTGCAACGTCACTTGTGCCGATTAGTTCGTCAAGTGCAGATGGAATTTTGTATTCTGGATGGTTTTTTTTAAATTTGTGCGATTTAAATAAGATATTTGTAAATTAGTAGACTGATTGCATTAAATAGTGATCAATAAACATAAAAATTAATTAAAAAAAGTCGGCACAAATGACGTCACACCTGACTATCAAAAGTTTACAGCATACCTTGGTTGTCTGTATGCCGTGGTTTATGGGCAAAAAATCAAGCAAAGGTTTATACCATATCAATAATTTAGCTTTTTATTTATGACGTCAGTGATCTTATATGAAAAATTTCATATCTGATTTCAGTATGAAATTCATAGCATGTAACAAATTTTTTTGTCCAGTTTAATAATGAAATTCATATTATGAAACATGACTCATATAGCTATATGAAAATTATATGGAATTATATTATATAGATTCGATGCGTTACAAACGGTAGGGGAAGCTGGGGCACATTCGGCAGGTTTTTTTCAAAGTCATTTCCTGCCAAATTCGTTTGATGAATTTGAAAGTCTTGAAAATTTGTAAAAACTTTCATTATTTTACTATTAAATAGGAAATAGATTTTTTTTGTAGCTCTAAAGAAATATACGATTTTTACTAATTTTAAAAAGGAGGCCATTTTGCTGAATGTACCCCATGCCAGGGCACATTCGGCTTTTGAAGGGGCACATTCGGCGAATATACGTTATTTGTTTGATTTTACTAATTGAAAGACTATTAGATTTGAATTCATTTTATTAATTCTTTAAAATAAAATAAAAAATAAAAATTCATTACATATCACATACAAGAATGATTGAAAAATCCTATTTCACGAAATAGTTATCGAAATTTATATTAAAAATATATTATGTGGAATATCGAAATGTGCCGACAGGATTCATTTAAATTCAATCTATAATTTAAATTTAGTAATTTAAATTCAATCTCTCTTCTTAAAATCACGGATGTATTCAATCTCACTTCTTAAAATCACGAAAGCCGAATGTGCCCCAAAAGTGTCAGCTAAATGTTTTCAGATTTTTTATCTAAAATACTGTAAATTAAAGGGCATTCTACTTTCGGGATTGAAACTTAATGTTTTTAAATGCTATTTGCGCGAAATTTTTTAAGCGTCGGACGAAATTGACTTCAAAAATTCCTTACGCACCTGCTTGGGAAAATTACATCAAACTTCCGAAAAACACAAAAATACCTCTTGCTCTTCTGAGCGCCGAAATAGAACTCTCAGACTTTATTTAAATTCAAGTTATTGCATTATTGTGCATTTACGTATTTGATCGCTCCTTTCTGAAGCATTCTTGATACTGAAAATGGCAATGCCGAATGTGCCCCTTTGCCGAATGTGCCCCAGTTTCCCCTACATTAAGTTTTCTAACGCATCGAATCAATCGCTGCACACAAAAGAAACTACACAAAAGATATTGATTTTCGCATGTCCGTCCGACTTTCGTCGTTTTTTTTAAATTCGTTTTCCAGGAGTAAATTCAGAAAAGTGTTCTTAAAACATGCGACCATTGGTGATTTCAGACTTTTCTTTTGATATTTAGTCACGTTGGGAATAGACATTGACCCATAAAAATGTTAAAATTAATGACAATAATTTGTTTCACAGGTGAAAACTAAGGCGAACGATTTAAAGTTTTCATGAAAAAAAAATTCTCATCACCATCCTCTGTATTTTTTTTCTACCTAACCTTTTTGTTAGAATGAGGCTTTCTTTTTTTTTGTAGATACATTTTTTTACAAATAGATTGGGTTGTGTAGATATTTACCTTTTGTGCTGTTAACCTTGCACTTTGTTCATTTCGCCTGCCATGTAATGTGGCTATTTTACGGTTCAAATCAGGAAAATCTACTCAAACGGGGCTATAGTTTTCATCCAAGACCGGAAAATAAGAATAGTCGGAAAAATGTTGAAAAGCGTTCACCAAACGATAGAAACGAAACATATCCTGTATGAAAGTGAGTGTGAATAGAGTTGACTTTATATATGTTTTATTTTCCCTTTTTTATTGTGTGAAGTATTATTGGTTAAAGGAATATACCATATATATGGTATATGTGTGTGTGTGTAATGTATAGATTTGGATTTATTCCATTGTGATTTATTTCGTGTTATTTTTTTGTTTATTCTTCCTCAGTATTGTGGCAGTGATATTTTTTCTTCCTGATTTTTGTCTTGAGTTTGAATTGAACGGGTGTTCATTTCTTACGTTTTGTTGAGATTTTTTCTTCTTTTGTGTTTTGCCAAGAAATAGTATTTTCTAATGTAAAAATGTTTATTTATATTCAACTCGCTGTGTGTATTTCGTATATTGCTTTTATTTCTCGCCTTTTCTCCCAAAAAAAATTTTGATATTGTATTGTCTTTTCTATACCACATTCACCTTTCATTGGGTCAAAACAAAAGCGGCGAAAAAGGGATGAAAAAATTTATCTTGTGGGGAAAAATGTTTGGTGGGCGAATAAAAGGGAATTTATTTTTTTGGTGACATCATTCTTAACAGAAAAGACAACTTCTATTCAGACATCGTCGTCGGTCGTATACCAGCAATGTATATTTCCCCCGAAACCAAAAAAAAAAAAAATACCCGGGAAAATTGGAAAAGTCTCATAAGATGAAGAAGTTATAGAAACAGTAATATACGGAAATATTATGTAGCTATATTTATATTAAAAAATATATAGCCAGTTGTTTTTACTTTGGAGAGATCAATGTTTAGTCTCATAATGGTATTAGATAATGTCTGATGATAAATTTTTATTTGCGCGATAAATTTATATACGTTTTTCCCTGTTTTACCGCTGTTTTATTTGTCATTTTAAATGGGTTCTCATCCGGTTAGACGGTAGAAAATTTTATGACATATGCTGAACTTGAAACTCTAAGGCCATCCCCAAACCAGCCCAATCCAACCCTCGGCTGTGATGATTTTTCATGGGTTTTCCTTTACCCGAAGATTATTTCTGGTTTGTTTTCTTACATCTGACAGAAATAAAAGAATAGGAAATATCATATATGTAACAAACAATGTTTTATATAAATATTATTATGGGACTTACTTTAATGCTATGAGTTTGAAGGACGGGTTGAGGACGGGTATGGATAGATTGGCCCCGAAATGGTTCCGTTGAAACATAAAAGTATGACAAACGTAACAACAAAAGGTACTTGATATGACGGGGCTAAATTAAAGGAAAATTGTTATTGACATTTTTTGAGCTATAAAAACCATTTTCTTATTTGAGCCTGTACATGAGAATGACTGTCAGGATAGAAATTTTCGTGTGTTTTGTTGGGAATTTGATGCATGAATGGCTGGAGGCTGGAGGCTGGATGACTTAAATTGTATACCAGCGATAAATTTATGAGTGACTGTAAAATTTCACTTCAAAGCTTTTTATTTGGCATAAAGCCTTTTAAGAGGTTTTTTATCATCCCTTTTTAAATGTATGTCTGAGCTGTGTTTACTTTAGTCAGTTGAATTTTTTTTTTTTGTCTTTCTGGAATTGTGTTGAAGTAGCTGTTAACTCTGTTAAATTAGGAAATATATGGTGTCTATGCAATGTTGTCATTCGGTTGATGTTTTCCTGGAATTGACAAAACTAGGATGAATTCGGAGGTTTTCACGCAAGAGACACTTTTAAAGGTTTTTTATTGCCCTAACACATAAATTTAAACTTTTGTATCAAGCGAAATTTATTAATCAGATCCTGTAAGTGATTAGATCGTTAATTTAAAGTGACCAAATATACAATTTTTAGAAATTTTGTACTCTTTTTTATTTATTTACACTCATTTGAATTTTTTCAGAGTCTTAAGGGCTGTCCAGAAAATACGTCACACTAATTATCGTGTTTTGGAGCGCTCCCGAGAGCCACGCTTTTTTTTACGATTTATGTATGGGAGTTAATACCGCCATCACATTATCAGTCATCTTCCCCCCTCTCTCTCTCCCCCTCTCCCCCTCTCCCCCTCTACCCCTCTCCCCCTCTCCCCCTCTCCCCCTCTCCCCCTCTCCCCTTTCTCCAGTAACACAACCTTTAATGTTAAACGTGTTTTATGGATGACTCCTTCACGCCAAATCTGGTTCTATAACCCCAAATTGTGGGTTTCTAGGGTCGCTAAACCCGATTCTGAGATTAAGAAGTCTGTAAGGATAACGGAAGATCATGTAAGGAAGACGTCAAAATCTTTTTCTCAAATTTTCCGGAAAAGAATTTCATCCAGAGGTTTTTGGAGTCGCTGAATCCGATTCTGGCGTTAAAAAGTCTGAAAGAACAGCGGGAGGTCCTGTTAGAATGATGTGATTACAACACAAGCTTTAATATTTAACGTATTTTATGGATTAGTCCTTACTGCCAAATCTGGTTCTATCGGGTCTTTCAATAAGGACATAACAATTTTGTATTTAAATAAAACACCGAATAATTGAGATATCGGGCTGAAATTTATTCCAGGTGTAGTGGACATATTACATTTAAGTATGAAATTCGATGTCGTTCGTATGGCCACCGCCAGCGCGTTTGCTGATTGATTCTTTGGAGCCAATTTTCCACCACTTTTCCACACATATCGGCCGGAACGTTGGCAATTTCGGGTTCGATATTGTTCCTGAGGTCCTCTAACGTTGTTGGCTTGTTGGCATAAACCAACAGCTTAACATAACCCCATAAAAAAAATCCAACGGAGTCAAATCGCATGAGCAAGGTGGCCATTCGACCGGACCATTTCTCAAGATTACACGATTACCAAACTTCTCCTTCAATAGATCAATTGTTTGACCAGCTGTGTGGTATTGCTCGTTCGTGAACTTCACCATGATAAAAATGTAAACCTTGACTGACGGTTTAGCATTGCCAGATAATAAAAAAAGTTTTAGGGTGCGTTTTTATTAAAATACAAAATGGTTATGTCCTTGTTGAAAGACCCTTTATAAGACCAAGTTTTTAATAGTAAAAATTTTCTGTGGTCAACAACAAAAAAAATAGTTCTTTAATGAATTTAATTTATGTAATATTTTTGTCAGTCCGAGACAATGTAAGAAGTGTGAAGGAGAACAACGTATTTTATGTGACAAAAATTTGAAAACATTATTTACTAGAATTTGAACCCGGCTTCACCCGGCTAAAAGCGTGAGAAACAAAATTCAGTTGGTTATAAATTAGATAGCCTAGAGTAGGGCTGTCCGTGCTTTTTTTTTAAGTTTTGTTTTCTTCGGAAAATGGTTTCAAAAATTAACAAAAAAATAATGAATTCCGGCATTCGGATCCAGTTTACCCTCTTACTCCCCTACCCAATTGGGATACTTTAAAATGGGGATATGTTAGAGATTGACCCAAAGAACAGCTGTTCTGCATTTCAGGCCAATCGGCTTGTTAGCTTTCCGCGAAATAGTAACATAGAGCACAAACTAAGCTTCGGACTCACTTCACCCCCTCTAGTTAGTCCCACCACTTCTCAGGTTATTTCAGTGGGTCTATGTTAGAGCTGGAACTTAAATGAAAATCTTTGCCAAATTTCAGGCTGATCGGCTGGGAAGTTTTCCCGCGAAAGAGAAATATAGAGGAAAAATCAAGATTCAGATACACTTTACCCCCTCTCCCTACTCTCCCCACCCCTTGGGCTACTTTTAAATGGAAAGAGTGACATAGAGGAAAAACCAAGCCTCAAATTCCGTTACCCCCTTCAGGGTTACTTTTCAATGAATCTATGTTAGAGCTAGACCCCCGGCAATCATCTATGCCGAATTTCAAGCCCATCGGCTCGGTAGTTTTCCCGCAAAAGAGTAACATAGAGGAAAAACCAAGCTTCAGATTCACTCTAACCCCTCTCCTTACTCTCACACCATTCGGATTACTTTTAAACAGAGAAAAAACTAAGCTTCGGCCGATTTTTTTTTAAATCCATTAAACAACAGACTGTAAACTTTTCTTGATATCGCAAAAGAAATACTGTGAAAACTTATTGTAAATTTTCATATTACATTAACTTCATAATTGCCCATAATTACTAAACAAAACTAAATTCAACGGATTGCTTTTAACAAAATAAACTAATTTCTCTATTTGTGCAAAAGTTTTAACAAACACTCACTAAGAATTTGTTTCATATTATATGATATTGAATTGTAATTAATAAATTTACAAAATCACACCAAAATGGCAATAGTTTCAAAACTAACAAGAAATTTTACTTTGAAATCTAAACATAAGTTTCCATAGTTAAAATACCCTTTTGAGGTTATGTTTTCACAACAATATGTGTTTAAGACTCGTTGCTCTCTCAATAATACCGTAATAATAATAATAATATTATGAATATAACATATAAGTATCGTAAACGAACACGGTAAATTAACAAAGTTTGACAACATAAGATGAAATTCGAAGACAAGTCAACCATTAATAATTAAGATGCTTGCGTTTTGGGATGAGATTTTACTTCATCTAGTCATGTGTGTGTGTGTGTGTAGGTTTGATATTTCCATAATTTTCATAATAATTTTGACCGCTTTACAGTTTGAAAATATTTAAATAGATATCTTGGTATATCTCTGAACACGTTTTAACTATAAAGTAGAAACTTGTGCGTTTATTTCAATGTTCAAAGTATTGTGGGCACTTTTTTACTTTCTTATACGTAGCATAATAATGTATTGTATTTATGAACAATTTTAAAATCTGACGGATTCAAGAATACAAAACGAGGGAAATTCGAATAAATTTAACGCTACTTTGGATTCCAGAATAGGCATGAATAAAATTTCCTACATTTTTGTCTTTTACTAGTACTGTTTATCTTAAGCCGTTATCGAGATATACCGTTATTTCAAAAAAGAAATCAGTTTTTAGCGATTATCTCGAAAAATACCGGGTTTTCGGTATTTCATTGTTTTACCGTTATCGAGAAATTTCAGATTTTGTCAAATTGAAATTCATATTTTTGTATAAACTAAATTTTTTTATGAATTGCGAAAGAATGTAGATTTTGTATAAGAAAGTCATGTGCTGTTCACATCAGATATTTTTGTTTGGGTTGCTATGAGGGTAATTTTGTTCATTGTACCTACCTCAACGCTACCAATGACTAGGTATGCCCTGAATTGAAATGATTTATTATGGTATGTCATCATGGCATCACCATGTCTTTTAATATCCTTAATGTTGGACAGAAGTCCATTAGTTAACCACAATTGAGCTGAATACGTGATGAACAATGGTCTCTGAAAATGAGAAAAAACAAAACATTATTTTTGTAACTATTGTATGATATTCAACCTGTCATTCTATTTCTATTCGTTCTCTCTCGCTCTCTCTGTTACTCTCTGTCACAAACTAGTAGAAATTTCACAACATTTCCTTTCACTCTTTATTAAAATCTCCACTATAAAAATATATTTTGACTCACTAAGGCTAAAAATGATAAAGTTTCTCGCATGTGTCAACACAGAATTTGTTAACAAAAGTAAACTTACTTACTACGGATATGGTTTCAGTGATGTCAGGTAGGCTTAACTTTGTATATCCCATTTCTATGAATAGCGGCCATATCAATTCAAGGCTAATATCAAGTTGTTCATTAATATTCGTCCAGCCGACTTCGTCATCATCAAATTGGACACTTTGGTTCCTGTAAATCACAATAATCCTGTAAATCACAAATAATAGAAAAACACCCACGTGCACGTCGACGAATAATGAAATTTGATTCAAGAATTTTATCAAAGCTTTTGATGAAACCCAAAAATAGCATCATATAAATTTGTTGTTTTTTTTAAATATTATATGAGAAAACATCAATTGTGATCAACACAAAACTTTCTTCTGCCATATTTAGTTTCGGAAAAATCATGAAAAAATAATATCCCCAGAAGAGACGTTAAACCCGTTAAAGGGAAAGTGTAAGAAATTTTATTTTCTTTAAATTTGGTTATATACATTTTTTCTCAAAAGCGCATGGTTTCCGAGAAATTTTCAAAGTTTTTTTGAAATACATTGAGAACCGCTAAAGATACGTGAAAACCGTTATATCAAAAAATATAGAAAATTTTATGTACTAATAAATTTTGTAATATATAATTTTTCCCAAAAGCGCACAGTTTTCGAGAAATTTTCAAAAAAATGTATTATTTAAAAAAAGTTCTAGGGGAGGTACCTGTTGTAGCTAACGTTAAGACCCGTCTCCCCTTTAAAAATATGTAGCTTTTTTGAGGCGGCCTAATGGACTTTAAAAACTTGCAACGGACTTCAAGACCGAAGGCGCTTTCATCGAAAACGTTTTTCGGATTTCTGAAGGCCAATGATTTTTCTTTCTTGTGGAAAAATCAAACAAAGAATTAAATATCATCCAATGCGCCCTAGGTGGAAAATCGTTGAAAAAATGCACCGCAGGCGAAACAAATTTACAACCCTTTAGATCAAGGGTCATCAAAGTAACTGTCGCTACCTTTACAATCACAATTTATAACCACTACAAATAAAAATACAGTTCAATGAAACACAACCTTCCACGGCAATGGCTTGACACGAACTGATTTAAAATGAAATGCGTCATGCTAATAATGCACCGATTCCAACTCAAAGCACGATTCGTTTTATTCCTGCGATCCGAAGCCGCAACACACAAGCATTACAGCACACAATAAAAGGTCAATTATAGTAGCTACGCTGTTAAAGCCAATCTGTGTGATGAGCCCGCCGAGCCACTAGCTGATGATGCCTGCTTTAGATAACCATTTGCGACTTAGGTTACAACCCCGCTTTTCATAGAAGAAGTGGCAGATCCGTTTATGTTACGGTTTCCTTGTGACCGGTCACAAAAAAATCTATTACAACTTGGTTACTTTGTGACCAGTCGCAAAAAAAACCATTACAAATCGGTTACATTGCAACCGGTCACAAAAAAACCGTTGCATATCAGTTACTTTGTGTTCGATCGCGGAAACTCGCCGGCCCTCAATAATCAAAAAACCACATCAAAATCAGTGGAGTGGTTCGCGAGATACAATGAAACCACCTTCGTTGGATACTTAATTTACAAAATTACTCATCCATAAGTACAAAATTTACAAGGTAAAATATAAGCACTAAAAAAATCAAAATATGTTTGAATAAGATAAACACAACTTTTTAAAAAAAAAAAAAAAAGCTAGATTAGCTATATTTAAACAAGATTATAAACACTTTATAAACTTTTGATTTGCTTTTTTTTTTTTGATATCTAAACAGTAGATACAACAGAAATAAACCAAACCATTTTGCACAGCGGAAATAAAAAAATATGATAAGAAATATCTATCTTAGACTGATCTACGTGCCATGATGTCATCTAAAATTGTTACATCAAATCCAAGATAACAAAACGTTTATGACTTATAAGCCGAGAAATTCCCATGGAATTCAGTGCTAGAAAGATCGAGTAAAAACCATGAATCAGAGATGATTCAATGGTTAAACACAAAATAGTAAAATTACTTTGGAAATCCTTAATGGAAAAGCTTGAAAAAATATTTAAAAATAAACGCTTTCAAAAAACATCTACATCAAAATATTCCAAACGATGATTGAAACTAAAAATTGCTACTTGAGCATACAAAGGTATTTCCACTTTGGGTAATTTAATTTTGTCCAAAATACTGGTAGATTTCAGTTGTCCTAAAATGATGAATAGACAACTTCAAGGCATAGAAATTTAGATGTAAACATTTATCTCGTACTCCTTAAAATATTATTTACTATAAGGATAGATAAAATATGTGAATTTGTTTATATTTGTTATGTGGTGATGGTAATCTGGATGAGAGATATTTTATGGGTTGGAAGAGAGATGGTCATTTCCCCAAACGAAAACAAAATTACCCATCACAGAAGTGTGGAAGTGAAGTTAAATGTTAAAGATAATCCATTTGTGCAAATATTTATTCAAGGCGATACATTGGTTAAATTTAGCTCAAAGACAAAAATTTCCCTTCCAGCATCACTACACTAGTAGGTGGTATAGTTGCTATCCATGTCTAATCTTTGTTTGTGTGACATTATTTTATACCGGAACATGAATTTGCATACATTGAAAATTTGCTGAAAAGAGCAATTACGTTTGAATTTCCCTTTCTAGTGATTTCGTTGTTGTTGGTCATTTAATTTGTTTGCTGGGTCTGCACCGAGATTTATGAGGTAAGGAGTTGTGTCGGACTATACGAAATTATCTGATTATTTATTTTGTAAAAATTAGTTGAGTTACATTTAATGCATAAATTATGTGGTGGTATCGTCATCCCTTAACCCTATTCCTGTCAGGCTGTGACTGTGAGTCACTATTCAATTTCGAACCAATATAGATGATTTAATACATGTTTTAACGCAAAATCAATTTAATGTATTTTATTATTGGTCACTACGCTACTGTTATATAGAATAAATTTTATGTTTTTTTGTTAAATTGATTTTGCGTTAAAACATGTATTAAATCATCTATATTGGTTCGAAATTCACAGCCTGACAGGAATAGGGTTAAATAAATTCATTTTCAAATGGCAGTAGCGGGAAAGACGCTTAGTTATTTGATAAAAGATCGTTTAATATTTGAAAAACAATTCGTAATTTTCCGGGAATATTTCAAAACTTCACAAAATAATTCACTTCAAAAATAGTTTCCTTAACAAAACATTTGTGTTAGAGTTCAAATAGGAAAATTTAAATTATTTTATTCATTTGAAACTCTTCTAGGTAGGGTGACAAATAATTTTTTTGTGCGAATCCGGGACAGATTCCGATGGTGAGCGGGGAATGTGGAGGGAAAGGGGTGGCGACGAAGTGTAAGGAAAATTTGAATGATTTAATTATTCGAAATTAATTGTGAACATTATTTTTTCAGACCCCGATCAGAGGGACGAGGGTTTGTTTCAATTTTTGTTTGTGATTTTAATTATCTGATAAAAAGTCTTCTGGCTGTTTTATGTTTTCAAAATCAGAGCTGGTGGAGCTGTGGAGAACCTTTGACTCCGACTCCGACTCCGTCTGCTGAAAGTCTAGAAGGCCAACCTCCAACTCCGACTCCTTCGGCTAAAAAAACAATAACCTCAACCCCCAAATAAAACATTGTTTTTGGTTGCAAAATATTGAGGTTTGGCCTAATTAGAGGGAAAATATTCTCTAGTGGCCAATGGTGGTAAACTAAGCAGTTCAGAGTTGGAGTCCACAAATTTTCTCCGACTCCGAGGCTTAAACTCTCTTCTGAAAATTGTCGACTTCGACCTCACTGCCCTGTTCAAAATTCAACAAAAATTGCGCCAAAAGCAAAACGTTTAGAAAAAAAACATCACGCTATTGAAATCATTTCAAGAAAAAGCACCGCAGACGAAATTTTTCATGAAAAATGCGCTAGAGGCCGCGATTTCTGAGAAAACTGCTCCTCAGGCGAAAATTTTTGTGTTAAAGCAAAAAATGTCAATAAATTTATTTCCTATAAATGTGGTTATATGCATTTTTGCATAAAATGCATAGTTTTCAAGAGAATTTCAAAAAACTGATTTTCTTCAGAGATCTAGGGAACCGTTAAAGTCACAAAAAAAAAACATTAAAGCACAAAATGAAGAAAATTTTATATCCTTTAAATTTTGTTACACTCATTTTTCCCCAAAAGCGCGTAATTTTTTTCAAAAACAAAAATCGTATAGAAGGTACCCGTTATAGCTATCGTTATACTTCCAAAAGTTGGTCGAAAACTATAATTTTTGTAAAACTTATTTAGAAATAAGTTTCAAGTCGCTAAGTCAAAGCCTCGAGTTATTTAAGATACATACAATAGACAGACCGACAGACAACTGATTTCGTACTGATCAGAAACTTTTTAACTGCCGCCGTTATCGAGTCGGTTTCCGTCATGGATTTTCCTTCCTTCTATAGAGGAGGAAAGGAAAAATACTCGAGAAAAAATTAGTTAGCGAAGAAAAACTGAGGTAAAAGTCTTAAAAGCTTTGCACCAATTTTCTTGATAATCCTCATTATTTACAAACTCAATTCCAAAACCCAACTTTTCCATATATTTCAACCATTTTGACACAACAAAATATTTAATACTTTCAGCAAATCCCCACGAAGACATAAAGAAATTAATATTTATCCAATTTGGCCATAGTTTCTTGAAATTGAAATAGCAAATCTCGAAAATCGAATAAAAATGTCAATATAGAAATAACCACGTTATTTTCCTCAAGGCGGAGGCGACAATAAAAGAGAAAATCAATTTCCTTAAATTGAAAAATAAAATAAAATGTTACAATCAACAAGGATGAAGTTTTGTATTCGCACCCTTGCAGCATTATAGCTTATTATAAACTTTTTGAATTTGTTTTTTTTTCTTTTTTTGCTTTCAATCGAACTTTTTCGCAACCTTTTTTATTCATTTATCGATCAGAAATACTTGAATAAATTTGAAGAAAAAATTTCAAAATTTTTTTTATTTGTTAATATTGATATTTGTGTTGAGGAGAAAGGGTGGGTGAGAAAGGAAGATGTCAAATAAATTCTCGATAACTGGGATTTTCGTCTGTCCTCGTCAACTGCGACTTATCGAACCTCCGCTATAAATTAAATCTCAAGTGTGAAATCACTCCTATGACATTTTTATTGAATTGAAAATATGTAATATTATGGACAAACTTTGGCAGTACGCGATTTTAAAGTATGTGTGTGTACTAAAGCGCATGTTTAGACTAAGCGTCAACCCAAGGTTTCCCGAGAGAAGGGGGTAATTCTCCCCTATCTCCCGAACAGTTGAAGCAATTTTGAAGTGATTTTCACTATACGTCCCGGATCTGAGCATGCTGTCCCGGCGTCCTATAAATTAAACTGTTGTTTATTAATTTAGTGTAGTATTTTCTTACTCACTCATAAAAAATTGACTTCGAAACCATAAAAATTTTCGCCTGCGGCCCTGATAACTTAGATATCACGTTATCTCGCGGATTTTCCTTAAATAAATTCACCTGCGGTACATTTTCTTAAATAATAGTATTTTTCTTACAATTTTGTGTAATATTTGAACCTGACGTGGTTTTAAAGATATTAAGTTCAACTAATCTGAAGATTTAGCTTAAGGTGCCGCTCCACACGAGAGTAAATGCCGGCAAAAACCTGTCGATAGCAGCTACTTTCAAATGTACATGTCTCTGAGAGTCGCTCGCAGAAACTCGCAAAAACTCGTGAGCTAGTTTCTGCGAGCTGTCAAAAGTGATTCTACTCTCTAGTAGACACGCACCCACTGAACTCTCGGAGAGTAGCTCGCCAGATAAGAACAGCGTTTGAATTTCGCTAGTAGCTCTCGAGAACTCGCCAAAGCAAGATGTCAAAAAACTCAAGATATTGGTCTTGAAAAGAGAAAAATTGCCGAAATCAACTCTCAAATGGACAACCTCCTGCGAGTTATTCTCGGGAGTATGTGATAGTTACTCGCGTATTTACTCTTTCTCATGTGGAGCGGCACCTTTAAAATGGTAAATGAAAATTTTACATTGGTACGAAAGATGTTTGAATATAAATTGCATAAAAATATATTTTTCCACACAAAATTCAAGATATTGGCTTATGATAATACTGCCCATGTAAAGAGAAAAAATGACAAATTGTAAAAAAAACTGTGAAAAATATACTTTCTTACATTTTCCGAAAAACCATAAAAATTGGCGACTTAGTCAAAGCCGCTATCGAAATATGGCGCAAACTTAAAAAAAACTACAGTAAAATTAAAACAGAAATAATAACATATGTTAATCCTGGTCACGCGAAAGTTAAGGCCCAACTACGATCGACATTGGAGCGCATATGTAGCTGCATATGTCATTTCCAGAATAAGAAAATCAATGTTATTACCCACAATAGACATGTGTCAAAGTGTTGCCACTTTCAAACTTTCGTTAAACTTTCGTTACGCATGAATGATTCGATACAAATGAAACTGGCGTATGAAAATAGTGAACATAACCTAAAATTTTATTGTGAATTTAATAATATTGTTGCCATATTAATTTCCAGTTGTGGTTAAATGAAAATTAGCGTCTATGTTGACAGCTATGTATGTCAACATTCGTTGGGAATTTGACATTAACATATGCGCTCCTATGTCTATCGTAGTTGGGTCTTTAGGGAGTCCAGCTCGAAAAAACTTGACGAAAGATGTCCGAAACAGCAAAAGTTCGCGTGACGTATTTTATGAACCGTCGCGTGCTTTACTACAGTTCGAATTTCTTATTAGAATTCCATTTAAAGTTCGCATATTGGCTCTTGGACTTTGCCGACTGTAATTTTTCTTATCCATTGAAAGGTACAGTCGCAAAACTGATACAACAACAGAGCTATACGTTCTAAAAAAACCTCCCTGAAAAATGTTCTAAAACACAATTTTTCAGCTTTCAAGGATACTTAAAAGTGCGAAAAATTAAAAGATCAATAAAAGTACAAACCCATTCGGTAATCCGTCAGCAACAAATGGCACATAAATACACAAAATTCCAGCAAAAACAATCACTAAATTTATCATAACTACGATTTAAAAAAAACTTAAAACAATTTGAATTTAAAGTCACGAAAAAATAATCGTTTCAACTCGAAATTACTAAAAACGATAACAGATACTTTTATGGAAGTCACAAGTGCACCTGGTATTCACTCTACTAAACGGTTACAGGTAAGAAATTAATTCACTTTGGATTTCATTAACATGACCGCGTTTATCTTGAAAACGAATCGATCGATGCAAGAGTCACCAACTTCATACTAATATTAACCACCTTGTTTACTATAAAACGATACTAGTTGCGATTTTTCCTCTCTGATTTGTCGTTACCACCGGGCGGCGGCAACTTAAATTAGTTACACTTGACATCGACCGATACAATTATAAAGATAGATAGAGTCAAACACATTACTCTTCACTTTAGATACACTCATTGTTAGTGATTATTATCTACTAGTGTAAGCGACATACCTGCAATTCTCACCGATGCCGATGCGGTGGCATATGAAAAGGTGTATCAAACTGTATTAACGTCACTTTGGACAGTAGCGAACGTTACCATATTATGCTAATAGCAATTATCTTAATGTGCTTTCCTTAAGCTTTCTTAATTGCCAAGAACCTGCAATAAATTCTTAACTGTGTGAAAAATCGGGTGATACATTACCGGAACTTGTCACCTGTTTGACTTTGAAGCTCTGTTTACATCGCCTCGGCTCGCATCTGTCAACAGAGCGAAACTTTGAATATTTAATTTGATGTCATGTTTAATGTCTATCAACGTAATAAAATATTTAATTAGTGTAGTAGTGATGAGGAGGGCTATAAATCTTTTTAAAATAAAATCACAATAGAAATAAATGGAATAAATTTAAAGCGAGCAACAAAAGAAAACAATCATAAATTGATTTGTTGACGTAGGTATATATTTTGAAAAGTACATGACTTTACTACGAAATGTAATACTCTTCGAGTCTGACGTCAGTCTTACAATTAATTCAAGATTTACATTGCATTTGATATCAGTATAATCGTTTTTGGTTTAACATAATATATTAATATACAAACTAACAAGCAAACAAGTCACAATTACGAGTTCCCTACGTAAAAACCATGATTTTACGAGACACAAAAAATTAATTACTTTTCTTTTAAAGAGTAAGGCTCGGAAAATTTAAAAAAAATTATTTTTTTATTCCCTTTTCTTATTATACACTAATTTCCCCACAGAATGCCACAAACCGCAGATCTCTATGACAACTAGAAGTGCTTCTAATATCCATTAAAAATGGACAAGGTCGAGTGTTACAGACCGGCCACTTGGTGACCCGACCCACCTACAACAATTACCCTTCCCCTCGTCCGATTCTGTTCTCATCTTCCAATCGCCACACATTACTTTCCAATTTATAAAACATTAATTTTATTATGAAACTAGTTATAAAACTACTATGGCGCAAACTTTTTGAAAAATAACTTTTTTGTTTTTAGCATCTCTTGGAAAGTTACATTTTTTTCACAAAAGACCCATTTATTCCAAAAGTACAAGACATATTGTCACAATTTTTTTTTATTTGATGATGGCAACGCTGGCTAACAAAACCGCTGTGGAAATGTCAAAACTGCCGCCAGTTTTTGAAATATGGAATGTAGACCGTCAAGAATTGTCACACAAAATAACAAACAAGTTTCACAAGTTTTGACAAAGACTTTTTCATTTTCATGTAGATAACAGTTTTTCTCGGAATAAAAAACAAAAATTTGATTAAGCTACGATAAGTGGTTTCTGAGAAAACGAGTCATTTCTCACCCATAAGACACCATGGAAAATAACCTTGCGGCCTTGCGGCCTTAACCTTGCGGCCATAAGCTAAAGCTTGTCCCACAACAACGCGCTACACGGCGCGGCGCGCTGACAGATAATAGTGTAAGCGGCACCTTCCCCCTTAGGAATTACTAACCGAAAATACTGCCAGCCTTACATTAGTGGTAAGGTGAGGGTAGCCCGTCATCACGGCTGTGAGGTGATTGAAGTGTTTATGAGTACACATACGGCGGAGAAAAGGATATTTGATTCTTTACTCAGTTTGTGATTAACCGTCTTGAAGTGTGGACCTTGACCCTAGATTTCAGCGATCTCACAGCTGGGGGCGCGATGGCGGGTTGACCAAGGAAATGGTAAAGTATTAAGAGTTTGTTTAACCCTTGGAGCACAATGAACGCAACCAAAACGCAACCATCACGCATCCAAATGTCACTTATGAGTTTATTTCACAGAAATGCTTTTGAGTGAGCACAGTGAACGCATTGAACGCAACCATCGACGCAAAAGTTGCCAAACTTTGAATTTTAACGCAACAAGCCTGCGTTGACAGTTCATAAAGTGAGGTTGGGGAAATGTCGTTCGAGGAAAAATTGATAGCCTTTGTGCAATAACATACAAATAACAAAGATAAAGACCAACAAAGCAAATTATCGCTTGAAAACTATCCATTTTTTATATATTTTTGTACTTTAGTTTACTTTTAATTTCTCTGTGTTTGTCTCACAACACGACGCTTCTATTGTGCTCAACCGCTCCTGAACTGCGTTGCGTGACAGTTCGAAGCGTCCTTAGTTGCGGCTTGGTTGCGTTCATTGTGCTCCAAGGGTAAAATAGTATAACCTACAGGTTTATATGAGTTGGTGTCTAATTGCGCGCTGATCAACCGCGGGAGCCGCGCCGCATCCGCACCGCGGAATATCTTTTAGAAATATCTTTTAGAAAAAGATATAAAAACTAGTAATAATAAAGGACAAAAATATTCGAAAACATATTGTTTTTTTAATTTTTGGACCAAATTATAAAATATTCAGGCCGCTAAGCCCAGAAAAACATTAAATACATAACTACGGCCGTATCACCTAATAAGGATTTTTCAACATAAAAACTTACCTGCGGCGAATTTCTTTCCATTTTTTGTTAGAAAATCAAAAAATTTTTGTATTGTTCGGAATTATGAGAAATATCTAAAAAGTTTACAATAGTAAACATAATTTTTATTTACCTGTGGCAGGCTTTTTTCCTCATTTTTTTTTAGTTTGCCTCATGCAAGTGTAATGTTTACCTGTCCTAAGCTAAATTATCCACGTCTCATTGGCATGCGCAAATTGAAAATATGTTATAACGTCGCAACGCCTACCTTAAGCCAACTTGTACAGTGATTATCCCAGAAAAGGTGAGTATTCTTACATGTAATTGAAAAGTTTTGCCAAAGACTTTCTCATATTCATTTTTTTATAGAACGCGAATCGACCTACTGTTCATAAACACAGATATTCCACAACTTAGTTCCAGTTAACATTTGTCGGTTAATTTAATCGATGTCAATTATAAAATTATTTAATTTAGATTACATCTCTAAATTAATGAATGCCTAATGAAATTCATGTAAAATGCTAAATCAACATCTCTGAATGTGCTTTTATGGCATCAAATTCAATCAAAATCAGTGAACCATTTCGAATGCGTCGGATGGAATTTTACTATCTGAAGGTTGTTTGACGTCCTATCAATTTACCAAAAGCCATGGACCATGTCCTAAATCTCTTTGGGGTGTCCCGTGTCGAAAACGAAAATAAATAATAATGAAAACAAAAAACGTCGAAACGCTGTGATAGAAAGCTGGCATAAAATCGCTGAATAGATATCAGGTGAATATTTGAAGCCACCATAGTCCAGTGGATTTAGGAATTTTTAGTCAAACTTCACCATCTATCGTTTCACATGCAGCTTTAGCTGCTGATGCCAAATTCGAAAAATTTGACTCGATGAAAAATTGAACGTGGCAATCAAATTCGTCATCTAGAACAGGAAATTAAAAGCCGATACAGAAATATCTGTGAATATATTCCCGATGAAGATAGTCCAACAACCTCACCAGAATGTTTTCAAGCCTCTTCTGTAGATACAAGCATAGATACAGATACAGAGTAAATACTCGTACGTTGAGTGCCCATGATGCCAGGGGAACAAACGTAAATCAATCGAACTTGATTCGATGCCACGAAATTTATTTTCCCGCTCTCTATATTGAAACACTATCGAATCCGCAACTTAAACAACATATATACGAGTATACCAACCCATATGAACGACTTTTCGAACCTTTGGCAAGGAACAAATTTGCCTACTGGCGGAATTTGTCCAGGTTTGCATGTGGATTTAGCCACTCAGGTGGAATATGTAAAGGTCATAAAGTAAAGCTATCTATAAATAATACTAATCCTAACCGTACTCAGAATGATCGTTTCAAGCTTTTAAGGAACTGAAAAATGGAAATTTATCTAAAATGTATGAAAAAAATGTTTTGTTCTTTGAAAATGCATTCAATAATGTGGAATTTGCATTCGAAACTATATGCGAAATTTTGTATAGTCCTTACAAGACATTCAGGCACTTGGCACACCGAATGCGAATTTGCATCGCATAGCGAAAAAGTTCAAACTGACCAAGCGATCTTATATTGTATGTAATCTACATGAGTTCTAATTTTGCAGAGACTGCAATTTTGGGGAGACCGCATTGTTATGTAATACAAAATTAGAGCTCATGTAGATGACATATGATATAAGATCGCGTGGTGAACTTGAACTTTTTCGCAATGCGGTGCGAATTCGCATTCGGTGTGCCAAGTGCCCAACTCTTCATTGGTGAAGTAGTGTATGATTAGGGTGACCAGATTTTATTTCTGTAAACCCGGAGATTGGTCGTGGTGAACAAAAATAATGTGACGAAAAGCGCTAATATTTTACCCGAAAATATTGAAAGAATCTGGACAGCAACTCCCATTGAACCATCCGTCGTTTGTGATACCATAACACATTTTTTTAAATTATTTTCTTTAAAAAAATGTACTAAAAAGAAGAAAATAAGTTTTTGGACGCTGTTTATCAGAAATGCAAAAAAAAAATAAAATATAAATTCGCTTTTCTTTCTAACTAGCTTGCATACCCGTCGTTGCCGGGTTAAGGCCAATCGGTTCAGTAGTTTCCCCGCGAAAGAGTAATATAGAGGGAAAACTAAGTTTCGAGATGACTTTACCCCCTCCCCTTACTCCCCCCACCTGTCGGACTACTTTTTCGTATGCCTATGTTGGAACCAGAACTACCACAGACACTCATCGCAAATTTCAAGTCAATCGGTTCAGCCGTTTTTGCGTGAACGAGGAACAGACAGACAGACAGACAGACACCAACTCATTTTTATATATTAGTATGATTAATTAATTAATTAATAATATGATAGAAAGCACCCAAAAAAATTATCGCCTCCTTTTTAGTACGTTTTTTTTAAATAAAAGCTTTTTTGTAATCTTTTTTGGTTTTTTTTTATAGTTTCACCCAAAAGCTTAGGGACCCTTTAATGCCGAGAAGCACAGCTCAGGGTGGTCGGAATAACGAAAGGAGATGTCGGCTTATGTCCTCCTTGAACTTCTGCTGGTTATAGTCCGGGGGGAACACATCGGATGGTAAATCATTCCAAAGTCTTGTAATTCGCGGAATGAAGGAATTCCTAAACTTTACTATACGAAAACGGGGAGGTTCGAGGAAGAAATCGTGCGCGCGTGCAGCTGCACGAGAGGGTCTAGGAAAAACATACCGTGGAGCGCTATTTTAAAAAAAAAAATAAAAATAGCGCTAGAACGAAAAAAATCATAAAAAATTGACGGACTGTTTACTTTAGAATTTTTATTTTTATTTCATTGGGTTATTCGGGGACTCACCGGAGTTCGCAACCTCGCGAAGCGTTGAGGAACTTGTCGCGAAACTACTTTAGTTGTTCATAAACTGTTCGCGAAAAGTTCTCGAAATTTTATTAGACTTGAAAGAGGAAATCTCATATTATATCCATCAATGTCGCATCATCAAAATGGGATGGACATTTAGATCTTCTTTGAAAACACGTGTTATTGGATTAACGTATTAAAAATTTCAGAGCTTTGTATAAGATTTCGCAACCTTGCGAACTAAGAATTATGAAAGGAAATAAAACATAATTTCATACTTCGCAGTATCACAAACGTTCGCAATCATTTGGAATTAGTAGAGGAAAAGCACATAAAAAATCAGCGAACAAAAGGAAAGATATTAAGAAAAAAATATAAAAGAAAAAGTAGAAAAAGAAACTCCTGACAAAAAGTAAAATGTTAAGGAACACGAATTGTTGGTCACATTTACGTCATAAAGAACCATTTGTATTGCGATTTATACTTGCTATCTCATATATATATACTTGAGCTACCTATATTCGGGAAAAGTGGGATTATTTTGCCAGAAGGAGAAATCAATGAAAAATAAACAATCAAGAGAAAAGTAAGTTAGGTCGAAAAAGTAAAAAAAAAAGTTCATTCTGAAGAAAGTAAATGAGGAAAAACGAAGAAAATTTTTTTAGGGAAAATGAAAAGGAAAATACACATCTCTGTTACTTTTCATCAAAATAAAAACGAAGCGACATTGGGAAAATATTCAGATGAAAAAAAAACTCTGGGAGATTGTGATAATACAGGTATCCAATATAATATATAATCTAACAAAAGAGATGGAAAATTCTAATGACATAAAAAAATATTACTAAATCTACAGGCAATGATGGGTGTGTATTAAATCTCTTTTATATTATTGTGACCAAACCTGGAAAAAAAACACCAAATGACATCATTTTGGCATGGGCGAATCATAAAGCCGATGCTCGACAGCCGTTAATGTGACAATTCTAAAGGAAAACCTCTGTTTTCTCCGTATATTTTTCTATTTAGATCACATTTCTTTATATTCATTTGTTCAATAATAATAGAAAAGTATACAGTTCGGAAAATCGAGGTTGGTGAACTCTATTAATGGTCAATTTTCCTGCAAAAAATTGGGGGAAAAATAGAGATTTTTGTTGCAGGTTATCCATTTAACTCTGTTAGAATTTTTCGGTACGGTGGTCATACGTCTTCGATTCGCCAGGACAATCCCGAATTGAGGCATGTTGTCCTGGCGTCCCGAAATCTACATTTTCTCCCCCGAAATTTTCGAGTTAGTCCCGAAATCGAAAATTTCCGCATTAGGTGCAGTGTTTTTATAAGTTTCTACCATGTCGTGTCGTTATTTTTAAAAAATCGACTGCGGCGCATTTCATTATAAAATTTTTGATTAGGAAATAGGATTCCCTATAAAGAATATGCCTGCGGTGCACCTTCTGTGAGGACATTCTAAAGAAAAACATAAGAAAAGCTACAATTGCCAGGGGCCAATCGGCAAATAAAGAATTCATTTGTACAGGAGGGGGAAAGAAATGGTCCGATTGGATTTTGATGTATAGAACTGTTACGTAAAATCATTTTCTAAACAGATTTTACCTTAATAAATTTTTCAATACGACACACCATTTTCAAGAAAATAGAAAAAAAAAGTATTCAATTTCCTATTCTAAACACATTTTACCGTTATAAATTTCTCAATATGACTCACAATTTTCTAGAAAATTGCAAAAAACTGTTTCGTTTGTATTCGGGAGGGGGGGGGGGGGGGGGTGGCGAGGAATGGTCCGATTTTGCCCGTTCAAGAAGTTAGTCTAGCCATTTACGAGAAACGTAACTACAGAAAATTTCAAGTCTCTAGCTCAATCCTTTCGAAAGTTATGGTGTTAAAGGATGGACAGACAGACGGACATCCGAAAATCAAAATCTTTTGTCATCCGAAACACCCTCGTGTAATTCATTTTTGTGTCCGATGATTGGTTCGATGCGTTACAAACTGTATACTAAATCTAATATACTTCTATATGATATATCATATAGAGTATAAAAATCGAAAATGTTTTTGGGGACTAAAAATACGATTTCGCTACGTCTGGTCTTCAGGAAAATTCGTTAAGGTCTTGTTAGAATATTTCAAATATCCTTTTTCCAATTTATTATCGGGAAAATCATTATTTTGGCGAATCTGATGTTGAACTTTCAAAATTCGAAACACAAAGTCCGGTAAGGGTAGCACAATTTTCTCAAAAGTTGTTTAGTAACTGATCTCTGGATTTTTTTCCGTATTTCTAAAACGGATACAAAATGCTTAGCGACGAGTTTATATTCTAGTAATATATATTTATGAATGAAATAAAAATGTCTTTTAAAATATTGTGCCATTTCTATCCTACCGGGAAAGATTTCAAGTAGACTAAAAAGATTAGTGTTGGGTATGTGAAAATTTGCAAACAATTTTTATATTTCCTCCTAAGATTAAATGTAATAAATCGCCATGTGTCAAGGATAATCAGTGTTTACAAAACAAAAAAAAACACGAACACGCACGTAGAAAAAATACTTCAGTACAAAACAAAAACATTCATTGGGCGAATAAAAAAATTATTCGTATTTTTTTCAAAGTTTTTTCTTAGGAAAAATCTATTTCCAACGATATTTTTTGTCTTCTGTTTTCACAATCCGAAAGAAGAACCTTTAAAAACGAAACAGAATAAATTAGGTATTTGGGAATAGTCATCCTTGAAATGTAGGGACATTTTAGGGCGGGATGCCTACCCATCGAGTACCCCCGCGGGTAAACTTTGAGTGCGGTCACTTGAGCTTATCGGTTATCCGGAAAAGGGATACGGATGTGCCTTCGATATTCTTGTTACAAGTTGATTTCATCTTGATAGACTATCAAATTGTACCTTTCTATTGTTTTCCCAAGAAATTTCTATTTCTTGCCCTTTGGGCAATGAAAGGAAAAAAAAAACGTAACGGAAAATTCGGTAATTTATGTATAGAATGAGGATTAATTTGGGACTATCTACATTACACCGGACAAACAAAAAAAGGACTCCAGTACTATCGCCTCGGACATTTTTTTTTCTGCCTTCCAGTCACTTGGTTTATTTACCTTGGGGATGATGATATGGTGGTGGATGTACTTTTTTCCCAAGCGCAAGAGGGGATACTTTGCCGTGTATGATACGGAAAAGGTGCCAACTCCAAATGGCTATCGGATGGTATTAAATGTTTGTCCATCGTGCGGATCAAATTAATTGAATTGGCAAAAGGGCTGGTTGGATTTTTTCCCCTTTTCACTGGGGCTCTTAAAACTCCCCCCTTTGTGGATAGGGAATGTAAGTACTTTTTATAAGTGCCCAGACCGACCAAAGGGAAGGCTGACCAAAATGGATCCAATGGGGTTGGTTTGATATTACAAACTGATATCGTTTCACAAGATTTTTAGCTTGTTTGATTGCGGTTCGCCTGATTCAAAGATAAAAGCTGACAGCAGAAATAGATCGGGACAAAGTGGCAGGGAAAACGAACTCAAGGGGAGATCTTGCGGTAGGACCGAACGAGCCACACTCAATATCGCAGTAATAGTTTGCTGTGAAATCGATTGGGTATTTTGTGGTAGTTGTGGACATTCAGATACAGGACTTGATGGGAAATTTATTTAGAAAATATTGTGGGATAAAAAACTGGTCAGCCCAGTTACGATTGCTGCACCAAAACTGTGCTCAAGTAGCATTTTTAGCTTCTCGTACAAAAGCTTTTAATGTGCCTGTCTACACGAAGATTCACTTTGAGGCGGCACGCCATTCATGAGGGTGAGGGACGCAGTGGGGAGGGAAACCAAAAAGAGCGAACGAAGTTTAGATTCACTTAAAATTATCGGTTGCAAACCGGTTTGTGTCTCGTTGTGCTTTTATTGGTCATTTCGTTGTTTGCTGTGGAGTCGTGCGCATCTGAAAATTCGGAGTTTTCTTCTTCAGATTTGCACAAAAATAGAGCCGTTGCTGATTAAGCATATAATAAACTTGTTACTGCAATTATTATATGATCCATATATGATCCATATTTTCATTAAATTTAACAAATTTCACTGCAATAATTTTACAACTGAGTTAAATTTTGAGGTTATTTTCATCCCAATGTCTTAACGTCAAAAAGGCGAAAGATTTTAGCGAATGAAAAAGGCGAACCGTGTGCACACGGCAACAAAATGAGGAAAGACGTGCCGCCTCAAAGTGAATCCTCGTGTAATCACACGCCATGAATCTTGCAAATGTTTTCTAATTTTGTATATAAAATATAAGAAAAGCTACAATTGCCAGTGGCAGGGGCCAATCGTCAAATACTCTATATGATGACAGACAAAATGTTTATTAAAAATAAATCCATTTGAATAAAAAAGGGGGAAAGGGATGGTCTGACTGGATTTTGGTGCATGGAACGGTTATGTAAAATCATATTTAAATAGATTTTGACTCTAAAAAATTTTTCAAAATGCCTCACCGTTTTCGAGAAAATTGCAAAACAAGCTGATTCAATTGTATGATGGAGGGGGGAAGGAATGGTTCGATTTTGTCCGTTCAAGGACTTAGCCTAGCCATTTACGAGAAACGCAACTATACAAAATTTAAAGTCTCTAGATCAATCCTTTCGAAAGTTATGGTGTTCACACGAACAGACAAACGGACAGACAGACGGATAGACAGACGGATAAATAGACGGACAGACGGACGGACAGACACACGGATAGACAGACGGACAGACAGACGGACAGACAGACGGACAAACAGACGGACAGACAGACGGACAGACGGACAGACGGACAGACGGACAGACGGACAGACGGACAGACGGACAGACGGACAGACAGACGGACAGACGGACAGACAGACGGACAGACAGACGGACAGACAGACGGACAGACAGACGGACAGACAGACGGACAGACAGACGGACAGACAGACGGACAGACAGACGAAAAGATTTTTGTCATCCTCAACACAGAATTTCTATTATATTATTCATTACATTAATTGAAGAAGTTTACTAGCAACGAAGGAAAAGGAAAAAAATCATACATAATAAAAAATTGTGTTTTCTTATGGAAAATCCAAGCAATTCTTGAACAAAAACTAAAAAGTTAAGAAATATACGCCGCAGGGAAATTTTTGGGCAAAAACAATTAAGAAATATGCGCCGCAGGGAAATTGTTTAAACAAAATACAGTCCAATGATTAAAATATAGAGATACGCAGGCCAATGCAAAAATTATATTAATTTTTCGTGCTTTTCCACATACGTATCGTAAAAAAAATCTTACTGAGAAGGATAGTCCATTTACTCCAATAAGAACATTTAGAATAGTTTTTCCCCAGATTAGAACAGTTTTTTTCCTCAGATTAGAACAGTCTGTAAAAAAAATTTCAATTTATCAAACAACTAAGCCTTTCCATTTTTATTTAATACCTCAGACATGAGTTTTTTACTTATATTAACCGATTTTAGTTATTTTGGCAATTATTTGTAAAAATGAATCAAATTTTTAAAGTATTTCGTGATCGTTTTTCAGCTCGGCGGCCATTTTTACACGTCCCATTGTCAGCTCTCTAGATTATAGGCTCTCTAGCGGAATCTAGTGTATATATCTGTGGTAGAAAGCACAAACACTTTATGTGTTTGTCCCGGCTAAAGCTTTTCTGATATGTCCGTCTTACTCTTGTGACCGTACAAATACAAAATTGAAAACAAAATTACTTTAAAAATTCTTAAAAAAAACTTTAAAAATATTCAATAAAGTTGTTTTTTGTTGCTTGGGTTTCCTTAACTAAGTTGTAGAAACAAAGCAGAATCTGTCGAGATCTAAAAAAAAACCCCCGGCCCTGCTTTAAGGATTGAAACCGAGCACAAAAGCAACAACAAAATCTGAAAACGAAATAAAATACAGAAAAGTATAAAAATAGAGGCAAAAAGTGGAAGAAAACTTTAGACAAGGGTTTTCCATTATAGAATGGATGGACTTTTAAGGATAATGTGGGCGCTATCAATCCGAGAAAATTCCGATATATTGTTTTCGTGGACACTTAGGGCCATAGCTTTGTGGTTATGATAAGATGAATAACTTTTTGAGAAAAAGGTTCAGTCCAGTCAATAAGCTAAATTAGGGACGAAACGGAAAAGAGGTTTTTGCCCTATTCTATCACAATATGCATCTATAAATTCAAAAACAAACATTCATCCATAATCTCGATATACAAACAACGTTCCGATATTAAGTGGAAAATTTTAACACGAAAAAAAAATCCTTTCGTTCACTGACCAAAGGCAATGTTTTTATTAGCATTCGAAGGAAATGGGAAATAAATTCGACTTTCCTCAAATAGATCCTTTCATTTAATATTTTTCTTTTTTTCTTTTCGTGTTTCTTCCCAAACCTTTTTTGTTTGAAATATGGGCAAAGTTCAATTTAAGATAGCTTCAAGATGTAAACGAGAAATATTCCTTCGATCACTTAGTAAGTATTTAAATTTTCATGAATATTAAATTAAATAGAAATTAATGTTCATGAAAAATTGAGAACTCGTCACATGATTTTTTTTCACGGAAATTAAAGAGACTGCTTAAGAAACTAATTAACCATGGACATGTAAGCGTAAGTATTTGAAAAGACTTCATCCTTATCAGCATGGAATGTCACGTGCACGGCTTTATCAATAAATTTGGGAAAAAATGCCTGGGGTCAATATTAAAAAGTTAAATTTACAAAAAGTTTCCACGTTAAAAAAGTTATTGTGAAATTTGGGGTTCTAAGAAGGAGACAGTAATTAAAAATTCTTAAATTTACATTGGTGAACAGATATTTTGTTATTCTGTTGACGAAATTATGGATAACGCCAAATTATCAATTATTTTTGAACGTTTTATCGTTGCTTATCATGAATCTGGAAGTAGTTTGGCCAGATCGGCTCTAGTTTTTGTACTCTATTTTTGGAAGCTTTTCCACTTTTGTACTATTATTGACTGTTAATTTTTGGAAAAAAAACATTCTGTGGACTTTATTACTCAATGTTGAAATGTTCTTTTGTGCATCCAAACAATTTTATCTAAAAACTTACTCGCAATAGTGATTCAAACACAAAAAAAACTCACGATTTCGACATGTGGGTTAGTCCACTCTTGCTCTGATAGACTTATATCATATAGAAGAATGTTAGATTTAGTATACCGTTTGTAACGCATTGAACCAATTATCGGACACAAAAATTAATTACACCATGCTGTTAGGGATGACAAAAGATTTTCATTTCCGCATGTCCGCCCATCTGTCTGTCCGCCTGTCCATCTGTCCATCCTTTAACACCAGAAGTTTCAAAAACATTGAGCTAGAGACTTGATATTTTATACAGTTACATTTCTCGTGAATGGCTAGGCTAAGTTCTTGAACGGGCAAAATCGGACCATTCCTTGCCCCATCCATCATACAAACGAAACAATTTTTTGCAATTTTCTCGAAAACGGTTAGTCATAGTAAAAATTTTGTTGAGGTAAAATGTGTTTAGAATAAAATTTTACATAACACATCCATACATCAAAATCCAATCGGACCACCGCTTCCCCCTCTCCCATAAAATTTTATTTTCTTTGAATTTGCGTGCAGGAATGTTGTCTCAAAAGCGCATAGTTTCCGAGAAATTATCAAAAAATTTAATTTTTTTGAAATATTTTGAAAACTGTTAGAGATACGTAAAAGCAAAAAATGTCGACAATATTATTTCCTTGAAACCGGATTATAAAATGGTGTGGGAGTTACCCGTTATAGCTAACGTTACTTTTCTAAAAGTTGATAGAAAGCTACGATTTCTGTAAAACTCATTTACAATAAATTTCAAGCTAAATAAGTTCTCGACTTATTTAAGATACGTAAAACGGACAGATCGACAGACAGACCGACAGACAGACCGACAGACAGACCGACAGACAGACCGACAGACCGAGAGCCAGATAGATCGACAGCTCGACTGACGACAAATCGACAAACCGACAAACCGACAATCCGACTAATTGGCAAACCGACAAACCGACAAACCGACCGACAGACGACAAACCGACATGCCGACCAATCAACAAACCGACAGACCGACAGATCGACAGATCGACAGACGGACAGACGGACAGATCGACAGATCGATAGATCGACAGATCGACAGATCGACAGATCGGCAGATCGACAGACGACAAATCGACAACAAACAAACCGACAAATTGACAAACCAAAAAACCGACAGAGCTACCAAGCGACAAATTGACAAACCGACAAACCGACCAACAGACGACAAACCGACATGCCAACAAATCAACAAACGGACGGAGGGACAGTTTGACAGATCGAAAGATCAATAGATCGACAGATCGACAGATCGACAGATCGACAGATCGACAACAAACAAACCGACAAATTGACAAACCGAAAAACCGAAAAACCGACAGAGCTACCAAGCGACAAATTGACAAACCGACCGACAGACGACAAACCGACATGCCGACAAATCGACAAATCAACAAACTGACAGACCGACGGACCGACAGATCGACAAACGGACGGACCGACAGATCGACAGATCGACAGATCGACAGACGGACAGATCGACAGACGGACAGATTGACAGACAGCCTCATAGTTTTCTCTGAAACGGATCTCGTATTGGTTTGAAAAATTTCTATCTGGCCCCGTTCTCGACTCGGTCACCATCATGAATATAATACTTTCCCTCTATGGCAGAGGAAGCTATAAAAAATCCTTTAAACTACAGGGAACTAATTTTTTTTATTGTATAAATAGAGTTAAATCCTTTAAAATGTCCGAAATTATAAAATTTTATTAAACACACACAGAATAGAAAATTCATTTCGTATTTCAATAATTTTTATTTTTGAATCATTTTCATTTGCAGAATTTCAGTTACAAGCTTCGGTCCTCTGCGTAAACTTCTCCCTGGTGATGCCCATGAAGACAACGTCCGAATAATGTCACAATTTCCATAAAAATTTTAAGTCTTCACTTCAAATGAAGCTTTTATATGAAACAATGTTTGAAAAATACATATGGGACCAGAAAGAAAATCGAAAAAAAAAGTTTAACAATGGAAAATGTTCAATTAAACATATCTGGAATGTAAATATCAAATGTTGTTGACTTTAGCCTAACATAACTCCATCCCAATCCTACCATTACATAAAAAGCCTGGTGTCATTATTCGCTTAATAACCTCAGTATACTAAGTACACTTCAGTTTTTAGCATACGATTCACCATAAAATCCTTAGAGTCCTACTTATCAGTACCGAAATGTGTCCCCAATGAACATAAACTGAAAATAATGTCACCAAATGTTATACTTTTCAAAAATCTCCTCAAAAAAAAGATACTTTCAAACAGAAATCCAATATAGACGTAATGAAATACGAAGTTTCGAGTATGAGAATTAGAATGGAACAATTTTCACCCCCAAACCGCTATTCATTAATGAACAAAACCCTTTAAAAAAAATCTATTATGACATAGCCCTCCTATAGCCCAGCCCACCCCCTTCCAACGCCATTTCACAAAAGCCATTCATCCATTATTCATTCATTCATTCATTTCGTCATTCAGTCATTCAACCATATACATCCCCATTTAACCCTTTTCCGTTATTAACCCTCTATCAGCATTGGGATTTTGGGACACAATGTTAATAGCGTTATACGAATTTACGAAAAACCTAAAACTAAACTGAACGAGAGCCTGAATAATTTGACAAGTTTGTTCGCCCTAATTTAAAACTTGTTTTATATTCACAGCAACTACTATGCACGGCTACCATTACAATGTTTAAATCTTTGCGCCCACTTCCATTCTATGTGATTTAATGGTAAATTTTTACGAAGCGGGACCGGTTTGATGGTGTATTTTTAGGGCCCATTTGGAACTTCCAGCCGAATCCTAACATATCGTTCTTAATTTAGGCAAAATGACTCTTTGAACAGAGGTAGATAAGTTTGTAAGTACGCATAATATTTACATACCCTTGGATACTACTTGGAAATCTACTTAAATATAATTAAGCATTCTACATTAGAGAATCCTGTGAGATATTTTGCAACATTTCATCAAAAAAAAACCTTTATGTTAGGCGTTTTTTATTGAAACTGCAGATATTTATGAAAAAATCTATATTGCTTCAAAAGTTTTTATCGTGTTCGAATTTTTGAAAATAAATAGGAAAAATCGACCAAACTTTTTACTTTCGTAGACCTTTTTCTTCGAATTTTAGAGTTTTAAATATAGCGGCTACCCTCTTTCCCCATTGAGGGTGACCATACATCTCGAAATGGCCGGGAGAGTCCAGAATTCAAGCATTAAGCCGAATTCAGACTAACGATTGCGAATACGATTGCGGTTACGATTGCGATTACGATTGAGCTTCCTCGACCAATGAGATCAAAGCTTTAATGTCCCTATCGTTGAAATCTCATTGGTCGAGAGACTTCAGTCGTAATCACAATCACAATCGTAATCGCAATCGTGATCGCAATCGTAATCGTAATCGTAATCGTAATCGTAATCGTAATCGTAATCGTAATCGTAATCGTAATCGTAATCGTAATCGTAATCGTAATCGTAATCGTAATCGTAATCGTAATCGTAATCGTAATCGTAATCGTAATCGTAATCGTAATCGTAATCGTAATCGTAATCGTAATCGTAATCGTAATCGTAATCGTAATCGTAATCGTAATCGTAATCGTAATCGTAATCGTAATCGTAATCATAATCGTAATCGTAATCGTAATCGTAATCGTAATTGCAATCGCAGTCGTAATCGTAATAGTAATCGTAATCGCAATCGTAATCGCAATCGTAATAGCAATCGTAATCGCAGTCGTAATCGCAATCCTAATCGCAATCCTAAGCGCAATCGCAATCGTTAGTCTGAATCAGGCTTTAATGTTAAAATTTTTCACTGCGCCCCCGAAGATAAACTTCTGTCCCATTTCTTTCAATTTAGTGTTAAAATTTGTCAAACGCTAGAAAAAAACGATCACTAAATATGCGAAAAAAAAACTACTTCGGCTGGAGATTGCTGAAAATTACATTCTTTTCGACTGCGACGTATTTTTTCAACAACTCAAGGACGCATAAAAAGATTTGGTCTGCTTTTTACAATTTTCGTTGCGATTGTTTATGGAACGTAAACAGCGGGAAAAATTATGTGAATTTTGGCTACGGAAACGCAAATAACGCGAAAAATTATGTGAACAGCCCTGTAACTTTTGATTTATGTATATCATTGCGAACAATTCCGCTTGAAAAATTTCGCCTGCGGCGCAATCCTTTTTCATGGTTTTCATCTAAATCAAGTTTAATTTTGTATATAAAATTTGTTGTTTTGATTCAGCCATCCTCCGACACCCCCTCCCCACTCGACCCGTTCATCTTGTCTCGAATAAACCAAAAAAAACACGGTGTTCCTTTCTATATTGCTAGTTTGCTAGTAACTCCAATCAGTGTGCAAAGTTTCATTGAATTTGGTTGAGCGGGAACAAACACTTGGAGATAAAATACTATGTATCATGAATAATCTCAAAAAAAAATCGAATTGAATAAAATTACATCCCTTTACAATTTTATTAGGCGTTATAGATAAATTTTTTTTTAATTATATTTTGTTTTTTTTGTTAACAACTCCTGAACTTTCGAATTCATCTGCCATTTTTCAACCCCTAAATATTATGTCTGATGTAAATACCAGTATCTAATCGAACGTCAAGCAATAACATTTTAATGAAAGTCCCAGAAATAAATAGAATCAAGGAGGAGGAAAACATTTAATTAGCATTCAATCGAATGAACTAAAACTGGTATAACGTAATTAATTTTCTTAGACGAGGAAAAAGACGTTGACACTCGCTGTCATTCTTTTACAGGATTTCCATCCATCGATCGATTGAGGTCTTTGTCTTTGTATCGTTTTTTCCATTCCTTATCCGTTTCATTCCACTTATTTACGAGTATCTACCCATTGTCTGTGTGAGTGTCGGCATGTCATTGTCGCGTCGGCCGTGTGTCCTAATTGAGAGGTCCATTTTGATGATATTTCGCATAATGGTTTATTACTTCGTTAAAACAATCATAAAAAGGATTTTATCGTTATCTATCTTCTAATAAAAATTTACGAGTTTGTTAAGTATCCGAAACGCCGACAAGCATCTCCTGGGGGGAACCATATGTCACGGGTTAATGAATTGATTTCGATTTACTGTAATTACTGATTCGAATTAATCAAACGGCGTTTAGCGGGAATTTAGGTCATGTCTGATAAGAATGTGAAAATTTTCTTAGAATTTTACGACATTATCCCTTACAAAAATTGATAAGAACGACTAAAGCAACGTTTGTTTTTATTTGGGAAATCGGCACAAATTATATTGAATAAATTTTATGAAATTATTTTTATTTTTGTTTGCAAAAAATGTATAATATAAGCAAAATATTTTTTTTGATATGTATAAAACTACATCAAACACCCTGTGCGATTCAGTAAAAAACTAAGAAACTAGCATACTTACAGGCGCTTTAATAAAAAATTCATACTAAACTGAGATCAAAAATTTTCAAAATGATCGATTAGATTTTGTGGTTCTCAAACTTTCTTTTTCGCGCGATCTCCTTCGATAAAGGGTAGGCGATAAATCGTATGGTTGTTCTAAATCTATCTAAGAAGAATGCGCCGCATGTGAAATTCTTTAAGAGAAATGCGCCACGGGTGAAAATTTCCATTTGTTGATTTTAGCAGATTTTAGTCTCATGAATTTGCCGACAACAAATCAAAGAAAGGAAAATCGCGGGCGACAATTTCTTGGGGCAGGGTATATAATTTATACTTTTAAGGGCTGCAGTTTTTTACTTATTACTTTTGGTGTTATGGTACGGATTTACCACTCAAAGTGTATCTTAGTTCAGACGCGCACCACGTTGGCAAACATATAGAATGGTGCTAAAGTGGCGATTTTAATTTTTAAAACGCGTGCGAACCTAAATCTACTTCCATGCACGATGAATTACTAGTTTAAAGGTGTTTTCAAAACTGAAATTGCCACTTCGGCACCATTTCGGCTGTTTGCCAATGCGTTGCGCACCTGATCGCAGATACGTGCCATGCCCAAGAAACGCTAGAAGGAAAGACCTGAATCTGACCATTTTCGTTACATTAAAGAAATTAAAACATCCGAAAAAAAATCTTGTTTAAAAATTCATAATTTCCACCCTGAAAATTTTCTTTTCAAAAAACTCTGCGATCGCAAAATGATGGTTTTCGGTATTGAATTATATCCCGTAGCGTAACCTATTAGAACTTTACTTAAATAAATTCAAAATTTCTCTTATTTTCGAAAAACTTTCAGTTATTTCAAAATTCCTGACTCTAACCGCCCACCCCCTTATTTCGACTTCTTGCAAAAAACAATCGAAATTACATTAAGCGAAATAATTTAAGGTAACATGATATCCATGACTTACACAAATAATTCAACAAGCAATTAATCAGTTCGATTAGCAATAGAACTCCCAAAGTGAAGTCCTTGACTTTGCCAAAGCTTCGAAATTCATTGGGGATCCCTTTTAGCCCGGCTATAAGGATTAACTTGTTAAGTGGCAACCCAAACGAATCCCGTGATATCAGAGGCCTAAATATTTAGATACGAGGAGATTTCGAGAATTCTTGAAACTTTGCAAAGTCAATTGAACTACACCACGTTCGACAAATAACAGCCCTCTGATGCCTGACTGCTTAAATTTAAGATAAATCCATCTACGAATATTTTGATATACTAGTACACTTGAAATATGTATCCTTCAAGGGTTAAATTATTCTAATCTATATGTTAGATAATACGGTAATTCTCATGTTTGTTTGCCTAAAGCCGATATATACTCGTATCTATATTTCATACGAAAATGGATAGAGAATGGGAATATCTGTATGCAATATTGAAAATATCTCTCAGTTCTTAAAACCTGAATCTCGATCAATGTGGACGTAGCTATTATACGAGTATTAGTGTAACTTCATACAGAAGTGTGTGTCTTTTTTGAAATATATTGAGAACCATTAGAGACACGTATAAACAGTTAAAGCACAAAATGTAGAAAATTTTATATCCTTTAAATTTAGTTATATTCATTTTCTCACAAGAGTGCATAGTTTTCGAGAGATTTTCAAAAAACTAAACTTTTTCCAAATATCTTGAGAACCTAACGGTACAAATACACCGTTAAAGCAAAAAAAATTAGAAAATTTTATACCCCTTAAATTTTGTTATATCCATGTTCACAAAAAACGCATAAATTTCGAAAAAAAATTTAAAAAAACCTTTTTTTTTCAAAAAAAAAATTGTATGGGAGGGACCCGTTGTTACTTTTTCAAAAGTTCATAGAAAATCCCGATTTTGATGGACCTCATTTACGAAAAATTTCAAGTCGGTAGATCAACGCGTTCTTAAGTTATTTGAAATACGTAAAACGGACAGACCGAAAGACAAACAGATCGACAGACAAACATACCGATAAACCGATAGACCAACAGACCGACGGGCGGACGGACAGACCGAGATATCGACAGACCGAGATATCGACAGACCGACAGACAGACCGACAGACAGACCTACAGACAGACCGACAGACAGACCGGCAGACAGACCGACAGACAGACCGACAGACAGACCGACAGACAGTCCGACAGACAGACCGACAGACAGACCGACAGACAGACCGACAGACAGACCGACAGACAGACCGACAGACAGACCGACAGACAGACAGACCGACAGACAGACCACAGGCAGACCGACAGACAGACCGACAGACAGACCGACAGACAGACCGACAGACAGACCGACAGACAGACCGACAGATCGATAGACAGATTTACGGACATACTCATAATTTTGCCTGAAACGGATTTCGTACCGATCAGAAATTTTTTGTCTGCCGCACTTCCCGAGTCGGTCTCCGTCATGAATACAATACTTCTTCTCTATAGCAGACGAAAGTAAAAATATTTTGAAAGTTATCAAGTCGTTCTTATAAGTCGCTCTTGTCTAAACGGCAACCGATTCCGTCTAGTGAATCCCATAAAAATATTAACAAAAATCTTAACTCCCTGCATTCGCCACCATAAAAGTTTAAGACAGGACAAAGCTCGTCTAGGTAGTTTTCAAAACTGCAAATCTCCTTTCATTGTTTTGAAGAGAAAAACGTAATGTTTGCCTATTTTAAGTTAAGCACGTTGAACGCCTGAGGATAGGCAATAGATTTCATTGTGTATTTGATTTTTCATTTTCCCATACAACAAAAGAAAATGCCAATTGGATTCCTTTATGACGGCGATATAATTTTTTTATGGCCATTCCATAAAAAATCTATCAAAAAGCGAAATTTTGAGCATTTTCGGCATTTTACGAACTATAATAGTTGTTAAAAACAAGCCTTTTTTCGCAAAATCGAGAAACCCGTTTTCATTTTTTAGGTAGACGAGGATTTTTGTCGAGTTTCGCCAAAATCGGAAAGTGGTCGGACCCAAACGTTAGTCGAAATAATTTGGAATCCTCCATACGAAAAACGCATCTATACCAAATTTCAAGTCTGTAACTCTGCATTGACGGAACTAACTATAAAATATTGTTTTCCAGTATGGACACGTTCGTTTTTGAAACCAATAGACACAAATCTTAAATATGCCTGCAGTACTGACGAAAACTTGGGATTGATTGTAATGCTATCAAAGTTTAGAACAAAGCCCTTTACAGAAAAGGTGAATCTTCATTTAATACTCTTTAGTCTCAATTGAAATCATGCTAAATACTTTAGATTGTTGATGCACACATTCCTCTCAACATTTACGGTAATAATAATCTCTGTTCCAATATAATCTTTAAACACAAACAATGCAAACAAAGTACGAACAACTTGCTCAAACATTTGTATATAAGGTGAATATGTGAATCGAAGGATTAATTTCATTGTTTGGCCTATCGTAAGGCGAAGTGGTACTTAGCTTATCCTATTGTTAGTATACTTGTATACTCAGAAAAGTAATTCGTAATATCTATGAAAAACTTTTAAAATCTGAGAGAATTTAGCCTTACTTTTAGTACCCATTAATACTCAGAGATACTAACCACGAAATATTTTTTGTTGTGCGAATTATATCACAAAAGCAAAAAAAAAATATAGTCACCCTAATTAAAAGTCAACTCCAACAAAGCTGTTCAAATCAAAGTGGACGAAATAGTCCACAAAAATTTCAAGACCGACAGACAGATGCACGGACACACTCATAATTTTACGGATTTCTTACTGATCAGAAAGTTTCTGTTTGCCCCCGTTCTCGAGTCGGTCCTCGTCATGAATACAATACTTTCTCTCTATAGCAAAGGAAAGTAAAAACTGCTTTATAACAACTTTCCGAATAATCAAGAAATTATTTTAAACTGTCAAATACTGATGCTCCAGACAAGTGAATGTATATTTGATTACCTTATTAAAATTTTATCATAAAGTCGAAGAAAGGTCACTTCCAATTAAATATTTTCACAAAAATTCTGCCATATCGAATCAGTTTGGAAAATCTACATTAGGCTACATTTTTCCCCATAAATTTATTTCTCTGGTTTTACCTCAATTTAATTTTCCAAAGGTCGAAAAAAGTTTCATATTCGGATGGAAGAAAATGCCAAGACCAACTTAAATAAAAAAAGGAGAAAACTTTTTTATAATATGAAATATCAGTTAATGTTGCCACTGAAAAAAAAGTAAAGAAATTCTGAGACTTCATAAATATATTTTTTTAAGTGTCCCTATTTTGTTGGTGAATAGAAAACGAAAATTTCTGTGTCCGAGGCCATTTAAGGGTCATCATCAGTTGGAAAAAGGTGCACATTGTGACTTTGACAACAATGAATTCTAAATTACACTCTTTGCTTAATCGGTGAAAAAGCAAGTAGAAAATTTTCCTTATTTTTTTTTTTGGTAACAAAAATTATCAAGAAAATTCGGTTCATTTTCTTTCTATCTTATGGTTTCTCTGGTTTTTATTTTTATTGGACGTAAGAATTTTTTCCCTTTTTTTTTGCTACCAATTTCCCTCCATTTAGTTCTTTTTTGGTTTTCTTGGAGTTTTTCCCATTTTCCAGCACGGAGTTCCCTTTATTGTCGGTCGTTGGTGTTTGTTCCTAAGCTCGGGGGTGTAGTTTAGTAAAGCATTTTGGGGAGTATCAGTACTATCCCCTCGAATAAGCAAAAAAAAGGACTAAGGACTAGACTGTCTGTTAACTCTCAGTTAGTATTGGACCTTATCCTGTAGAATGGCTAAAGTGAATAAACTTTTAGACTTTTTCCCAAAAAGGGAGATGGGATTCTCGCCTTATCTTCTCTTTTTTTTATCGTTTTTAGCCAATTCCACTCCAATCTGTTTATTTCTTTTCTTCGCGAGGGAACTAAAACGTTGACATTGATGACGGAAAACAGAATTGGAACTTTTCACCGAGAATATCCTTTAACTTTTTCTTTGGTAAATATATTTTCGGGTATTTTTGGAACAGACGAACAGGCTAGAGTAGTCCAAATTTGGTTCAGAACCCTTAAAGGTATACACAGTTAAAAACATAAGAAAAGCTATAATTGCCAAGGGCCAATCGTCAAATACTCTCTAGGAGTCGGTCGATTGAATTTTGATGTATGGAACGGTTATGTAAAATCATATTCTAAACACATTTTATTACCATAAATTTCGAGAAAACAGGAAAAAAGCATTCCATTTGTGTAAGAGAGGGGGGAAACAGTGGTCCAACTAGATTTGGATCAATAGACAAGTTATCTCTCTCTCTCTCTCCCTCTCTCTCTCTCTCTCTCTCTCTCTCTCTCTCTCTCGCGCCGATGTCCGATGTCCTCCAGTTTTGCATCCCTATTTTCTTTGCGTCCTGGGGTGACTTCATGTAACTCTTTTTCGATCGACTAACTAGTCGAAGGAAATCTTTAGTCGACCAAAACTGATTAAACAAGTAGACACTAACTCTGGTGCACACGATATAACAGTATTTTCTGGGTAATTTGGGGTCGCTGAATCCGAATCTGGCAGTAGTTTGGCTGTACCAGCTCTACTTTTTCAAATATGAAGGAAAAAATAATTGTTGACTTCCAGATTATAAATATTTAAACCATTTAATAAGTTACCCACCATATCGGAAAAAGTAGAGCTGGTACAGTAAAATTACTATCAGATTCGGATTCAGCTACCCCAAATTACCCAGAAAATACTGTTATATCGTGTGCACCAGAGTTAGTGTCTGCTTGTTTAATAAGTTTTGGTCGACGGAAAATTTCCTTCGACTAATTAGTCGATCGAAAATAAGTTACATGAAGCCACCCCTGGTCAACGACGTCTTGCCATCTGAGGTTGGGTCTTTCTTGTCGCCTTGTTGTTAATAACCTACCGCAGAAGACTTTCCGAGCCGGGTCACTTTCACTCCGGAACACATTTTGTCTTTATAAATTTTTCAATGTGACTCACCGTTTTCGAGAAAACTGCAAAAAACTGTTTCGTTTATATGGTGGAGGGGAAGGGTGGAAAGAGTCGTTCCATTTTGCCCGTTCAAGACCTAAGCTTAACCATTTACGAGAAACGTAACTATACAAAATTTCAAGTCTCTAGCTCAATTCTTTCGATATTATTCGTCGGGTTATAATGTGAATTATGCTGAAACGTAGATTTAGTATAAGAAAGTCATGTGCTGTTCATACCAGATATTTTTTATAAAAGAATTCAACATATTTTGGGCTTGAGATTTTTTTGTTAGCAATCCCTCCAACTTGCGACAATCTTTCTTTCGTCAATCTGCTCGGCATTTTTTTTTTCTAAAATTAATCTAAAATCAGGAGTATTTATTTGCGTTCTACTGTAATTTTCCGATTTTTTCACAATGTATTTTTCGGTTTCTTATTTCGTTTTTCTGGGCAATATGGATGCTCTGCCAATGAAACTTTTCCTTTAATTGTGTCTTTTCACCACCTCAAAATGTCTGTTTATTTTTCTACTAAAGCATGTTTATCTTTGGTTGGTAGTAAGAGAGAGTCTGTTTAAGCATAAGTAAAGATTCTTTGAATTGTTAACAGTATTTCCAGTGAGATAACGACGACAGGGGGAATATGAGGGGTGATGAGTTTTTTTTTACCCGGAATGGTGGTTAAAATAGGCTTTTAGCCTTTAAAAGATATACAGGGGGAGTGCCGTATCAGTTTGATGATTATTTATTCATGCTTAGAGAGATAGGTGAACGTTGTGTTGTTCTAAGTCCAATATCGTCTTAAAAAGTCACTTCCAATAAAGATAATATTGTTATTTTTTCCTTAGCTCCCATTCAGTTTTTTTCCAGTGTTTTTTTTTTCTCTCAGCTTTTCAGTTTTCGTCCTACTTAAATTTTTTTTTTGTTTCTTGGTTTTCATGACAGTTTTTAAAGTTTCCTTGGGTTAAGGTTTTGGGGTGGTTTCACGGATAATTGTTAGCAGCGGGCGAATCATTTTCACTGTCGGCGGATTTTTCTTCGGTTTTTCCCTTTTCAAGGTTTCGTTTTATCTACTTTTTTTTTTGTTGGGAAGAAATCCAAAGCGATAAATTTTATGGTGGGCCATAAGAGCCTAAAGAAAAGTTTAACTCGTAAGAATTTTGCGACAAATATGCTGATGTTTTGCTGAAATGTCGTAAAATATTCGATTTCCGGATGTGGATCGATTCATAAAATTTTTAAAGCGTTTTTGTGGTTTAAGTTGATGGGGATTTTCATATTTAAGAAAGACAATAGTTGTAGCTTTTTTCATGGTAGATAAAATTTGGTGATTTGAGATTTTCGGTAAGGTTTAAATATTTAGTCTTTGATGAAAGGAAAAATTAAACAATATGAAATATCTTAAGTTTTATAATACTGTGCAAGAAAAAGGATTTTTTTTTGAATCGTCCGATCTGGTCGGTTTTTTACTAATTAGGTGTCGCTAGGCACGACTCCGAAACAAAATCTGGGGTTTTGTTTCGGAGTCGTGCCTAGCCACACCTAATTAGTAAACAACAATACCGCCCAATTCCCCCATAATCCTACAAAGTATAATTTTTTAATATTTCGTAGCTGAGCACTATAAAATAGATCTCCTATAATTCAAATTTTTTATATCAGTTCTTAATGATATTTGAAAGAATTTTGTATCTCACTAATCAGCACTGAGCCATGTTTTGCACAGGTTAGAACTGTCCGATACACAAACCAAAATAGTTACGATTTTAGGCACTGGGGCGTCGCAGTCAATAAGCGAGTGCTGGCCATCTATTGTATATTATATACATTATCTCTGGTCCAACCTAGAGAGCCTATAATCTAGAGAGTGGACAATGAGACGTGTAAAAATGGCCGCAGAGCTGAGAAACGAAAGCGAATAACTTTAAAAATTTGATTCATTGTTATAAATAATTGCTAAAATAACTAAAATCGGTTAATATTAGTAAAAAAAAACTCATATCTGAAGTATCAAAAAAATTTGAAAAGTCTAAGTGCTTTTAATAAATTCAAAAATTGTTTACCGAGGGTTTTAATCTGGAGGAAAAGCTTTTTTAATTGGCCTAATATACTGTTCTAATTGGAGTTAATAGACTGTTCTACTCAGTAGGACTCAGTAGGACAGTCTATTAAGTACTGATGTCGGCTCTCTAAATTATAGTCTCTCTAGTCCAACTTACTAAACACAAATGTCAAAAAGATGGCATTCACCACTAAAATCCGGCCGAAAGTCAACTTTTAGCCGGTCAACATCTAACATAAATATAAGAAAAGCTAAAATTGCCAGGGGCCAATCGTTAAATACCCAAGTAGCACAAAAGGTCATACAGTGGTTGCCGTGACCATAAAATCACGTTTCAAAGTCGCGACGACTACTTTACCACCTTTTCTATATATTTCGATAACGGCTTGATATAGAAAGTTCTAGTAAAAGAGAAAGATGTAGAAAATTTTATTGTCTCCAACATTAGTTATACGCTTATGTACTGATTGTTTCGCACGAAAGTCCGATTTTTAAAAGCCGCCATTTTGGTTACTTCCGGTAAACGGATTTCCACCAAAAGTTAATAGGATTGCCCCATACCTGTAAAATTTTTGACCAAACATGTCCGTCAAATTTTTGTTTTCATTGCATTGATATTTGACAGTTATTTGACAGGCTTCGGCCGAATCTTCGGCTTAATTTCGCACGAGGCCGAAATTTGGCCGAAGGTGTGATTTTGGCCGAAGGTGACCGTAGCTCTATTCACCACCTATGTGATTTTTGGTGTGATTTTGGCCGAAGGTGATCAAAAAAGAGTGCTGCCAATCGAAAGTTCTGTCACCCGAAAAAATCACCCTTTTTTATATACCCTGGCCAAAAGCGAAAACAGAAATTTATTTTTTTTTTTATTTAAATTTCCCTCATTAGCAAATTAAATTTAGTGATAAATTTACCACCAAATTTGGTAAACGAAATAAACAATTGCAGATTAACTCATTCATCACAGCGAGAAGAGAATATAAATTTTTTCCTTATTGCTCATAAACCATGATACCATCCGTTGCTAAATTTTATTGGTATTTGCTGCAAATTCTGCAAGTGTGCACCATCTTGCACCGAAATTTATCTCATAAATATATAGTTATTTAGATACCCCTATTTTATCTATGAGTGTGTATGTTTATGTGTAGCTAATAATCAGTTTTCGGTTCGTTTCATTTCGTTTGAATTCAGTTCAGTTGCCAAAAACGAGTAAATTATGCAGCGATAATTCACAGCACGAATCTCCTAAAATTGTCCCGCGAATAAAGTGTGTCTACTTAATGTGAGCACTCGGTAATTTTATCCCCCGATTACGATATAATTTACAGTCAAGTTAATAAATCATAGATTCTGGGGAATGGAATTGTTGCCAGTCGCACAGAGCGGCAAAGAGGACGAAATGTTTATGGTGGCAAAGTAGCTGCTGGGATTCAAAATTTCGGGATTGGAATCGGGATTGGGACATCGAGGACGCGTACGAGGGGTTCAAGATTGATATAGATAAATGATAGATGGGAGTATAGGATAGTGAGCGATACTAGCATGAATAACTCTATGGATGGATCTTCACCAAAAGACCATAATTCATTAAAAGGGGTTGCTACTGTCACCGAACGGAGACGAAACATGTATCATTATGGATTTTAGGCATCGTATGTGAATTTGCTTGGTATTTGCTTGGCAGCAAGGATAACCTAAATCACCCGCCCTTCTTGCCCTCCATTAAACCCCAATCATCTGTTAACTGGGACATCATCTAGCATCCATATATTATGATGATGACTGATAAAGCACCAAAACATTCCTTTCATCCGTCGGATCACTTTGAGTTCATCCCGTTTGATCCTGAGTCAAATATTTAATATCTTCCGAAAACCGAATCTAGGGATGGAATCGATGGAAGCTACACTGAGAGAAATAGAGTAAAGATTGTAAGCCTACTGCAGGATAAGTTTAGCTGGTGCCGGCTAAGTTTACCTGTATGAAATGGCTGTTTACTTACAGATGGTATCCATCCACTTGTTGTAGTGAAAAAAAAGTGAAAAAAATTTATTTGAAGCAATTCAAGTTACCCGGCAATAATAGAACACGTTAACTGAGGCAGACATTGTGACGATGTAAGAGATTGTAAATTTTAGCAAGCCTATAACAGGTATGGAGGTACTCATTATGGCTACCGTTACTCTTTCAAAAGTTAACAGAAAACTACGATTTTTGTAAAAAAAAAATTGAAAAAAAGTTCAAGTTCGCAGGTCAACAAGTTCTCGAGTTATTTGAGATACGTAAAATGGACAGACCGACATACAGATTCACGGACATCCTCATAATTTTGCCTGAAACGGATTTCGTGCTGATCAGAAATTTTTTGTCTGCCCCATTCTCGAGTCGGTGTCCGTTATGAATGCAAGACTTTTCTTCTCTGGAAGAGGAAAATATCAACCTGCCACAGGTGAACAAAAACTATGTTCCCTTGAACGACAATGTCAGGGGTTCGATTCTGTCTCTCGTTTTTTTTTATTTTTTCTGGCTAAAGTTCAGTTTAGCGCCAATGATGCTACAAATTTTTCGTGTATAGAATAGGGTAGAGGGAAGTATCCCCTATCCGAAATGGGTATTTTTAGCGGTCGCTCGCCCATCTTGCCGCCACCAGAGCCCCTCAAAGTTAGTATGAAAAAATTTTCTGGAAGGGGTTAAGGAGGTGTTCTGGCTGCTGAGCACACGGTGTAGATGTTTCCCTACTGTAACTAAAACTTCACCTGGACTGGTTGTAAAACGTTGTAAAGCATTGTAAATTCCCACCACCGAATGAAGACGAACTTTGTTCGCCAAAGTGCGGGAAACGTTCACTTGGCCAAAAAATCGACTGCAGTTGGCGAACTTTTTTCTCCTAGTGTACATTAACTGTGGATACACACCGACCGACTCGACTACACATTCAGAAGGGATGATACGGAATATATGTACCAGGGAACAGGTTGTATCGCCTCTGTATGACATGATGTTAAACACTGGTGCGATAAATCCTTGGACAAAGCATGACTACCAATAATGACAAACTACTTGTGGTTATCGCACATTGAATATAATTGCAACATTTATAACATCGATGAACAGATATACATACAAATAATATCTATAGCTAACACCAAACAGATATGAAGATTATATTATAGCTGCAATAATACACATTGATGGGACACCTTATATTCGACCACTATCTACCCACTGATAACTTGGTCAAATTCGATAATTCCCTTTCATTGGAAACCATCCATATCGGGACCAGTCGACCAAGTTATTTGGAAGAAAATTGCCACCTTTAACGCTTCATTGGTTTTCGCATTTTCCCAGGCGTTAGATATACACCAGCCCTCTTCACGTTCTATACATTTTCTCGCCTTTTCAACTCCTTTCGATCCCTTGTAATCCCTCTCTCTTCCAAATAAAACAAACATAGTTAGCTCAACAATCCTGAATGGACCCGCACATATCCTGTTTTTTTAACATCTCGTATCGCTTTTTTTTCCTCTCTCCTATTTTATTTCGCTTCTGTGTTTCAGACACTTCAAATAGTGCCAATAGAAATCCCATCCCTAAATTCGAATTTTTTGTACGTTTCACTATCGAAGCGATTTTCGGAGTTATGTTTGTGAGTCCTTAGAGTTAGGTTCGAGTCGTCCTGGGAGTGTGCCGTTCTTTAGGTGCGGGTCGTCGCGTGGCAATTTTCACTTCAGAGTCCTTTGAGCGTGTGAACCTGAATGTTTTAAGGGGATAAAGTGAGTAAATGTATGCAGGTGTCGCAAGAAAGTCCTTTTATATTTATAAATATGAGACAAACACGATAATGTAAGATATTTGATAAGCTGTTCTGATTATTAGAGTCCGACTGATTATTCGACTTCAACTTCGACTGCGGCTTCGACTTCGACCACCTTCGGCCAAAAATCACAACTTCGACCAAACTTCGACTTCGGCCGAAATTAAGCCGAAGTTTCTCGTCTATCATACAAATATATATAAAAAAAGTTGCTGTCTATCTGTCTGTTCCTCTTTAACGTGAAAACGGCCGAACCGACGATCCGGAAATTTGGCATGGATGCTCGCTGTGGTCCTGGTTCCAACATAGGTTTTGGTTTTTCCTCTATGTTATTCTTTACTGGGAAAACCACCAAACCGATTAACCTGAAATTCGGCCTAGATGCTCGCCGAGGGTCCAGCTCTAACGTACGATGCACAGTTTACGAGAAAACAGGAAAAACTATTTCATTTGTATGGAAGAGATGGAAATCCGTGGTCTGATTGGATTATAATGTATCGAAGAGTTATTGAAAAATCCTATATTGAAAACATTTCACCATCATAAATTTTCCAACATGACTCACCGTTTTCCAGAAAATTGGAAAAACAACTGTCTCGTTTGTATGGTGGAGGGGGAGGGGGGAAGGAATGGTTCAATTTTTCCCGTTCAAGAACTTAGGCAAGCCATTTACAAAGAACGTAACTATACAACATTTCAAGTATCTAGCTCAATCCTTTCGAAAGTTATGGTGTTCAGGGACTGGCAGATAGACGGATAGACAGACGAATAAACAGATGGACAGTCAAATGGACAGACATACAGACAGACATACAGACAAACAGACAGACAGACAGACAGACAGACAGACGGACAGACAGACGGACAGACAGACGGACAGACAGACGGACAGACAGACGGACAGACAGACGGACAGACGGACAGACAGACGGACAGACAGACGGACAGACAGACGGACAGACAGACGGACAGACAGACGGACAGACAGACGGACAGACAGACGGACAGACAGACGGACAGACAGACGGACAGACGGACAGACAGACGGACAGACAGACGGACAGACAGACGGACAGACAGACGGACAGACAGATGGACAGACAGACGGACAGACAGACGGACAGACATACGGACAGACAGACGGGCAGACAGACGGACAGACAGACGGACAGACAGACGGACAGACAGACGGACAGACAGACGGACAGACAGACGGACAGACAGACGGACAGACAGACGGACAGACAGACGGACAGACAGACGGGCAGACAGACGGACAGACAGACGGACAGACAGGCGGACAGTCAGACGGACAGACAAACAGACGGACAGACATGCGAAAATCAAAATATTTTGCATTATTTTTATTTCAAAGAAATAATAATTTAATCCGATTTTCGGACGTAGCTATATTTTAAAATTTCTAAATTAGCAAAAATGTTTTTCATATAAAAACATTCATTAAATTTTGCTATTTTGACTCTGAAATTAAGAGATAAAATAGTGAAATATAATAATAATAACTACCAATTATTATTTTAAATTTTCCCACCGTATGACCATGAGATCAAAACTAAAATTAGCTTATTTAAATTATTATACTATTAAATTTTAATTTGTACTACTAAACGCACCGCAGGTATTCAGTTTGTTTTTCAAAACAGATATTAATAATAATTATGCCATTCGGAAGCAACAATAACAATATTTAGTTATGCTATAATTGCAGCATCAAAAGCTAATTAACATGTGGTTTAGATTCAACATGTTGTCTGGCCGACCTATTAACGGACTCATTTCAGGATAAATTATGGCAAAAAAAAAGTTCAACACATAAACGTAAAATCATGGTTTTATTCACGCAATAACCTCATCAAAGGATTTGCGACGCAACACGAATAGGGGGTAGTTTACCCGGCAATATTTTCTTGTACACGAAGAGATACACGAAATCGCCACTTCCAATACGCATTCGTTAATGTTTGTCGGAGGGCAGATAAAAAATTCTGTTAGTTACAAACCATAAAAGCAGGATTACATTTTTTTTTTTTTTTTTTGGGATATAATATATCACAATTAATACCTAAGTTATTGAGACACATTTTCCGTGATTTGTTTTATTGTGTGAAAAGTTCTTTTAGATGGAATTATATTGGTTTATAAACAGAGTGTCTATTCCTTCGGTTTCTGCTATAACTCTTAAACACTGGAATTAATTACCTTTGCAAAATATGATTTATTTTGGCAAAATTCAGTCATGGATTTTTTTTATATTGCAAAAATATGTCACAAAAAACAATTTTTATTTGCAGAAATAGGTTTGATCCAAAAAAATTTTTGAAAAAGAAAATTGACTTAAAGTTCGGGTGACCATCCCTGATTTAGGCATGTTATCGCAGCGTTCCAGAAACTAATCTCCTATCCCGTAGTAAGGATGTGTAGTTGTAATAAGAATTTCATCTACTTAACCGTAGAGCACTATACTTTTCAATTTTCCCATTTATGCGGCGGTCACATGACGCTGTTTTGCCAGCGCTAGTGGCTGTTTGGTTGATAGCAGCCGTTTCAGCAGCACCGTGTGAACCCTAGTGCGTTGCTACTACCAGCAGCAGCGTGATGATTTTAGCAGCGCTAGTGAAGTAGAGACCGTTCTACTTTGCCAGCGCTACTAGGGATCACTTGATCCTGTCACATGGTTTCTGACCTGTTAAAAGTCTGATAAGTGGTAAAGTTTGTTCATTGTAAGTTGTTATTGTACGTTTATTTATTTAAATTTGTGTGTAACGTTTATAATTTAAAAAATCTCCCAGATTCAAATGTCAAACCACTATTTTGCTACTTGCCAGCGCTACTAAAGTAGAAAGCGTGTGAACCCTCTCAGTACGCTGGCTGCTGTTGTTACCTGCCAGCGCTACTAACCAACAGCAGCCAGCGGCTGGCAAAACAGCGTCGTGTGACCGCGGCATAAGTAAATGATCCGCTTTTGAATCAAAATACTTATCAAAATATTGTTCAATACACAATTTTTACTTTCCTCTACTATAGAGGGAAAGTATTGTATTCCTGACGGAAATCTACTCAAGAACGGAGGCAGAAAGAAATTTTCTGATCAGTACTAAATCCGTTCAGGCGAAATTATAGAGATCTCCTTGCATCTGTCTGTCGGTCTGTCTGTCGGCCTGTCTGTCGGTCTGTCCGTTGTTCGTATCTTAAATAACTCGAGAACACCTGGACCTAGCGAATTGAAATTTTTTGTATATAATTCTACAAAAATCGTAGTTTTCTATCAACTTTTAGAAAAATAACATCAACTTTTGAAAAAATACAGTTTTATGAAAGTTTCAAACCCATGCACTTTTGTGAAAAAATGATAAAGGTACCGCTCCACATGAGAGTAAATGCCGGCGAGAAACTCTCGATAGCAGCTACTCGCAAATGAACACGTCTCTGAGAGTCGCTCGCAGAAAGTCGCAAAAACTCGCGAGCTAGTTTCTGGGAGCTGTCAAAAGTGATTCTACTCTCTAGTCGACACGGACCCACTGAACTCTCGGAGAGTAGCTTGCCAGATACAAACGTCTCTTACTAGCCAGATACGTCTCTTATTAGTAATTAAGATAATCACAGCTGCTGCAACCTTCCTGTAGTGCGATGGCATTTCAATTACTTTCCACTTTTAATCTTACATCACTCTCAAATGGATAGGGTCTGGAGAGTTCTCGCGAAAGTGCTTTCCGCTAGAAACTCGCCGAGAGCTCGCAATAGAAAGATCGCCGAAATTAACTCTCAAATGGACAACCTCCTGCGAGTAACTCTCGAGAGTTTTTGAGAGTTACTCGCGTATTTACTCTCATGTGGACCGGCACCTTAACAAAATTTAAAGAATATAAAATGTTATGTATGTTTTGCTTTAAGGGTATTTTTGTATCTCTAACCGTTCTCAAGATATTTAAAAGAAGATAGCAGGGAAGTGGTATCACAGGCAGATAAACAGGTGATTTTTTAATAACAGATGCTAGTCTGCGAGTACGTTTATGCAACACAGAAAACCGAATAACAATCGGTCGAACCGTTAAAAAGTTATCAGGGGAAGGGTTCCAAAGGAGACAAGGGAGGGTAGCTTAAAATATTGTATCCTTTAATCTGCAAGTAATTGTACCTATGTAACAAATTTAATCGAAATCGGTTGAGCCGTTTTCACGTGTTTGCAGACAAAATATTCAAACAGATAGATACAGTTCTATTATATTTAATACCAACGATTACATAATTCCCAAAAATAAACTCCCTGTTCACGTTAATCAAATATACACTCATCAATTATCCACAGTTAACTTCCATACTGCCAACACACGTAAATTCTGTGTAATTAATAATTTATACGATTTTATTTATCATAATTTGGTTCGATTAGAGAAAATAGAATAGAACAAAACGTTATTAATCCAGGACGTAATCGTTCCTGTCTATTCAACGTTCTGTCATGAAAAATTGAAATGTTCTTATCCCTAATGATATATATTATGTGTACATTGAGGAAAATTCACTTAGAACGAAGAAAAAACAGCATAAATAAAATACCAAATGGAGAAAATCAAATAGAAAAATCATAAGTGTGTGTACATAAGGATCAAGGGACGTTCATCAGAGGCAGAGACGACCGACGATCTGGCATATTGTGCTGGGAAAAAAAACGAAACACATATAAATAGTGGATTAATCTGAAAGCTTCAATTTCCTTAGCACAAAGTAACAACGTTCCTTGAAATAATTTCAATAAGGCTCATCATTTTCGTATTTGTTAGATAGCTGCCAATTTTCTTCCTGTTTCTTCCCTATCCCTACCTATCGAGCTGCCCGAATCGGATCCCTACCACGTGGATTGTCTTATCCGTCTTGATCCCATTGTCCTTAATGCTGCTGAATAACAAAAGCGTGTAACACCGGCGTTACACAGATATCACGATTATAATGCAAATACAACTCTACATAAATATATATGTGTCTGATCTAATTCCTAATGAACACACACAATATAATTAAACGTTAATCCGTTTAAGCAGTATTCTTAATCTCGGATACACAAACGATTAATGTGTCTCATTATCGAACAATTTCGTAGAGCCTATGAAATGCTTCCAATATGAGCAGCATCCTAAATACAAGTAATATTGATAAGAAAAAAATTCATGCAAAAAATATAATAAAATTCTCTTTCTTTCTTTCTTTCTTTCTCATTGATTTGATCCTTTATTATATATACGTTTTATCCTTAACAACTACAACTGAAATTACAACAGAAATGTCCAATCCGAATTCCACAGGACGAAAAATGTCTATCACCAAGCAATAAGAGTTTTTTCTTCTACAGCAAGAAAAATATTACCAACAAAATGTTAAGGAGAAAAAAATATGCTCGGAAAAACGTAAAAGGAACATGAAATAAGCAGAACGATGGCTTAAACCTCTTTTTTTTCTCCTTTAACGCCTGTTCTTATGCTGTCGCAGTTGTGTTCACCACTGCTCTATGCGGAATTTTCAATTCTGTTGAGGAAGTAACAACAAAGTTGGGTCCCTTGGGTTCACCGGGTTCCGTTGAGGCAGGACAAAACTGGCTTTACTTCCTGTGTCCTTTGCGCAAGTAGCAAAATCGTGCAAGGTTTTCGTAAAAAGCAAGTTTTTCTCAGTTGTCCTTTTTTTCAAAAAAAAATTATGACTTTACAAAAGACTTTGATTTCCGCATGTCCGTCCGTCTGTCTGCCGGTCCGTGAACTCCATAACTTTCAAAAGGATTGTGCTAGAAACCTGAAATTTTGTACAGGTAAAAAAATGTTTATGATTTCAATTTTTTTATGCTAGGAAAATTAACGTTCCTATCCAATTTGTTAAATACTCCGATCCGTTCTTATTAGTGATAAAAACTTCTGAGCTCTCGATAATAGGTCGAGCAAAGAGACGGGCAAAGAGGCCGCAAGACGAATAAATTGCCAGATGGACAGACAGACGTACAGACAGACGGACAGACAAACGGACAGACAGATGGACAGAGAGACGCAAAGACAGACGGACAAACACATGGACAGACAGACGCACAGACAGACGGACAGAAATACGGACGGATAGACACACGGACAAACACACGGACTGACAAACGGACGGACAGAAAGACGGACATACAGACGGACAGACAGACGAATAGACAGACGGACAGAAAGACGGACGGACAGACACACAGACTGACAAACAAACGGACAGAGAGACGGACATACAGACGGACAGACAGATAGACACAGAGACGCAGAGACAGACGGACAAACACATGGACAGACAGACGCACAGACACACGAATAGACAGACGGACAGAAAGACGGACGGACAGACACACAGACTGACAAACAAACGGACAGAGAGACAAACGGACAGACAGACAAACGGACAATTCATTTCACCAAAAATGAATTGTCCGTTTGTCCGTGCATCTGTCTGTCGGTATGTCTGTCTGTCGCTCTGTGATCCTGTCTGTGGGTCTGTCCGTTGTATGTATTTTAAATAACTCGAGAACGCGTTAACCTTTGCAAATTTTGGTCAAAAATCGTGGTTTTCTATCAACTTTTGGAAAAGTAACGGTATCTATAACGGGTACCATACAATTTTTTATTAAAAATACGGTTTTTAAAAATTTCTCAAATCTTAAGCGCTTTTTTGGAGAAGATGAATGTCACAACCGTTAGATTCTCAAGACATTTGAACAAAAGTTTCGTTTTTAGAAAATCTCTCGAAAACTATTCACTTTTATGAAAAAATGCATATAACCAAATTCAAAGAAAAGGAAATTTTCTCCATTTTCTCCTTTAACGGTTTTTACGTATCTTTAACGGTTCTTAAGATATTTGAAAAAATATTTTTTTTTACAAAAAGGTTTCCAACACTCAATATTGCATAGGAAAGTTTTGTGTGGATCACAACTGAGGCCCTATCGCCGAACACGATACGATTGGTTCGAGTCGTAAACTGCATGTTGTTGTTCGTGTAAAACACTAACAACAACATTGAATTTACGTTTCGAACCAATCGTATCGTGTTCGGCGATAGGGCCTCTGATATATTTCACTCAGATATAGAAATTCAGATTTTTCCAATTTTTTGTCTCATTTTCCATGCTTTGTCACATTTTTCCCCATTTGTTTAAGCCCTTAAAAAAATATAAGACATCACAAAAACCTCCCTAGTGCACAGTTTGCTACTTGGGATCTTGCGGTCCATGAAAGGGACCCGATTTGTTGACAGTGTCGAAGGCGATAACACAAAAAAAGGAGCAAAGTCAGGAGAAAGTAAATTTTTACAACGTCAAGCGGAAAAAACTTAAACTCTGACGTAGGTGAAAAAAGTCCACCGGGGCAAGGATAACTGAAATATGCCTAGCTTACAATAAAAACAAACATAGATGGGTCAGGATCGAGTAAGGAAACCTCATTTACGGTTGAAAAAGGTTTCTACATTGTCCACGCAAATAACTAACCACGGTTTTTGCTTCATTCCCGTAACTTGCCCTGACTCGAATCATTGCCTGCCTTACAGATTACCCTATCCTGACTGACTATCCGATTCCGGCTTGGGATATTTTCTTATTCATCCTTTTTTTGTGGATGCCTTTTTTTATAACCTAAACTAAAACCTCACTCCTTTGTATCCTTCGACGTTTGTATCTCACCGCATCGTCCTGCCTTAAATTTATTCACTATGACCCAGTGTTGTGCCACAACAAGAAATGGATGCCACTTTTTTTACTTGCGTATAACGACGGCTAGAATCCTGATTGCCCCTTCCTTCTCCGTTACTTAATCCGTGGTCCTTATGTTTATGCGAGGCCTGAAATTGAAGCAAGAAGAAGAAGGAGCTGTATGCCAACTACTTCATTTAACGTTGATCCTTATGTTGATGTTGAAGAGTGTCCTGAATTTCGTTTTTTTCACTTCTACGGATTATCCTTGAACTTGTTCTTATGCTCACTGGAATCCTCTGGATGCTGAATGCTGAATGTCGGATCCTTTGCTACGCCTGAAAGTAATTACAATAGACTAGTAGTCAGTCCCTTGTAATTGATGATGCGCCAGGATAAGTTATACAAAAAATAAGTAAAATGCGGAATAAAATTCTATCCGGGAGCAGAAAGTAGAGGCAGATCCCAAACAACTGAGATTAAGTTGGGAAAATTGTTGTGAGACAGCAGTAAACTGGAATAGAGGGCCTAAAAGAGTAAATCTAAATGGGCCAAATGAAAGGATGAATAGAGTTGAATGACTCAAAGAAAAATTTTCCATTCTGTTGGAAGCTGGATTTTAAGAATATAAAAGGCGAAGAATTTTCTATACAAAGAAGAAAATTATTCTCGCCGCCAGGATAACAGCCAATATTTTTTCTTAGAGCAAAATATTTTGCTACCCAAAGCTGTTGCTTATTAAAGTTGCAAATGTTTTTGCGAAATTTTAATAATAATTTCATTTTAAGCAAACTATTGGTCAATCAAGATGTCCTGAAATATCTGTCCGTCTGTCCATATGTCCGTCTGACCATCCGTCCGTCCGTCCTCCGTCCGGCTGTCCGCCTGTCCGTCTGTCTGTCAGTCTATCCATCGGTCTGTCCGTATGTCGGTTTGTCTGTCTGACGGTCTGTCGATCTCTCAGTCTGTTGATCTGTCGGTCTTTTGGTCTGTCGGTCTGTACGTCTGTCTATCTGTCCGTCTGACCATCCGTCCGTCCATCCGTCCGTCCGTCTGTCTGTCCATCTATCCATCGGTCTGTCGGTATGTCGGTTTGTCTGTCTGACGGTCTGTCGATCTCTCAGTCTGTTGTTCTATCGGTCTGACGGTCTGCCTGTCTGTTAGTCTGCTGTCTGTTTCCATGTCTATCCGCCGATCTGTCGGTCTGTTTCTCTGTCGGTCTGCCCGTAAAACGTGTCTTAAATAACTAGAGAACGCGTTGAGCTAGCGACTTGAAACCTTTTTTGAATTAATTTCACCAAAATCAAAGTTTTCTATCAATTTTTCAAAAAGTAATATTAACTAAACTATAACGGGTACCTCCCATACAATTATTGTTAAAACAAATATTTTTTTTTATTACACTTTTTTGGAAATTCCTCGAAAGCAAGCGCTTTTTCAAACAAAATGAATTTCCTACTAAAACTGCGAATGTCTATATTTCAAATAACGAGGAAAATTCATGTTTGAAAAATATCTCCATGTAAAGCCTAAAATTTTGCACTCACATTTGTATTCCTATAAAATATTTTATGATTCACGTGTAATTATCTGAAATTATTTCAATTTTCTTTGACTCGAAAAACTACCTGAAAGCTTAAAGGATCTCAATTATTTGAATGAAAATGGAAAATAATTTCCTGCCTAAGGAGATTAAAGGATTTTTATTAATGGCGATTACCGCTAAAAAGCTTTTTTTTTGCAGTCTTTGTTTCCTGTAAATTTTTCGTGTATCTCCGTCTGCACCGATAAAGCTGAAATTCATGTTTAATTAATAAAATGAACAAATTGATGTAACATCTGTTGCGTATTAATTTTTAATCTCGTTTAGCCAAAAAGTGGTGATGCGTCATTAAGTTGTACCATCGTATGTCATTTCCATCACTTAATTCAATGATTAATGATACGATTTTGTAGTATCTACTGGCATACAGATGAATAATACGGAAGTGTGTGTGTGTGTATATGGAAAAGGTAGACATTTTGTTCATTCATCCATCATCCATTATGTGTATTCCGGCAACATTGTTAATTGCAACCGTGTATACATGTCCAAAACTTCGTATAAAAGCACAAAGTTTATGCCAGTAGTGCTAGATGCATTTAGGTTTAAAAGATTTATCTGTCAACAGTATCTAAAATATTCGAAGTGAAACCGAAGTATCATTTTACTGATTTTAACTTTGGGTATTGTTATCAACTGTGATTTACATATCATTCAAATATGTTATGCTAGTCCAGGGAAGTATTTAGGAATCACACGTCCCCCCACCGCCTCCTCCCTCCAATTTCATTGGGGCCACCCCTTTTCGACTCCTTTTTGACAAAGCAGACCACAGCTACGGTGCCCAAGTTAAGTTCATTACTACGAATAAGTCTACACCAGATAACCACGAAAAAATGCGCCGCAGGTGAAAAGTTTTCTTGAAAAATCGATCAAATTGAAAATTTGTCTTAATTTTATTTGTAATTATCTAAGAGAAAAATATCATTTTTTTTAAGAAACATAAAAACTTTTTTGACTTTTCAAAAAACTGCGTCGCCGGTGAAAAGACACTTTGCCAGGAGGACCGATCCGGGACCCCCTTGTCTCTCGAGAACCCCCTGTCCTTTCGAGGGCTATTGGGAGCTTCTAGTTGTTTAAAGTCGTAGTACACTAAATATGATTTAAAACAAGAGAGGTTTGAGTTGAATTTTGGTGGTGGTAAAAGATCCGGACCATCACCAAAATTCAACTCAGATCTCTCTTGTTTTTAATCATATTTAGTGTACTACGATTTTAAACAACTATAGAAGCCCCCAATATCATTTAGGATAATTCTATTATCATATGTAGATTAAAATTCACCAATCTGTGTTACATAAGAGCTCCACATTAGATATAGTCATAACTAATCATTTGAATTATACCAGAGTAAACTACTGTGAATTTATGCATACCAATCTACGGTATAAACATAACATAAAGGGAACAAATTCTGTTACATGACCAATAATGCTAGTAGAGTCCTTCGAAATCCTAGTCGCAGCTAGTAGCCACCTTTGTGGCACTTCTACCAAAAACTGGGGCATATTGGGGGTGAATATGCAAAATAATTGATGGGCAGTGGCAAAATCAATAATTCTGTAGATGAATTAAATACTCCAAGACGATTATTTTTGTGTTGTGATTTCTGAAATTTTAATTTTTTAACCCAGAAGGAGAGCAATTTTAACAGGAAAGGTATTAGTGAAAAAAATTAACTTAGGTCGGCATTTTCCGGACAAGTACTTAAGAGAAATTTTTGAGACATTTGGAAATTCGCTGTGCCAAATCAAGATCTCTAAAAAAAGCTTCGCATTTTTGAAGCTTCGCATTTTTGAAACTTCGAATTGTTAAAGCTTCGCATCTTTGAAGCTTCGTATTTCTTTATTTTTTTATGGCGACTGTAATACTTTTAATTTACGGGTATGTTTTTTTTTATCTGCGGCGCATTTTTTCGTGAGAAATTCCAGCTTTAAGTATATTTTTCTTGAAAAAAATATTCTCCAGCGCCGCATTTTGTTAAAAAGTTTTCGCCTGCGGCACCATTTTTTGTATTCCAAGGAAAATTTGAGGAAAACCTTCTTATGAACTGTCCATAAAGACCGTTTGAGCCCTTGAACCCTTTTTGATACCCGTAGTAACAGATTTGAGCCCTTTTGGATACCCCTAGTAACAGTTTTCGAGATTTTTTGGTACCGCCATCATATTTTTTTACCCCTTCCGCCCTAAAAGTGTGATGATTTGTATGGACTGTTGTCCCTTTACCTCTGACCGATTCAAAATTTCCAGACGCACAAAAATTCAATGAAAAAGATTTTAAAAAAATCTAAAAAAAAGCTTTTATTTAGAAAAATGCACTAAAAAGGAAAAAATACTACCGAATTTTTGGGAAATTTGAAAAGAATCTCGCGGTCAAGATTTTAAAATCAAGTATTTTGTTTTCAAATATAATTTATTTTTACTAATTTTTACTTTTATCAATTTCTAGTAAAAGCAATTGCTAAATTTTTTTCACTCCGTCCATTGCGTTAACATTCCATTGCGTTAACATTTAACATTAAACTTTTCACTTATTGTAAAATAGAATTGTTGTAACTACTTCGTATAATTTTTATAAATTTGCTTTCCTTTCAATATTCAACGTACTGGAAAATTTAACTAAAATTCGAAATGTTTAACTAAAATTCGAAACCCTTTTTACTTGCTGTAATTTTCACACACCACCTAATATCAATTATTTTATACTACTTGTATATAACTCCAACTACACATACGTGTAATTTCTTCAGCCAATAGAACATCGAAAACTCATCAAATTTTCCATATGGAGAATAGTCTTTATTATCAAGCTTTCATTTTGAAACAATATACTTCCAAACAAGTCGAAATTCAACCATAACGAAATAAATTACTTAGAAACAAATTTTGAGATCATTTTACACTTAATATGCACAACGTTTCGTTTTAATATTTGGTTTTCATCATGTCTGAATATGAATTTCAGTTACGCTAAAATGTCGGGATAATAATAAAGGGTTATTGTTTTCGTAGGAAATAAGGAAAATGCATTCCGGTTGGCGTGGTAATTTTATACACCTCTAATGTAGTCTGGAAGTGCATCATATATTATTCATGGCTTGTACTTTGTTTGCAACGTATTTGTGATGTTAAAAAATTGAAGCTTTTTTTGAATTTCTTAACATTAGCAAATATAAAATGGGACTGCGAATAAAAAAAAAGTGTTTTTCAGTTATACAAGTATGAAAGAATTTTTTACTTGAGGATAAAATGTAAAATATAGAACTTTGCATTTAGAAATTTTATTTGCAGCTAAAACTTAAATAAAAATATCTGATGTGAACAGCACATGACTTTCTTATACAAAATATATGTTTGTGGACAATTTACACTATCACCCGACAAAGAAAATCCGAAGTATCTCGATAACTCTATTGGAATTTTTCGGCTTTGTAGATTATTTAAAAAATATACCAAAATGTTATATTATTTTTGTAGATGTTTTCACATCCGAAAAATGTCGATAACGGTAAAAGATATACAGTTACGGTAAAATGCTGTAGAGAATTGCAGAGAATTTTAGTGTCTGTAACTTTTCCTAACTATTTTTTTTCGAAAAAACGTTTGTTTGCGAGCAATTCGCAAAAATCTTTTTTTTCCCCCTTTAATGAAAATATCTTGATAACGGCGCGGCGGACATCAGTAAAAGACAAAATTGTGGGAAAAATTATTCTCTTAAATTCAACTCATACATTAAACAACCAAAAACCTGTCAGATTTCGAAAAAATAAAAAAAATAATTTGTTTAAATAACGGTACATCTGGATGTCGAGTTGAGATTTAGAGTTCTAGTGAAGGACAAAAGAGTATGAAATTTTACTGTCTTCAACTTTTGTCATACATAAGGCTACTGAAAAACGCGCAATTTCGTAGTAAATCGCAAACAAAAAACGAAATTGCGATTTAAAAAAAAATCGATTACTTCCGGTTAACGGATTTCCACCAAGACTTGATAGGGCCGTCCCATTTGAGGACTAAACATGCGCGTAAAATTTCATGGCTCTAGCTCTGTTAGTTTTTGAGAAATACTGTACGCAGATTGACAGACTAAAAGACTAACGCATTAACAGATTAACAGACTAACAGACTAACAGACTAACACACTAATACACTAATACACTAACAAACTAAAGGTGCCGCTCCACATGAAAGTAAATGCCGGCGAGAACCTCTCGATAGCAGCTACTCGCAAATGGACACGGCTCTGAGAGCCGCTCGCAGAAACTCGCGAGCTAGTTTCTGCGAGCTGTAAAAAGTGATTCTACTCTCTAGTCGACACGCACCCACTGAACTCTCGGTGACGCGCTCGCCAGATACGAACGGCGTTTGAATTTCGCTAGTAGCTCTCGAGAACTCGCCAAAGCAAGATGTCAAAAATATCAAGATATTGGTCTTGAAAAGAGAAAAATCGTCGAAATTAACTCTCAAATGGACAACCTCCTAATAAAAGCTAATGAAAGCTATCAAGTAACTCTCGAGAGTTTTTGAGAGTTACTCGCGTATTTATTCTCATGTGGAGCGGCACCTTAAGAGACTAACAGACTGACAGGTAGAAAGACATTTTTCTAATAATGCTCCAATAGACTGAGAACTGCTTGGGAAATGTTTTTAAGCAAAACTAAGGGCTAGAAATTTTTCATGAATACAACACTATCATACTTCGTATAAGATAGTAAAAACGTAGATTTTAAGAAAAAGGAATAATTTTTTTTTTAAATTTGCAAGACCTATCGTTGTGCGTACTTTGCGTAATCGGTCACAAAATAACCAATTGGTAACGCTTTTTTTGTGACCGGTCAGCAAGTAACCGATTTGCAATGGTTTTCACAAGGCAACTGTCATATAAACAGATTAGCAACCGCCACTTTGGGACCAGGGTCACATTATGACCTAAGTCACAAATAATTACTTAAGATCATTCTGGTGCTAAAAAGAAACAAAAAAAAACAGTACTAGAAAATCTATAAATACAAAAAAAACCTAATTAGCTGTTTATGATACATGGTAGTACTTAACACAGACTGACATGGCTTAGTTTGTAAAGTTGATAATTTTCTGAATTTTCTCAATTCAAAAAGTAGAAGCCAAGAAGTTTACAAGAACATTCAATTAAGTCCATAGTCTGTAAAAAGTCGATTCAGAGCACAAGGTTTTCTCGAACTTTTCCTGCATATCTCGTTCCAGCCGAAAGAAATCATTGGAACGGAAGGACGAAGAAAAAAATATCCATGTCAATGCCATTATCCTTCTTAATGTGCCTTTCTGGAAGTTTTTATCTTGTCCCAGAAACGATTTTAACCATTAACTGGCTCTTAGGGATGACGATACACAAGTTTTAATTTACTTAAACATTGCAATCGTATGGAATATTTTACTTTTTCGTAATGCAATGGAGGAGCGGAAAAACAACAGAAAATAAAATTTAAAAAAAAAGAAACAAATAAGAACAGAATACTCTTACGATGGAACGGAAGAAAATTTTAAAAACGTTGACTATAAATTCTCATAAGAATTGCAGCACTACATGAACAATTTATGTAAAACTTTTCCCGTTTGTAACTACAGACCGGGTATAATTTACAGCACAATTCAGATTTAAATCCGGTGAAAATTCATTTTACTGTTCAATGGAATGGAGGAATGGATATTCGCATTTAAATCTTTCTGGGTTCTGTAAGGAGTGGATTTTTTGCTCTGCGAAACTGAAAGGAAATTTAAAACATAACCGCGTATTTAATATTGCCCAAAAGGGTTAGGTTTTGTGAAATAGTCTCAGAGATTTCTACTACATTACAAATTTAAATAAAATTACATCTTAATGGAAATGCACCAGGGAGTGGTAATTAAGGTAAACTAGCGTCGGTCATTTCAGCTTTTGTTTTTCAAAGAAAGGAATTCTACTTTAATTGACGACGAATTCAACAATAGAATTTTCACTTTAAGTTGAGTTGAATTTTGCAGTTGCAAATGAAAAGGGACATGAATAGAGCACACTTAAGAGCTTTCATTAGCTTTTATTCCGTTAAAGAATATAAAAAATATATAAAAAGCTTTAACTTTTAAAAAATGCACTAAAAAGAAAAAATAATTTTGTGTATCAAAAATAAGAGCGAGATACAAATTTATTTTATTTTATTTTTTATGCCTTTATTTCGCTTTTCGGCCTCCCTGTCCACGTCGCCGGTTCAGTAGTTTCCCCGCGAAAGAGTAACATAGCGCAAAAACTAAGTTTAAGAAATCTAAGAAATCTAACTAAGAAATCACTTTACCCCCTCCCCTTACTCCTCCCACCTTACTTTGTTAGAACTAGAACTACCACAGACACTCATGCCAAATTTCACGGCACGGGCATCGTGCATGGGCATTTTTTTTCCTTTGTGGTACAAATTAGTACAATTTTAGTACAATTTAGTACAAGTACAATTTTTTTCCTTTGTGGTACAATTTAGTACAATTTTAGTACAATTATTCTACGAAAAAAAATTTCTTCCGAAACCAAAAAATATTTTTTTTTTCGATTTTTGAGAAAACTGTACTAGTAGGGTCAAGGGGGGTTATTGTAAACGATTTTCACTTTTTGGATATTTTTTCAACTTTGTAATGGTTTTTTTTTAATTAAATCACTAACAGCGGAGTTTTGATATTTTATGTTAAAATTTGTTGTCTATTTATTGCCCATTCCATGTGATTTCAAAATTATAGGTCCTTAATTTTTTACAAAATTGGATGTTTACTTTTACCCCTATATTTTTTTTTAAATTTTTGAAAAATGGGGTAAATGTAAACACCTATTTTAATCATTTTTTTTTTTATATACGTATCTGCGCAAAATTCCAAGTCTCTACCTCAATCCGTGCGCCCGCAACCCGCGCCACAGACATACGGACGGACGGACATGCAGAAGTAAATTTTTTTTTGTCATTCTAAACATACTGGTATAATTCATTTTTGTGTGTGATGACAGGATCTTGGCGTTACAAACAGTAAGGCAAAGTTAATATACCCTTTGGTTTCACCATACGGGTATAAAAATGGTGATTACATTTGCCAGAACTTGTTTACATTAACCCCATTATAGTGTTTACATTTGGAAATGAGGTTACAAATCAGGGGGTAAATGTAAACAGACAATAATTTTTTACAGTTTGTTTATAGCCAACAATTAACATATATAACCTATCTCAAGCAACTATATTGTTCGTATATTAAGCTAAAACATACATCCTTCTTTTAAAAATCCCTTCAAAATATAATTCTTTTCCCTCTTAGGAAAACTGAAATCACACTAAAAAGAAGCACTTTTTTTGACAGCTCCTACAGAACGAACCCTCTCTTAGATCTATTGTGCCACGTGTCCGCAGTGAGACAAAAGATCAATTTCCAATATATTATCTCGATAAGCTAAGAAGGAATAGCAGTTTGGGGACAACCAATAGTGTTTGCAATTACCCCTGTTTACATTTACCCACTTTGACCCTACACTTTTTTTTCTTTGCAGTACAATTTAGTACAATTATTCTGCATCAAAAAAAAATTCTTCCGAAAACATTGCCGGCTGGTCTTTTTTCAATTTTTAATTTCTGTCGAATCCTTTCGAGTACAATTTTTTTAAAATGCAGTACAATTTAGTACAATTTTAGTACAATTTTTTCATGTGAATTTTATTTCCAGTTTCCGCACTTTGCAAGCCAAGTTCACATAGGTGTGCACGGGCATCGTGCACGGGCATCGTGCACGGGCATCGTGCATGGGCATGCTTATGTTAGAACTAGAACTACCACAGACACTCATGCCAAATTTCAAGTCAATCGGTTCAGCCGTTTTTGCGTGAAAAAGGAACAGACAGACAGACAGACAGACAGACAGACAGAGAGACAGACAGACACCAACTCATTTTTATATATTAGTATGATATGATGATATGCAGTTCCCAAAAAAATATTTTTTCGTCTTTAATGCATTTTTTTTAAATAAAAGACTTCAAAAAAAAATTAATTTAAATTTTTTATTTTTATTTTATCCTTTTTAGTTATTTTGTATCAGATTAGTATGAGAAAAAATCCAAATTGAAAAGATAATCACAATATACTATCAGGACCTTCCATTATCCTTACAGACTTCTTAATGTCAGAATCGAATTCAGCAAAAACTTTAGGGACAGGATAATCACGTCGTCCTAATAGGACCTTCCGTTACCCTTACAGGCTTTTACACATCAAAATCGGACTCAGCGACACCAAAACCCCCAAAATTGATTTTTCCCAGAAAATTTGAGGAAAAGGATAATCACGTCATCCTTGCAGGACTTTCCGTTATCCTTGCGGACTTTTTAATGCTAGATTCGGAAACAGCGAGCCCAAAACCTCCAGATGAGATTTTTCCGGAAAATTTCAGGAAACGGATAACCATGTTATCTTTTCGGGACCTTCACTTATCATTACAAGGACCAAGTAGAGAAAATAGTGTATTGTCATCGGACTTACGTATGTACTCGTAGGCAAAATTTCAAGTCAATCGGATGAGGGGAAGTGGGTCAAAATTAGATTGCAATTTGGGTGGGGGGAGTAAGGGGAAGGGGTAAAGTGATTTCGAAACTTAGTTTTTGCGCTATGTTACTCTTTTGTGGGGAAACTACTAAACCGATTGGCCTGAAATTTGGCATAGATGTTCGTCGGGGGTCCAGCCCCAACATAGGCCCATTAAAAAGTAGCCCGAGAGGTGGGGGAGTAAGGGGAGGGGGTAAAGTGATCTCGAAACTAAGCTCTTCCTCTATGTTACCCTTTCGCGGGGAAACTACCGAGCCGATTGGCCTGAAGTTTAGCTCCAACATAAACCATAAAAAAAAATTTGAAAAAACTTGACCCGGCAACGACGAGTATGCAAGCTAGTACCTACTCTATATGAGAATAGACAAAATTTTTATTTTAAAAAAATGCATCGGTTTTATTTACATTTATCGTTAGGTATTGTAACGTAAATTTCTATAACATTATAACGAAATTTTGAGGAAAAACCGGAAAATCGTTATTTCTTTTCGTTATTCCGTTACGTTACGATAACGTTTCCCATCCCTGGATTTTTCACATCTTCAATATCCATTTGAAGTATGCGTTTTCACACCTTCCATATTAATTTGTTTTCGCCCGCTGGAGCGTAAATAAAATATTTAACGCAAGTACCATATATTAAATTCGACCGCTTTCAGTGTTAATAATTAGTTTTAAGAGAGACATAGAACGTTGGGGAAATTATTTTAAAACGCTTCGTTTGACGATTTAAACCAAAATGGAAATATTTACTTATCAAACTAAACGAGGAATATTTACTCAAAGAAGAAAAACGTCGATTGAATTATTCTCACTAAAATGTAAGTTTAAATTAAATGTATTTAAAGAATCATTAGAGGTGAATTAATAAATGGAAAAACTATCCAAGATAAAAGGATTCTAATAGTTTCAAAGCTATTCCCCCAACTAGAAATTAGTGGAAAGCGTTAATTGCTTTAGCTCAATGATCAAAGTCCATCTATATATCACATATACTGCCATATTTTATGTATATGCTATATGAAACAGCGCTTACATGCATACTATGTTAAGTTCGCCTGTAACTTTTAAATTAACGTCAGATTTAAGTATGAAAAGCTCCATATTGGCGCCAGCCCGCATTTCCCAGTATTTCACGTAGGAGTAATATAAATTTTTTTTTTCACCTCGACGATGATGAGAGCCCAGCATACCAAGTCGTATACAAGGGCCGTTTTATAGTTGCCACGTCTAGTTCTTTCGCATTATGCTCCGACGGTTATCTGGTTAGTGATGAATCCACTATGGTTCGCATTTAAGGATTCAGGTATAAAAAGGACTAGAAATGAATCCCAGGCATAGAAGACGCCAGCCAGGAGTCGGGAAAGTGGAAAAACGTGAGTGAGAAGAAAAAAGCAGAATTCCTTCAGGGGATGGAAATATAATTAAAGCGTTTTCCTTTTGCCGGAGCTGGTCGTCCCTTCGGCATGCCACCCGTACAGAAATTACTGTGAGGGTTGAATTTAATTGGAGTCACTCAATCATTTCAAATTTTGTTTGTATGCCGCTTGAACTTAAGAAAGCATTTTCTAGGATTCAAGGAGGCCAGCAAAATGCCCTGAAATTTTCATAAATTTCTTCATTTTTCCCATTGCTTTCATTTCATTGTTCCGGGCATGGCCACCGGCAATATGGTCAAGCCTCATAGAAACGAAAACCGGGCAATTATGGACTACGGGATAAGAAATCCCATCTAAAAAGATAAGACGAAGCCGAATATGAACCATTCTAGGTCCTATCGCTTCTAGTTATTTTTATGCTTACCTTTTTTCTTATTTAATTTCTCCATTTCTGATGGTTAGAGGCGAAGTTATTTTCTTGGTCATGAATTTCCGTCTTATCAATGGCCTGGCTGAACGTTATGATATTCCTTTGTAAAATACTGCGAGTGAGGGGTATGATTTTCTAGGTGGTTGCAGGAGGGGCTCAACACAACGAGGTGCTTGGCAGTTATTTAGATTAATAGACAACGAAAGGGAAATTCACTCCTAGTTTATGTTGGCGGAGAATTTTTCAATTTTTCATAGACTTTACAAATGATTAATTTTTATTATTTTAAAGATTTTCGTTTTTTTTTTTCTTGAATGTTTAATATTACTCAGTTTATAATTTAAGAGTAGGGATTTTTTATTTATGTAAGATGAGCCACGCGCTAAATGTTTTTCCACAGGAGAGAATATTACGTAAATTTCGAATTTAATGGCTGTTAACTGGATTTTAAGATTAAGAAGTGTATTAAAATCTGAGGTAATTTATTATCTTACAGAAATAACAAATTTGCTCCTTTAAGGGGTTATGCCTACCCGCAAAGCCTGGACAGATTTTCAATAAACAAATTTGCAAAGTATAATAATTTTAATGTCATCATTCAAATTTAAATCGCCTGCGGCGCATTTTATTATTGAACTTCTGACTATGACATATGTTGCCATCTAAAAATTTTACCTGCGGTGCACGTCTGTGGTGTTCTAAAGACAGAAGAATATATAAGTATACCGCAAAAAATAACTGAAAAATTCACTTGTTTTGGAAAAGGATTGGGACGTGACACCGTTTTTTTTGCACCACATTTTGACCTGTTTCGCCTTCTTCGATTTATGTTCGAGGTAATGAAAATGTTTCCTTTTTCACCTCCCCCCCCCCCTCCCCCCTCCCCGCTCACCCGTCTACCAGTCATCTGTTCCAGATTAGGACGAAAAATAATATGGCCATCCAATTACAATGAACTTTTCATCCTACATCCACCCATTTGGTTTTACAAACATTTCTTTGTATCTGTGACTCTTTCTATAAGGAGTTTAACACTCTAACTGCCACGACAGTTTTAAGCCTTTTTCGAATATTTAGTTGTCAGTCAGAAAGGCACTGAGAGAAAGAAATTGAAACAAAATTATACGTAAATGTTATTTTATTACCATAAAATGTGTGCAACTACAAAAAATCGTTGCGGTTGCAGGTCTTTTTGACTGACGTGGCAGTTAGAGTGTTAAATACATCGATGGTCATTTGCTTTTCTCCATTGTTGTGGTTGAATGCGATTTTATTTTTCAAAATTTTAGTCTTTACTTTTTTTACAAAATCTTATTCGCAAATAATAACCATTTCTCTGTCCAGCCTACCAATTCAAATTGATAAATATCCATTTTAAAACCACTGTTGCCTTAAAGTAATATTAATTAAACTATTTTGATACCGAATTCAAAGCCACATCCGACCTTTTCCCAATGTTTTCCAAAAATCCCATTTCATCACAAAATTTTGCACAATAAACAGAATCTTAACATGGTCAAAACTTTGAATAATACGAATTTAATTAATGTATCATCAATTAATGACGATATTGTCCCCAACATAATACCGAAGTGAAGGCCATCGGAAACTTGCAGATCGTAACTAAATAACAATAAATCGATTGTCGGATGGGACGCATTCATCATTTCAGTAGTAAATCATGTAAAAAATTTTCCCAACATTAACATTTTCGGCTATGGTTAGGGCCGGCAGGATTTCAGCAAAACTCCTGAATCCTGATGGCATTACTAAATTTTGTATCGTTTCGTTAGGTTCCCTTTTGAATTTTCTTTTTTTTTCATCTTTTCTATTGTGACCGAGAGACGGATGGATTTAGGTGGGGTGGAGTAAATGGAACCTTTTTGTTGACACATTAGGGAAAGTCAACAGGCAATAAATTTTGAATGCCAAGATCGTTTGTCCTTCGGTTCTGCCACATGAATATCATCACCGGGAATCTTATATCACCTAAAGTACCCTCATGAATAAGTTTTGGTAAATAATCCTTGGACACAAAAAGCATAGAGTGGCGTATCCTTTTCGATGTCCTTCCATATCAAAAGCAAACGCGGTCGGATATAGCATTTGTTTCAAGTGTAGCCGAAAACGGTATAATATATAGGACTCATATCGTTGGCACCGCAAATTTTCTTATCGAAAATAATATACTGTGAGCCATGTATAATATGAGTTTAAATGTATTCGTGAAGATCCTTTGAATAGCTTTGGATCCAACAGATACGTTTTGACTTTACACCAAATTTCATTTGATTCGCATTTGGGTGGCATTTTCAGAGTTGGTGGATGTCAAAATTAAGGGTGTATTTACACACATATCAGTTTAAAGTCAAGTGTAAGTGGCCATCGATGTCAATTTTTTTAATCATCCCTAAACAATACAGAAAATATCTGACGTGAACAACACAAAACTCTGCTCTGCAATATTTAATTTCGAAAAAAATATGTAAAAAATAACATTTTTTTCAAATATCTCGAGAATTTTCAAAGGTGCGTGAAAACCATTAAAGGAAAAAATGTAAAAAATTGTATGTCCTTTAAATTTTGTTTTATTCATTCTTTCTCAGAAGCGCAGGGGTTTCGAAAAAAAATTTAAAAACCGTTACTTTTCCAAAAGTTGATAGAAAACCACGGTTTTCGGAAAACTCATTTGCAAAAAATTTCAAGTCGCTAACTCAACGCGTTCTCGTGTTATTTAACACGTTCGTGACATTTGCTTTTTCAACTTTTTTTTACATTTGGACATCGTGTACCACGGGTGGTACACTAGCGATTTGTTTTCTGGCGGTTGTGCGCCATAGGTGGTACACGGTGCGTGTTTTTATATTACTTCATAAAATACTGTCAATTTATGTTAAAACTATGTTTTTATACTTACGACTGTCAGGAATATTCAAAAATCGATTGCACTATGCATGTACCACTGGTGGTACACGATGTCACGAACGTGTTAAGATACGTAGAACGGACAGACCGACAAAGAGACAGACAGACCGACACACAAACAGACCCACAGACCGATAGGCCGATAGACAGACAGACCGACAGATGTACGAACATCCTAATAATTTAGCCTGAAACGGATTTCGTACTGATCAGAAATGTTCTATCTGCCCCCGTTCTCGAGACGGTCTCCGTCATGAATTCAATACTTTCCCTCTATAGAAGAGGAAATAAAAGTGACAACTCACCTATACCGAGGTAATATTATTACCACTTTTATGTCCGCACAAACTTTTTTAACATCCGATCATGGATAGTTCAGAACAACGAAAAGAGTGGCTGACTACAGAAACAGACAGACAGACAGACAGATGGACAGACAGACAGATAGACAGACAGACAGACAGACAGGCAGACAGACAAACGGACAGATAGACGGACAGATAGACAAACAGACAGACAGACGGACAGACGGACAGACAGCCAATTGGATGTTTTTCATACTACACGCTCGAATCATCCTTTTATGCGCTGCCTAAAATTTGATTTTTATGGTTGTTGTGAGGTTGTTTTCCGAAATAAAAATTCCTTTTTAATTTCTGCAATACGACTACTAATCTAATGTAAACACGGCCTAACCTTCCATAATGTCCTGCATAACTATCCACCTTTATGATGTCCTCCGACTATTCCATTCCCGTTTTATGTGAATTTTTCAGGACAATAGTAATAGCAGTAGCTCTCCAATTCCCAGCCCCTCCCATATTGTTGTTCACCGTGCGTGGCATACACGCGTTTGTCAGCGCGAGCGTATCAAATTTGCATTCAAGGGTCGCTCCTGATCCTCGAACCATGAATCAAAGGTAGTACGTTTTGTTTTTGGTCCTTCGCCTCACGTCAACAAGAATAAAGAAGGATCAAATCTACCTTGCAAAGAAAAAAAAAAAGAATACGTTACAATAAAATACAACGGAAAGGTAAATAACAAACAGCATTCCAGGACGAGAAACCAGGAACTAGAACTAACAATAAGTTGAAGTGGGTATCGAGTGTTACAGGAACTATAAACGATTGAATGTGGACATTTTTATGCAACAGGAATGGTTTTTGTTTGTGTTTTCTATTGTATGGTCAGTTTACCATTATTCACATTCATATTAAGGAAATAGCCACAGGTAAATTGCAAGAGGGTTCTCAGAAAAAACAAACTTACCGGTTTTTGATTACTGGCTGAATTATGCAAAGGGAAATATATGCAGTTACCGTGTTTCTAATCATATCCTTCCAGTTTTGATGTTTTATGATAAGTAGGGTGACCATATTTGTTGCATCGTAATGAGCAGGGGTTGTTTGGGGGTCCTGGAGGAAGACTATTGCTGAACTATTGCTATTGTGGGGGATTCTCAAGGAGGACTATTGCTGAAGCGAAGCACCTACGTAACAACAAGTTTTATGTAGAAAACAAAATTTGGTTTGGCCGAAAACCTAAGAAAAAAAATCAAGATCTAAACGCCCCCAGCAAAAATTAACCTAATGAAAAACTCAACCTATAGTCAGAAAAAAAATTGATCATATGGATAAAATCATTGTTAAATTAACAAATTTTCCGTTAAAATCTCAAAAAGATTGTCAATTGGAACAAATATTTTTAAAGGGAAATCTTTGTTCAACAAGAAAATTGTTATTTTAACAAAGATAAACTTACTAATGATGTTTTGTTAAATCAATGAAACAATTGTGAAATTAATAATACCTAATTTGTCGAAATGACAAAAAAATTGTCATATTTACAAAATTTTTGTTTTTTAAAAAAATCCTTGATCAATTTAACAAAAAAAAATTTGTTGAAATTCAAGAAAACAAATTTTGTGAATGGGAACGAGGTTTTTGTTATTATTTTATTTGAGTGTGTAGAATTATATAAGTGAAAATAATCGAGTTGAGTGAAGTTGAAAAAATCCACGCACAAAGCCGGACAAATTTTTCGATCCCGTGCGAGTCTGGGTTATACAGATTTTGCTATAATATCGATAAGTGCCATTCTATCCCTAGGCAACAAAACTGGATTTTTAAGAAAGGTAAACGGCATTAAACAAAACCCCAATCAAAAAAAACATGAAAAAATTCAGCGTAGAACGCCCTTTTTTCTAATGTTTAACTCAATCTTAGAAAATTGCCAAAGAACATCTTAATAACTTAAACACCTTAACGACATATTTTCACATTGTCAAGGTGCCAGATAACAATTGACTAAAGCGCGTAATCAATCAGCGTCCTTTGTTCAAAAGATATTCTCCCTTCTGTTGTACTTCGGTATACAAAAAAACACGTTTTTGTTTTCTTACCATGATAAACGGATAAATTACATAACTCCTTAAGCGTAGCGATAAATACCCCTGCCGAGATAAGAAATACACGTGAGTGGGTAAAAAATTAAGGAAGCGCACCAACGCAACAAATCGAAAATGAATCAACCCTTGGTAAAAAAAAAACACACCCCCAATTCCTTAAGTGTTACTATACAAAAATCGTGGCGTGCAAGCAACTGAGGTAACGCTGGGCTAGAACACATTCAATAGAAACATCCCTAAAAATAGCGAGCAACCCCTAGCGTGACTTTCGGTTTAGCTGCCGGTACTTTGGATGTGGGGTAGCCTGTACCTTTATAGGTGGAAATACTTCCACAAAAAAAAACAATTTCTATCACCCACGTCCTCAGCAACCTTCAGCAACATCACCACTTTTGCATTGATCCACTCTTCGCCATTGTTGTTTTTGTTTCTTGAGGTATTTTTGTTAGCGGTTTTTCACTGTAACAACTGAAGGGCTAAAAAACCACCTACCGCAATGAACTTCCGAACACTAACAGCATCCACATTTGTAGCTTCCGTCTATTAATAACACTGTAATATTTTTTTTTACGAAATTTTGAAAAAAATAAAATTGTGGTTCTCTAAAATTCACCTTGTGAAAAAAATCCATTAAGATTTGAACGCATTTTATGATTTGAAGTTTTCAAAACTTTTTTTTACAAGCTTTTATTTAGTTTCACTTGTTTGTTTGTTTGTTGGGGTCAAATCTTGTAATCTAATGTTGGACCCACTTCCACAGATTCAAGTGACTTGAAATTTTGCACACATTCACAATTGCGATAACAATGCAAGCCTGTTGGCCGCCGACAGACGCCATTTTGTCCAAATTGAACTAAACGAACTACCCATCGTGTAATAATTAGCATTTAAAATCTATCGCTACAGCTCCGTATCTCAAGCCATTATCGAGATTTACCGTTATTTTCTCGAAAAATGACAGGCGACTAAACAACTAAAGGACTAAACAACTAAACAACTAAAGGACTAAACGACTAAAAGACTAGCAGACTAACAAACCGAAATAAAAAGTTTTTCTGTTGTTCTTCATGAATACAATTCTGAAATTTTTCATGAATACAAAACTTTGTTATAATTCGTATAAGAAAGAGAGAACGAATCATTTAAACCGATCCAAGCGAACTTCATAACTCAGAATGTAAGAAAATCCTTATTTTTTCATATCAAGATTTTATTTCATTTTCTCAGTGTAACAACGCGCTAAATTCACCCTACCTAAACTGTTCTCAACCACCATCGCCATCAGCAGGAGTCTCAGGATCAGCAATAACAGCCACAGGTTGTAGTTAACTATTCCGACCCGTGTATATGCATAGGTAAAATATGGTTGGAATTTTGTACCGCATCTAGGGTATATAAATATTCACGTATATCCACCTAGAAAGTACTCACCGAAAAGCAAAGGGTCCAATACTTTATGTATGCCTATAAAATATGTTCTCATGCTGGTAGCAAACAGATTCTACGTTTGTGAAAATCCGTAGCTGGTAACTGGGAACTAAACGTCTTCCTATATAAGTCGAAATTTATTGGGGGAATCCCCCAAGCTGAGTTATATTATTCTAAATAAGTAGGCATCCTATCGCAATTGTGTTTCTTTTTTTTCACTCTTCTTGTTGCTTACCCTTCACACGAATTGAAGTTTTCACACGAACCTCTGCTGCTCACGAACTACCGATGCTAAAACACGTTCCCGAAGCATCGCCCAAAAATTTACTCCAACGCTTCTGCAACCACTATAATCGTCATCATCACCAGAACCAGCAGGATTTCTATAACATCATCAGGCACTTCAAACTTATATAATATAAACACACAGTTCACCTTCTTCCGTTCATCCCTTCCGACGAGAGTGCTTCGTTTTTTTTCCCCACAAGAGTCAAGGGTTGCTTTTCTGCTCGATGGTAGCGTGACAGCGGCAATTCAACTCCCTACGGCATCGGCATGAATGGAAAAATTTTACCCTGTTTTACCTTTGAATGGATCGTTAATAATTTTATGAAGCCTTATAAATTAATTGGCACACAATCGGGATTATTGTCGATTCAAAGCCAAGTGGCAAAGTGAACAATATCCGTTTTTACGGTGCGTAGAATTTTATTCTTTCAGTTTGATCGCGTTTTACTTGTCTTTGGTTTGATCGAACGTAAGAAAAACTGTATCTATCTGTTTTTTATACTCGCATAATAGGCTTGTGTGTCTGTCTGTCTGTCTGTTCGCTTAAAACTCGAGAACCACTGAACCGATTTGGATGAAACTTTCAAGGAAGCTTACTGGCACTAAGAACGGGTTAGCCCTGCTTTCTTATCCACGTCGCATAACCTGCTAACTACTATACCGTTGTGTTCAGTTCAACACCACGGAGGTTTATATGTATATATTCCCCCTGTTTATCCACCCCCTCAAACTCCTTCACCTGCTATATTCGACGTCCTTAGAGATATCGAGTTAAATTTTTGGGTTGTGTTCAGCTAAACTACAGGCAGAGTGTGGAAATGCTCACTCATAAGTACTGAAAGGGCAAAATCGAACCATTCTTTCACCCTTCCCCTTTCCCCATTCCCCATTCCGCATTCCCAATTCTTCGTTCCCCATTCACCATTCCCCTTCCCCATTTCCCCTTCCCCCTTCAAACGAAACAGTTTTCTGCAATTTTCTCGGAAACCGTGAGTCGCATTAAAAAATTTATAAATGTAAAAAGTGTTTAGAATAAGATTTTACATAACCAGTCCCTAAATCAAAATCCAATCGGACCACTGCTTCCTCCCTCTCCCATACAAATGGAATACTTTTTTCAAGTTTTCTCGAAGACTGTGCATCGTATTGAAAAATTTCTAAATATAAAATGTCTTTAGAATATGATTTTGCATAACTGTTCCATACATCAAAATCCAATAGGACCACACTTCTCCCCCTCTCCTATTCAAATGTATTTTTTATAGATACTCTATATGATATTTTCATTAAGCAATTTGTCTGTCATCATATAGAATACTAGCTTGCATACCCGTCGTTGCCGGGTTAAGTTTTTTCAAAAATTTTTGATGGCCTATGTTGGAACTAAACTGCAGGCTAATCGGCTCGGTAGTTTCCCCGCGAAAGGGTGACATAGAGTAAGAGCTAACTTTCGAAATCACTTTACCCCCTCCCCTTACTCCCCCCACCCCTCGCGCTACTTTTCCGTGTGCCTATGTTGGAACCAGAACTACCACAGACACTCATGCCAAATTTCAAGTCAATCGGTTCAGGCGTTTTTGCGTGAAAGAGGAACAGACAGACAGACAGACAGACAGACAGACACCAACTCACTTTTATATATTAGTATGATTTGACAATTGGCACCTGGCAATTGTAGCTTTTCTTATGTTTTTTTTGTATTTTTCAAACGTATTCAAAATACTCTGAAATGTGAGCAAAATATTTTGCTCGAGGGATCCACATTAAATTAAATAAAAATAAATGAATTAATTTGAAAAAAGAGCACTTTTCTGAGAACCCAACAAATCGAAAATTTCAACCAAAAGCAATTTAAAAAAAACTCAAATTAATTTCAGAATCACATTAAAACATCAACTCAATTAATCAACTGAAAACACCCTCCAATAATATTTAAAGTGGTACTCAATTAAATCTGCGACATAAACTAAAATAATCCTTCAATTAATAATATTTTTTCCGATTTTATCGATAATGAGTTGACGATTGATTTATCCAATTTGAATAGCAATAATAAATTAACAATTAATTTTTGGAGCGAATTTTCAAAAATTTATACAAGTCCTCTAAAACTATTAACAATATAAAAATAGAATTAGTTACGAAAACAACGAAAATTATTGGAAAATGTTTAAAACCTCGAATTTGAAATATGATTTTAAAAAAATTGAAATAATCAATTGAGATTGATTTTGTGATTGTTACGAAAACTGTTTTCAAAATAGAAATCATCGGACGTTTCACATGATTGGAGTTTAAATAAATACATACGAGAAACATTAAAATTGTCTAAAAAGCAGTCATATAGGAAATGAATTCACCCTCATTCCATCTGATTGTTCCATCATGTTGCACATTATGTTTAAACAGTATTAATACGAATCTATTTATGTGAGAATTCGATCCAATTTCTGGCTTTTATGTATCACCATTAACATGGCAATTCCAATTTCTGATAATGCTGCCGTAACAATATCGATGTGTTTTATTTTATGCTCAATAGGTTTTCGGTTATGTTTTGTTTTGATATTAAGTAAAATTTTAATTGAATTTACACTGTGTTCCATTTAACTCTTGCGCCCCCGCTCAACCATTGACCGTTTCGAAACGACGAACATCAGTATAGTCAACATCAACCCTTAGTAGTATAGCAACGTTTTATGCTGACAGCATTTAATGCAAACTGCACGATACGTTGAAGTAGGGTAAAGTCGGGTGATATTGCACCCTTTTTTTTAAATCGGCATAACCCAAAAAGTAAAAGGAATTTTTGATTCAAACAAAAACGTTTTTATTCTTAAAATCAACTAGTAAAACAAAAATAAAAAATAAATAGGATTTCACTCCTAAAAAAATAAAAATTTTAACAAAATATAAATTCATTGAAAAAACCATATCCCCCAAAAGTGTAGGGGATACGGCACCCTACCTTAGGTGATATGGCACCCTACTTGTTTTTTAAGTCCTTTTTGCCACACGAGTTGCAAGTGTTGACAAATGATGTGCATGAGTCATGGGACCACAAATGGCAAACAATGCATTTAACCCACTCGTCGGGTTTAGTGGTCTTAGCATAGTCTTCACCACATCCAGTGCAAATGTTTTCCTCAAAATCTTCAAACCTATCGGAGTCGTCTTGTAATGCAATATTTTCTTCTTCAGATGTGGTTTCATCTACCATCGCTCGTTCTTTCGTAATTGATTTTTTTTGATTAGTTACGTTTTCTGAGGAAGTAAGGATTGGAGCCTTTTGTTTTCTCGGGTTTGGCACCCGTTCCATATCACCTCAGAAAAAAGGTGCCATTTCTCCTTTCACACATCGCCAATGATTTTCATATTTTACTGAAAACTCGCGCTCAATCAAGTCTGTTTCATACACACAAACGAAAACACATCAGATTCTGCTTGTTTTGGTTTGTGAACGGTAAACTTGCTCCAACTGTACTTACCAAAATTCAGCCACTCAAAAAACAACAAAAAGTAGTTCGTCTAAAATTTCAACTTTTTTTTCCTGTTCTGTCACACAAAAACAAAATGAAAAGAGCTTTTGTTTCGCGGTCTTCACACTTCGGCCTTATTGGAGAAACTGAACTAAGTTCTTGGAGAATGATTTTGATTCTAGTGTTGCCAATGGGAGAATTTGAAAGGGTGCCATATCACCTAAAGTGCCATATCACCCGACTTTACCCTATTAGGGGGATGAGATTGAATTTTCACTTTTTCAACATCACTATCTCGTTAGATAGAGTGTATACTACGATCATCCCTTATGGCAATAACGATGGAAAATGAAAACTAAACTGAAAAAAGAAAATCCAAACAGATACCTCAAAATTGCACCCTATCGCTTGCCACAGTGGAAATTTTATGAAAATTTCACTTCGAAAAACAGTTCCAGCCGCCGCACACAAACCAACCCCAACCGAAATGGGGTACGTGTGGGACCCCGAAATTATTTCTGTGGTGGGACTTTATATACGCAGCAATACCATGAGAAGATTATTGCACTTTCGGGGGTTGACCACGGCCCCAACCAGCAACAACCACTGCTAACGTATGGCAATCAAAAAACCCCCCTCCAAAGCCACTGACCGGAGAGTTGGGCGAAACTCACATTGTAAATCACTGTAATTAAATAATTTGAAAATACTGAATACCATAGATTTTTTTTTTCTTTTTTCTTTGCTAAATATCATAAAGCACATTTTGTGCTTCCCTTGTGAAAACAGCGAAAATCCATTTAGTGAAGTTTTTTCTTTGGATTTTTGTAGGGATTTGTTTGGAAATTTTCTATAGAATGTTTTTTTTTATAGCAGAAATTAATCCAATGAGATTTAGTAACTGAATTTCTATGCAAAAATTTTCATGTTTTGCACACCGAATTACAAAAATGCCAAACAAATTATAGAAATTGTGAATTCATTCAGTGTAGATTTGGTTATGTTTTCATTGTATGAAATTTGTTTTAATTCAATTGATCGATATATTCGGAAGAACAATTGGAAAAAACGATGAATAAAAATCTGTAGGAATTTGAAATAGGCGTCTTTTGGGGCGCATTTATGACTGAGGTAATAATTTCTATAATTTCTAAAACTCATGAATGTCAGTTGGGAGCTCAGATTATTGTACATTCCTTAAAATTGTGACCATACCTTGTGTCAATTCGAGTCTATACGATGTGTGTGTGTGTCTGTGTGTAAAAGACAAAACCAAATTTTATATAAAAATATAAAAAAAAGGTTCAATTGCCAGGGGCCAATCGTCAAATACTCTATATTATGATAGACAAAATGTACATTTAAAAAAAATCATTTGTGTGGGAGAGGGGTGAAACAGTGGTCCGATTGAATTTTAATGTATAGATAAGTTATGTAGAATCATATTCTAAACAGATTTTACCTTAATAAATTTTTCAATACGACTCACCGTTTTCGAGAAAATAAAAAAATTGTACAATTGGTATGGAGGAGGGGAGAAGGAGTTGTCCAAATGAAGTTTTATTTACAGATAAGTTATGCAAAATTATATCCTAAACACATTTCATCTTTATAAATTTTTCGATACGATGCACAGTTTTCGGGAGAACAAGAAAAAAGTATCCATTTGTATGGGAGACGGGTAAACAGTGGTCCGATGGGGTTTTGGTGTATGGATGAGTTATGTAAAATCCTATTCTAAATACATTTTGCCTTAACAAATTTTTCAATGTGACTCACCGTTTTCGAGAAAATTGCAAAAAACTGTTTAGTTCGTATGGGGGAGGAGGGAAGGAATGGTCCAATTTTGGCCATTCAAGAACTTGGCGTAGCCATTTACGAGAAATGTAACTATACAAAATTTCAAGTCTCTAGCTCAATCCTTTCGAAAATTTTGATGTTCACGAACGAACGGACAGACGGATGGAGAGACGGACAGACGGATGGAGAGACGGACAGACAGACAAACGGACAGACAGACAAACGGACAGACGAACAGACAGACACACGAGCGGACATGCGGAAATCAAAATCTTTTGCCCAAATATTTTGGTGGATTCTCATACAGAGTATAACAAAACACCACTTAGGCCAGACAATTTTGTTTTTTACTGTTATCCGCCATCTTTTACCATTATCGAGATATTTTCACTAAAAAAAAGAAAAATTAGTTTTTTTTCAAGTTTCTTGCAAACTAACGGTTTTTTGAAAGAAAAAAACATTTAAATTACTAAGGATATTAAAATTCTCGACATTTTTGCCTTCCAACATAATTCGATATCTTTTACCGTTATCGAGATATTTCAGATTTTTAAAAGAAATGTTTGAAGTTTTTAAAAGAAATTGTCATGTAAACTAATACTTTATTCGTCGGGACGTATATTTTGTATAATAAAGTCTGTTCAAATATATACAATAAAATTTTTTTATACGAAATTTCTTAATTGGGGTGATTTTGGCCTTCTCTTAAGTACAAAACAAATTTTTTCGCCTGATTAAATGCATGCAGCAGAATAAACTTCCCAGCACTTAAAGAATATGCGTTTCTTTATTCAATTAATAAACATACCAACCTTTGCCCTTAAAAATATAATAATTTATGCCTTAAGGTGGAAAAAATCATAAAGTCTGTCCATGATTAGAATTCAAATATTTATAAAGATTGTCGTGTGGGACGCATTTTGCCTGTAATTTTCTTCGTCATAAAACATTTTTCACCAAACGTAATCATTTGTTTCGTTTTTCCTTCATTCTATCCTTTTCTCCACTTTTTCTGGATTCGTCATTTTGGCCCTCCTGATTCACTTGAGGCGAATTCAGCTTCGTTCACTACTTCAATAATAAAAAGGTTAATACAGGTAGGCATTGTGCACCTGCCATTTCTTCAACACTTACCTCATTTCTTCCGGTTTCAGGATTCTTTTTCGGTTCCTTGGTCCATGTTCATCGTCATTTACCCGGCCAAACACTCCGGAATAACAGTTATACCACACAATAGTAACGAATCCTTTCTCGTTTCACATTTCATTCTTCTGCTTTTTATTTTCCTCTTCTACAGAGGGAAAGAATTGTATTCGTGACGGATACCAATTCGAGAACGGAGACAAGTAGAATATTTCTGATCCGTAAGAAATCCGTTTCAGGCAAAATTACGAGGATGTCCGTGAATCTGTCTGTATTGGTCTGTCGGTCTGTCGGTCTGTCGGTCTGTCGGTTTGTTTGTCTGTCGGTCTGTCTGTTGATCTGTCTGTCTGTCGATCTGTCTCTCGGTCTGTCTGTCTGTCAGTTGTACGTATCTTAAATAACTCAAGAACGCATTGACCTAGCGACATGAAATTTTTTGCAAACAAATTTTACGAAAATCATAGTTTTCTATCAACTTTTGGAAAAGTAACGGCAACTATAACGGGTACCTTCCATACAATTTTTTCGTTAACAACCGTTATTTGAAAATGTCTCGAAACCTTTGCGCTTTTGGGAAAAGATGCACATATCAAAATTTAAAGCATATGAAATTTACTACATTTTTTACTTGAACGGGTTTTTCGCATCTCTAACGGTTCTCACGATATTTCAAGAAAATAAAGTTTTTTGAAAATCTCCCGAAAACTATGCACTTTTGCGAAAAAATGCATATAACAAAATTTATAGAAAATAAAATTTTCTACATTTCTTGCCTAAACAGTTTTTTTCTCTCTCTGACGGTTCTCAACATATTTGAAAAAAAAAATTCGGTCTTTTGAAAATCTCTCCGATAGAAAAAAAAATCAAATTCAAAGGAAATAAAATTTCCTACAACTTTTTCTCTAGCGGTTTTACGTATCTTTAACGATTGTCGAGATATTTGAAAAAATATTATTTTTTACATATTTTTCCCGAAACTAATATTGCAGAGAAAAGTTTTCTGTTGGTCACACCTAATATTTTTTAAGATGAAAACGAAGGGCGATGTGAGCAAAAACAACACAGCTTTGTATGGAGGGAAAATTTGAACAGGTTGACTGGGCACATTTAGGCTCCAAGTCGTGGAAAAAAACGCCACCACCCCTAAAACGAAGTGGTTGCGAACAAGCAAGGGTAAGCTCAACATTTACGAGTATGTAGGGTTGTAGTAACCCTAAATGAATGTCTATATGTGCCAAAAAAAATTCCTGTAGACTGATAGTCAGATAGACAGACAGATAAATAGACAGATAGATACATAGATATTTTTAGATCCCAAGATGAAAATGAAGGTGTGGTGTTATAAAAGATTTCTCTTTGTTTCTTATTTTATGGTCTTTGAAATTCATGCCATGCCTGGATCATTTCCTTATTGTATTGCCAAAGTGCGTAATGTCTTCCCTTATTGTCAGGATGCGACGTGTTGCCTATACAAAAATACCCCCAAAATCGTCGAAAAAAAACCAGCCCCAATACACCCCATTTTCATGCGCTTCAAACTACTACAGTATTTTTTTTCGGCGTATAACAATTTTTTGTTCATCATTTCGCCTCCAATCTCACCCCCACAGTTTCCTGTGATCAACCTCTCACACTTTGCGGAATAGTCCTTTCCGAAAAACGGGGAGTTTTTTCTCAGCTTCAATGGTTCGCTTCCATTTTTTCCTGCTCGTTTGTCTCTTGGACAAAAGAAGGATGAAATTGGGTTCATGCGATTTATGTAGCGTTAAATTTTTAAATTCGTTTATTGTATTGTTATATAGGAATATGCTCACTTTAAGTCTTTACGTCTATGATGACTTCATGCTTCTTACAAAAACCAATGCAGTTCAGAATAAATTCGTTGAATTCTAAATAGAAAAGGGATTGTTTTTTCTGCAAGAAAACCGAAAATTTTATTACCGTTTTTAATACCTCTTGGACATTATACAGGAATTTTGTCTGAAATCTGCAGAAATGGAATTTAAGTTTTATGATTTTTTTTTTGGTTATTTTAGTAATGCCTCGCGGTTCATCCCCCTCCCACGGGTCGGCCTGAATATCCTTGTCAGCATACGGCCTCACCTAACTTCTCGCATTTTACTCGAGTTTAATCTACTTTTCTAAACTAGGAAAATCGCACAACACTACAATACAATTATTACATATAAAAAAAATTTCAATATATACAATAGTAGAAGCCGTGCTTCTGACCTCTTTGCGGTCGAACCCCACCCCATACACAGCACTTACTCGACCTTCTGCCTCGGGTCTGCGGGTCTGACTTTTTAAAAGTGCACAACTTGCGGGAAAATTGTGTGGATAAATTTCAGTGGGCGAAATTTTTCCTTGAAAGATGGCCTCTTCAATTGTAGGCACCGGATCCAAACCGCTTCAGAATTACAAAAGATAGCAAGAAAAAAAAAATTTAAAAAAAAAGCTTTTATTAAAAAAGAATGCACTAAAAAGAAAAAAATAATTTTCTGGACGCTGTGTATCACAAATATAAAAGCTTTTTAAAAGCGAGATAAATTTTTATTTTATTGTTTTATGCTTTATCTCGCTTTTTAAAAGCTTTTATATTTGTGATACACAGCGTCCAGAAAATTATTTTTTTCTTTTTAGTGCATTCTTTTTTAATAAAAGCTTTTTTTCAATTTTTTTTTTTTTATTTTTTTTTATTTTGTTCTTTTTAGTCTTCGAATATATATCCTTACATTTGAGATGTCCTTACAGGCTTTTTAACTTGAGAATTGTGTTCAGCGAACCCCAAAACCCGCAGAATAGATTTTTTTCCGGAAAATTTGGAGAAAGGGATAATCACGTTATCCTTACAGGACATTCCGTTATCCTTACAGACTTTTTAATGGCAGATTCCGATTTAGCGACCTCAAAAACCCCCCGAATAGATTTTTTTCCGGAAAATTTGCAGAAAAGGATAATCACGTTATCCTTACAGGACCTTCCGTTATCCTTACTGATTTTTTAATGACAGATTCGGATTCAGAGACCCCAAAAACCCCCAGAATAGATTTTTTTCCGGAAAATTTAGAGAAAAGGATAATCACGTTATCCTTACAGGACCTTCCGTTATCCTTACAAGAACGAAGTAGTGAAAATATTGTATTGTCATCGGACTTATAGAAGTGTGCAAAATTTCAAGTCAATCGGACAAGTGGAAGTGGGTCAAAATTGGGTTGCAAGATTTGATCTGACAGACAAACAGATAGACACGAAGGCAAGCTAAATAAAAGCTTTTAAAAATTGCAAAAATTCTTTCTGAAGGCTGACTCTTTAATGGTGAAAATCGGATCCAAATCACTTCAGGAGATAGCGGATGAGGGATTTAAAAAGGAGAGAGGGGTAGATATTAGCGAGCGAAATTTTTTTCCGACCGCTAACCTCTCTATTGGTGAACACCAGATCCAAATCCCTTTAGCATCACAGGAGATAGCAGTGGAGGGGGGGGGGGGGTGTACAGAGAGGGGATAGGTATTGGTGATTTGGATCCGGCTTTCTTTTCAGAATTGCAGGATCTAGCTGGCGAGGGGGCTTAAAGAGAGAAAAGAGGGTAAATACAAGTGAGCGAACATTTTTCCCGAGCGCTAGCCTCTCTATTGGTGAAAACCGGATCCAAATCATTTCGGAATTGCAGGAGATAGCTGGCGAGGGGGCTTAAGGAGAGAAAAGAGGGTAGATGCAAGTGAGCGAACATTTTTCCCGAGCACTAGCCGCTCTATTGGTGAAAACCCGATCCAAATCCGTTCAGCGGTTCAAGAGTTATCAGGAAAAGAGGTAGAAGGAAGGGGAGTTTGAAAAATCATCTCAACGATTTTCTGAACCTAACTACACAGAAAACCGACTTTTCTTTATAATATTTATATTATTACGGATGTCGAAAGATAAACAAGCCCGCAAATGATTTAAAAAAAAGCGAAATGTGTTTGAAATATGATTTTACACACGTTCTTATTTCCTATTTTTGTCTGTGTGTTTAATAAAAAAAAACACAACCTCAAATCTAATAATTAACAAAAATCAAAAATTTTATGTTTCACTCCCAAATACAAATATCTATACTTAAACAAAATAGGGCCAGGCCTAATGAGTCCTTATTTAGTATAAATTAAATATTTATGGCACGATATTCATTCACATTAGATGAAATCATTTTGAAATCACAAACGTTTTATTAATGTTTAATGTTATAACGCCATAATTTTTCATTAACTTTTGGACTTTTCGGACTTAACTTTTAGTAATAAAACGGAATTCCCTTTGAAATATAAATCGTAATAAATTTTTTTTTTTCGTACCTCTCTATTCCAGTTCATTCAGCTCTGGTGAATTTCGCTTTTGCTTGGCTGTTAATTCAAAGCGATAAAACCAGATTTTTCATAACCTAACATTAGCACAATATATCAATAATTAGATAGCCGTCGTAAAAGCCACCTGAGAGTTGACCCAAACGCCCAAATAATTTACCTCCATAATGCGATTCTGTGGGTCATTTAGGATCAATGTGGCGCTTGTTACCCACCATACCGTAAGCCCAAAGTATACACAGGCAACCCGTTTAACTGATAAAGTGCGTACATTAACCGGGAACTACCCTTTCTGGCCAGGTCAGACGGCCTTCTTGTCTCACACCTCGAATGGACGGCTCTTTGCCCTCTTATGGTTGTTCGCTTGTTCTGTGGAATCATTCTGGCAGATCTGTTTAAATGATATGAATACAGTGTTATTAATGGCGTAATACAGGCGAACCCATAAAATATCGTACAAATATACGAAAAGCTACAATTACCAGGGCCCGTCAAATACTCTATATGATGACAGACAAAATGTTTATATAAAAAAAATCATTTGTATAAGAAAGGGGGAAATCCGTGGTCCGATTGAATTTTGATGTATGGAACGGTTATATAAAATCATATTCTAAACAGATTTTTAGAGAAAATAGGAAAAAACTGATTCATTGTTGTGTGTGAAGGGGGAGGAGTGGTGCAACTGAATTTTGATGTATGGAAAACTTATGGAAAATCATATTCCGAATAGATTTCACCTTCATAAATATTTCGATACTATGTTTTCGAGAAAACAGGCCAAAAGTATTCTATTTTTATGGGATAGCGGGGAAGCAGTGATCCGATTGGATCAGTATGTAAAATCCCATTCTAAACACATTTTAACTTCGTAAATTTTTCAATACGATTCACTGTTTTCGAGAAACTTGCAAGAAGCTGTTTTATTTGTATGCGAGAGGGGGGAAGAAATGGTCCGATTTGGCTCGTTCCAGAATCTAGTTTGGCTATTTACGAGAAACACAACTACACCAAAATTCAAGTCTCTAGCTCAATCTTTTTTCAAGTTATGGTGTTCAATGATATCTACCCAATACCGAAACTCCCATTAAAACTCGTTGACTGGTTTCAGATATAGTACGAAAGGGGTTTAAAAGGGAAGGAAGGGATTTTTTAAAAGCTTTTAAAAGCTTAGCTTGATATTTTTTTTCTGTTTGTCTGTCAGGGTAAAATCTTGTAGTCTAATGTTGACCCACTTCCACTCATTCGATTGGCACACATAGGTAAATCCGATAACAATACCATATTTTCACTTCGTCCTTGTGAGGATTAAGGAAGATCCTTTAAGGACAACCTGATCAACTTTTTCCTCAAATTTTCCGGAGAAAAACTCATCTGCGGAGTCAACTATTCAACGGAGAAAACCCCATAGAAATCTGTCGGCTGGTGTACGATATAGTAGGTGAGAGGGTCAGAGGTGAGGAGAACTCTTGCTGCAAATATGGCTAAAAACATCTGCGCCTTCGCAAGCAATCCAACGCAATTCGGTTCAATGTTCTCCGTTGAGGAGTTAAAAAGTTGCAGGGGAACAAAGCTACAACCGAGCGAACATACTCTACTTTTTTCAGAAAAACGCTTAATTATTCCAATACAATCCGTCTTCAAAAAAGGTTTTACTGTACGCCCATACAATGCGACTGAATGTTGCTGTAAAACAAAAGAACCCATCATTTCGATGCATAAAATCGCCCGGAACGCAAAAACAACAAGTCCTTAAATCGCCCATCATTGAAAGCCAAATCCACGACCATCCATCCGTTGTCTTACCGTCACCCTCCGTCTCCCCTGAAAATCACAAAACATTGTTTGTACCGGAATGATGACGATGACGACATTCAAACGACATGCCTTCAGATGCAGGTAGCGTTACAAACAGCAGAAATGGATAGACATTTAGCATCGCAAGGTACTTGGGATTCACTCAGGTCTCCATAATACGTAACGACGGTATTAGTTGCCTTAGACAAAAGGGGCACACCGGATCTACACAAGCGTATATCGTGTATCCCAGCACTGGGCAGAATATATCCAAAAAGTCACATTCAATGGCATACGGTCGGGGTTCGGATTTAGTACCATGGCATTATATCCCAATTTTGACGACCAGGATCGTCATAATCGGCATCGTTGTCGTCATCAGCGTCAGTCGCTTGCCTGGGGTGCGTTCAATCTACCCTGCAACCAACTGGAATAAGCAGGACAAGATTCCAGGCGATGTGCTTCTGATTCACAGCATATAAACAAGCAAATAACCAGCAAAAAAAAACAGCAACAACAACAACAAAAAATACCCATAAACTGAAGCCCGGAGGAAGTGGAATCATTGAGGACAGCATACCACAGTAGCACAGCATAAAAAACAATGTGGCAAACTATGATGTGGAAAATTATATGTTGCCTTATAGATAGAAACGGATGGATTACTTTCATGATGATGGTATGTATGGTCCCTTTTTTTCTATACGTTGCCATCATTCAGATAAACACGGTGTCGATGGATATATTGTACAGTCGAAAAAAGGGGTAGATTTAATATTGCCTTTTTGTCCTTTAAACTTTACTTTGGGTTAGTCACCTTTTCCAACCTGATATCTATAAAATGATGTACTAAGGGGTGACTTACATAATACATCGAGTTAAATACAGTAACAACATGTGAATAAGTGGTATTTATGCTAAATGAACTTGGCCACCTTTTTGTCATTATGAGAAAAATATCACCTTGCTTGTATATATTTATATAGAGAGAATCTCAACCCCTGTGGAAATAATTTCGAACCCCTAAATGCGTACTATTTTTTGATTATGTTTAACGATAATATCACCTGATTAACTCTCTTGCCCTTTTGACTTTCATTTTGGAAATTTTCCCTATTTTTTTGTGGGATTTTTTTTTTCCTTTGGTAATGCTTAGCTTATGTTAACCCTATACCTACACTGTGAAAAGACTGTGAAATCTGTAATAGCATTTTTTAGTGAACTTTTATTGAAAATATCCACTGGATTTTTGATTTCATAAAAACTTTTCAACTTTTAGCCAAAAGCTCGATTTTTTCACCCCCAACGACGTTTTAAAACTGGCAATTATTGAAAACCCGTATGGTGATATGGCATTGTTCGAAGTTTAAGTGAACGGCGAACAGTTGTATCAAAATTCCACTTTGAAGTGAAACTTTTCAATAAGATTTGTTAAAATTTATTCCAATCGGATTTTGATGTATGGGAGTTTTATGTAGAATCATATCCTAAATAACTTTTGTTCTTGCACTTTTTTGATAAGAGATATTCGCAAAAATCGTTTTCGTTCGTATGGGGGAGGTATCCCCCCTAATGGTCCATTTTTGCCCATTAACGAACTTAGCCTTGCATTTTACGAAAAACCAATCTTCAAGTCTCTAGCTCAATCCGTGCGCCCGCAATCCGCGCCACAGACGGAAGGACAGATGGACGGACGGACGGACGGACGGACGTGACGGCGGACGGACGGACGGACGGACGGACAGACGGACGGACGGACATGCTAAATTCAACTTTTTTTTATCATTCTAAACACAATGGTGTAATTCTTTTTTTTGTGTGATAACGGGATCTTGGCGTTACAAACGGTAAGGCAAATCTAATATACCCTTTGGTTTCACCATACGGGTATAAAAATATCAGTTCTGATCAACAGAAAACTTTCCTCTGCATCAACACAATAAGTTCCTATATGGTTTCGGAAAAAATATCTAAAAATATTTTTCTTAAATGTCTCGAGAACTGTAAAGCCTAAACCCCAATTACGCGTTCGCGCGTGCGGCATGATTTTGTTCTGGCTGTCACCGCGTCTAAAAGTAGAAACTGAGCCTACTCTACGCGGCAGGCACGCGGCAACGCGTCTGAGCAACACGCAATTATACATTTACTCATATATATACGTAGTTTTTACCTTCACCGCGTGGCTGCCGCACGCGCGAACGCGTAATTGGGGTTTAGGCTTAAAAGATACGTAAAAACCATTTAAGGGAAAAATGAAGGAAATTTTATTCTCTTTAAATTTGGTTAAAAGCATTTTTTCTCAAAACCGCATAGTTACCGAGAAATTTTCAAAAAAGGAATAGTTCTCGAGTTGATATCCATCATGAATACAATACTTTCCCTCTCCAGCAGAGGAAAGCAATTATCTACAAGTTATTTTTATCTTAACTGATATTTTCGTTCTAAGTAATTCTTTTTAATCACTTCAACATTTTTCAAAGTGCAGATAATTCAAAAAGTGTTTACTGACATAACTTACAAAATGTATAAAAGTATTTTATCCACAAGATAGCCACAAAAAAAGGACTCATTTCAGATTCCCATGATGGTCATAATGATGACGATGTTTACTGTGACACCATTCGGCTTGTTTGCATATCAAGGAGAAAAAGGTCCAGCAGCTTTTAATGCCTATCTTGCCCTCAGTAGAATATTGTTCTATGATACCTTGATTAAGTATTAAGATGATATCGTAAAGCTTTTTCCCTTAAATCTTGAAAAAAATCGCTCCCTTTGGATCTAACTTAACCAGTTTGGAGAAGCTAAGTGTAATGAAGATTTGAAATTTTTAGCAAACAATTTCCGGTGTTGGTTATTTATGGTGACACCTTAAGATTCCACTTCATTAAAAAGAACTGGCCAAGTTCCTGAAAAACATTTTCATGACTTTCATAACGAGAACCCATCTTGGCAATAATTAAAGTGACCTTTATAACTTTTATTGTGTATTGGAAATAATTACATTTTCTCAAATCAATTTTCCATATCATAAGAAAAGCTACAATTGGCAGGGACCAATCGTCAGATCCTTTTTTTCATAAATTTTTCAATACTACTCACCGTTTTCCAGGAAATGAAAAAAAGTATAGAATTTGTATGGGAGGGGGGGGGGGGGGGTACAACTGGATTTTTATGTATCGATAAGTTATGTAAAATTATATTCTAAACATATTTTATCTTTATAAATTTTTCGATACGATGCACAGTTTTCGAGAAAACAGGAAAAAAGTATTTCATTTGTATGGGAGAGGGGGAAAGCAGTGGTCCGATTGGATTTTAATGTATGGATCAGTTATGTAAAATTTTATTCTAAACACATCTTACCTCATCGTTTCATCGACTCATCGTTTTCGAGAAAATTTGTAAAAATCCTTTTCGTTTGTATAGGGGAGAGGGGAAAAATGGTCCAATTTTGCCGGTTCACGAACTCAGCCTAGCCATTTACGAGGAACGTAGCTATCCCGAGTTTCAAGTCTCTAGCTCAATCCCTTCGAAGGTTATGGTCTTCACGGACAGAAAGACAGACAGACAGAAGGATGGACAAACAAACGGACATGCAGAAATCAAAATCTTTTGTCATGATGTAGGTCATTTTTTGTCCGACGAGTAGTTCGATGTCTTACAAACAGTATTCTAAATCGAATATACTCCCATATAATGTATCATATAAGGCAGTGTTTCCTAACCTTTTTCGCTATCGTACCCCGTAGCGACCTAGTTTTTTCTCGCGTACCCCCTTAGATTATTGTATACAAGAAAAATCATTTGGTTTATGAAAAACTTCATTCATTTTAAGAAAAAGTATTTCATAATTTTTAAGATGATTTCATAAATCTGATTATTTTTTCATTAACAATTTTTTTATGAAAAAAAATTCAAAAATTACATTTGCGATTCGTAGGTTTTATGCAAGAATAAACATTGGTTTTATGGAAAATTTCGTGAAATTGATGAAAAAAGTTGCTTTCGTGATATAATTCGCAGAACCAAAAATACTTTATTATTGGTTATACTAGCTAGTAATGCAAGTTTTGGCTCTTGAAATATGTGGTTGGAAGCAAAATGAAATGGAAGTGTATGTCCTGTGTAAGTGAATCAGAAATGTCTAAGTGTGAAGCAAAAGTAATTGAATTTGATAACAGTAAAAAGTCACCAATACCACAGAAACCGAAATGCATTGAGAGGAACTAAAACCAACGTGAAATTTTTAGGATTTTTGACGATTGATCAATTAAGTTTTTTCATGAATTCTATAAATAGATTTCATAGATTTTATGAAAATATGTCATAAATTCCATTAAAAACTTCATGATATCAATGAAAAAATTCTAAACGCTAAAAGATGAACCCGGATCTATCCCGACCATTCCGAGACGTCCTATGGCCGCCCTAATTAAAGTCAAGTTCTGGTTAAAAAATTCAGGAAGTAAATGTCCTAAAAAATACATTTTTTGTAAAGCATATAAGATCGATTTTTCAATATTTTACATATAATAAGAAAAAGTACTGCCATAATACAAAAAAAAAATCTTTCGAGAAAAATTCCCCAGGGGCCTGCACGAATACAAAAACCCTTACCCAATATTTTCACAATTTAAAAAAAAACCAACATTCAAGTTAAACATTTTCATGCAGTTACAAAATATTCATTATTTAATGTATAAGGAAATAGAAAAACGAAACAAGAAAAGGGCCTAAAAACAAAACTTGCTCGTTTCAATTTCACCAAGTACAGGGCAAAACGAATGGAAAACAAGACAATGCCTTCTGTAGAACAATATCTGTAGGGCGTTGAATTATTTATCAATTTGTACTCTGTATAAGATACATTTCCAGAATTCTAAAACTACACACGAGGCATTGTGATATTTGTAACGAAATGAAACCGAGATAAATCTGTGTACACGCGTATATATGATTCATTTATATGTTTGTTACATTCACAGCATATTTCATATAGAATATGTAAGCGAATGAATTCAGATCCTGAACACATATTCAAATATATACTCTACGCTACGAGTATATTATCAGATATACTAAATATTTTGAGCTCTTCAAAATACAGAATATACACTAAAAGCCATTCAGGACAATGATATAGTAGACAATACCGTTACAAGTACATAATGTACGAAAATTGAGACTGAAATTAAATAAATAAAAGATATTCAGGAACAATTTAGACATATGGTATGTAGAATAAAATCAACAAAATACTATAACAAAGAATAACACAAAACTTTTTTGGATATCAATTTTGTATGGATATGGATTCTTGGCTACCAAATTGCAAATAAAAGTCGCCGCACAAAAATAAGAAAAAGTTCACATGTGAAAAATAAATAAATGAATATGGAGATAGTGATGCCATTAGTAAAGAATTTCTGGAACAATCCACAAAATTTCCGATAAATTTTGGATAAAACTGTTTCTAAAAAAACCAAAAAAGTGATTAACAAAAAGACAATAACTTCCAGCATTCGGATTCACTTTACACCATCTATCGGGTCTTTTAATAAGGACATAACAATTTTGTATTTAAATAAAACACAGAATAATTGAGATATCGGGCTGAAATTTATTCCAGGTGTAGTGGACATGTTACATTTAAGTATGAAATTCGATTTCGTTCATATGGCCACGTATGCTGATTGATTCTTTGGAGCCAATTTTCCACCACTCTTCCACACATATCGGCCGGAACGTTGGCAATTTCGCGTTCGATATTGTTCCTGAGCTCCTCTAACATTGTTGGCTTGTTGGCATAAACCAACGACTTAACATAACCCCATAAAAAGAAATCCAAAGGCGTTAAATCGCATGAGCGAGGTGGCCATTCGACCGGACCATTTCTCGAGATTACACGATTACCAAACTTCTCCTTCAATAGATCAATTGTTTGACCAGCTGTGTGGCATTGCTCGTTCGTGAACTTCACGATGATAAAAATGTAAACCTTGACTGACGTTTTAGCATTGCCAGATCATAAAAAAGTTTTAGGGTGCGTTTTTATTAAAACACAAAATTGTTATGTCCTTATTGAAAGACCCTTTAATTACTCTCCCACTATCCGGGCCACTTTTCAATGGGTCTATGATAGAGTTGGACCCTCGACGAACATTTGTGCCAAATTTCAGGCCAATCGGCTCGGTAGTTTTCCCGCAGGCAGAGATATGAAAATCATATAGAAGTATAATAGATTTAGTATTCCGAACCAATCATCGGACACACAAATTAACTATATCAGATATATGAAATGTACTTGTTTCCTTGGGTTACTCGGTCATCGAATTAAACTAATTAATCCTTTTTAGAACATTTTTATTGAATGCCTCAACGTTTCGCCTACTGTCGTCAGGCTTCTTCAGGAGGACTTTTATTCTGCCAATACACTTTGTTGTTACAATTGATTTTAACAAAAAATAAAAAAAATTTTTACTTACAATTAATAAGAAAAAAAAACGAAAAAAAAGTACAAAATGTACATGTATCACTTTTTCACCAATAAATAAATAAAACAATGAACTGTGAAACATGGAAATTAAATAAATAAATAAATTAAAGTTTATATCGTCGATATTGTTAAAATATTGTGTCCAGAATCCGGACATCCGCCTTTGTCAATGTTAAAAAACTTTTTGTGTCAAATTTAAACATTATTGCTCAATTCCTCTTTAGGAGAGCACAGTAAGTTTCATTTATGTTGTCAGTGTCCTCTCTTTTATTGACTGTATCGTTAGATTGGTAAATGTGTATATCAGATATGTTAGAAAAGATTTTGATTTCCGCATGTCCGACCGTCTGTATGACCGTCGGTCTATCTGTCTGTCTGTCTGTCCGTCTGTCCGTCTGTCCGTCTGTCCGTCTGTCCGTCTGTACGTCTGTCCGTCTGTCCGTCTGTCCGTCTGTCCGTCTGTCCGCCGTCTGTCTGTCCGTCTGTCTATCAGTATGTCTGTCCGTCTATCTGTCCGTCTGTCTGTCCGTCTGTCTGTCCGTCTTTCTGTCCGTCTGTCTGTCCGTCTGTCTGTCCGTCTGTCTGTCTGTCCGTCTGTCCGTCTGTCTGTCCGTCTGTCTGTCTGTCTGTCCGTCTGTCCGTCTGTCTGTCCGTCTGTCTGTCCATCTGTCTGTCCGTCTGTCTGTCTGTCCGTCTGTCTGTCCGTCTGTCTGTCCGTCTGTCCGTCTGTCTGTCCGTCTGTCTGTCCGTCTGTCTGTCCGTCTGTCTATCAGTATGTCTGTCCGTGAATACAATTACTTTCGAAAGGATTGATCTAAAGACTTGAAATTTTGTATAGTTGCGTTTATCGTAAATGGCAAGACTAAGTTCTCCTCCCCCCCCCCCCCCCCTGTTACCCTTCCCTTTCCCAAATCTTTGACGACGGGAACCCCAATCAATACACGTTCCATCTATTTTGAATCATTGCTTTTTGGTTCAATGGATTGAAATTATGCCTCTCTCTTCCCCTGCCCCTACGTCATTTTGACCAACAAAACATAACCATTCGCAAACCATCTGGTTTTTAAAAAATTTAAAAAAAAAATTACAGTCGATTAAATCTTGCGAATCGGTCCTAGTTCATCAATTAGAAAAAATATCCACCGCAACACGTTCCAAAAAAATACTATTCTAAAACGCTGTTTAGAAATTTCAGATCCTTTGGCAACACCACAGCGATAATTTCTTTAGGCCGCAGCGACTTATTTATGGCGTCTTCTCATTATTTTTTCAATAACATCGTTTTTACTTATCCCATAGACATCCAATAACAACAAAAAAAATCAACATTTACGCTACGAGAAAATGTCGACCTAAGATTTTTGGAAAGTTTTTTCTCGTAGATATAAAAAAAAACAAAAAAGAAAACGTTTGTGCTAAAAAAAATTCAATTTGTTACTACCATTACGAAGTATTCGATAGGTTTCAACATAATATTCGATTACGCTTGGAAAATAACGTCACATCCGAATAAACTGAATTATAGTCAACTCGTATAAATAAGCAATAAAACTGAATCAAATTAGGGAAATATACAACAAATTCCACTACTGTTTGCCTATTTAAGAGAAAATACACACAAAAACTTTCAAAAAATATTTTACTCTGAATAACTGAAATACATATGTATTATAGTATACACAAATTAAATTTAAAACTAGTTTTCTAGCTATCCCAATTTGTTTGAGTTTTCAATATTTTATAAAGGATATACAAGGAAAATAGTTTCTGACTATAATTTTGATTTATTATCCGCTACCCATCACAGGTATGTATTCTGAAAAAGTTTATAATTTACTGAAAGTCTTCCATTTTCCTATGTTGATGAATTATAAGCAAATTTTTCCGTGTAAAATAGAAATGGAAAAGTTTTCACCTTAAATTCTTTGCCAGTAGTTGGTCAAAGTTTAAACGCCAGGTAAAATTTTAGATGACCCGAAGAGGTGCTAAAAAAAAGTGTTAAACATAAGAAAAGTTACAATTACCATGGACCAATCGTCAAATACTCTATATGATAACAGACAAAATGTTTATTTAAAAAAAAAATCTTTTTGTATAGGAGAGTAGGGAAGGAGTGGTGCGATTTCCTTTTGATGTATGGAGCGGTTATGTAAAATCATATTCTAAACACATTTCGTCTTAATAAATTTTTCGATACGATGCACGGTTGTCGAGGAAACAGGAAAAAAGTATTCCATTTGTATGGGAGCGAGTGAAAGAAGCGGTCAGATTGGATTTTGATGTATAAATGAGTGATGTAAAATCCTATTCTAAATACTCTTTACCTTTATAAACACGATGCCCGTGCACGATGTTAGAATCGACGAATTTTCTCCGATTCCGACTCTCAAAATCTCTTCTGAAAATTGGCCGACTCCTTCTCCGACTCCTACAGCAATAATCTTGTCCCGACTCCGATTCCGACTCCAACTCTGACTCCTCGACTCCAGCTCCGACTCCTCGACTCCAACTCCGACTCCTCGACTCCAACTCCGACTCCTCGAGTCCGACTCCACAGCCAAGAATACAAATTTGATGGTACAAAAAAAGTCAATATTAAAAAACTGAAGGAAAATCAATTGAAAAGTCCAAATTTGAAACTAAGAAGTCATTGTTAATATTATTAGTTTACGTATGTAAGCCAAATTTCAATTCAATCGGATATTTACTGACAAACGGACAAAAAAGGAAGCAAATTAAAAGCTTTTAAAAAGGATATTAAATGCACAATCAATACTGACTCCGGCTATTTATAATGAAGGATGCCTCAGTTTGTCGAAATTAATATAAACCAAAAAAAAGGGAAATATCCATCATTTTCACTTCAATAAATATCAGTAGCTGACAGCAATGAAAAATATTTTTCAATAATTTTCTTCATTAATTAAGCATTAATTTCCGTAAACGTAATACTTTCTATATACTCGATGCGTTTATTATTCACAATAATCAATAAACCATAAATTTATTATTCAAAATAATCAATAAACAATAAATTCAATTTATTTAATAAATGATTGATAGAAATTTTCCTGGATTTTCATTGCATTTTCAGATTTCCTATTTTTTTGCACTTTTCTGAAAAATTTGCGTAAGAAAAAAATACGAATTTCAATTGCAGCCGAAAGTTTCTTCCAATTTAATGTTTTGCTCCTTTAATTGAAAGACTTGAATAAGTTTTAATTTAAAAAATATTTTAAAAGAAAATTTCTTAGATTTCCATGTTTCGTTGGTTTGAATATGCTTGGGTGAATGCCTTTTTGCGTTTATTCAAAGTTTTCAGAAAAGTTTTTGCATAGCAAACATCTGGTGAGCACTTTTTGCATTTTATGTATATAAATATAAAATAATTCATCTTTAGTACGGGAAATGTTATCTGGAGAGTGGTTATTTTTTATGCTCTATGCTCGATATTTTGATACATACATATATTGATGGAGATTATATTTTATATACGCGTGTATATTTCTGTGTTTGATGAAGACGAAATAAAGTAAAAACAAAAGCGCAAATATTTACTAAAAGTTACCAGGAAACTTAAGGAGAGTTTACTTCGAAACAAATAAATCTGAGACAAAATTTATCTCAGCGCCGTCATTCTTTTCCCTTTTCAGCTTTTATTCTTATCATATCTACTTCTATCTTTGGTCCTGATATTAACGGATGCTACAGTTCACTGCATAGATGCTTATTAGGCAAATAGAGGACAGACGGGTGATAAATGCCACAGTAAAACTATTGGATTGTTTTCAATGGGTCTTTCTAACTTACTGTTCATTTTTTTCTAAAATTTTACCCCCCTTCCTTCAAAACCCCCTCACCTGATAAATTTTGAACCCTTAATCTATTTTGATCCGGTTTTCGCCATTCAATTGGTTATCAAAACAAAATGTTTTTTATGTACAAAAGCCTTTCTATTCCTAAAAACATAATCATAATTAAAGCGATTCAAAAATCACACTTAAACCGACTAGTGTCTATCGTTTCGACCGATCAGAATAGCTCAAGTCAGTTGATATGGAAAACATCCGTAACCCAAGCCTATCAGAATACTTAAAAGAGTCTTATTCAGTTTGTGCAACCATTCAACTATAGATTAATCTTTTATGCTAAAGAAAAATTACTGAACAAACTTTCGAATTCAAAAAAATGGTAGTTTGCTTAAGCCGATTTCCCCTAAATGAAAAGTCCGTCGGAAGTGCCTGACATCGAAAGGGAGAAAATCAAAGGAATTGACGGAAATATTTCTTCTTGTTGTCTGTTTTGTAAATTATTTTCCCTCCAAGTGTAATAAGGAAAAAAACATGAAACTTTTCCATAGATAATGTAATGAGCAACATCGAAATTTATGCGTGATGAAGTAATTTAAGACTTTAAGGGCGCAATATTATCGTGACCACTTACACTTATTATTTATCTTATCTTCTTCTTTCGTCTTGGTATTCAGACATTTCCATATTTCCGGAATTTTTCAGTTTTTCTTTATCTTTTCCACATATTCTTTAAGACATTTTTCTCGTCCGTCGGATTTTAAAGCTTTTCTTTTTGTACACAAGGCGTTTGCAACAAGCATTTTCTTCGCATTCATCTCGACAGTGGAAAATATGTCACAGAAAATTGCACAATGTCTAGAATATGAAAAAATAAATAAGAAACTGAAAGAAATTCATAGCGGACATGAAATTTTTACTTTCCTCTACTATAGAGGGAAAGTATTGTATTCATGATGGAGACGGACTCGAGAACGGGGACAGATCGAAAATTACTGAACAGTACAAAATTCGTTTCAGACAAAAAGTCTGTCAGTCTGTCTGTCGGTCTATCTGTCGGTCTGTCTGTGTGTCTGTCGATCTGTCAGTCAGTCTGTATGTCGGTCTGTCTGTCTGCCGGTCAATCCGTTGCACGTATCTTAAATAACTCGAGAACGCGTTGAGCTAGCGACTTGAAATTTTTTGTAAATTATTTTTACTAAAATCGTAGTTTTTTATCAACTTTTGGAAAAGTAACGGTAACTATAACGGGTATCTTCTATACAACTTTTAAAAAATTCCATTTTTTGAAGATTTCTCGAAACTATGCGCTTTTGGAAAAAATTTAAAGGAAATAAATTTTTCACATTTTTTGTTTTAATGATTTTTTTTGTGTCTCAAACGGTTGTGAAGATATTTGAAAAAAAATCAGTCTTTTGAAAATCTCTCGAAAATTACGCACTTTTATGAAAAAATGTATATAAACAAATTTGTAGGAAATAAAATTTTCTACAATTTTTCTTCTAACGGTTTTTACGTATCTTTAACGGTTCTCAAGATATTTGAAAAAATATAATTTCTTACATATTTTTTTCCGAAACCAAATTTTGCAGAGGAAAGTTTTGTGTTGATCACAAGTGAATTTTTTAACGTAATTCATCTTGCATATTTTTCGGTAGACATATTCGTATAATCGCACATAAGTTCCGTGGAAAACGTACAAAGTGCGGTCGTTAAACAAATTTCGGTACGAGAAACGTTGCGGAAATAGGAAATTGGCCTCAAGTAAATAAACTTGTTGGGGTGAAAAGTTTTATACGTATTTCCCTTTTCGTTTTTCACTCCAGAAAACCTGAACGGTCTCACAAGCAAAACTACTACAAGTATTTTTCTACCTTCCACTTCCACAGACTGCCAAAGAACAGGACACTCTCAGTCTTTCTTTTTTTCTTCATTCAAAGATGTTTCGTTTTTTTTTTCAACCTGATTTCGTGTCCTTTTACACCTCAACTAACGATGTCCAATGTGGAAACGTACGAATAAGAGACCTGTGTCTTGAACTTTAGTTAACCTGGCGAATAAAATGATACTGCAAATGGCTTTCTTAATGTTCAACTTATGCTACAAATTTACTTAGCAACGAGAGTAGAACAATAAAAAAAAATATCCTGGATACTTTGTCCTTTCAGTTGTCCTTAGAAAACATGTTGTGTGCTTGGCTGAGTACTTTATTACGCCAACCAGGTGTCAGGTGAAAGTTTTTCTCCCAGAAGAAAAAATTTCTTAACATCGTTTACAACCGGGACCATTTCCGTGCAGTGAGAAAAACTACCAAGCAGAGGCCAGTTGTAAATTTAAAGGTAAAACGATCTCTCTTTTCTCAATCCTGGATAAAACTTTCACAATAATATGCACGCGGATGATTTAAAGTTCTTTGTGCAAGTAAATAAGGTGAAAAGAGCATAGTGAGAAAAAATTACTTAACATTTGTCTCTATTTATGGTAAATGCTGAAATAACAAAGTGGATACTTAAACAAGGTGTTTTCCAATAGAGGTGCCTGCATTTTTAATTCTTTTATCTAGCACCAGTGGCGAATCCTGGCGGGTGTTTCGGGTGTTCAAACACCCCCCGAAATTTAAGAAAAATCAATTTTTTTTCACTGTGTCCCTTTATTTTTAAAGAGATAGCCTGCGGCGCATTTTATTGTAACATATTTGATTTTGCTACAAATTTTTCCTACGGCGCAACTTCCATCAGATAAGAAAATATCTAATGTGAACAGCACATCACTTTACGTAGGGATTTGAGCTTAAAAATACAATCTAGATAAAAGTTAATACTCAAAAACTGTCAATGCTTCTATCATACTTTTATTTTCAATTCCAAATTCCTATATGTAATTTTTTATTTTATTTTTAATACACTTAAAAAAAAGTCAATAAAATTTTTATTGAAAATTGCTCTTCATTCAATCTTATATATTTCTACCGGTTCGTTGCCATGTTCTCTGCGTTCGAAAAAATAATAAAATAAAAATTTAGCTTAGCAAATCATAAAGACAGATATGTGGAAAAAATCATATCAAATATGGAAAATATTTGAATACGATTTCTTTTCTTTGAAGGCGATCAAATCAAATAACTTCTTTCACAATAAAGAAGATCAAGAAGATTTTCTAAATAGAATCTTGGAATCAATGTAGAGATATCTTTTTCGTCAAAACAATTTCTATTTCTCAAAGGCCTTTGAGTGAATTTTCAAATACCTACATAGGTACAATATAGAAAAAGCTAAATGTGTATCAGAAAGCTGCCGGCCAAAAAAAACCGCATGGGAAAACTTTTACGGAAAAAGAAAAAACCTATTGTACACTCAGAAAAATTGAGGCTAACTCGACGACCTACATACGGCGTAATTGGCCTCGGGCAGGCGCGCGTTCGCCTGCATGAGGGAAAGTAAAACTTGTGTTGACCTGTGACCGGAGAAATTCCGAAATTAAGCCACCAGCAGGTGAACTAGGGCCTTGGGAGCTGCACGAGTTGACCTTAGATAGGCATTTCGAGGATGTAATGTCATGTAATGGAAACCTCTGTCAGCCAGCTAGCGGTCAGAGTTAACCTGACAAAAAGTTGACCTGGACATCCTGAATTTAGGCATGTTGTCCCAAAATCCCGGGACCTAAACTTTTGTCCCAATATTATGCAATCTGGTGTTATAATTTCTTAAGTGCTACAATAACTTACCCAGAAACCCAAAAAAATTTGCCTGCGGCGCAGTGTTCTCAAAAATTACTGCCTATATCGCAATTTTCTTATTAAAAATTCGTCTGCGGCGCATTTTAATAAATTATTTTCAATAATGTGGTATTTGTTACTAAAAGTTTTCCCTGCGGCGCAGGTTCGTTGTATATTTTGAAAATACAAAACACCAATAACCCTTTTTATATTATCACTAGCTTGCAAGTACCCGGAGGTTCGTCGAGTATGAAAAAAAATATTTTCCAAAATAATTTTGATGTATGGAAAAATTGTGCAATAATTAAATTTTAACACATGGATCAATAAGTCCCGAGACTAACAATGAAAACAACATTTTTTTTGCCAAATTTTTTTTTATTCATCAATATAATCACCTTTTAGGGTGATACAATCGTTCCAACGCTTTTCCAATTTTTCAATACCATGTTTATAAAAAAAATTATCTTTCGCTTCAAAATAAGCTTCAGTTTCAGCGATGACCTCCTCATTTGAGCCAAATCTTTTTCCCTGGAGCATTTTTTTAAGATCAGCAAAGAGCCAGTAGTCACTGGGGGCTAAATCTGGCGAGTATGGGGGGTGGGGAAGCAGATGAAAGCCCAATTCGTTCAATTTTGCCATTGTTTTCATCGACTTGTGGCAGGGTGCATTGTCTTGGTGAAAAAGGATTTTTTTTCTCTGCATGTGCGGTCGTTTTTTTGCGATTTCCTCCTTCAAACGCACCAGCAAGTCAATATAATAATCACTGTTGATCGATTTACCTTTTTCGAGGTAGTCAATGAAAATCACGCCATGCGTATCCCAAAAAACTGACGCCATGACTTTGCCAGCTGACTGCTGCGTTTTCGGACGCTTCGGACGGCTTTCGCCAGCTGTGCGCCACTCAGATGACTGCCGCTTCGACTCTGGAGTGTAGTGATGTATCCATGTTTCGTCCATGGACACGTAACGACGCAAGAAATCTTTTTTATTGCGAGTAAATAGCGATAAACAGCTTTCTGAATCATCGACTCGTTGCTGTTTTTGTTCCATCGAAAGCAATCGCGGCACCCACTTGGAAAAAACCTTTTTCATGCTCAATTTTTCATGAAGGATAGTAAATGCACTTCCATATGATATCTGTGTTATCTCAGCAATCTCACGGAGCTTCACTTTACGATCTTTCATTATAATTTTTGTCACTTCACTCACATTTTCCGGTGTAACGGCTTCCACAGGTCTACCCGAGCGTTCCGCGTCATTTGTGTCGGTACGACCACGTTTAAACTCGGCAAACCACCGACAAATCGTTGCTTTTGATGGACAAGAGTCCGGGTAACATTTTTCAATCCATTGTTTCGCTTGCACGGTGTTTTTACCCATTAAAAAACAATGTTTTATCAGAACACGAAACTCGGTTTTTTCCATTTTTTAAACAAACTACAAAACGACTTTACTCCAACCTCGATAACTCAGCTGTTTCTGGTCCGATCGACTTAAAATTTTGACACGTTTCAAGCAAAGGTTAGTACACTAGAAAGACGTGGTTACTGGTTTACTACGAGCGTCATCTCTGGGTTAGTCTCGGGACTTATTGATCCATGTGTTAAATACTTACTTTTTGATAATAAAACATCGATACTCTCGATGAATATCGATAGTTTAGAGTCGATATTTCCGCGCCATCGATAGTCCATCTCGAAGTATCTTTCGATGTCGACTATCAATGATTTCCTTTCGATGTTCAACCCTAATATTTACCTTTATTCGACTATAAATACACCTAACAACATATGCAACAATTTTCCATATATATATGTATACATGCCTATATAACACGCATAACACATGGATCAATAAGTCCCGAGACTAACCCAGAGATGACGCTCGTAGTAAACCAGTAACCACGTCTTTCTAGAGTACTAACCTTTGCTTGAAACGTGTCAAAATTTTAAGTCGATCGGACCAGAAACAGCTGAGTTATCGAGGTTGGAGTAAAGTCGTTTTGTAGTTTGTTTAAAAAATGGAAAAAACCGAGTTTCGTGTTCTGATAAAACATTGTTTTTTAATGGGTAAAAACACCGTGCAAGCGAAACAATGGATTGAAAAATGTTACCCGGACTCTTGTCCATCAAAAGCAACGATTTGTCGGTGGTTTGCCGAGTTTAAACGTGGTCGTACCGACACAAATGACGCGGAACGCTCGGGTAGACCTGTGGAAGCCGTTACACCGGAAAATGTGAGTGAAGTGACAAAAATTATAATGAAAGATCGTAAAGTGAAGCTCCGTGAGATTGCTGAGATAACACAGATATCATATGGAAGTGCATTTACTATCCTTCATGAAAAATTGAGCATGAAAAAGGTTTTTTCCAAGTGGGTGCCGCGATTGCTTTCGATGAAACAAAAACAGCAACGAGTCGATGATTCAGAAAGCTGTTTATCGCTATTTACTCGCAATAAAAAAGATTTCTTGCGTCGTTACGTGACCATGGACGAAACATGGATACATCACTACACTCCAGAGTCGAAGCGGCAGTCATCTGAGTGGCGCACAGCTGGCGAAAGCCGTCCGAAGCGTCCGAAAACGCAGCAGTCAGCTGGCAAAGTCATGGCGTCAGTTTTTTGGGATACGCATGGCGTGACGATTGTATCACCCTAAAAGGTGATTATATTGATGAATAAAAAAAAAATTTGCAAAAAAAATGTTGTTTTCATTGTTAGTCTCGGGACTTATTGATCCATGTGTTAAATGGCCAACATATTTGTTTCTGGCAACGTTTATGTTAAGTACTTTCATCTCTTATCATGATATTATTACCCACCCGAAATTGTTCACTCCGCTCAATTGCACTCCACTCCATACCTAATTTTATTGTCAATGTGTTGAAAAAAATATGACAACGAAGTGTACATTTCAGTTACTGTGAGAGTTCCAGGACAAAATTTCGTTACACATACGGGTACGTTTAATCGTGTTAAACTCATCTCTTTTTTGTACATACACAATACTAGTATTGTATGAATGATAATTCTGTACTCATAGCGATGAGGCCTAGGGGCGAAAATCCCTTAAGTGTAGCCAATTTTCGGATGTGATGATGAGATTTCTTGGCAAGTGCCGTTTCTATGGCTCTCTGAGCTGATGCCATCACTTCGTCTTAAATGACAAAGACTTCCAGTGGAGGATGAAAATATTTTCGTACTAGGAAATTTTCATAAAGGATTTATCATTAGATGTGTAGGGTAGATGTATGTTCGATTCTACATTTGATATTTTGTCATCATGTCCCTTACGTCTTAAGCATTAAAAACTGTGTGCCTGGGCCTTGTCGTCGACCAGAAAATCACGCAACCAAATACAAATGAATTTGGGAAAAAAATATTTTGGAGATCTTAATCTTCTAGCCAAATGCCTTAGGTCTTGAACACCATACGGTGAGAAATTCATAGTTAATCTTGCATCAACTTCGTTCGTGATTAATTCAACTAAGGCAGCGATTCTCAACCTGTGGGGCGCGCCCCCCTAGGGGGGGCGCGAGCATATCCAAGACAAAATATTTAAAAAAGTTTATTAATTGACTGAAAAGAAAGTACATACCCACATACAAAACAAAATACATTTCGATATAATATTTAATAATTAACTTATTAACTTACGCTTGGAGCACAATGAACGCGAAACCAGCGCGAAACCAACGTAACTACAACGCTCTGAACTGTCACGCAGTGCAAAATTCTAGCGGCAGAGCAAGTAGTACAAGTGACATAATATAAAGTGGTATAAACTTAGAAAAATTACAAAAATGGATAATTTTGAAGCCATAATTTGCTTTGTTGGTCTTTATCTTTGTTATTTGCACTAAGGCTATCAATTTTTCCTCGAACGACATTTTTCCAATCTCACTTTATGAACTGTCAACGCAGAATTCTGCGGCAAAGTTAGAAGTTTGCAAACTTTTGCGTTGCGGTTACGTTGTAGCTGCGTTCTCTACGTCCACTGTGCTCACTTCAAACAATTTGTGGAAACCAAACTTTTAAGTGACAGTTTCTGCGCCAGTTTCGAGTCGGTTTCGCGTTCATTGTGATTTCAGGGTTAAAACAACTTCTCGCGAAACCGCAAAAATGACGCAAGAGCAATAAAAAGGCACCGGATTCTTGTTTCGTCAACGCTGAGGATCGGTGTTGCCAAATGTCAATAAATTACTGTTTTCTTGGTAATTTGTGTTTAAAATTAGGGTAGTAGTGTAGGTTTAGCGCCAAAATACTCAAATTACGTTATTATTGTATACATTTTATTGTATGCAGGGGGGGAAGGCGCGATGACAATTTTGATTGAAAATTGGGCCGCGAATACTGAAAGGTTGAGAAACGCTGAACTAAGGACACATTGTCATTTATCAAAATGATAAAATTTCATTGTTTAATCACTTTGCGTGATTCATTGTCAACTTGGTAAAATTTTTTAAATTTTATTTTAAAAAATGATCTTAAAATGAAAATACTATATTTATGGCAAATTCGAATCACAAAAAAGTGTATTTTTTCAAAAAAAAAATTGTGTTTTCACTCCAAAATCGGATTTAGAGACCCCAAAAACCCTCAGAAGATATTTTTCCCAGAAAATTTGAGGAAAAAGGTAATCACATCATCCTAAGAGGACCTTCCGTTATCCTTACAGATTTTTTAATGTCAGAATGGGATTCAGAGATCCCAAACACTCCCAAATGAGATTTTTTTTGGAAAATTTGAGGAAAAGGAGAATCACGTTATCCTAACAGGACCTTCCCTTATCCTTCAAGGACAAAGTGGTGAAAATATTGTGTTGTCATCAGACTTGCGATGAGTGGAAGTGGGACAAAATTGTATTACAATATTTGACCCCGGCAAACAAACAAACAAACAGACAGACATGCTTATATGTTAATAAATACTTTTAAAATACTAATAAAAGCTTTTAAACCAAGCAAACTAAATAAAAGCTTTTAAAAAACGACCTCGTTCAAGTTCACGATCAACGTGATCGCTGATTGACAATGGGCTTGATCATTTAATCACGCAAAGTAGTTGGATTAAACAATGGAAATTGTATTTTTTTTTAATAAATGACAATGTGTTTATAGTTGAATTAATCACGAACGTAGTTGATGCAAAAACATGTAATGAAATATCTCTCCGTGCACTCGACCGATTGAGCGTAAATTTTTTACTCATTTCTTCTGACGGATATGTTGTTAGTTGCGGAAAAAAGCATCTTCCAAATTACTCTCCTATTAGCTATGCGCATCAACTTTATCTCAAGGTACAGGAAATTCCCCTACTCGGTAGGTCCTACAATTAGCTACAAATGATAGACAACTGCGATAAAACAGTAACGATGAATATATTAGATAGATAGATACATTTAAATATAATTTAAGATGCGACACGTTTTAACTAAAAGATAAATATCAAAAACTTTGATAGCATGTGTTGCTAACGCTATTTACATACCTTAATATCCCCCGCTAATTTTTTTTTATTTATTTATCATCGCGTTGAGTATCCTTGAGATGATGGTAGCGAAACACTGCCAACGTATACTCATCTAAAATAGATACTTTTGACTACATGTTGGTGTTTATAAAAGTAAACTTGTAGTGTTCGGTTGATGTTCTCCGTATCTGGAAATTTAAATCTTGTGATGTTGTTTTATATTCTGTTGTTTGTTTTTTGTTTTATCACCTTTTTTAGCGTTAAGCACATCCAACATGCCCTGGAGAGGTTAAATATTAAAACTCACAGATCCATCAAAAACTTGAAAGTTATTCCGACTTTAGTCATAATGATATTTTCGTGAATGTACATAAATGGCGCTCATATACCCGAAAACACCTTTCGAAAACGGTGAAAACTCTCGGAATACAACGTTCGGAACAAAGGAAGCAACATATTATGGGAAAGCGCACTGAGCGAGTGTGTGAGAGAGAGGAATGGAAAATGTTAAGGAGATATTCAAATATATCAAAATGTTGGCTAAAATATTGCACAGGTGTCGGTAATGGTCTCAACATATGATTTTTGATGTTGCTCTAAAGTGAAACAGTTTATCCATTCATTCAATCTTGGTAATTTCATTTTCAATTTTGATGAATTTCACCACCATGCCGAAGCTTTTAACTTGTTGAATTCATATCTGTGTAATAACTTTACCAAATTTTCATCATTTTCCAACATTTTCCATCTTTGTTGCAAATTTAAATTAATTTCAGGCATTTCCTAAACTGTTTTTATGGTTTCATATTACGTTCGATACTTCTTAGAACTTAATTAGTTCTGAAAATTATGAAATTTTTGATACGAATAGGGAAGTCCTATTATCTGGTAAAAGCTCTTATTTAAAATTGCATTTTCATAAATAAGTCAACGCCGCTTCCACTTCTGCCCTTACCATACTTTATTATATTACGTATAGGAAAGCCGGTTTACTAATCGAAAACAGCCTTCTATCGCTTATAATTTTTTTTCATTACGCAGGCAACAGTTTTTAATGTAATAACTTTAAGATTGGCCTCCTAAAGGCTAGTTTTACACTAACACCGTGTCTTCACTTGGGATTTTTCATCGCAGAGTTTTTTTGGTTGACCAATCAGAGCCCGAGTTGACGGCGATATCGTCATCAACTCGAGCTCTGGGCACCAATCGTGTATCGCGACGCGTCTCCGTCTTTGAGCTGAGACGGCGACATCGACGCGACACGGTTTTCTAATCTTGTATGGCGACATTAAAAAGTTGGAACATTCAATGGGTTGAATTCTTAAATTTGGACGTTCCATCGGTTGAATTCTTAAAATGTCATTCAAATTAACTTATATTTACTTGGGTTCCTCCATTGTGATATGACAGACGAAACGACACTGAGCGACGAGTCAAACTGTGTCGCTGAACGAAAAGACACGTCGCTAGTATGCAATGACGCGTCGCCATACACGATTGCTTTTCTTAATGAAAGACGCAATTTCGTGTCTGCGTCGCGTTACACGATTGGTGCCCTGATTGGTCAATCAAAAATCTCTGGGATGAAAAATCCCAAGTGAAGACACAGTGTAAGTCGCCACAGTTTGGCCAAGCTATGGTAAGCGGTGGCCAAGCTAAGACCAAACTTATAAGAAGACAAGCCTAATAAGATAGGAAACGTAATTGGAAATAAATATTGGAATTGGAATATTAGGTAAAAAGAAGTTTTTTTTTGAAAAAAAAATTCTAAGTGATTATCTGACAACATAGTAATATCCGCTGAATTTAATTGAAAACACATTGATACAAAATCACCCACAAAAATTAATTTCCTCGGGCAAGAGCTTCACATTTCCAAAGAAAAATCAAACAAAGAAAAATGAAAATATGGCGTCAATTTAAATCGTAAGTACGTCTGATACCAAAATTTATGAAGCATGAAACTCTCTCTAAAATTTCCCATTAGTCTATGGCCGAAAGCCCTTTCTCAATGAATTTATTACCACTGATGCCAATATCCTGCATTCAAATCCTACTCAGTCAGTAAAAGTATGTATAAAAATCATCCACCCATTTTTTTTCATACCCCATTCCCGAATTTATGGCATATTTCCGTCGAACAGCTGGATTTGGATTTAAAGAATAAAAGAAACGATAATGTAAAAGATTGAAAATAAACGAGAAAGAATCTTCCCCAGAAGGTGGCACGAGACGAAAAATAAAAACCAATGAATAAAAAAATAGGGAGTGAAAATTTTTTTTATGCCAAACTGATTAAAAGCTACAAGAGTTAAAGCTCCCTTAAATTTCAATCGCCTTAAATGCTGTTCTGATCCCATCGCATTAAATCAACACGACAGCCACATTACTTCGTTTATGGGGATCTAATAATATTTTTCGCATAAATTTTCCATCGATACACATTTTTTTCGTTTATCATCCCATTAAGCAAACCATACTAGACTCTGGGCCATCTACCTTTATGCCATAATCACTTCCACCTCAGTGGACATCGTCCCCCTAAACTCATCTCCAAGGACTGACATTCTTTTTTGTGTCTCCGACACACTTTTTAGGTTTGTTTTCACATGGAACACGGAAACAATCACAAATAGCAAAAGGAGTTTATTTATATTTGAAATTAACCGAGGAAAAAAAATGTGAAAACATAACTCATCTTTACAGAAATTATTGGAAATGAGCACCTAATAAACTCTGCATAAGCCACAAAATCCCATGAATTTCAGAGAAATAAAAAAAAATCGTACCCTAGGTTAAATAAATTGCGGACAATTAGTGTCTGTCTTCTTGACAGATTTTTTCTTTAAAAGTGACTTCAAAAATTATGAAATTATTCAAGGAAGTAGTCCAACTTAAATGATTTTTCAACAAAATTTAAATTATAGACGAGTTTTATAAAAATATTCACCGGCGGCGCATTTCTATGGTATCAAGAACTGAAAGAAAACGATATTAAATTCTATTACTACAAAAAATAAAATTTTCAAATCCACCTGAAATCATTCAGGCAGCATTTTCGTGATCGACATGTCGTCCAATAATTTAATTGTCGTATATTGTTCTAAACTTTGAACGCGTATGACAATTAAATTCTCGGGTGACGATATGTCAACCACTAATGTCACAATTGCAATAAATGCTACTTGGGTCTAGAACGAACTACCGCACTTCCCTTTTTCCCTTTTGCCCTCTTTCCTATACCTTGAAAAAGAGTATTTGATGCACTTTATGCCTTTCGAAAACTGTCGGACTGTTAAAATTTCCCCGCTGATTTCCCGTAACCCCTCACCTGCTATCCTTAAAGCGGTAAAGAAAAAAATGATCCAGTTTTTACTATTGGGCAAATCGTCTCTCAATGATGTTCCCGGCCCAACAAAATCTTCCACCTATTAGCACGCTAGGCTGTTTCTGATCTATGCTTAAACTTTTTAGGCTAACCAAGGCAGAAATTTTGGACAAGTGGCTGGCGAAACCAGCCGACAAAGGGATAATATTTAAACAAAATCCCAAATCCGTCCGCTTCTACTATTTAAGTGTCAATTTACAGTAAATGCTACTTGGAAGATTGTTCTGGAACACTTCGTAAATGTTAAAAGCAACTCCCCCTCCACACCTTCATCTATTATTCTCTTTTCGTGAAAACATTCTCCGATATCTGTAAAAAATACTAAAGAGGTGCTAATAATTCACGTCCTTCGATTCTGTCTGTTTTCATTTCTCGGTTTTTATTTCAGGTTTACCTCTATATAATAGCATTGCCATGTGATGCGGTATAAATGGATAATTTTCACTTTCCAGCATTACTCTCAACTCCCATATTTTTCGTTCCATCCCAGATTTTCAGCCGAACTTTCCACTTTCCTCAGAGATCTTCCTTGCCAAGAAACCAACACCCCACAGTTGCTAGGCATCCTTGATGCCCGCGTAATTCGCACTGGAGGAAATCTGAAAATAAGTCGATAGCGATACTGATGGGGATGGTATAAAAGATTAATCCATAGATCTCCCTAAATCAGATTTGTTAGTCGGGATACGGGCGAAACTGTTTTTCCAAATTGGAAAATATGCTCGGTGTCAATTTTATAGCCGATGATAAAGTAGCGGGGCGGTGTCCTTAAGTCGAATCTCTGGCGCAATAAAAACTCCAGCACGGAGAAAAAGATATCCTTATGGCATGACGTTCTTAAAGCGATCCATGGAAAACGGAGGAAAGCTGGGCACGGATGCTAATGGAAATCGAAGGCGATACAGGAAAACTCCGCAATGTTGCTGGAATGGCTTTTTCAGGACTTAGGAGTCAGGATGAGGGACGGATAATCAGAAGGGTGTTAAACACATAAGAGTTTTAATCTTTCTGTTTGAGCTGCAGCATAAAGCAAAATGAAATCTTTAAGTGATTGGATTCCTTTTTTTTACTTTCGTTTCAGTTTCATCCTCTGGAAATATCTAAAAGTAGATGGGATTTGAGGGGATGCTGTGTGGAACATCCCGGAATTTCTGTACAGCATTTTCCTCGGAAACGATAAAAAAAACATGGAGTGATCATTTCGTCTCAATGATAAAGTGAGAAAATTAATTTTATAGACTTGAGAACAAGATGTTCTTCTTTTGATTTGAATTTTACCGAAAAAATGCTGAAAATTGAATATAAATTGGAATTTTTTGTCGGAGGCAAATCGACGAAGATCGATTTCAGTGATAAAGTAGTCAATTTTTTAAAATAATTTTTAATAATGCTTTGAGAGATTTACATGGAATTTAAAGGATTTCCTGCTTTAAGATGACATACGAGATTCGATTTAACGCAAAACAAATTAGATCATTTTAAATAAACGTCCTAGCTATTAATTATATACTTATTTTGTTGCCCAATTGAACTAATTAGGGATAAGTTTCTAAAGCAGCAACAAAATTTTGGGCTTTCTTTTTACAAAAAAACAAAAAAAAAATATGTGAAGAAAATCACTTTTCTTTTTGTATTTTAGTACAGGGTAGCAAGAAAGCACACTGTTTGGAAAATAATTAAGGATGGGATTGGATTTTGATGTATGGAACGACTATGTAAAATCATGTTCTCAACACATTTCATCTTAATAGATTTTTCGATACGATGCACCGTTTTCGAGAAAATACGAAAAAGTGTCTTTTTTTAAGCTTTTCTCAAAAATTAGAGCCACTCTTTTCAAACCACTTGCAGATTCAGCTACGTTAAATTATCCTAAATAGATTGTAAAATCTTTGGCAACACAAAAAAAATAGTTTTTTGTCAGGTAGTGTAATTTAACCCGGCAAAAACTTACTTTTAGCACAAAAAATTACAAAAACATTGTCAAATATTATTGAAAAATTCATTCTTTATACGTAAATTACGGTAAAAATAAAAAAAAATACCAAAATATCATGTTTTGAACAATGAAAATAAAGGTTAGATAATAATCAAGAAAATGATTTTATTGTTCCCGTAGTTTCCTTGTCATCCTCTCCTTTTGAATAATTTTCAATGTAAATTTTTCCCAAACACGAAAAAAGTATATCCACTCTGAATTGTTCACCATATTTAATAAAAAAAGAAGCTTCCGATTGCTCTAAGTGCAGTCATTTGACGAATTTTACGAATTTTAGTATCCACAAAACGACAGGTAAATTTGCTTCCTCGTCGGCAATAAAACGAGTCACTCAATAAAATTTTATGAATATGAAACGCGAACCCTTGGACTGTGTAGGTTTCATACATTTTACAGGTGTGAGAAGACTTTCTTAACTTAAACAGAAATCCCATAGACAGAAGGACAAAAGTACAAGTCGTCCTTGTTGTAGTCGAATTGATGTTGTGATACTTTAGTAATAGTTATTGACATAGTCATAGTTATGGGCATAGCAAAGTAGGTACGAGTAAATCGAATCGGCCTAAATAGGGGTTTGCAAGGGATGTCTCCCGAAATAGTCTTTCCGAGGGATGTGCGTCGGTCGTTCGATCTTCTAAAAGAAAAACTCTATCATGCCTCTACAGACGTTTTCCCATAGAATAGCTGACTAAAAGGGCTTTTCCTTTTTTTAACCATTTTCCTGCAGTTCAGTTCAAAGCCAAGCGGGAGAGGCCGTTTGCCTCAGAAAAACGGTATGTAAATTTATGCTAATGGCGAAAAGCGCTTATGCTAACTTGAAAATTCTCTACAGCAGGACTGAATTCACGTAAATCCTCGGCGTCTTTGCATCCCTTCTCGTAAACGAAATGCTGCTAGGATCCAGTGAAAAAAGACTACTTGTCCTTGCATAAGACCCTAGCTCGATATCTTTCAACATTCCTCAATGTTTGACAACAATATTTTCATCCCTTCCTGAAGTCCAGGGGGATGAGTTTGCTCTTGGGTGCGGTTCTATATGGGATGAATTTTACCAAGGAACAGGCAAAGGGTATGTGAAGGCAAACGCCTATTGATGCTGATGCTGATGCTGATGATGTCTGTGAAGATTGCACAAATGGGACAATTTAATTTCACCATTTTTCCGAGTTTTCCATTTCCGTATTACGGATGAGATCGGATCGTTTCTGTTTTTTCAATATGTCAAAAAAAACTACCTATGCTATTTATCTGCTGATAAGTCAGTTTTTACGACTTTTTTCTACCAACGATTTTAGTGTCGCGATTAACAATTTAATAATATTTTGGTATTATGAAATCCATATATGAAATCCTTCGTCCTGACTGATTGACTGACTCAAATTTTTTATTTTAAAAACTGACTCAAAATTTTTCTTCTTAAAAAATCAATTTGTATGGGAAAGGGAAGAAGGAGTGGTTCGATTGAATTTTGATGTATGGAAGGGTTATGTAAAATTATATTCTAAGCACATTTTCTCCTTATAATTTTTTCTATACTTTGCACCGTTTTCGAGAAAATATAAAAATGTAGAATTCCTGGTTCATTCGGGCTTAGCGGCCATGTAGTTATGAACCAGGAATTCAACAAATAATACGGCCGAAAAGAATCTTTATTATAAAAATGTATTCTATTTGTGCGGGGAGGGAGGGAAGGAGTGATCCTACTGGATTTTTAGGTATGGATGAGTTATGTAAAATCATATTCTAAACAAACCTTGCCTCTATACATTTTGCAATATGACTCACCGTTTTCGAGAAAATTGCAAAAAACTGTTTCGTTTATATGAAGGAGGGGAGAAGAAATGGTCCAATTTTGCCCGTTCAAGAACTTCGCCGTGCTATTTACGAGAAACGCACCTATACAAAATTTTAAGTCTCTAGCTTAATTGTTTCAAAAGTTTTGGTATTCACGGACAGACAGACAGACATACAGAAAGACGGACAGACAGACGCCCAGACAGACAGACAAACAGACGGACAGACAGACGGAGGGACATGCGGAAATCAAAATCTTTTGTTATACCAAATATCGCGGTTAACAATTTAAGACTATTTTGGTATTATGAAATCTATATATGAAATCCTTTGTCCCGACTGATTGACTGATTGATTGACTGACCCAAACCCATGGAGCTAGAAATCTTAGAAGTTCACAGGAGACTTGGCAACTTTTATTGCGCAACATGACGAAAAGCTGCGCTATCTGCATGCTGCAATGTCTGAACACCTATGCAACCCAGAAAACTGCACAGTGTCTGAAACAGTCGCAGTATTTTCAAATGATGCGCAACCTAACAAAGTAGCTGCGTGTGAACATTAAAATTGAAAACCAGTTGCTATCCGAAAAAGTCTCATCTTGTTGAAACTTTTATCGCGCAACTTTGTTAGAACCACAAGTACCAGGAATTCACACTTTTTACCGATTTTTTTCGAACTTGTTTCAATTGAAAGCAAATACGATAAAATAAGAAAATGTGTCTTTTGTTTGAAAAGGATTTTATCCACCAACCTCCGCGAAACTTGCCTGCCACGTTTTAAAAATATCTCCTCTTTTGATTCAATTGAATTAATTTCAAAATATTCAATTGTTCGCTTCAATTTTTAACTTTCTCAATTAATACAATTCTAAATTTATTCAGCGAGAAAATTATTTGCCTAATATTTTGACTTTTAAATAATCGGATTAAAGCAGATTGCAAAATCTAAAAATCTTGAATGAGAAATTCATTCTAAAAGAATCCCTAATCCCCGTAAAATGAGGTAAAATCATGAAAAAAATGAAAATTTCATTAATCATATTTTTTCCAATAAAATGATTTTTTTAAATATAAATCTGTCTCTGGGGGATAAATTTTAAATTGGCTGTATATTCATCCACAAAATACAAACGATAATGCCACCACCACCCATCATTTGCTTTGCAACCTTGACCACCCAACGACAATCAGCGACACAAACGGGGCGATGAAAAGAACAATGGCTACACCCCAAAACGAATGGAAAAGTTTGAATTGAGATTCATTTATATGGAATCGAATTCAATAGAATTTTGGAAAATCTTTCAGATTCAGCAGCCCCAGCTGTAATTTGGAAAAAAAACGCCACAGCCACTACCACTAAAATCGACATCAGTTTAATTATCTCCCGTCTGCCATTTTTGATAGAATTTCGATCTATTAGAACTTTGCACAAACATCCATCTAGAAATCCTGGCAATTTCTTCCCCTTCGTTTCTTTTTCGTCCTTCTGCTGTTGCGGAATGAAATAGAATTCAGGCATCCTAAGAAATGTGTAAAAAAAACCCAAAGACCCGAAAAAAAGGTAATCGGAAAATCATCAATTGTCACCATGTTGGCAGTCTTGACAACTGTTGCAAGGAAAACTGTCGGAAAATTTCTTTTGACACCAACACCCAAGGGCGGGCGGGTAAATTTTCCAGAAATACCCAGAAAATACCTATTTATATACGAATATCTAGATTTAACGTACACAACCGATATTGCCATCACACCGGACCAGTTTCATAGATTCTGAGATTTCTCACACATTAACAACAAATAATAAATAAATGAAATAATAAATTTGAAACGAAGTTAGAACGTGATAAATGGTGACAGCTGACATCTCTTTTTCTACAATTTTAACCTTCATTCAGAGAAAAATTACCCCAAAAACTTTTTTTTTGAACTGGAAAACTGCTGTGATCAAGTCCAATTCGTATCTTGTTTTGTACAAAATATACGAAAAATTATGGAAAAAAATTTAACTTGAAGCAAAAAATAACTTCGGGATTTCGCTATAATGAAGTTTGGAACTTGTGCGTAACTCACCTATCCATATTGTTTATAAGCAGCTGAATTTATATTTATAGAAAATATTCTAACGCCTGAAAGTAGGCAATGTTTTTGTATCATGAGCCGCCCGAAAGTAGGTTAAGCAAAAATCGGGATAAAATTGTATTTTTTCGTTAAGTCTCACCATTAGTTTACGTAAATAAATCTCTTCATTAGTTACGTAAAATAAACCGGACTTCTCCTTCCGTTTTCCCCCTTACAAATGAACGAGTCTTTCACTATTTTCTCGAAAACGGTACATCCAACCAAAAACTTTTGTAAGTATTTAGAATATAATTTTATTCAGAGAATAGGTGCGCTTCGAATGAAATTATGCGCGTGTAGGGAGGCTGTGTGTAGGCTTTAATTTACCCGTTTTGCACCAAAAAAAACTTAGCAATTATTTCGAACTTTTTTAAGTCCCAAACATTCTAGCGTCTATTTCATACGCAGGGCAGGTTTTACCATGTTGCTCGCAAGTCAATAACAAAACAGTAGGTTTTGATGAAAAAAAATGCCTTGCTATTTCTAATATTAATAGTTTTTGAATTATCGTCAAACTATAACTAGCCTCATTTTTTAAAAGGAACATCCCAGTTGAAAACTTGAAAACTGGGATGTCTCAGTTGGACTAGTGTCTATTTATCTTTCAACTGACACCTTCCTTTTGGAAAGTCCGCATTAGATTTTGTAAGTCATGGAAAATCCTCATCAGATTTTGTAAAATCTATCATGTGCCTGCCCTGCGTATGAAATAGACCGACAATTCTAGGACGTAAATAAACGAACTATAGCGTAATTTTTTAGAAAATCTTTAGAAATTTTTCAATGTGACTCACCGTTTTCGAGAAAATTGCAAAAAAAACCTTCGTCCTTCGTCGTCGCAATAGAAAAATCAAAACCTTTGATGAAATACATAAGAGAGTTCCTACGAAACCTGATAAAGTTTTGATAAGATATTCACCTCACAAGGACACGGGATTCCAACACGCATTCTTGCGCAAAGCAGCATCAAGTGCAGCGTTAAATTGAAATTGCAGAGCGAAAGAATTTCCCAACAATTCCGAAGTCGCACCCCCGTGGTGCATCCAAAGAGAAAGGACTCGCGAAACGTGCTCAGTCACTGAAGAAATCCACAAGAATACCAAAAAGTATTGTCTGAAGTGGATGAATGTGTAAGCATATAACTAATGATTCCTGCAGACCACATCATCCTTTAGAAATAAAGTCACTCCGGGATCAGTTTCTCGTAAAATTCACCAAGAATTAATCCTGTGTCGGTACATAAGGTGTACAGACATTTCCAGAAGCATCCCTTTTTCCCGAACAAGTGAGTCCTTGGCATCTTCCTGTACAGATATAGATATTATCATGCGTCTAGAATTTGATTGCATACAGTGAGGGTGCATGGTGATTCCAAGGCGTACAGACAGAAAAATTCTCAAGAATTCTGGAATTCACACCACTTTGAAACTTCCCAGACGTACAAAGGAGACGCCCGGGGCGAATATAATACTTGAAGATTCGGTATTTAAGTTATAAAAGGAAATCGTGTTTTTATTAAATCGCTACATTCGCACATAAATAAAAATGTCATTTAAAAATATAAACACACAAAAAGCTACAACTGCCAGAAATAATCGTCAAATACTCTATATGGGGACAGAAGAAATTTTTGTTTAGAAAAATCCATTTGTAAGAGGGAGGGAAGAAAAAATAATTCAACTTGATTTTGAAGTATGAATGAGTTACGTAAAATCATATTCTGAACACATTTTACCACCATAAATTTTTCAATGCAATTCACCGTTTTCGAGAAAATTGCAAAAAACTGTTTGGTTTGTGAGAGGGGGGATGGAATAGTCCGATTTTGTCTGTTCAAGAACTTAGCCTTGCCATTTCCGAGAAACGCAATTACTCCAAATTTCAAGTCTCTAGCTCAATCCTTTGGACTAGTCTGTCTGTCCGTCTGTCTGTCTCAGTCCTTCAGAAAATAAAAAAAGATAGGTAAGAATTATGGAAAGAAGGAATTTTGAACCACTTTGATCAAAAGCTTACGGAAAATTGGACCATATTTGATTGAAAATTCGAGGACAAAAATCGCAAATTGCAAGAAAATATCAAAAGGCTTTATTCTAAAAAAGCTTCAAATTTATGTTCTAATTCTTAAAACCCTAAAAACTCTTAATTTTAAAGTCGCTTCTGTTCAAGTTTAAAACCGCAAAACCATTTTCAAAATTCTATTATGAAACAAGAAGAAGAAATTCAGTAAATTTTATAACCATTCATACCGATTTACTGTGAAAAACTCGACTTTTTGTCCATTTTCTCTATTGCTAAGCTTTATATTATGCAACGCTGTAACGACATATGTGAGAAGTGATTTTTTTTCCACCTTCGTTCATTCAAATATTTCATTCAATTTTCCAGGACGTGTTTATATTGCATGTAAGTCGTGGAATAATCTATGAAAATCTGAAAATGTGCATCCGCTAGATTCATTGCTACGATGCATATGTAAAAGGATTCTCGCGTCGTTGGATATTTTTCTAGTAAAGAAAAAAAAAGCCAGATCAGAAGTGAAAAATTAGATACATGCGAAATGACTCAGGAGGTAGAGCAGATAAATGTTTTCTTTTAAAGAATTAGTTGCATTGAAAATTCATTGCCTCCTGGAAATTGAAGGTTTTCTTATGTTTTTGCATGAAATGTTTTGGAAAAAAAATCAGTCCAGTACAAATTTAGGTAAACACATTCCCCAAAAATCTGCGGGAAAAAGATTTATTTCTAATCGAGACACAAAAGGATAATCACGTGATCCCAACAGGACCTTACGTTATCTTTACGGACTTCTTAACGCCAAAATGGAATTTAGGCAACTCAAAAGCCTCCAGATAAGATTTTTTCCAGATAATTTCAGGAAAATGATATTCATGTTACCCTTACAGGACCTTTCCCTGTCCTGACAAGGACGAAATGGTTAAAAAATTGTATTGTCATCGGACTTACGTATGTGAGGAAAATTTCAAGTCAATCGGATGAGGGGAAGTGGGTCAAAACTGACTAACAGACAGACACGAAGGCAAGCTTAATAAAAGCTTTTAAAAATAGTTTTACGATAATTCAAAAATTATTAATTATAGAAATAGCAGGGCAACGAAATTCTTATTTTTTCATCAAAATCTACTGTTTTTGATTGACCTACAAGCCTTATGGCAATACTTGCCCTGCGTATGAAATAGACACAATTTCCGCTAGTTGATAAAATTGTTTTAAAAGAATTTCGTTATTTTTTCCTTTCGAAAGCTAATTTTGTGACAAATCGCATATATTTAGATTTTTTTAGTTAAAAAGAACATGTTTTGTAATTGACTTGAGGAACAAATCGAATTTGTCTCGACAGTGAAACTACAAATTTCATTTACTGTACAACTTTTGTAATACAATTGCTTCTACAATATTAAATTCTTGTTAATACAGAAATTTTTTTACATAAAACTGTTTGGACAGTTGTTATCCCTTTGATCGCAAACATAGATTTCTGAATATCACAAAATTGTATGCCATCCAGAAAGATTGTAAGTTAATCCGCTGTGCTAAAGTTGTTTGCCAAACCAAAAGAGTGAAAAGTGAAAAAAAGTTAATAACACTACAAACAATGTTAATCTTATGGTAAACTTATCTGCATAAGAAGCCAAAAGTCGGTTTTCTAACTTTCTTAAATAAACTTGAGCGCCATTTGCTATACTTCATCACCCCGCACCGCACTCTCTTTAACCAAAATTTGAATCTCATCAAGTGTATCGCCTTTCATTTTGACGAAGAAGTTTTCGGTATCATACAAGCAGATGTAAGAATTCTTTGAGAACTAAGATCGGGACTTCTTGGAACTCTAGTGATTTACAAAAAAAAGAACTTAAATTCGACGATATTCAGATTAGGTTTGCACATAAAGACAAAATCGCCTCAAAGTCAATGGATCCGTTTGATGTAGGATTAAATGTGTAGATGGATTTCATCATAGGGGGAATTTATACCATATGGATGTTATTTGTCTTGCAAATTCGTGGTGTTTCTAGATATCCAGATAACCAGAAGTCGACTATAAGCTCCAGAAATGTAAAAGTTAGATAACTATCGAATCACAGTTTTCTTATTTTTCGAAAGCTAAATGGTTTCTCATGATGTTGTGTATCGGAAAGAAAATAAACATAGGGGGATTCATGCAATCGCGTAAATTGCGTAAACTGTGTCATGCAGCATCTTTTTATTTGAATTAAAAAACAAACTAGTAAAAACCCATACCAAAAAAATTAATTTTAAATGCAGAGCATTTCCAGAAAACTTGAAGCTGCTGAGATGGCGAAATCAAGAGTTAAAAGCTGCGTCGAAGTCGAAAGACAGAGACGCGTCGGAATACATGATTGGTGCCCAGGTTTGGATTCATAGTGACGATTTCGAGAAATTTCAAACTGCAGATATGGCGAAGTCAAGAGTTAAAAGCTGCGTCGAAGTCGAAAGACAGAGACGCGTCGGAATACCTGATTGGTGCCCAGGTAATTTGATAAAATTATTTAAACGAAATGTATTTAAAACTAAAACCCAATCAGTTAATTTGTCTGTCTGACAGATCGCGCCTTCTTACGTCATGCAGTCAAAACAAATAATCGAGCATTTGATTTGAATGTTTTTACACTTGGACAACGACTTTCTAGATTATAGGATCTCTAGTTGCCACGAAAGCCGACTTCTGCGGTAACACTTCGGTTAATACTGACCGGCATATAACCGATGGTCAAGTAAACTGACATAAGATGTTTTTAAGTTTGTTACAAACTCTCGAGTGCATTTTTTTTTTTTTTTTTGTTGAGAAACTGACCAGACGGAAAAAAGATTTCTAACTTTTAAAGATGCTTTTCGCACAAAATGGTTAAAGATGATTATTAGAAAAACAAAAATGAAGTGAAAGATCGCAGCCAGTAATTAAGACCCGCTTTTGAATCTTAGTGCAGGATTTTCTATAACACAGGATCCCCAAAAATTATTCTAATGTCAAGAAGATGTTTCCACTCTGAATTTTGCAATTCGCTACATGGGGAGTCCTTGAAGTCATGAAAAAAAATTAAGCTACAGACGGCATTAAATTCAAGTGAAAAAAATAACTAATAATAAAAGTAAAAATCACATAGCAACCTTGCAGCAAAACCTTACAAATTCTGCCAACTTTTGTCATATAAGGTTTCAGGATATTCTCTTGAAAAAAATGCTTTCCAATTCAATTCTCCCATTGACTTCTGCTTCATACAAAAAAAATTACTGGTTTTCCTTTTACGCAGCGAGTTTTATTCGCATCCTTTTGCTGTCTCGGCAACCACATCAGGATGTGCGTCTCCGTTTATGTCAGAGGATAATAAACCTCGATATCCTTGAGAAAAATATAAAAAAGAGACAAAGAAAAAGATAAGACGAAGAAAAAAAACCACTTTTGTCAACAAATTTCTGTTTGTATAGATTTCTATCAGAGATATAGCAAGCGATTCAAACAGAAGTCAATGTCTCAAATCTTGTCCTTGTCGGATGTCTGTCTCGCATGGGGCAAATATTTCCTTTCTTGTGGACAAGTGAGCAAAAAGTACAAGTAACTCGATTACCCTCTGACAGGACTAAAACTACATCAGCAAAATGGGTGTTTGTTGCTTGATCTGCCTAATTCTACTCCGTATATAAGAAAAGGAGCTTTCAGCTATTATCCTTGTTAAACATTCCATAATAATCAATCCAGGCCATAGAGCGAAAGTGAGTAGAACTCGCCAGGAATACAAAACTTACGGGGATATACAAGTATAGGATGGATACCGAATAGTAGTGAATGACTTCAAGATGGGGTAATTTTCGTACAAGTGTTTCGGAAAGATTTTAATGAGGTTATGTTTAGGACTAAGATTTTATGCTGTCTGGAATTTTGGGTCAAATTATTGGCTTAACTTCTTCTATGATAATCATAAAACTAAATTGTATCAAGTCTCGTGCATTTTAACGGGTTTCGTCCAGACATCATTGAAGCCGTTTTTGTTTGTTTCGTACAGATTCTAGTGATGAAATTTAAAACTGCTCTTATTTCTACTTCATCATTATCAAGTTTTTGGTAATATGTCTTTTGACCTTTTTAACCGAGTTCCAAAAAGGAAAAGGTTCCCAATTCGACTCCCAGGAATTTTTTTAAAATTTTTTTTATTTTTTTTTTTTAATTTTTTTATTTATGTTTAAGCATAACTTTTTACTGGGTTGACCGATTTTGGTCATTCCAAAAAGAAAGTTATTGAGAAAGTTCCTGATTGAGTGCCGCGGGAGGTTTTGAACCTGTGGCACTATCTTTTTACACCCCCTCCCCGGCTAGATTCTACATCGTTTAAGATATCGACTTGAAATTATTTGTGTTATGTTCGGTACAACACCAGAAAGTTTCTTTTATATATTTTCCTCCTGTAGACCTATCCCTCAAACCCCCTCCTCAGCTATATTCTATATTATTGCGTACGTTGGCTACTATGTGAGTCACCGGTGTACACACACTATTGTCATTACCGTCAGTTTCTCAAGTTCCATGGTTGAGTGCAGTCGCTAAATTGAGCTTACTATACACTCCTATAGTTTCGATGTTCACCGGTGCCTCACAGTGTGCAAAAGTGAAATAAGAGTTTGAGTCACCAGTGACTCACAAAGTACAGAAATGATTTTTGCGTTTTTCCGCAGTGTATACTAGCAGAGCAAGCGTTTTTTTGGCTGGTAACCAACGTGTTAAATTTATAGTGTTGTGTTCAGTACAACACCAGGAAACACATTACACATAAATATTCGATAAGAAAGTTTTGTGTTGATCACAAGTCATATTTTTAATAAAAGGTATTTTTGTAAACAAATTTTTCATGAATATTTTACACTTTGTTTTATAAAATCGTAAAGTATTTATGAGTGATGAGGATTTTTTAATTTGGTTTCCAACATATTGTCTTGGATAATAGTTTAAAAATCCGCATTTTTCTTTAAGAAATTGAAAATATATTTTCACATCCGCTTTTATACATCAGCATTTCAAAAAAACTGTATTTTTGCCCTAGATGTGAAAAAATAACAATTTATTACAGAAGATTTTCCTTAAGAAATGCTAGAATGCATATTTTTTTACAATTTTCAACATTTTAACAATACATCTTCCAGCTACTTGTTCCTTTTATTTTTGGCATATTTCAGTGGAAACGGAAGTAGGAATGGAGCTCGTGACAGACACTAATTTGAGGGAAAAGTGTCGCTAGCGCTTAAAGCAACAAAGCTGAAATACTGGAATGGATATTGTTTCAAAGATGTGAAGAATAAAATAATAAGGACAATGCAAAATACCTTGAAAGTAGATGCTAATACTACAGACAACCCCTTCGTAGTTCAAGGAAGAAGGAAAAAAAAATTAAACGCCGAGAATAAAGTCGGACGGGAATCCTCCGCTCCGTAGACAAAGTATTTTAGTGAATTGGGTTGGCATCTTGAATACAAAAGTATTCTTCTTAAAAATTACACGTCACGGGATGTGAGTGCAACGAAATGAAGATGAAATGAAGAAACAGCAGAACTACTGACAGACTTTGAAGTAGAACAGGGTGGGAGTGCTGGTGGTTTGAGGATGAAAATCTAAAGCCACATCTAGGACTCCAACTGAAATTGCAGAAATTTGTCCCTTGCAGTAGGGTGTCATTTGGATTTTGTCGAGCGTCGTGTAGCATACAGCAACATAAAATCGGTATAATTTTGAACATACATAGAATTGTATAGCAAGAAAAGTACAACATATCGAAGGGAATGTTGTTCGTATTCAGCCGAGTAGAAGATGAATGTGTGCTGCACCGAAAATTGCATCAGCAGACTTCCAGACGGGAGGACATTTTGCGCCGTCGACTATATTTCTTGTTATTTCATGATAAATATCAAGGATGTATATCGGATTGTATGGCGAATATTTTGTACATTTGTGCAATTGTTAGGTGGATTGCATTCCTGACAACCTGTCGTAAGTAGTTTAGGGGGAATTTCGGGAATAGTGACATGTAACTAATGTGCATCATTGCACACGGGCGCTGGAAAAGGAAACTCAGATAGACAGGAAATTTTCGTTGTAAAATAATTGTATTACAGTATTATCCAAGGACGATTACTTAGGACTTTGTTGCTGCGAAGAATTAACCCCACTAATTATAAATATGAGTTTAATTGTAATTGGTTTTCCGCTGGGAAATGTGATTGTTGTATGACAGAATTGCAAAGGAATTTTGAAATTAAATTAGAATCTTGGAAGTTTTAACTTTAAGTTCTATCAAGTATTCGACATGAATTTATAGCATTTTTACTGTATTAGAAGTATGAGTTTTTAAATAGTTATTTATACTAATAAGAAAAAAAACTGATAATTTCTCAGGCCATTCCAATCTTTTGTATCTCATCTGTATATCACGCTGTGAAATAGCTATTGGCGATGACTAGGCCACAGACCACTGTTGAAATTTTGAAATTGGGGTTTTAGACCAAAATATTTGGGTGTGGGAAAATTTTATTTTTCCGGCGCTGTTCGCTAAGACTTTTACGCGGCGGTGCTAAAGCTTCAGTGGTAAACTCCATATAAAAAATCGCAAAAAGTGGAGCATCAACAAAAAAGGTGCGCAGGGGGGGGGGGGGTTGAAAGGCCGAAAATTATACCTGATGTACATATTTCATGGACAGCCCATAAACAAACATGCAAAACATAATCTACTTCGGCTAGAGGTTGCTGTCAATTATAATTTCTTCGCCTGCGGCGCATTTTTGAACAAATTTTGTTCAAAAGAAGATGATTGTGTGTAAAGCGATCACTTACAAAAGTCAGTGTAACACGTTCCGGCGATTAAAATTGTTACCCGTTATAAACAAGCGAATTCCCTGAAGCCCGCCTTTTGTCGGACATTCCGGCTAGAGGATTAATTGGCATTTCGACTATTTCAATTGAATTTAAATATGGAACTATTCTTCACGTCCCATAAATAAATTCAACTAAAATTGATTCATACAAAAATATTGATTCACACATTTTTCGGTACATATTATTGAAAAAAACTAACATAGCCGGGTAACTGCCCGGTTCTGAATTAGTAATGTGAAATTACCCAAAAACAATTCTAACATCGAGAGCACTAAAAAAGTGTCTGTTTTTGTCGGCCTGTGAATTAAACTCTTCTATACGCAAAAAAAAAAAATCTGACTATTTTATAATGGTGGTACGGAATATAATTAAAGTAATTAATTTCAATTACAAAAATAGTCAAAATCGACTATTTTTATAATAACTTTAACTACTTAGTAGTAAAATTGACTATTTTGCTGTTAAATTGACTATTTTTGTAATTAAAATTAATTATTTTGGTCCTAGTCACGACTCCCCAAAATATAAAGTAGTTAGACTTACCTTTTTTTTTCTTTGCGTGTACATGAATTTCTTAGCTTGAATCAAAATGTTGTTTTCAAAAAAAGAATCACATTTTGGAAAAAAAATATTTGAAAAATTCTTGCATGAAAAACAAAGAATCAATAATTTGATGTAGTTGATCTGCATCAAAAATAATTTAAAAATTGTGACAGCCATTTAACCTAGAAATAACATTTACCTACCTACAAATACTATTAATCAAAAATCAGTCTAGATTTGTACATTTAAACTATTCTGATTCAATTATCGATCGCATGTACCAGTATGTGGATGTCATAAATTTCCAGTACTGCCAGATTTTATTATGGTTTTTTTCTCCTACCCCACCATACATTTGTCATCCATATTTAAGTAATGGCAAAGTTTATTGCCATCCATTTACTATCCCTCTGTACTAACTGGGCGACACGAAAAAAATTAAATGCATGCACATGAGGGGAACATGAAACTTTATATCGTTACGATGCACCTACAAATAGCTTTTTTATGTGTTTAAAAAAGAAGTTAAAAATCAAATTGTATAATTTTTTAGAGACTTTTTTCATGTGGTGGACATCCCTGAAATTTGTGCAAAGTTTCACGTTTCAGAATTTTATGACAAAATGGAAAAGTTTTAAAAAAGGATTTTTTACGGGATTGTGACCAGGATTCGACATGGTGTAAAATTATATGTAAATTTGTGAATTCATTTCGCGAATATCATTTTATTTGACAGAACACGAGATAATAAATTCATCGCTTTTTACCAGCGGAATGTAATTTTTTTTATATCGATTGCGACTTTTTCATAACATTGAATTGTTTGTTGTTACATGAAAAATTGTGATAAATTTTGTTTGGAATTTAAAATCAATTGATTTTGATGTCGTAGATTTGTAATAATTATAAAACTTCAAAAAAAATTCTTAATTTTTTTAAAATAGATTTTTTTTCTCGATCTTAGTGCCGTTTGCACCAACGAAACTTAGCATCTTATGTTCAACTTAAATTATTTAAGTTCAAAATTTATACGGTTTAGGGCTCGTTTACGCGTACTATTCTTAAAAAATTAAGTTGAGTTAGCCTAATTAAACTGTAGAAATTCTGGGACTTAAATAATTTAAGTTGTACATAAGTTGCTAAGTTTCGTTGATGCAAATGGCGCTAATGGTCGTTTGCATCAACGAAACTTAGCCATTTAAGCACAACTTAAATTATCTAAGTTCAAGAATTTCTTTGGTTTAAGAAGGTTAAGCCCAACCTTATTTTTTAAGAATAGTTGGCGCAAAGTGGTTTAAGTAGGCTAACCGCAACTTAATTTTTTTAGAATAGTACGCGCAAAACTGTAGAGAATAGCTTTGACATTTTTCCTAACAAGTGGACATCCGTTAACCGGAAATAATCAAAATGGCGGGTTTTTGAAAATCGGGAAAATCGATTTTCGCATTTTACTCCGAAATTACAAACTTTTCAGTAGTCTCATATGAGAACTGCGTATCTCAAGCCGTTATCGAGATATACCGTTAACGAGATATACCGTTATTTAAAAAAATGTCGGTAATCTCAAAAAACAGCGGGTTTTGCTGGTCGTATAAATGAGATGAATCTATAATAACGGTATTCTCCACAATTTCGTCTTTTAGGGGTAGTCAGATTGAATATTGATGCATGGTAGAGTTATGTAGAATCATACTCTAAGCATATCTTGTCTAAACAAAGTTTTCGAAAGAATGAGTCGTGTTCGAAAAAATTGCAAAAATATTTGACATTTGTATGGGGGAGAAGGAAGGGATGGTTCAATTTTTCCCATTTTCGGAAGAGGTTTATTTTTTGACAAAACCCTTCTTTATATAAAATTTCAACTTTCTACTTCTATTAGTCGTCGAGTTATCAAATCATACTAATAAATGAGTTGGTGTCTGTCTGTCTGTCTGTTCCTCTTTCACGCAAAAACGGCTGAACCGATTTTCCTCTTTCACGCAAAAACGGCTGAACCGGGTGGTGGGAGTAAGGGGAGGGAGTAAAGTGATTTCGAAACTTAGTTTTCCCTCTATGTTACTCTTTCGCGGGGAAACTACCGAGCCGATTGGCCTGAAGTTTAGCATCAACATAGACCATCAGAAAAACACATTTGAAAAAAACTTAACCCGGCACAGACGGGTATGCAAGCTAGTGTTTTAATTAAAAAAAACTGTCAATATTAGTTGTTTTTAAAAGCTTTCATTTAACTTGCGTTCATATCAGTTTTTTTTTTGTCTGTTTGTCTGTCCGTCTGTTTGTCTGTCGAGGTAAAATCTTGCAATCAAATTTCGACCCACTTCCATTCATCCGATTGACTTAAAATTTGCACACATACGTAAGTCCGATGACAATACAATATTTTCACTGCTTCGTCCTTGTGAGAATAACTGAAGGTCCTGTAAGGATAATCCTTTTTCTCAAATTTTCCGAGGAAAAATCTATTCTGGGGTTTTTTGGGATCGCTGACTTCGATTCTGGCATTGAAAAGTCCGTAAGTCCTATAATAGAAAGTCCTATAAGGAAAACGTGATTATCCTTTTCCTAAAATTTCCCGGAAAAAAGTCTCATTTGAAGGTTTTTTTGGGGTGACTGAATCCGAGTCTGATTTTAAGAACTCTGTAAGGATAATGGAAGGTCCTGTAAGGATAACGTGGTTATCCTTTTGCTTAAATTTTCCGAAATTAAAGAGCTTTGACAGAATTCTGTGTTTTAAGCAATACACACCACTATCCACCTTTAACAAAACTCATTCTATTAATGAACTTTTGAAAAAAAAGAAAACTATTGTCTGTCCATATTTCTGTATGTCCGTTCATCTTCAGCACACTAAATTCAAATGTGATGGTTTTTTAGACCTTTTTGCGGCCCGCCATAAACATTTGGACCCGTCGATGTCTATAATCGGCCCCATTCATCCCCTTATTGTACTATTCAGCTGTACGAACTCATAGTGCTCTGCTAATATATATATAGAAGTATATCCAAACTATCCGTTGATGTCGTACCATAGCCTGAGAGCTCTTTTCCCTTAATTGACTTCAATTGAATTTAATTGTTTAATGGGGCACTCTGCGGGTTTGGCCATTCAAGCAAACACTAACCAAAGGCTGTGGCAATGGCAATTCTAGTAACAACAATTCTTCCAGTAGTGGCAGTCAAGTTAAAGATGAATCTTCGCACAAGTATCGGATCAAACAGCACAAAAGGTCTCTCATAAATTTTGTGCTCGGGATTTCACTTCGCATTTCTTTGTGTCTTTTTCAAAAAAAGAAATCCCTCCATTATACTCGAAGCCACTATCGCAGCATTATTTCTTCTTTCAAGCATATTTTCTTCTTATTTTTATATAATTTTTCAATTTTTTCTGTGACTTTAGTGATTTTTTATTCGTATTTTGTAATATCGTAGTTTACCCTCACAATTTGAAATGTTTCTAATTCTTTCTATGCCACATTATTCCCATTCCTATATCCGACCGGCAAATTGCCACAACGCTTCGTTCTATGCTGCCTGGAACGTATGATTTTATGTGGTGTACATAAATCCAAATCAACATGAGTTTCTCTCATGTTGCTCAGCTCTTTTTTTTCCACGGTTCTAATGCTAAACACTGGCGGGGTGGCGACCATCGGAGGATAAAAAAATATCAACATATCTTGCATGAAATTAGTTAAAAACCAAGTGGCCAAGTGGTCTTGTATGGTTTCTGATTTTGTTGTTGTTGGTTATTTTTGCACTAGTTTTTCACTGTTTGTTTGTCAAATATTTGCAGAATGACAACCTAGCTTCACAGCTAGAACTATGTTTCATTAAAAATTCACATAATAAATGTTTGGATGGTGGCATCAGTTATGCTGGAATTATGCGATCAATTATTCTATAAAGGAAGAAATGTAGCAAAATCATTTTTACTAAAATTTATCCCTTTTATTGTTTAACACATTCCCAGACAGTGCATGTTTTACTTTCTTTCAAAAAATAAGCCAATTGAAATATTGGCTGTGGGAATAAGTTTTTTTGTTTTTGTGAAAAATCTTCTTTGTTTTTGTTTCAAATTACAAATGGATTTTATTCAAAGTATGTTCCATTGGAAGCTATAACCGAAGCCTACCCTTATTGGAGTGAAACAATGATAAATTTACTGTAACAGTAAAGTGTCAGAATCAGGTAGAATTTTTGGGAAAAACATAAAATACTGGGACGAAATCAGTGATTCTCCAGTAAAAATTTACTGTGTTATCAGTAAAATTTACTATGTTTCAGTCAATTTTACTATCATTCAGTCAATTTTACTATCATTCAGTCAATTTTACTGGGAAAACAGTAAAAAAAGAATATTTCGCTGGAACATTTACTGGGAAAAGAGCACCTGCTTTAGAGTGTGATTGACATAGGCTTCCACAAGCAGACTTCGCACGTTAAAAATGTGTGATCGCCATAGGCTTCCACAAGCAAACTCCCCACATGAAAAATGGTAATCCCATTGTTTCGTTTTATTTTTTGAATATTTTACCTGGGGCGCATTTTTAGTAAGAGGTTTTACAACCATCCTGAGCTGTGCTTCGACATTAAAGGATGTTTCCCTAAGCTCTAGTTAAAACTATAAAAAACATCATAAAATCTTACGTTGTAGAAGAGAAGCGTCGATCCTTTTGAAACTTTAAATTTCTAAAAGGGAGTGGTGAGAGAAAAATGTTCAAATTAATTACCAAATTTTTGTGAGTTATTATGAATCTAATTTAAAATTATTTCAAACTTTAAATTTTACTCTACTTTATATGAAAAATTGTTAAAAAAAAGTCTTATAAATCAAAAAAAAAATAACCGCGCATTTCCAAAGATATAAATAAAACTTCTCCATGAAAAAATCTTTTTCTTGACAAAAAATGATATAAAAATTATGCCATTTAGAAAAATTTGAATAAATTTCCCAACAAAAAAATACCCATTTTGAGCAGAAAAATCTTTTCAACAAATTCCCATCAACAATTCTACTTAGAAAAACTGTAGATATCAGCCTTAAGAACATTATTGTGTCAAGATAATTGAACAATTTCAATCCCAACACTCGTCATTCCATCAACATCAGCCAACCATATTCCCGAATCATTCATTTAGGGGTAAAAAAAACTTTCCCCACAATCGTTTGATATATTTGGAACGCTTTTTATACTCGTGTCACCATAAGTCGTATCTCATGTCTGATTCGACTGGTAAAACACGCGTACTCCCATTAAGGGAGCAAGTAACCCCCCATACACAAATTTTTATACATTCTTCAAATAAATCCCCAACAATAGGTTACCAGCGTTGCGTTGTTGCTCCTTTCTGGCCTCCTCATCAAAATGAGTACTTTTTTTATGTCCTTCTAGCAGTCATTTCTCCAGCCGCACATTAGTTCCTGATCCTTGATACGCGCGGCGTCTCATATTCACCGGATCACTGAATAGGGCTGGCGGAAAGGATGAAAAATTTCGTTTCTCATATGAAAAAAAATCCCCAAAAAAAAGTTGAATCACCAGGAAATATGTTTAGTGAACGTAAGGGAAAAAATTTTCAGGCAACAAGGACTTGTTCTTCACATGTTTTTTTAGTGCTATTCCTGTTCCTGGTCCTGCTTACATAACAACTTTTCTGGGGCTTTGAAACGGAATACAAAAAAAACACGGGGAGTTAAAAAATATGAATGGCGTAAAAGTAGTAGATGATCGAGGGGTTGGCGGTAAAATGTCCAAAGAAATGGGAACGTATGTACTTACAAACAGTTTCGGTAACTTTTTGTTGGGTTATTTTTATCTCTTTACAGCATGAAAACATGACGAACATCCCGAAAAAGATTTTCCCAATGGGTTGGTTAACACGCTCCCTACTACACGCTGCTGTGAGGATTCTCGGGTTGAACGGGGAAGCAGAGTCTATCGTTTTCGGTAGAAAAAGAGTTGCTAAACAGGAACCGTCAACCGTATGAACAACACCTCGACATGTTTCAAGGCTCCAGCCGCTTTACATCCTGAAAACAATACACGTTGAGTTACTGGAAATATATTCTGGTCATAGGAATGTGAGTAGTCCTATTGGTGTTGAATAAAACTAAGCGGCGAAGGTACTCCAAGTAGGTATCGAGGGTCTAACATTCGCTACAATGTACTAAAACCGTGTTATACACCCCAAATGGTAACAGTTTTCATTTTACATACGCGAACAGCCCCCATTTTTCTCTTGTAGCACAAGCGACTGCACCATCAAGATTTTTCAGCAGTGGGATCACTACGTTCAGAAACACGATGTGCTGTCTGGTAACAATTTTTAATTTTTACACACAGGCGTTTACACTCGGAAAAATTTATATTTCACTCTTCATTTTTTAAATAAGATATCAAGAAGCAATTTTTTAATAGCTTTTATTTAGCTTGCATTCGTGTTTGTCAGTTTATCTGTTTGTTTGTCAGGGTCAAATCTTGCAATCTAATTTTGAGCCAATTTCACTCATCCGATTGACTTGAAATTTTCCACAGTCTGATGACAATACAATATTTTCAGGACTTCGTCCTGTTAAGGATAAAGGAAGATCTTGTAAGGATAACGTCATTAACATTTTCCTCAAATTTCGGGGAAAAAATCTCATCTTGGGGTTTTTGGGGTCGCTGGATCTGAGTCTGGTTTTAAGAAAGCTTAAGAGCGACACTGGGCATGAAAGGGTTAAATGCCAAATCTAGGATGGTTTACCCCATGGTTGAATGAGCTGTACGCGAAGTGGTTAAACATTGTTTGTATTCCATTGATTATAGCTATGGTGACTTAATTTATCCTAGACAAATGAAAAATGAGGGGGAAGAAGGCGTTGGACCTGAAATTTGGCATTGATGTTCGCTGTAGGCCTGGTTCCAGCATAGGCCTATTGGAAAGTAGACCGAGGGTGGGGGGAGTAAGGGGAGGGAGAAAAGTGAATACGAAGCTTAGTTTTTCCTCTATGCTGCCCTTTCGCAGGAAAACTACTGAACCGATCGGCCTGAAATTTGGCACAAATGTTCGGTGGTGGTCCAGCTCAAGCACATGCCCATTTAAAGGTACCTTGAAAAGTATGGGGAGGGGTTAAAATTATTCTTTCAAGTTACACTTTCGCGGGAAATTTGCCTCAGATGTTTGCCGGGGGTGCAGCTCTAACATAGACCCATTAAAGAGTAGCATGAGGAGTGGTGGCAGTAAGGGAAGGCGGTAAAATTTATTGTCTTTTTGTGAGTTATTGAAAACCATTTTTCAAAAAGAAAAACTTTAAAGAAAAGCACGGATCACCCGGCTCTAGGCTATCTAATTTATAACCAACTGAATTTTGTTTTCCTGCACTCAGAAAAATGTTCAGGTCAACTTTTTGTCAGGTTAACTCTGACCTTACAGAGGTTTCTGTAAGCCAGCTAGCGGTCAGAGTTAACCTATCTAAGGTCAACTCGTGCAGCTCCCAATGCCCTACTTCACCTGCTGGTGGCTTAATTTCAGAATTTCTCCGACCACAGGTCAACTCAGTTTTACTTGCCCACATGCAGGCGAACGCGCGCCTGCCCGAGGCCAATTACGCCGTATGTAGGTCGTCGAGTTAGCCTCCATTTTTCTGAGTGTGGGTTTTGTTTTACACACGCTTAAGTATACCCGGGCAAAGCCGGGCCCAAATTTTAGTATTTCCGAAATATTGATTTAACTGCTTTTAACTTGGAAACAATATTAAACTCCATTAAAAAATTCGAACAAAACTCCCTCATACATAAAACTTTGTGACCCAATCAACAAAAATAATAAAAATTTTATCAAGTGTACACGTGGCACAGCATACTGTTTAGACATCATGTGGAAAAAAACACCAAAGAAATCGTGGTTTGCATCCAAAACCGAGTGAAAAATGAGACAAACTAAAAAAAAACACGTTTTCCATCCGGAATCACGTAGTATTTCAGATATCCCGGTCGTCTACTGAGGCAGTCACTATGGTCCCGGTTATCTAATCCCGAACAGGTTCCCAATTGAGTCACATTTTACATTCATTCTATGTGCAAAAACATATCGCGCAAACCCACACCTTACTGACACATCCTTTCTGTGAGCTGCTGAAGTTCCTGAAAACTTTATGTTTTTCCACTTCATGTGGATACTCCCAGATTCGCTAACCATTTCCTGAATCTCTTCACCGAAAACTTCCTGCGCGTTTTCAACTCACCCTAAATTGAACTCGCCGCCACCTCACACTAACTGCAGTATGCTTCATTTTTCAGATTTATCCACAGAGGGATGTCGACTAGAAACCTGTTTAAAAAGGACCCAAAAAAAAAGGCGGAAGTGAAATATTCTTCCATTCACACACAATGGATGGTTATATGACCGTTTTACTACATACTTATATTCATGTAAATAAAATAAATTGTTTTATAGATGGCGTAGCTTATGCTATCAGTTAAATTGAATAAGTGATATACAGACTCGTAGTGATGCTCCCAAAATCGCCCTCAGGCAGTTCCAGATCTAGAAGAAATCTGCTTCGTTTATTTTTTTCTGTTTACTACATTTTCAAATAAGGATAAAAAGTTTCACATTTTCTTATCCATTCATACGGCAAACAAACGACCAAGCGACGAACGTACAAAACACACACGCACGTTTTACGCTTTTCCGTGAAAATTTGATACATCGGAGAGAAACAATTTTTTTTTGTCCTTAAGCGCATAAATTTTATTCTTGGTTTGAGAAAATTACTTGAAAACAGGAAAATATTCATTTCTCCCTTCGAAGATTGATGGGTCGTCTTGAGCCTTGGGAGTGTAAAATAAAAGCATTTCATATCCTTGGACCATGAGAAAGGAATTCAAAAGTAATTAAGGCGTTTTTTGTCATTACATTTTTGTTTACTTCGTTTTACTAATCTTTGAAAGCAAAATAAAAAGATTTGCAACAGAAATTTACTTAATGAAAAAACAAATAGATCCGACTTTTAAAAAAAGTCTAAAACAATAAAGAAAATAATTTAAAAAATTAAAGCGCAAAAGGGTGAAAAATAATTTTTAAAATTTATAATTTGACATATCAAGTCAAATTTGAGTTTTAAAGTCGGTTCTATTTTTAAAAAAAATTATTTTATTTCATATTTTTTAGTGGAAAATAAATATCTGGTAAAATTTTATTTAATTTAAAATTACAATCACATGTAAATCAATTGTTTAACCACACCCAATCAGTTGTTTCACCAAGATAAAATCTCGGTGTAAAAATATGAGTACTTACTTAAATATTGTAATTTTTTGAGAAAGTATTCGTGGAAATTTTCGGGAAATTTTCTGCGAACTTTTTTTGAATTTTTTGGGCAACTTTTTCGGAAAATGTTTAGTGGGAGGAGGAGAGGAGGGAGGGAAGAGGAGGAAAAATTCCTCTCTCTCTCTCTCTCTCTCTCTCTCTCTTATTTCACACTACTCTTTTCCACCACCTCCTTACACTTCTTCGTCCCACAACCCTCATGAAAAGTATTCATGAGTGAGCATTTCCAAATTCTGCCTGTAATTAATCTAAACAAAAAGATTCAACTCAATATCTCTAGCGATGTAGAATCTAGCAGGACAGGGGGTTTGAGGGGACAAGGTCACAGAGGAAAGATATTTAATTGCCTTTTAAATATCGCAATTTCGTTTTTCGCGGTTTACTCCGCGTTTTCCAGTAATCTTAAGTATGGCCAGAGTTTGAGACAATAAAATTTCATACATTTTTGTCCTTTACTAGAACTGGCTATCTCAAGCCGTTATCGAGATATACCGTTATTTCAAAAAAATCCGTTTTTTGTTATTATCTCGAAAAAGAATGGGATTTGCTGGTTCTTAGTATGACATAAAATAATGAAAATGACATTCTACACAATTTTTTCTATTGCAATTATCCGTTATATTTTACCGTTATTGAGATATTTTGAGACATTTTCAAATGTAAAAAATAGATTTTTGCGAATTGCTTGCAAACTAACGGTTTTTCGAGTTAATGGCAGAAATAAAGATATTAAAATTCTCCACATTTTACCGTAAATCGATATATTTCACCGTTATCGAGATATTTAAAATTTTGTTTCTCCACATTTTTGCCCTTTACCGTAAATCGATATATTTGACCGTTGTCGAGATATTTAAGATTTTGTACTAAGTTTTATTCGTCAGGTAAATTGTGCAAAAACGTAGATTTTGTATAAGAAAGTAATGTACTGTTCACATCAGATATTTTCTTTAGTTTTCGTCCAAATAAAGTTTAGTTGTTTGTCCAAAATTTATTGTTTCGTTGATGTTAGACTTCAGTTATACAATCCCCGCCCCCTGCTCATATTGTCTTGGATTTATCCAAAATAAATATGGTCACCCTAGTCATACAGAATATTGATTATCAGGACTCGACATTATTAATGCCATCAATTGATATACTAAAGATAACACAAACTTATTAAATTTATTGCTTGTAAAAACAAATTAAAAACGTATATGTAACACATAACGCACTAAGATGATTTTAAATACTAACAAATCCTAGACAATATCTCGAAAACATCTTAAAACACAATTATAAATCCATTAGTGAAACTCATAGTGAAATATAGCCTCCGGGGTCCAATTCTGTTCTATCAAATCCACAAAAATCCAATTTCAAAGTTTTGCCAAACTTTACTGTATTCATTTATAGTTTCAGGACTTATCATACGAAAATGCATTCTGTGTTAATAATTCTCTATTGTAGTGCAATTCACGTTCTATGAGGATTTCAGCACTTCTTGCACTTGCCGGCAGTATAGCTCTGAAATGGCAGGCAACCATAGTAAAACAATCTCTAATAATAATCCATGTTTTAGCAGATGTTACCGAAACATAAACTTTGAACTGAAACTACCGCCCCGATTGGTGCCGATGGGTGAATTGGTAACCTTCACGAGTAAAACTTGACACACAATGCTGTGGACAAAAAGTTACCACCATTGGAAAATCCGTTCGTCGTCTATCATAACCACGTCCTTGTATCTATTCTGTATCTTTTTGTGTATCTATTCATACACAAAATTCCATTCAATGTGTATAGTTATCTGAAAATAGTTATCTATTCTAAACTCCTCCGATATTTCTAAGCACTTATGTCGCACACAGTATTTTCATAACTATGTTGGCGTGTTTGAAACATCATCAATTTTCCATTTATCATTGCTACTCCAGACATCATACAGCTTCAAGTTTGTAGGACGCTTCCTAATCCAAACTAACTTACCAAAGGATAACTCATATAGCGAACTCTCCAAGGACGTGTCGTGTAACATTGAAACATGGTTCATCTTCGACAAGGACCCATCAGGATACGTTTGCTGAGAGTGTATTTTTACCGATAACAGCAGATACGCCATCAAGACGTCGCGTCGCGTCACGTCGGTCAGACTGATCGCCGATTTCGCAACCGCAATTGCTGCCGTGCCAGGGGTGTGGGGTGGGGAGGGGATTTAGAATAACTACATTCAAAAACAGAAATCTCGAAAACAGCAAAGTGCCCCTCAACTATGGAAAATTAAGCGACCGAACTTCTGAATATATTTTAGCGGTTCGTTTAGCATAACTTCCAGCTACATTTCCACATTTTCGATAGAAGCCTCTGGAATCACTTCTATCCACTTGGGAACTTTCCCATATACTCTCTAATGTCCTGAAGATTTGCAGAATTCATTTATGAAGTCCTTGATAGTGAAATCTCTCAATCATCCAAACTGTCTGTGCGGAAATTTTGCAGCATCACTACCAGAAGGTGGCTTGTCATATGCATATAAATATAGATTAATGTGTGTGTGTGTGTGTGTATGTGTGCATGTGTTTGTCGATTTATCTAAAGGAGGACAATTTATTCCGATAAAAATATGTTTTCGATTTACTTATGATAGTAAGAAAAAAATCCTCCCCACACGAAATTTTAGTTTTAAGTCACGTTTGACCCAGGATCGAAGTATCTAAAGAGTCCATAAAAATTGGATGTGTTTTTTTGGGTGGGAATAGGAGGTGCATCTTCAAGAAATTGTTTTTTTTTAATGTACCAAGTGGGGTGTCATTTGTCACGTTTTTTGGCATGCTAAATCGATTAAAATAAATATCAAGTCACTATCAAGAACAGTTTTTAATATAGTACAGAACAAATCACCAAAATAGGTGTTTTCTACGAAATTTTGGAATGGAGGTGAACTTTTTTCGCCCACGAACAGTTCACATGTTCAAAAATTCAACTGCAGTTGGCGAGCTTTTTTCTCTAAGTGCGCTGCGATAATGTTTAGCATCCCTGATATTTAGCAATATCCATAAGACTGAAGTTGAAGATTTTGTTATAGATTTTGTTAAAGATTTTATAGAAATTCGTGCACCAAAGATTTCTCTCAGAATACCGGAAATCATTGCGAATCAGAAAATCAAAGACGATTCTATTACGTTAATTTTTATTAGATCTTTAAAAATTAAACAATTTATCATAATTACAATATTTTACTGCAAGTCTACTTGCAATAATTTTATCTGACATTTAAAATTCTCTTCAAGGAGCTGTTTCTACAGATTCGCCCATAAATTCTTTCCTCAAGGCGGGATGATATTTTCTCACTTGTTTCAGGGTGGTGGGTTATGGCAAACATCGTCATCTTTCGTGTTCAAGGGCAATTATGACCAAAAGAACCCTTCCGAGCCAGCCTTTGTTGCTACTTGCCTGCTAACGATGTACTTTTATTCTGTAATAAAATTCTGCTTTTTCGTTGGGACGCAGAGTGCTACTATGGTGGTCGATAAAATTAAATTCTAAATGTGATGAGGAAATTCACAGCAAATTAGTTACGAAATTTGCTTCCTCAGGTTTTTGAAGGGAAGATTTTAATTGACGAACATCCGCAAAGATGATTTCCATACTGAAAATGAGGACGAAGCGAAGGTACTACAACGTCTTAGAATCAAGGTAGATACGAGAATATCAAGATCTTCATCAAAACTTTGAAACGAGAAATTCACCATCGTTTTTCTCTTTTACGCTAACCTCTCGATATGAATATAAAAACAACATCCCTTCAAACAACATCCGTACATCATTATTTAAGCTGAAGGTCTTAGTTTTGTAAAATATTTATAAGATATGGAATGAGATTCTCCAAGATTATGTTAAAGTTTTCAAAAGTGAAAAGAAGCTTATGAATATTTGCTTAACTCGGCAAGACATCATCACAAATGCCGGAGAATATTCATTTATGGAAAATATTTTACAAGTTTGAATTTTATTAAAATTTAATTTCAATTAAATGTTAGAAATTTTTATTATGCATCCAAAAATTGGTAGTTTCAAATCACTACAACTGAAGATTTTTAGAATTTCTCCGTCATGTCCTACAAAAGTTTATGTTTATTATGTCATAATAAGACTTTTCGAACTTCATTTTAATTTTACTGTCCGATAAAATGGGTTATTATCAAATGTTATGGGCGGCTCAAAGGCATTTTAAACAGTATCTTTTTCAGGTAACACCTGAGTTAACCAAAACTTTGTTGAATATCGATTTCCTCATAAGATTGCATTTTGTAGCAGGGAATTAATAAAAATATTTTATTTCCATTTTCCCCAGTATTTTAACATACCAGTAAAATGTGGAACCATCGTTGCCGGGTTGAAAAAATTGTATAAGTTTTAGAAATTGTGAAAAAAGTTCTGAAATTTTAATCTGTATAGATGTGTTTTCTGTAAATGGCAAGGCTAAGTTCTTGAACAGGAAAGATCGGACCATTCCCTCCTCCCTCCCCCAGACCAACGAAACAGCTTTGATAATTTCCTCAAAAACTACTTTCGAAACTATCTGATATGGACAGCACATGACTTTCTTATACAAAATCTACATTTCTGTACAAATTACACGATAACTCAACAAATAAAATATTAGTTAATGTCAAAATATGAATTTTGCATTTTACAAAATTTGAAATACCTCGATAACGGTAAAAGATACCCATTTATGGTAAAAGGCAAAAATGTAGAAAATTTTAATATCTTTAATTTTTCTTCTAACGATTTTTTTACAAATCGTTAATTTGCAAGCAATTCGAAAAAATGTTTTTTTTATACTTTCTTATGGAAATATTTCAATAACGGTAAAATATAGCGTATAATAGTAAAATACAAAATTGTGGCAAATATTATTCTCTTCAATTTATTTCATACAATAAACAACCGAAAACCTGTAATTTTTCGAGATAATCGCAAAAAACAGAATTTGTTTTAAATAACGGCATTACTCGATTAGGACTTAAGATACGCAGTTTAGTACAAGACAAAAATGTAGGAAATTTTATTGTCTCCAAGTTTTATTATACGTAAGGCTACTGAAAATAGCGCAGTTTCGGAGTAAAAAGCAAAAAACAAAATTGCGATTTTCTAAAACATGAACTAGCCTTACGCACTCAGACCTCACAAAGCATGTGTGAATTATGAGCGAAAGAAAATTTTTATATGAGAAATTTTCCATCGTTGAAATCTTTACTCCGGCAAATTAGCTGCACATTTGTTACAGGTTTACAGTAAAAATATTACTCTTTATCTTTCCAGTTCAACTGACGATACTTTACACGTACTTGAACTACGAGTAAACATATTTTTTGTTTACCTGTGGCAGGTTAATTTTTAGCCAATTTTTTGAGTTTGCCTTGTGCAACCGTAATGTTTACCTGTTCTGAGAAAACTGTACACCTCTTATAGGCATGCTAAACTTTACAACCTCTTACATCGTTGCAATCTTTGCCTCAGGCAAACGTGTTCTAATATTGCAACTGAACTTCACTTACTCCAAGTTGATAGATCTGCAGGAAAGGCCTTCTGCAGGAAAACAGACATCTAATGTAAGGAAACTTAGCCAGTACTAGCTAAAATAGTCCTGCAGTAGGCCTAAAACCTATAATCCATTTCTCTCAGTATGTCATATTGATAGCACAACATTTTTATCTTACCAATTCAAAAAATACTAATGTTACCTATTCAAAAGACTTCCATCTAATATATTAACCAAAATTAATTAACCCAAAAATTAAATATCAAAATCCCCAACAGGAACATCCAAATCAATTAACACTAAAATATATTTTATGCTCACATCATCAACCTGTTGTTAGTTATTTCATTTGTTTTACAGAAATCGAAACCTATTATTAATCATGTTTATTCAAATTATTCCCAAAAGTATTACGGATTTCTATTTTACCATTCCGATCGATTTGGGGCATTGGAAATAAATATAATAATAATAAATCTTTATTAAATACAGAATTTTATAACATAGTTTCCTCCAAAAAAAAATATGAAATTTTGTTGCGAATTTTGACCAACGACATTTTGTTGCGAATTTTGACCAACGACATTTTGTTGCGAATTTTGGACTCTTTTCAGATATTTTAAGTAAATTGATCGACAAAATATTCTGAAAATTTTTGCATTAAGGGCATATTTCACCACTGCTGGATAAGTTTTATCTAGTCAATAAATATCTGCTATATGTTTTATGTCTACGGCACAAGGTCGCTGAGATGTAATACTTAACCATTAGATAAAACTCATCCAGCAGTGATGAAACAGGCCCTAAACATTACAATACCCCCTCTTTTTTGAACGACTCTTTTAAGGTGCCGCTCCATATGAGAGTAAATGCCGGCGAGAACCTCTCGATAGCAGCTACTCGCAAATGGACACGTCTCTGAGAGTCGCTCGCAGAAACTCGCGAGCTAGTTTCTGTGAGCTGTCAAAAGTGATTCTACTCTCTAGTGGACACGCCTCCACTGAGCTCTCGGAGAGTAACTCGCCAGATACGAACGGCGTTTAAATTTTGCGAGTCGCTCTCGAGAACTCGCCAAATCAAGATGTCAAAAAAATCAAGATATTAGTCAAGATATTAGTCAAGATATTGAAAAATCGCGGAAATTTACTCTCAAATGGACAACCTTCTGCGAGTAACTCTCGAGAGTGTTTGAGAGTTACTCGCGGATTCCGAAATTCAAATCCTCTCTTGTGACATTAAAATATTAAAATATTGTTAGTGAAATTTCGTATTTCAACATATATTGTGAATCCTTTTTGAATTTTCTAGACATAAAAAACTCTGTTTGTTCTCCTACTATTCATGTTTGTTTTCTCCTGTTAAAGTATAAAACTTCATCCTTGCTTTTCGCCTGATCCACTTGTTTTCCTCTATGATTTTCTCTGCTTACGCTTTACTTTTTCCAGTGTCCTTCGATTGTTTGGACAAGTTTTTATCGAAAGTCGTAAAAAGTGTCGTAAGAAAGTTTCCAAAGTGTTTTTTATCTACTGATGAAGAAGTCTCTACTGTTTAGCACTTAATACCTTGATAAATTGCCACTGTTATCTATTGTCGGAGACTATTTTCTACTGGGATTTAACTGGTATTTGATAGTGCAATGGAAATAAATGATTGAAATAGAGTTTTATATTTATCTCATTGTTTAAAACAGTTTTAAAATTGTTGTTATTTTTTTTTTCACAGTCGTTTATTTAAACTTTTTGTCGACTTGAAGCTCGTTTCCCTTTCGTCCTTTAACCCTTTCGTCCTTTAACCCTTTCAACCTTATTCGGTTTGGCAATTTTAAAATTGATACAAATAAGACCAAAGGGAATATTTCCAGACACAATCGGATCGCTTTTCTTGGATTAAATACAACTGCGTTCCGAGAGCATAAATTCGCCGACCTTAATCCCGATTTCAGTGCACCATTCATTATAATAATAAACTCCAAACTCAAAATCCTTTCCAACACTTGCAGTTTCTATACGCTTCGAGTATATGAAACCTGCTTCCAGTGAAAATTGTACTTAAAACTACCTCCATTATTCCAAAATATGGACTTTAATACTGTTGCCAGCGCTATTCATTGTAATCCAGAAGCTCTTATTTATCACAGAAAATTGCAAATATTAAGGAATAAAAATATAGAAAATGCAAATTTTCCAACTAATATTCAATATTCGCATTTTCTTCTCATTAATGGCTGCAATGAATAAAAATAGCATTAGAGTTACCTTTATAAAGTTTTAGTCAGATTTCAATAATAAATGCATCGTGTTCGAGGTGAAATTTTATAAACTAGGGAAAACCCTTAGGAGAAAATTTTTGTAATGATTTATCTAAACGTTTTAAGAGAAGAATTACGCGACCAGAGAAAAATTCCCCCAGTGATGAACTTTTTCCTATAAAATATTGGAAAAAGTTCATCACTGTGGGAATTTTTCTCTAGTGGCCTATGCCGAAGGATTAAAATAAAACACTACAGTCACGAAAAATGAAAAAGGAAGTTTTCGGCTCTTTTTAAATAAAATCAGGAAAACTATCACTCCCACATTCCAAAAATCGTCTAAGCCAGGGGTAGTGAAGACATCGACCACGCGGAATATGTCCAACTGAAATCAAAAAATAAATAGCCAAATCGTAACCGAGTCGTATGTGAGTCGTGGCTAAATCGTAGCATAGTCGTAGCAGTGGCGTGGGGGGTAAAAATTCATGGAGTGCGCAAAATTTGTCTGAAGGTAAATTATTTGAAATCAAGTTTATTCAGATACGTCAAACGGACAAATCGACAGACAGACAGATGCACGGACATCCTCATGAAATGGATTTGGTACTGATCAGAAAGTTTCTATCAGTCGGTCTCGGTCAAGAATACAATACTTTCCCTCTATACAAGAGGAAAATAAAAACAGGAAAAGCTACAGTTGCCAAGTGTTAATCGTCAAATCCTCTATATGAGGGCACACAAAATTTTTATGAAAAAAAAAATCCATTTGTGTGGGAGGGGAGAAAGGAGGTGGATTTTGATTAACAGATAAATTATGTAAAATTATATTCTAAACACATTTTACCTTTATAAGTTTTTCTATATGACTTTCCGTTTTCGAAAAAAACGCAAAAAACTGTTTCGTTTGTATGGGGGATGGAAAGAAATTTTCCATTCCGATTTTGCCCGTTCAAGAACTTCGCCTTGGCTTTCACAAGAAACGCAACTATGCAAAATTTCCAGTCTCTAGCTAAATCTTTTCGCAGGTTATGGTGTTCACGGACAGACGGACATAAAATAAGACCATTCCTTCCCCCCTCCCCATATAAACAAAGCAGTTTTTTTACAAATTTCTCGGATACGGCGATTCATCTGAAAACATCTATAAAGGAAAAATGTGTTTAGAATATGATTTTACACAACTTACACATACATCAAAATCCAATCGGACCACAGCTTCCGTCTTTTTGCATACAAATGGAAGACTTTTTTATTGTTTTCTCGAAAACTGTGGGTCGTATCGAAAAATTTATAAAGATTAAATGTGTTTGGAATATGATTTTACACAACCGTTCCGTACATCAAAATCCAATCGGACCACTCCTTTCCCCCTCTCTTATACAAATGATTTTTTTAAAACAAACATTTTGTCTGTCATCATAATATGGTATTTGACAATTGGCCCCTGGTAATTGAAGCTTTTCCTATGTTTTTAAACCCGGTTTTTTAAACATGAAAGACTTTTTTTTTTAAATCAGCATATTTTTACAACACTCACAACCACAAATTCTCCACAAAAAAAAGTAATTTATAAATGTTTAAAATACATATTTTTTTATTAAAAAAAAAAGTTACTTTCCAAGTTAAGATCAAAAGTCAACCCGGGAAATCGAAATTATTTCCAGTAAAAAGAGAATTTTTCAAACCACATGAGATTTGAAGACATTTAATTTATGTTTTTTCCGTCGAAAATGATTGGAATTTTTCATTTCAAATTTAATTAAATAAATTTACCAACGGTTATGAAAGCTGACATTAAATATTACGAACTTTTGGCAGAAGTTTTCAATTATATTCCAGCAATTTACAATTATCTGCTCCCTTAGATGCCTCTTCACATATACATTTGCAAAAAGTCTTATCAAAGTTAGATTCGAATTTGAATACGAGAGAAAAACATTTTCGACCAGGGCCATTCATTTGAATGTAAAACCAGAGATATCATCATCAGCAGGACATCAACATCAGCATTTCCCTGAATAAGTTTGACGATAAAAAAAAAATATCAAATGCATTTGGAATAGGGTGACGGAAACAGTAATAGGATATAAGATGTCTTTTCAACGTACTTTAAACCATTTGTGGAAAACAAAAAAACACCGAAAATATTGGAAATGGCAGTATTTGATTAAAATAAAACCAAATTTATCAAAAGCGCAAAAACTTTGAAAACGGCAAAGATTTTAAAAAAGCTAAACAGTTCTGAAAATGCCATTCCCGGCTCTTTACTCTCCCCGAATGTAGGCCAACCAGAGGTTAAGCGCTTTTAAAGCTTCCTTTTTAAAAGCTTTTAGTTAGCTTGCCTTCGTATCTGACTGTCTGTCTGTCTGTATGTCAGGATCAAATCTTGCAATCCAATTTTGACCAACTTCCACTCATCCGATTAACTTGAAATTTGCACACATACTTAAGTCCGATGACAATATAATATTTTCACTACTTCGTCCTTGCAAGAATAAGGAAAGGTGCTGTAAGTGCCAACGCACACGGTTCATCTCGTCGCGGCAACTTTTGGTCCTCAAAATGCCTTTCCGACGTACACGTTTCTTCACTTTTTAGTAGGAAAAACTTGTTTACAACAAGCCATCGCTCATGTGTGTGTGGTTCTCATATATGTGTTGTATTTTGTTATTTACCTACCTGCCTGAAAAATAAAACTACCTGCAATTGGGATTTCGCTATTTGCATTCAATTTTTGTTTATTTGGGATATGTTTACGAGTCGGTGGCTAAGCACCGACTGCCTCAAAGAAATTACGCACACTTGCATGCTGACGTGCTACACGAGCGACTTCGTTTGTGTGCGTAAAAGAAGACGAGAAGAACACTTTTCGAGTGGCGACTTTTCCCCTCTCGCCGCACTCGTTTCTTTCCTACAATTTGGTAAAGTTGCGGCATGCTGATGACCGAAAGTTGCTCCGTGTACGCCCATACTAAGGATAACGCGATTATCACTTGCCTCAATTTTTCCGGAAACTCTCATCTGAGGATTTTTGGGGTTGTTGAATCCGATTCTGACATTAAGAAGTTTGTAAGGATCTCTCAAAAGATCATTGCTTTTGAAGACTAAAAAGTATACCTATATGATATTTTTTTTAGTGACGAAAGAAAGAGTTAATTTTGGAAATTGGCGAAACCAAAACATCAAATTACAATGAAAAGTTGAGGTCCAACCCAATTAACCCTCTAACCGGAATATTTCCAAAAAAAAATTCACCAAAATATGACTTTTAACTTGCGACAGACCGTAACCAAGACAACGCACAGGGCTAAATTTTTTCCAGCATCTAAAGCGATAACTTACAAAAGTCAGTGTAACACGTTCAGGCGATTTCCGGCGATTAAAATTGTTACCCGTTATAAACAAGCGAATTCCCTGAAGCCCGCCTTTTGTCGGACAATTCCGGCTAGAGGGTTAAAGACAAACCGTGCAAGAAAATGTTCGGAAACCCACATTTTCAAAAAAAAATAGGAATTTCTGAAAAGGAACCAGGCAAAATTTCGAACACTGAAACGTAAGAGAACAGCAACTGTTCACTTAGGGGAGGTTCAAAATGTCTTATATGGAATTTAGAATTTTGATAAGGTATTAGCTCATAAAATTTCAAGACAATCGGTCACGTAGAAACCGAGATTCGGCGGTATTAGTGACTAGAAAAATGTTCCAAAATGCAATATCTGCTTAAAGTAGATGAAGATATTAAAATTTTTCAAAGATATAAACTGTGTTAACTGATTTTGCTATCAACTGTTTTTCGCTCCGGCTTATTGGTCACCCTAACTATGAAGACCTTATCGCAGGTGGTGAACATGGTTTAATAACTAATGTAATTACCCTATTTTCCTTTTAATCAATATATTTAATCGAAGACCATTGTAAGAAATTAAATTCTTTTCATTTAAATTCGATCTACCATTCATTGAAAATCAAAATTAAATGCTCTACCAACCGATCCCTAAATATACGAATATCAGCGTATATCGACATATCAATAAATGCCCACTTATAAGCGCTGGGACAAAGGACATTTTAAAAAGGAGGAAAATGATTCCGAAGAATTTCCATAAATAGCAGAATCAAATTGCCATTTGCTTGCCTCCTTCAAAACTGAATCGTGGAGGAATTCTCCTTCTCTTCTTCGCCTCGATTTCAATTCTTGTCGACCCTCGATCGAAGTTTCAATGACCTAAGGCAATTCTTATCTTTACATTTTCTTATTTTCTAGTTTTTTATTCGATTTCGTTTTGCAATTCACTTCCACTTGTACAGTTAAGCTATTTCAATTCCATAAAGTGGTCAGGATAAGCCACTTTCCTCCAGACATTTCACCCAACTCATCCTGATTTCAGTTATACTGGGAAAGAACCGAAAGGGTAAAAAGGGGGGAAAAATATACTTACAAAAAGTGAACATTTTTTTCATGTGTTTGTCGTATTTCATTTTTTTTTTCCTGGGCGATGTGATAGTCACTATTGTATTGGAAAGAGTCAAACGAATCTATGAAGGATCTAGAAAAGAACCGGAAAGAAAATGGAAAATCATTGGAGGAAAATTGCTCTCATTATGCGAAGGAGCCACAGTCGTAGTTTCAAAGATCATTTTAACACACACACACACAGGCAGACATACACACGTAAACAAACAGCCAGATAACGCATGCACCCCTTAAGAGGAACTAAAGAAAGAACCACCGGCACCACGAGCGACAGTCATCATCCCTTAATGAGTTTCACGTGTATCACTTGTGTTTCATTTCGGTTTAGGGGATGCAATTAACTCTGCCCCGCAATTCACTCATTTAAAGTGACACCTGATTCCGTTTTAACTACACCGGAGTTAATTTTCACAGGATGGCAGTAGGATGAAAATCTTTGGTGGGTTAAATCATAGTCCTGACTATAATGTGTATGAAAAAGATTATGGGTCCAGTGGCGCATCAAGGGTGGAGGGGCAAGGGGGTTTCAAATGATTCCCAAATACCATGAGATAGGATATTTAATATTTTTAGATATAGTATACCGTTTGTAACGTATCGAACCAATCGTCAAACACAAAAAAAAACTACAGAAGGGTGTTAGGGATGACCAAAGATTGTCATTTCCGCATGTCCGTGTGTCAGTCCGTCTGTCTGTCCGTCGGTCTGTTCGTGAACACGATAACATTCGAAAGGATTGTATAGTTACGTTTCTCGTAAATGGCAAGGTTAGGTTCTTCAACGGGCAAGATTGGACCATTCCTTCTCCCCTCCCTCATACAAACGAAACAGTTTTTTGCTGTTTTTTGCGATTTTCTCGAAAACGGTGCGTCATATTGAAAAATTTATAAAGATAAGATGTGTTTAGAATAAGATTCTAAATAACTCAGCCACACAGCAAAATCCAATTGGACTACTGCTTCCCTGCTCTCCTATACAAATTGAATACTTTTTTCCTGTTTTCTCGAAAACTGTGCATCGTATCGAAAAATTTATTAAGATGAAATGTGTTTAGAATATGATTTTACATAACCGTTCCATACATCAAAATCCAATCGGACCACTCCTTTCCCCTTCTCCTAAACAAATGGCTTTTTTTAAATAAACATTTTGTCTGTCATCATATAGAGTATTTGACGATTCCCAAGGAGCGCAAAAGGTCGTAAAGTAGTAGTAGCGACTTTATTTTCGTGAGTACATGGTGGTGACGACCATTTTATGATTTTTTGTGCTACTTAGGTTGGCCTCTGGCAATTGTAGCTTTTCTTATGTTTTTTTCCAAGCATTAGACGACCATATTATAAATCAACAATTTACATACAACCCATTTTCGTTTTTTTAAAACTTTAATCTTTAATTTTACATTTAAATATTTTTGGTAGCTTTCAAGACAGGCTGTAATTGGCATAACGAATTTTACATTTTTATAGAAGACTAGCAACCCAAAAATATCGTCATAGAATAAAATATTATAGCTGTTTTAAAATATTGGTAAGTTTTCAAAATGTTTCCATTGACACAATATTGAATTCCTCGTGGAATGTGAAAAGGACAAAACTTGGTTTTACTCTATTTCGGGAATTGTGTTAATTTAAAGCGATATTTGAATTTAATCCGTACAAATTTTCGCCTGCGGGACTTTCCACATTAATAATTTTATGCGTAATCACATACTTTCTAAAAACAAATTACCGTATCTTTTCAAGAAAATGGAAAATTGAAGAATCATGCCAAAATTCTGATTTCTTGATGGCATGGAACCCTCCATCAAATCAAATCCCGGGTGCGCCACTGGATTGGAAGTTGTCTCTTTGGTGATGGTACCACGAGTTAACTTTAATAATTCGTCCTTGCAGGTTTCTAATTCCAGGAAAACTCTTTGGAATCTAATCCAATAACCAGCAGCATCCTGTGATGAGATCCCATTAGAGCAAATTAACGGGTCATGTCATCATCGTAATGGAAAACGATTTTTCCAATGCCGCAACAACTGAACTTACAGACAAGAAAACTGTACGAAATGTTTGCATAAGTTTAGACTCTTTATGCAAATTCACTAATTGCTATCAATGAATAATTAAACTTTTCAGAGTAAATACGGAATTTTGTGGATAGAAACACTTTTGGTAGAAACACTTTCACTATTTTTTGATATTTGTTGATTGCTGTTCTAGTCTTATGGTTGATTTTAATTGTTTGCTGCTTGGAACTTTTGTTGATTTTTACCTTGCCTACATATGAAAATATCTGTTGCGATCAACACAAAACTTTCCTCTGCAATATTTAGTTTCGGAAAAAATATGTAAAAAATAATAATTTTCTAAATATTTCCAGAAGCGTTAAAGATAAGAACCGCAAAAGAAAAAAAAAACTTTTTATTTCCTTTGAATTGTGTTATACATATGTCTTTTTTCGCAAAAGCGCATAATTTCCAAAAATTTTCAAAAACTGAATTTTTTTGAAAAATTTTGACAATTGTTATAGATACGTAAAAACCTTTTAAAAAGAAATGTAGAAAATTTAATTTCCTTTAAATTTTGTTATAGTACCAGGAAGACCGAGCCATGCTCGGCGACCTCAAAATTCTACTTTTGCTGATTTTTGGGGAAAAACTAAGTTCACATTATCTTTACAGAGCTTTTCTAGAGTTTTTAAATTCCCGACCTAGAAAGCTAGAACTAAAACTAACGCGCGATAACAAAATTTTATAGAAATCGGTTGAGTGGTTATTGAGTAATCGCTGTAACCGATTTTTGAAACGTTGTTTTGAGACACCAGGTGAGGGTTATCGAGGGGAGGGAAAAGTCGGGTTTGTAGTGAGAAAATCGAAAGCCCTTAGCCCCCTTAGTAATACTGTAAAGTTTCATTAAGATCGGACCACCCAATTCGAAGATACCAGGCGAGGGGTATCGAGGGGAGGGAAAAGTCAGGTTTGTAGTGGAAAAGTCAGGTTTGTAGTGGAAAAATCGAAAGCCCTTGGCCCCCTTAGTAATACTGTAAAGTTTCATTAAGATCGGACCACCCAATTCGAAGATACCAGGCGAGTGGTATCGAGGGGAGGGAAAAGTCAGGTTTGTAGTGGGAAAATCGAAAGCCCTTAGCTCCCTTAGTAATACTGTAAAGTTTCATTAAGGTCGGACCACCCAATTCGAAGATACCAGGCGAGGGGTATCGAGGGGAATTTTCTCAGAGGTGAGACCTATCTAGATCGTTTCCTTGTCCCCGAAAATCCCTAACCACCAATTTTCGTGACAATCGTTAGGCGGGTTTTCGAGATCGTTTGTGCAGACAGACAGACAGACAGACATTCCTCGTATTATATTATAGGATTCATTTCATTCCAAAAACGCAAAGTATTCGAGAAATTTTCAAAAAATTATTTTTTTTTTAAATTGTGTGGAAGATACCCGTTATAGCTACCGTTACTGTTTCAAAAGTTGATAGAAAACTACGATTTTCGTAAAACTTATTTACAAAAAAATTCAAGTCGCTATCTCGACGCGTTATCGAGTTATTTAACATATGTAAAAGGGACAGACCGGGAAACTGACAAACCGACAACCCGACAAACCGACAAACCGACAAAACGACAAACCGACAGACCGACAGACCGACAGACAGATAGGCCTACAGACCGAAAGACAGACAGATCGACAGACCGACCGATAGACAAACTGACAGACCCACAGACCGACAGACCGTCCAACAGACAAACAGACCGACAGACAGACCGAAAGACAGACCGACAGACAGACCGACCGACGGACGACAGACACACCGACAGACAGACCGACAGACCGACAAACAGATCGACACACAGATGCGCGGACTTCCTCATAATTTTGCCTAAAACGGATTTCGTACTGTTGAGAAAGTTTCTTTCTGCGCCCTTTCTCGAATCGGTGTCCATCACGGATACAATACGTTCCCTCTATAGCAGAGGAAAGTAAATAATATAGATTATGCGTGATTTTCTAAAAAAAAATTAAAAAAACAATGCAAAAACAATTACCTCGGCGAAAACAGTGCCTCCCTCTAACAAATTCTAATGGACAAAAAAATAAACTAAAAACTATCCAGCATACTTATAAAGCAGTCTTGTAACATACGTGTTTTAAATCATACATCACATGCTATATATTCATATACAAAAAATAATAGTGAGTATATTTACTGGATTTCATATTGGACGTTTCTTTTGAAAAAAAAATCGTTATGAAAAATCGTTTAAAAAAAATTCGCACGCTATCCGGCGGCATTGTTGGTCCATTTAAAAATATGTACTCTCAAAAGAACCAACCACTATAAACGTTAATTTTTTTTTGTTATATTTCATATTCTCATCTGTATAGATACTGCGGATCAAAACGTTTTTTTTTTTAGAATTCAAAGAATAAAAAAAATTGTCATTTGACGGATTGTCGAGTGGACTTGCGGCCACAAAAAATACAAATAAAAATTATGAAAAAAAACTGTTAAAATATACGAGTATATAATTCTAGGGCAAATAATCGTATCTTGTCATGCACCAAAACAACTTTTTACACAACCGAATTGCTACGAGCGAGGAGATGTGATGATGGCAGTCTCTATGATCATTCCAAGTGGGATTTCAAAATCGTGGACATAAATTGGGGGATTATTATAACAAAAACAACACCAACAAACTATAGATGGAGAGTGACATTAACTTCAACAGATCCCATCTCAGTGCATAGAAAACAATGTTACCAAAGTTAAAAAAAAAGAATTTCTTTACTAAAAAAACGGTTTTATTGTTTTTTTTCTCACTTGTTAGTATGGTTCAAATCATGTAACCTAACTTTGAGCCACTTGCTCCTATCCGATTGATATGAAACTAAGTTAACTCTGATATTAAGGGGTTTCCATGTTCAATGTCCGGATGTTGTAATTCTTTCATCTGCCAGCTCTACGTCTTTTTGGACATATATGGTGACATTAATACTCAGTCAACTTTGCCTTTCATCATGGAAAGATAGACAGTTCAACAACGGCAAGAAATTATCCAGCGCACGGAGAGAAAAATCATTGGTTTATTCAACTACGCTTCGTGATTAACCAACAATACCATGAACATTATGAAAAGGCCGACAAAACCAATAAAACAACAACAAAAATAGTGAAATTAATTACAAACGTGATTAAATCAACCAACAAGTCAGGGTTGATTAAAAAACTTTGGAGATCACGGAAATTGTTGATTTTTATTACAAATATAGTTATTTTAAATACGAATTCGTGATACATTGATCACGAATATGTTAAATAGTGAAACCATGTAAAGCCCCTCGACTGATTGAACTTAAATTTTCCATTAGTGCGTTCTAAGGAAAAATACAAAACCGAAAAACATACATTTCCCAAAAATTTTATGACTGGTAACATTGCTCACAAACTAGCAACAGAATATAAAACATAACTAAATAAAAAAAACAAATACACACAAAACATTCTAAAAGAGTCGACTTTTGAAAATTGAAAATGGTCGCGGATAACATTATGGGACAGAAAAATATGCGGGACTCTAAATTGATCTTAACGAGGCTTAATTGGACACAGTTGTATTTGTTGGAATTCCAACTGTAATACGAATATACATAAATTCATACATAATGTATGCCATAACATAAAAATAAATATAAATATCAAAGAATATGCTCATACGTAAGTTAATTCTATTGCTAAGGCAAAAGCTATATAAATAGTTAAAATCGTATGTGAATATCTATCTATCTATCTATCTATCTATCTATCTATCTATCTATCTATCTATCTATAAAAACATAAGTCAAAATCGTAATATACATAGTTGCTGAAATTGTATTCGTTGAATGACGTTGAAAAACTTATTCGTTATTGAGACAAAAGTCATCCGCAAATGACATCAAGTGACTTTTTCGTACTCAAAAATAAAGTGAAATTTTCTTCATATTCCAACTAACATCGGTTGTGTTGTACGACTTATGTGAAAATGAAAACTTTTAGTGAAATGTAAGAAACTGCCATAATATTCCACGATCCGAAAAGATTCCGTATGAGGAAATGTTTTCAGGTTCTGTCAAATCAAAACGGCAAACTTTAAAGTTTAAATGTTTTCAAATGAAAACTTTCGTTCACAAGTGCAAAAGCACATTTAAGGATTCGAGTATTAGTGAAGATTAGTCCAAGATTTAATACCATCGGAAATTAATGTTTTCCGGTTTTCCAATGTGAATGTCCAGTTGTTGTAATTCATTGATCTGGCAACGCTGTGTTTTTATTTGTTCTTTCTAATGGAAAAAAAATCATTGAGGTTTGCAACCTTAATCTGCAGAAAAAGGACTGCTTGTGGGTTTGTTTGCTTGATATAAACTTCGACCCCAAGTTTTTCCAAACCGACAGCGCTATATGTCACACAAAAGGCAAAAAAATCGGACCACCCATTTGCGGGTTATTGGGTGAAAACTCCGTTTTGGGGATGGGATGAAAAATGTTGGTAGGGCGTGAATTTTCTTTTATCACACTCCCATTCATATAGACGCGCCCGCAGGTAGTCTCCTTCTTGTTTTACCCTCAAAAATCGAAAAAATTGGATAATTCCAACGGTTGGAATTGGGAATTATCCGCTATATGTAGTTTGTGTCCGTCTTTCCGTCCGTCTGTGAACACCATAACTTTGGAAAGGATTGAGCTAGAGATTTTAAAAGTTTTTACAGTTACCTTTCTCGTAAATGGCTAAGCTAGTTCCCCCATCTTCCATACAAACGAAACAGTTTTTTGCAATTTTGTTGATACGGCTGTGTTCTATTGAAAAATTTATAAAGGTAAAATGTGTTTAAAATAGGATTTTACATAATTTATATATACATCAAAATTCAATGGGACCAGTGCTTCCCCCTTACCCTATACAAATAGAACACTTTTTCCTTGTTTTCTCGAAGCATCGTATCGAATCATACAAATATATAAAAATTAGTTGGTGTCTGTCTGTCTGTCTGTTCCTCTTTCACGCAAAAACGGCTGAACCGATTGACTTGAAATTTGGCATGAGTGTCTGTGGCAGTTCTGGTTCCAACATAGGCATACGGAAAAGTAGCGAGAGGGGTGGGGGGAGTAAGGGGAGGGGGTAAAGTGATTTCGAAACTTAGTTTTTGCGATATGTTACTCTTTCGCGGGGAAACTACTGAACCGATTGGCCTGAAATTTGGCATAGATGTTCGTCGGGGTCCAGCCCCAACATAGACCCATTAAAAAGTAGGCCGAGAGGTGGGGGAGTAAGAGGAGGGGTTAAAGTTATCTCGAAACTTAGCTCTTCCTCTATGTTACCCTTTCGTGGGGAAACTACCGAGCCGATTGGCCTGAAATTTAGCTCCAACATAGACCATCAAAAAAAAATTGAAAAAATTTAACCCGGCAACGACGGGTATGCAAGCTAGTAATTTATAAAGATGAAATGTGTTTAGAATATGATTTTACATAACAGTTCCATACATCAAAATCAAATCGCACCACTCCTTTCCGCCTCTCCTATACAAATGGATTTTTTTAAATAAACATTTTGTCTGTCATCATATAGAGTATTTGACGATTGGCCACTGGCAATTGTAGCTTTTCTTATGTTTTACCTTTTTTCAAAAAAAATATATAAACAGCAACTTACAGGAGCCCAATTTCTATCCAGTAAAATCTCAAAGCGTTTTTCTTAGATATGTCCTACATAGTTCAGTTTTCTTAAGAAAATTTCATACAGTAATATCAATGTTTAAACATCCAAATATGGTTCACCTTTTAATACATCCACACTTTCAATTCAATGTAAAAATTCTCCTACTCAACTAAAGATATATAGTTGAAGTTAGTTAAAACTCTCACAGTAAGTTATGCAAATTCAAGTCTGGCATAAAGAACCGTAATGACATCAAGGAGACATTCGCTAATGAATTTTCGTGTCATGAAGCCCGTAATCAAGACTTTTCATTTTCATTTTAATTAGTTCGTCTGTGAAATTTTCGCCTCTTTGAATTTTGAACCCGTGATCCGCCGATCCTGGTATTACTGCTGTTGCACCTATTTGTACCAGTCAGGCGTATGAACACCACACCGAATAATGCAATGTCGAAACTTTGTTTGAAAACATTGTTGTTTTTTTCCTGTTCTTTTTTTTGCCTTTTTCACACGATTGCAACAACCAACTTCAACCAATGGTGGTAATTCTGATTTCAAAATTAAATAGCAAAAGAGATCCTTGATGCTTGTGCACAATTACTTTAATTAAAATTCATTTGATCCTGCCACTGAGTGAGATTTTCTCATATTATCAAGGATGTTATTTCATTTTTTGAACAATTTTTCACTCTATTTGATGGAATCCATTCGAATACATTACGAACTTTTTGAAATCTCAATCAAACTAATGGTAAAAACTATGTGTTGTGGATTAATTGGGATTTTAAAGAAAATCTCATACAGTTTATAATGAAATTATATTCATATAGGTATTAATTAGCATAGAATAGTCTTCAGTGACATGACAAAAAATTTGAGAATTTTTGTTTAAGCCCGGTTTATACACTTCAAGTAACTAGCGGCAAGTAAAGAGAGGCAAGTAGTTTGCTTAGTTTACACGTTTCAAGTAATGGGCTCTCTCCATTGCCAGGATATTTTAGTTGCTATAAAAATGTGTTACAAATAGAAAGAGACAGATAGCTGTAATTGTCAATGGGAAAGCAGAATACGGGCACGAGTCTTTATAGAAAGTTTTATAGGATAAAATCATAGAAATTTAAACCGTATTCCATGTCCAAAACATTCAATTTGCATCTCCGAATCACATATCTGTATGTCCTCTAATATCTCAAATTTCCTACCTGTAAATATGGTTATTATTATTATTATAGTCTGTATACCAAAACATGTAATAAATATAAATACCTTCGTTGTTATTCATTGTATTGTAAGTTTTGAAACTGCATATGTCAAAATCAGACAGATTTTGACTACTTTTGTAGTTTATTTTATAGGAAGCGTACGTCAGTTCAACTACATCTACCCAAGCGACACCTGGCGACGAACGCTTCCTATAAAATAAACTACAAAAGCGACATCTGGCGACGACGCTTTTTTTTGTTCTCTCTCTGTCTTACCAAGCCTTTGTTATATAAGTGTGTCCCTACATTTTATCGCAACTAAAATATCCTGGCTATGGGGAGAGCCCTTAAATCATTTCAAGTAGAATGACAGCCGAAGGAAAACATAACCTAACATTTTCTGAGAAAAAATATTACGACTCTTTATTGTAGAAACATTTACGAATTTTGACCTAAAACTGTATGTTGCCGACGAGTTTTTTATACCCGTATCGTTTTTTCCTTAAAATGTTACGACGTTTTCTGGCAAAGCAGCAAATATAAAATGAACCGAAACACACACACATAAAACCACCTCTTATGTACACGGTTCCATGTTCTTGTATTGGTTTTTACTTGCCACAAAAATAGAATGGATTTCTATTATTTTCGAGAGAGCGGCAAGTATTCTCACACATATGCGAGAGTCGCACACTAGGTCAAATCGCGTGTATTTACGTCTACTTGCCGCGAGTTACTTGCTTCGTCTAAACCGCGTTTTACCTTCACGAAAAAATGAGAAAATAAAATAGAGGAGAATCGCTCTAAGTCGAACATCCCAAAAGTCGAATTTTCCACTAACTGGAACTAGTAGTTTTTACAATCGTAAGGTAAGTGTGCGTAATTCGGATCATTGTCCCAAATGTGGATTGCCTCTCTTTATCTTCTGTAAAATAAGAAAACTAATCAACGTATATCAACGAATAAAAAATATTCACGCATTTCCCACTATTTTCCGCAACTTTTAAGTATTTATGGTTATTGTTTACCATCAATAACACCGTTATTCTTACAGAATTATTGATGCCAGAATCGGATTCGGCGACCCCAAAAAACCACAGAGAATATTTTTTCCGAAAAATTTGAGGAACAGAATAATCACGTTATCCTTACAGAACCTTTCGTTATCCCTGCAGACTTCCTTATGCCAGAATCGGATACACTGACTCTAAAAACCCCCAGATGAGACTTTTTTCTGGAAAATTTAAAGAAAATGATAATTACGTTATTTAGGAGAGTCCGTGTATCCTTACAAGGACGAAATAGCGAAAATATTGTATTGTCAACGTTCTTACGTATGTATGCAAAATTTCAAGTCAATCAGATGACTGAAGGGGGGTCAAAATTAGATTACAAGATTTGACCCCGACAAACAGGTAAACAGACAGACAGATAGAGAGAGACGAAAGCAAGCTAAATAAAAGTTTTTAAAAAAGTCCTGTAGCTGCCATATCTAAAGCCTTTAATGTAAACCAAACTATAGTTTACTCTAATTTAAGTAAATTTTTAATAAAAAATAAATTGTGTAATTAATTTGTTTCTTGCTTCTTTGTATATTCAGATGGTTTAATGTATCTGTGTATCAATAAAAAAAATCCTTGCTACTAGCTAATGTAGTTTCTCCACAATTAGCCTAAAAACTAATCTTCCCAGTACCCACTTTAGATATTAGTAACGTATTTTATCAGCTTATAAACTCTGTCCACAATTAAGTCGTACATTTTCAAAAGTTTTAATTAAGTTCGGACACATTTGGCACTCACTGAGATGTAATTTTAACAGTTTGATATTTTACAAAACATTTAATTCATCAAAATAGTAAAATATCAGCAAAGCAGATGAAAATTGGCTAAAAATTAAGCTTTTCGGGGGTATGTGGCGGTTCTAAATATTCCATAGTCGTATAAATAAAACGCTCTCTTGTTGAATTCACTCGAATTGAATTTGTCACATAATGGAATTTATTTATTTTACATATGTTCAAATTAACCAAACTAGTAGCAAAATTCATTCATTTCCATTTCATCCCTTGGTAATCGCATCCAATCTCATCCCCGTGTTCCATTTTAACCCACTGACAGCCCGCAGGATTTTCATTATTAGTTCGTATCGATGGTGTGCCGTGTGTGATACCCATTGGAGTTTTCGCTTTTCAGGGCAGTTGAATGTCCGCATTAAGGGGATTAGCGCCACCAATTCAGTGTTTAATGAATTTACTTGAATAAATGATTAAACATGAATGCAATGCATCGCAGAATGCACCAACATATTATGACATGGTATTGACCAGCACCACAATATTTATAAATGTGAACGTATTCCGATATATCAACCCCTAAAGCACTATACATGTTAGACCCAGATCGAAAATTAAAGGAGAAAAAAAAGTTTTAAATCCACTAAAATTCATTTGTGTCCTTGATGTGTTTTTGTCTGTGCCAACTTCACCAACAATTTTCGAATTGGCAAAACCAAAATGTTAAAATGGTGGAAATTTTAAGCCGTTACATAACCGGATTACATTTTGATAACACGACAGGACTTTTCAGTTTTATAAGGCCAACACCAAACCCCCGCCATAAGCCACCCTCATCGTGTTCAGCTGAAGAATGCAACAACAAAATACAGAATTTCCATTGGAATTGTGGCAATGCACTGGAAATTTTAACATTTTCGACCATATTACCATTAATTTGTGTTTAATTAGGTCTAAGAGAACAATGTTATCCAATAGAAATGCAAATGGCTGAAAACTATGGAAATAAAATTTACGTATAGTCAAAGGAATCGGGATTTTATTCTATTTTTACCCGACTACTTGAGAAGAGGTGTTGATGTGCGGGCTGACAGGCGAGCGGGCGGGCTTATTAATTTCTTGCATTACGATTGCGATTACGATTGAGCTTGATTGACCAATGAGTTTAAATTTCATTTTCCTATCGTTGGAAGCTTTCATCTCATTGGTCGGGAAGCTTCAATCGTTATCGCAATCGTAATGGCAATCGCAATCGTAATCGTAATCGTAATCGTAATCGTAATCGTAATCGTAATCGTAATCGTAATCGTAATCGTAATCGTAATCGTAATCGTAATCGTAATCGTAATCGTAATCGTAATCGTAATCGTAATCGTAATCGTAATCGTAATCGTAATCGTAATCGTAATCGTAATCGTAATCGTAATCGTAATCGTAATCGTAATCGTAATCGTAATCGTAATCGTAATCGTAATCGTAATCGTAATCGTAATCGTAATCGTAATCGTAATCGTAATCGCAATCGCAATCGTAATCGTAATCGCAATCGCAATCGTAATCGTAATCGTAATCGTAATCGCAATCGTAATCGTAATCGCAATCGCAATCGCAATCGTACTCGCAATCGTAATTGCAATCATTAGTCTGAATTGGGCTTTAATCTTGCGTGTAACACAGGCTAAATTGGTTCCTAAAAAATACAAAACTGCGGACATTCGACGCCTTTTTGTGTAAATCGTTCCAATATAACATCTATCATGATGGGTGTCAAATAAAAGGTCTCACAAAAATACTCACCAATATTTCAAAAATAGAGTCGAGTGTTTTAGAAACTTCCCATTTCTATAAATTAATTTTGCTAAGTAGTAAAAAAATTTCTTGTCATTGTGTGCAACTTTAATTATTTTCATTTTACAATAATTACGCATACTTAATTGTCTTTACTTTTGTTCTAAAAAAATCTTTTCCTCATTAATTAGTTTTTTTCTACATTTAATTGCTCTTTGGTGTTGATTAGAGCTTGTAATCATTGCATTAATTGCTCCGAATCAGTGAAATTAGATTAGTTAGTTGAAAAAATATTTTTGATACTTAATCATAATTAAGCGTAGAAGTAATAGCAAATCGAGCATAGTCTCCTCTTAATAATAAAATCAAAGAAATTATCTTCATTGGATCCACTAATTGATGAAAATTGTTCGATCTTATTTGATGATATCAAAGAAACGAGGGTGCAATTTTTAGTGTTCAACTATAAATTGGAGAATTTTGATTGCCACATAAGAGAAACTTTCTTTAAGAGTTTTATGTCCAACTTTTCTCAAGAATCAAGCGATGATAAAATGGATTATAAATTAATAAGAAAGTTTTTTAATTGCAATTATTTTACTGTTTTTTGAAAGAAATTTTACCCTTTTCCAGTTAAAATAAAAAGACTGCATTCCGTTAATCTATACAAAGAATAAGACGGGGGAGGGTTTTTCAAATTTAGATTTGCTCAAATTTTTTTTTATGACTTTTTTAAAGTTTACGTTTTTTGTCCGTCTGAATGTTTGTTCTCGATCACGCGAAAATCATTTTGCGAAAATTTCGTACTTGAGTAGAGTTACTTGCAGAATAAAGGATATTCTGTCTGCTCTCTCTCCTATTCCCTCTCCCCACTACCCTTCCACTCTCACTATATCCTCTGTCCTCTCTCCACTATCCTCTGTCCTCTCTCCACTATCCTCTTCGGGCTCTGGTTAATCAAACAATCATGAGATAAGAAATCACAAATGAAGAGGTATTTTTAAAATCGACGTCCGTCTGTCTGTCCGTCCATGAACACCATAACTTTCGAAAGCATTGACCTAGAGACTTGAAATTTTGAATAGTTACGTTTCTCGTAAATCGCTCGGCTAAGTTCTTAAACGGGCAAAATCGTAACATTCCTTCCCCCTCTCCCCTCCACCATATAAACGAAACAGTTTTTTGCGATTTTCTAGAAAACGGTGAGTCATATTGAAAAATTTATAAAAGTGAAATGTGTTTAGAATAGGATTTTACATAACTCATCCATATATCAAAATCCAATCCGACGACTGTTTCACAAATGGAATACTATTTTCCTGTTTTCTCGAAAAATGTACATCGTATTGAAAAATATGTGGAGATATATGATTTTACATAACCGTTCCATACATCAAAATCCAATCAGACCACTGCTTTTTCCCTATCGTATACAAATGGGTTTTTATACCCGTATGGTGAAACCAAAGGGTATATTAACTTTGCCTTACCGTTTGTAACGCCAAGATCCCGTCATCACACACAAAAATGAATTACACTAGTGTGTTTAGAATGATAAAAAAAAGTTGAATTTTGCATGTCCGTCCGTCTGTCTGTCCGTCTGTCTGTCTGTCTGTCCGTCCGTCTGTCGTGCGGATTGCGAGCGCACGGATTGAGCTAGAGACTTAAAATTTTGCGCAGATTCGTTTTTCATAAAATACGAGGCTAAGTTCGTTCATGGGCAAAAATGGACTATTAGGGGGGTACCCCTCATACGAACGAAAAAGTTTTTTGCGAAAATCTCAAAAACGGTGTGCAAGAACAAAAGTTATTTCAAAAAAGTGCAAGAACAAAAGTAATTTAGGATATGATTCTACATAAAACTCCCATACATCAAAATCCGATTGGAATAAATTTTAAAAAATCTTATTGAAAAGTTTGACTTGAAAGTGGAATTTTGGAACAACTGTTCGAATTTTGATACGAATATCACCATACGGGTTTTCAATAATTGGACTGGCAATTATAGCTTTTGTTATGTTTTAAATAAACATTGGCCCCTTTTAAATCTTTTAAATAAAGATTAACCTGGGGCAATTGGAGATGTTCTTATGTTTGAAATCTAATTTAGTTATTTTAGTACACAAGGAACACGAACATTGGAATATGACCCGAAAAATGTTAGAGCCTCAGGGCCTCTCAAATGTATGCTGCACCTATAACCTCAAATGATCTAAATCCGACTCTGTCCGAAGAACAGATTTCTCAATATACCTATGATTTACAATTGTATATGGACTGTGAACTATTGATGAATTACCAACATTTGTAAGGTTTTATTGCAGCCCATCAACAGCAGATGTCGAAATACCAGTATTGAAATTTCCCTACAAATCTAAAAATAATTATATAGGTGTAATCGCTAAAGATGTGTGAAAATCCTTTTAATTTCTTCGTGTAGGTACTAATTGATGCAGCCCGGATTGTGATTTAAAACCAGCAATTTGAAGAACTTACAAATTCGTTATCATATCTTAAATGGATGGAAAATGTTTCGTCTAAATAGGGAGACAATATCGATTGTAATTTTTTAAATGTTTCTTAATATGAATGTGTGATGTTGAAATCTAACCAATTTCACTTTAAGTCAATCCAATCCAATTCAATCCATCTATAGTTGAACGCTAAACGAATGAGTATCAATTCTAAACTAAATTATATTTTAACGAAGTCCTAACAAACTACTCATTTAGATTTTAACTAACTACTCATATTCGTTTCGACATGTGTTTGTAATACATTTATGCGCATTAATTTATCCATACATTGAGGGTGGTCGCAGGAAGACTTTTAGTTTATATACCAAGATTTACTGGGAAAGATTTTCCCGGGGCAGGGGAGGTGGAGGTTGTATGGAAGAGGGGTAGGGGACGATGGGTTGTTAGTTTGCGGTGATGGTGGTGAGGGTGGAGTGTTAAAAGTTAGTTCGTTAAGTGCCCGTTGGGTTTTTGCGGCATCGTCCAACTGAATTGTGTAATGCAATTGCCCAAATCACTGATTGTTGGATTGTTCATTGAGTTCTTTAATTCAAGTTAATCTAAGGTTATTACTGTTGATAGATATTTTCCCATAACACATTGATATACCACTTCAACTCTTTAAATGGCGATTAGAATACGAAATTTGATATTACAATTTTTTTTTATTATTACCGAATGTAATTACTTCAATTTTATATGTGTTACAAATTCAATTCAATGCAGTTTTGTTGAATTAACTAGAATTGTGATTTGGTTTTTGCGTTTATGAGGAATCATTTCAGTTGCATTCAGTTACAAATTTGAATTTTTTTCTAGTACGTATTTTAAGCACTTAAGCGGGAGTATCCGCACAAGACACAGTGTCAAGGGAGGAGGAAGAAATGTCTTTTGATCCAGTACTAAGGGGGGCAGTACTGGATCAAAAGACATTTCTTCATCCTCCCTTGACACTGTGTCTTGTGCGGATACTGCCACGCATTTATGTCCATGACACCCTCTCCTTATTTGGCCATAAATATATTAGTGGAGGAAAAAATTCCTTGAGGTATGTCTCATTTATCAGATAAAAACGCAGCAAAATCCCCTTGTAAATATAGCAGTTATCAGAAGAGGGGTTTACATAAAAGTGGGGGTATATTGAAGAGGTACAAACATTTCCTTGGAAGCTGAGTTATCTAGTGATAGAAATCGCTTCAAAAACCCTTGAATGGTATAAGAATTTTCAGAAGACAGGTAAGGCACTACAAATTTCACAAATGCGTTTTCAAAAGTACCTATAAAAAAACCACCTTGTAAAAATTCAATAATATACACGAACAAAAATTTACAAATGTTAAACCGTGCAGTTGCAATGAAATCAATCCCCCTCCCCCCTTTTACAATCATTTAAATTGAGTAAAATCGATGCAATATTCTCCCGGTAAAAAACCAATCATTAAATTATATTAATTTTATTGTTATGTGGATGCTTTAAAATGGGGTTATTTAAGTAGTTGCACCAGTACAGATTTTTGAGTGAATTTTTCATATTTTTTCTATATGTTAATTCGTCTTTTGATGAATAATGATTTTTTTTTCATTTATAAATATACCACCCCATCAAAAGGATTATTTCGACTTTAGTGCAGCGATGCGATAAATTAAAATATTTTAAATTAATTACCCATATAGTTATTATTAATTTAAATAAAAATCCCTATTAATGGATTTAAGTTTTTTGTGTAATATTCCACAACAGTTCAGTTGAATATCATAAAAACTTTATATCTCTATGTATATAAAAAGGCAACATACATTATAAAAGGACTATCTTTCTATCTTGCTGTGTGTAAGTCCGGACTTGGCGCGAAAACCACTGGACCGATTTTTTCCTATATGTTTCTTAGACCTCTGGTCAGGTTATAAGCTATGTATTATTTTGATACAGTCCACCACTCGCCACTCCCCTACCCCCACCCCCCTCCCCCTCTCCTTCCTCCACAATCATTTATCCCCACCACAAACCTGTTTATAAGTTATTCAAGAGAACAACGCGTAAACCACTGGACCGAATTAACTGAAAATTTACACAGGGGTACTATATGCTCTAAAATTATTAATTAGCTTTGCGGCTGACAAATATTCTTCTCCCCTTTTACCCCCTCTTCTGCTATTTCCTAAACTACTGAATGAATTTTGATGCGGTTTTCACTATTAGGCAAGTCTATGAGGAAAAAATATTTTTTAACTAAATCCAAATCCACCCTTTTACTGTAAACCCCCTTTCCTGCTATTTGCTAAACTACTGAATGGATTTCGATGCGGTTTTCTTCATTACAAATATCCTCTCTCAAGAAAAAATCTCGCCAACTAAAATCTACTCGCTCCCTACTCTTAAAACTCCTCTCCTGCAATGTCCTGCTATTGAAGAGGAATTTTGAAATATTTTTGCACTTTCAACTCTTGCCTCAGTCTTTCGTTTCAAATCTTTCGTTTCAAATCTTTCGTCTCGTTTCAATTCAACCACCCCAAAAGAAGGGAATAACTCAATAAAATCGATACCAAAGGAAAAATGCCTATTTTTTTAGATAAACGGAAAACATCTAAATTTGAATTTGATGGCCTCCAGCAAATCAAGGCGAATGAATATAAAATTAACATCGTTTTAAAGTTGGTTATCTGAAAAGTTGTACAACCACTCCATCAGAAAAGTAAATAAATTTATTGGCAATATGAAATACGAATAGAGCGACCTTAGAAGGTCGTCTTGAAGCAGCAACCGGCATCAATATTAATAATTAAAGAGAGATTCTATTTATCATAATTCGCCCGTAGCATTGATTGCTTCTATTTTATTATTCATCGATGAATAAAACCTAAAAGTTAAAACTTTTCTCACTTTCGTAACAAAGCTATAGAACAGTAAATGAAAATCGAAGGGGGAAAAACGATTTTCTTGTGCCTTTTTCGTAAATATCTTTCTTTATCGACGTTTAGGTTTGGCACCTTTAGGGTTGGAAATTATAACCATCCATCTCTACAGAATATCTAATATCAATAGATGAAGATACAAATCTTCTTTGGAAAAATGATTCCAAAAGTCAAAAGAATTGCGCCAGCAGTCGGAAAAAGGGGTGATAGAGGTTATCTTGAAAGGCCCCTGAATAGTTCAAAATCTCACCAAGTTTTACTTGTCGTTCTGAATATCAATTTTCGTGTTTTTTTTCTTCCTTTTGCCGACCATGAAAAAAAGATAAAATTCAACTTGAATAGAAGTCGAATTTTATCCTTTTTTCACGATGAAAATCGTTCTATTCTATGGTTCGTCTGTTTGAGACGATTCTTTAACTTCGTCTTGAAGGATTTTCACTTAAAACGGTATGAAACGGAAGAACAGAAAATGAATGACGGTTTTTTTTCCTTTCCAGTTTCTCGTCTTTTTCTAATCTGCAGCTTAAATGTACGAATATAAGAAAATGAAGACATAACTTTCTTCCTTCGGTGCTTTTTTGAAAGAAATATGAGCGAAAATTAATTAGAAATGTACCTCCTGCTGCTTGTTCGGTCTGTTTCTTAATATTCTCGGCAAGGTGAATGAATGAAAGCGTATAGAAGAAAAATTGTCTGGGTAAAGATTTTCGAGGAAAATTCAGTTTACATTCATGCCTCAAAGTTGAAACGTGCTGGGAACCTACACATTTGGCCAAAAATATTACGAATTGATCTGGGCGGGGGATGGTCAGTTGTGATTTTCGTATATTTATTTTTCATTTATTCTCTACCGGCATTTTTAACGAATCGTTTTAGGTCCATAGAAAAAAACAAACTGCCTATCAAAACTATGTCTATAATTTATTTCATAAAAATAAATTAGTTATCAAAATAATCCACTGAAAACCAATTTTCTCGACCCACATTTTTGTGAATTGTGTTTTTTTCATATTTTTTTCCAAATTTCGTGCCAATTTTGCCCTAATTTTTATGATGGCGTTACAAGACAGGGTGGGACAGACAGCCCCAGTCGAGGGGCAAAAGTGTCACCTCACGAAAGAAACCCAAAAATCGTGCATAATTTTTACTTTCCTCTGCTATAGAGGGAAAGTATTGTATTCATGACGGAGACCGACTCGAGAATGGGGGCAGATTTCTGATCAGTACGAAATCCGTTTCAGGCAAAGTTATGACGATGTCCGTGATTCTGTCTGTCGGTCTGTCAGTTTGTCGGTCTGTCTGTCTTTCGGTCTGTCTGTCTTTCGGTCTGTCTTTCGGTCTGTCTTTCAATCTGTCGGTCTGTCGGTGTATTTTGAATAACTCGAGAACGCGTTGAGCTAGCGACTTGAAATTTTTCGTAAATAAGTTTTACGAAAATCGTAGTTTTCAGTCAACTTAACGTTAGCTATAACGGATACCTCCCATACAATTTTTTTTGAAGAAAAGATTTTTTTTTTTAATTTCTCGAAAACTATGCGGTTTTGAAAAAAATGAATACAACCAAATTTAAAGAATATAAAGATTCCTGCAGTTTTTCCCTTAACGGTTTTTACGTAACTTCAACAGTTCCCGAGATATTTGAAAAAATATTTTTTATATATTTTTCCGAAACTAGAGATTGCAGAGGAAAGTTTTATGTTGATCAAACCTAATATTTGTCTACTTGTAAATTTGAACTTTTTTGGTTTAACTATTCAACTTTCGTTTGAAAATCCAAATTTTTTGGCTTAAAAATTCAACTTTGGTTTGAAAATCCAACTTTTTTGGTTTGAAAATCCAACTTTTTTGGTTTAAAAATTCAACTTTGGTTTGAAAATCCAACTTTTTTGGTTTGAAAATCCAACTTTTTTGGTTTGAAAATTAAACTTTTTTGGTTTAAAAATTCAACTTTGGTTTGAAAATCCAACTTTTTTGGTTTGAAAATCCAACTTTTTTGGTTTGAAAAGTAAACTTTTCTTTTGTTTAAAAACTCGACTTATTTTTGGTTTGAAAATTCAACCAAAAAAATGAAAATTTAAGTTTTTTGGTCGAGTAAGACTGTGTTTGTTGTTTCCAAGCTCTCAACCTTTTGCTTGAAAATTGAAACTCAGTTTGGTAAACCTAAAAGGCTGAAAATCCAACCCAAATTTTGTCCCTTGTTGGTATGCGAAGCTTTTTTGTAAAAAGTTCTGCCATTTGCCTCGAAAAAATTTTCAATTTTTCCAAATTTTCACTTTTTATACCCGTATGGTGAAACCAAAGGGTATATTAACTTTGCCTTACCGTTTGTAACGCCAAGATCCCGTCATCGCACAAAAAAATGAATTACACCAGTGTGTTTAGAATGATAAAAAAAGTTGAATTTAGCATGTCAGTCCGTCTGTCTGTCCGTCCGTCTGTCTGTCTGTCTGTCCGTCTGTCTGTCCGTCTGCCTGTGGCGCGGATTGCGGGCGCACGGATTGAGCTAGAGATTTGAAATTTTGCGTGGATCCGTTTTTCGTAAAATGCGAGGCTAAGTTCGTTAATGGGCAAAAATGGACCATTAGGGGGGGTACCCCCCATACGAACGAAATCGTTTTTTGTGAATATCCCGAAAACGGTGCATCTTATCAAAAAAGTCCAAGAACAAAAGTTATTTAGAATATAATTCTACATAAAACTCCCATACATCAAAATCCAATTGGAATAAATTTTAAAAAATCTTATTGGAAAGTTTAACTTCAAAGTGGAATTTTGGTACAACTGTTCAAATTTTGATACGAATATCACCATACGGGTCTCCAATGATTGCCAGATAGGCAATTATAGCTTTTGTTATGTTTTTAAATTTTGTTTACATAAAATATTGGTTTTAACCCTTAATTGATGAGGTGGGTCCAGTGGACCCACATTGACTTTTCTCTCTTTGCTATTTCTCATGTTTTCAGCACAGTGACTCTGAAATCTTCAGTACCTTCATACAGTATGGTGTTGTGTGCCGAGTTAAAAGCACGGATTTGGTATGTGATTAGAACAAGTCCATTGGAAACCACCTCATCATTTACGCATATGATTTTCACCTCATAAATTAAGGGTTAAACACCAAAGTCGAAGAATTTTGGCGATTTGAATTTTCTTTGAGAAAAGTTTTCAATTATTTTTGCCCCTACTAGATGAAGAATTGTACTTATTTGATTTTAAAACAATAGGCCTATTCACTCTTTATCGTAGTCAATCGTAGAATCGTAGAATCGTAAATAAAATCGTAGTTTTTTGACAGTTCTCCATACAAATTTTTTTACGACGAAAACTACAATCTACCACACCCGAAGGTATAGTAAAATCCGTAGTTTTTGTCGTACTTCTAATAAAGTGAGGTTAAGGCATGTTTTGTGACATGTCAACTTGGTGCCAACTCCAAAATGGACATTGGAAAAGTAAGTAAATTAAAGTATTTATATGATTTAGTATAAATTAAGAGTTAAAAAATGCTTTAAACAATTTAGGTAAAGAAAATAAATAAAATAGTCAAAAATTTACGACAAAACCCACAACCTCTAGTAAAGCGCTGCTCACGCTTCGTTGTACTTTTCCATCGTAGATGTACAGTACAGTAGATGTACAGTACAATCAAGAGTGAATTGCCCTAATGTCTAAATTTTTAAATATATTTTTTTTAATATAACAAGATTGAATATTTCAAAATATTTTCCTCTCGAAATTCAATGAAAATTCCCCACGAGTATTTAATTTGTTGCGACAAAGGTAGACTTTTTGTTAAATTAATTACATTTTATAAGGAAAATTGTGAATTGTAATAAAACGGAATTAGAGAAAAAAAAGAATTAATTAACAAAATTTCATTCTGTTATGCAGACTTGTTAAACCAGAGACAAAAAAATTAAATAAAAAATAGAATAGAATAAAATAAAAAAAATACGTTCATTATACAATTTATAAGACTTCGTAGGTAGAGCTTCACGTCCTGTATTCAGATAGGAAATGGTAACAGATACGCTACAGGTACGCTCCGCTCATTAGATGGCCTACAGGTATTTATGAATTTCGTTCGTTTGGTGCTAAAGTTGCGCTGTTATCAGGGATATCCGTATATATGAGACTATATTTTCGAATATAGTTAGCGACTATAGCGTGATTCAGTTGATGGCAGTGGCGTAACTAGGTATCAGAACCCCCCACGAAAATCTGGTTTTAGGCCCCCTGTTTGGGAAAACCAATTTTTTTAGAATGGTGATAGAGATTTAATTGTGATAAAAATATTAGTTACGGTCCACATGCCTAAATGATATGAGTCCACTAATTTTCTACAAATAAATGTATGCCAGTCATCATCGATAAAATGCGCCGCATGCGAATTCTTTTCTTGATTCCTTTGGACAATACGTACACACCTACATATTTTGTGACTACATTTGGCACTGAAATTGAAGTCAAGTAGATATGAGTAAGCCGGGTCAGATAACAGATAATATGTAATAGGGGAGTGGAAAAGGGAAAGCGTTTAATGCCTGATTCATAAGTTAACCCAAAACTAGTCAACAAGACAAAGCGGCGCTTATGGTAAAGACTGTATCTTACGCCTCTCCTGTTTTTCAAAAGATGCGACATTATTTTAAAGATACATCACAAATTGCGCCGCAGGCAAGATTCTTCGAAAACTTTGTAATTAAATGCGCCGCAGGTGATTACTTTTTTCAAGGAAAACTCGGTGGAAGCAGTTTTTTTCCTATCACTATCACTAGACTAGGATCCCTTGTCCTCCCGCATTGCGGGCGTATGCCCCCCCCCCCCCCCCCCCCTAGTGACGCCACTGCTTGATGGTATACAAGAGTAGCAGGTATAGGAAAAAAAATGGAAAATAAAATGTATAAATATGTATATACACAAATTCAGTGTAATTAATTTTTATTACGGCAAGTCCTTTTTTCGTCCTCAATTAATTATTAAAGCTCATAATTCTGCTGCTGTAGAAACTACAAAAAAAAACGGTTGTAGAACAGGATGTACGAGCGACATTGGACTCTTGAATATAAATATGGAAGATTTAAATAAAAAACTAGAGAAAATTAAGAAAAAGCAAATTTAACTAAAATGTTAAAAAATATAGAGAAAAATGCGACTACTGGAACGGCCGAGGAAATTCACAGGTAGATGACAGTGGAACTTTATGAAAAAAAATGCGACGAAGGATTTCTGCAGAGTTTTATTTATCGCGATGACGGCATCGGTCTAAAACTATGAATTGTGCTTTACACGAATATTCTTTAAATTGAGGAAAAGTAAAAAAAATATCCTCATCAGAGATTTTAAAACTCTGGTTTAAAAGATTTTTGTATAAAAAGATTTTTCTGCAAATAAAAAGATTTTTCTGCAAATAAAAAGATTTTTCTGCAAATACGAATTCTATAATTTAAACTTGGAAAAGCTGTCAAAATTTTATTACAAATTGGAAAATTTTACAATAAAATTTTAGATATCAAAAAAAATGACGGCTTTTGTTGCATAATTTTTGAAGCGTTAATCGAATTATGTAAAAAAAAGTCCACGATATTGTTGTATCCCACCAATCTATAAGTGGCAAAGCGTTCTAAGGTTAACCCTAAAATGCACGACGTGTGCTTTAGAGGCACATTTCATTTTCAAACATGATATTTTTATAGATATATTGATGCTTTTCTATTGACATATGTTTGCATTCTATAATAAACCCCCAAAAAAATCAATTTTTCGTCCAAATTTTTTAGTGTGTATAAAAGCACAACGTGTACCTCTCAGAATATCCTTTTTCGCATTTTTTTAGGAAAAATTGCATTAGAGGATTTTAGGGGCCACTGATCAGGAATATGATGTTCAAAATTCCATGTATTGGTCCCAAGGACCTGTAAGGATAACGCAAATATCCTTTTTCAATATTTGTTTCGAAATTTTAAACTAAAAATTTTCGCATCAGGCTATAAAAAAGTCACAGAGTCAACTTTTGCTACAAAAAAATGCAAGACAGAATGTTCGCGTTATCCTTATAGGTCCTTGAGACCAAAATATCGAAATTTGAATATCATAATCGTTATCATCGGCCCCTAAAACCAACTAATGCAATTTTTTCCGAAAAAAATACGAAAAAGGATATTCGAATTTTCCTTGCAGGTCCTAAGTGAACTTCGATACACTTGAAATGTAGCTCAATCGATTTCGCGTCCTCGAAAACCTAAAGATTATAAATTTCATCAAAACCGTTTTCAAAATAAAGAGGGTGTGCACACGTCGTGCTTCAAAATCGGTCGTGCAATTGTTAGGATGACGTGATTATCTGTTACCTCAAATTTTCCCGAAAAACTTCATCTGGGGTTTTTGGGGTCGCCAAATCCGATTCTGACGTTAAGAAGTCTGTAAAGATTATGGAAGGTCCTGTAAGGATAACGTTTTTGTCATTTTCTTCGAATTTTCCGGAAAAAATATCATTTTGAGTTTTTGGAGTCGCTGAATCCGATTTTGGATCAAAAGTCCGTAAGGATCACTCAAAGGCAAGGATTCGAATGCTAAAAAATATAAATATAAACGTGACGAAAAACAGACGTCATTTATAAAATCTAAATTTTTTTTTTAAAAACTCTTGTTAAGAAAATCTATACTTTAATAAAGAATCCAACAAAAATCAGCAACATTCGCGAAAAATGTTTAAAAAATTACAAAATGGCAAAGAATTCAAATACAAAGTAGTAGCAATAACAGCAATAATAAAAACAAGAAAATCCTTCTCGTCTGCGAAAACACACATCGTATAATAACGAATAAAGGAAACTGTAGCAAGGATAATTGATTTTTACATCGGGGAGTTTTTAAGATTTTCGAACAGACAACAAAGCAATGAAAATGTTAAGAATTTTTTTTTACGCCAAACGAACACAATGACACAATTAACATTTTTGATGTGATCTATGTGTATATGTGTGTAGGAATGTTTGAGAAAATTCTCATATATGAAAATGGATGATTGTCATCATCGTCATCCGGCCGGAATATCCTTTCTCTCTGTAAAGATTCGAAGAAAGCCTTCATTTCTTTACCGATCAAAAAAAAACACCCAAAGAGAAATATTCGTTTAGCCTTGACTTTAACATGTATGGCAAATACTTTTATCTATAGATCGACATAAACCCAAAAAGGACGTCGCACTTACATGGATGTGAAATAATTTCAAAAATTGCACATTCTGTTCGCATACACATAAAAATTTATCCCTTGTAAAACACAACGTCAAAAGAAAAAGTACGCAATGATAATAATCATAAAAAATTTAATTTCTCATCCACCTTTGGTTCTTTTATATACCTTGACTATCGATCTCCAAGGAGTCATCATTTCATGTTGCTATTTTTTTGTTTTTTCGCAATTTTTATGTTTTTTTTGTGTGGATTTTTGTAATACTGTACGGCAACCTTCATTGTATTTTTGTATATTAAAAAATCAAAGAAAAACATGTAGGTAAAGGCATTAAAATTTCTGCAAACATAATTCGACATTTAAAAAAATTCTACACAAAAATGCAAACATAATTCGACTTTTAAAAAAATTCTACTCAATAAAAAGATTTGTAAAAAATTCAAAGAAAATTAAATTTGAAAAAAATACAGGCTATTACTCGCAGAGAAAACATTAGTAAATTTAATTATTTTATAATGGGAATCGGGACTATTGCTGAAATAGTTCATTTCAATTACAAAATAGTTAATTTCAATTACAAAAATAGTCAATTTAAGTAACAAAATACTAAATTTTAATGCCACAACTTGGCTCGAAAACCACTCAACCCATTTAGATGCGGTTTTTTGCTAAATGTGGCTTAGCCATCTGTAAAAATTATAAGCTACTTGATTGAGGTTTGGCTCCCCTCACCTCTTTTCACCCCCGGGACATTTTGTTTCTCGCTTTGGAATATTTAACACCGTCCCAGCGTGAATATTTAACACCGTCCCAATCTAGGTGTAACAAAATCCCCCCCTCCCTCCCATCATCCTCTCGCCTGTTATATTTTGAACCACTGAAACGATTTGAATACTGTTTTTAGTGTTAAACAGGCTCAACGTCAAGAAAAAATTTCACCCACTCAAACCCCCGCTACAACATGACGCGAAGTCCCCCTCCCGCTAAATACTCAACTACTGGATGGATTTTTGTCTGGTTTTTAGTATTGGACAGGCCGATCGTCAAGTAAAATGTTTGCCCACACAAACCACTCTCTCCCGAGTGATACGAAACCCCTCTCCCGCTAAATACTCAACTACTGGATGGATTTTTGTCCGGTTTTTAGTATTGGACAGGCCGATCGTCAAGTAAAATGTTTGCCCACACAAACCACTCTCTCCCGGGTGATACGAAACCCCTCTCCTGCTATATACTCAACTACTGGATGAATTTTTGTCCGGTTTTTAGTATTGGACAGGCCGATCGTCAAGTAAAATGTTTGCCCACACAAACCACTCTCTCCCGGGTGATACGAAACCCCTCTCCTGCTATATACTCAACTAATGGATGGATTTTTGTCCAGTTTTTAGTGTTGGACAGGCCGATCATCAAGTAAAATGTTTGCCCACTCAAACCACTCTCTTCCGGGTGATGCGAAACCCCTCTCCTGCTATATACTAAACTACTGTATGGATTTTTGTCCGGTTTTTAGTGTTGGACAGGCCGATCGTCAAGGACAATTTTCGCTCACTCAAATCATTCCAACATGCTGCGCATCCCCTAAATTATTCTATGGATTTTCAACACATGTTGCAAAATAAATACAAAAGCCATAAGTGTCCGGCGCTAGGGGAGTTCGCCCTGTTCCCGGTGTGGCTCATTTTGGTGTGGTTCATTTTACTCCTATATGATTTATCAAATAGAGAAAAAAATCATTTAAAAAACGCCCCTTAATTAAATTATATTTTTTTAATTTTTTGGACAGATTGGCTGCCAAAAAGACCTTTTATATTCCTGCAAATAAAAATTGAAACAGCTTTTTAAAAACTTGGAGAAAATTCTCAGAAATCTAGTGAAAAGTATATATATACATATATATATTATTTATATATAAATTATTTTTTGAGAGCTCAAAAGTCTGTCACACAGTTTGACGAGGTTGGGGACGCATTTTTTTCAAATTTTTTATAGCAAAAGTTTGAACGCTATGGGAGAATGGTTTTTACTAACACAACATATTCGTAAAGAGCTCTGCAAATAAATTGTTTTCAAATTAAATTCAAATTTAAAAACCAGTATGGAAAAAACACATTTTTTACTCGCTGCCACAATTTCTTTTTTACTTTCTACGAACGAAAAAAAATGTCTTAAGCTACTTTGAAAACGAATGGAAAACTTTACTAAACTCATTAAGAAAGTTGACACGTTTTCAAATATAACTTTTTTCTCACCGAAAATTTTACGAAAAAAAATAAACAAAAAATGCTGCAGAAAAAAACATTTAGCTACACACATTTATCCCAAAATATATAAAAAATTACTTTTCTCCAACGTTTTGATTTTTTTCTTGCTGAATAAAAATGTGACTATGTTTTTATAAGATGGGAAAAAAGTAACGACCATCCTATATGAATTTTAATATTTTTATGAGAGGAATTTGTAACTGCTGTGCACACTGCACACACAACCACATGAATAAATTTGCCTTAATTTTTTTAACACCCCCTCCACAGTGTTTTGCTACGTTTTTTTGCCACCATAAAATACACGGCAAAAAAAATCCTTTTAAGCACAATTTCGAGACGATATACTCACTCTTGGAAATCGTAAAAATTTGAAAATATGTTACGCTAAGTGTGTAACTGCGGAGTCTGTATATGACCGACCGCCCTTGGGCTGGGCTAGGAAAATTTCTGTCTGCTGAAAAGCTGGCCTCTATGAAAGGGAAAAGAAAATGCGATTTTTTTTTGGTTCAGCGAAATCACAAGTAAGGGCGACACATGAAAGAAGAAACTAAGAACCGTTCAACAAAAAGTTTAAGTCGAAGGTAGAAACGTTGACGACGAAGTATAAAATTGGACCCAATTTATCACTCATTCAAGGAAAAAGGGAAGTTTATGTGCTCTGTGTGCCCTTTTCACTTTCCAAGGACCAACAAAGTTCGAAAAAAAGTATCTGATGGTAGCGGAGGAAAACGTTTTCTCGATTTTTTTTCCAGCGCTATAAGAAAATTGTTGCCCATAGTATGGCATAATGGATGAAATACTTTTCTTCTCTATATTACACTCGGCTAGTTACAAAGTCTGCCTTTGCAGGATGTGCATTTGGGGGTAATTTCGAGCAAAGCGACTGGAATTGGCGAAATGGAAAAGGATATTCATTTTGTGTATACAAAGGATGTTAAAGGATCAACTTTTTCTTGTCGCAACATTGATTTGAGTGAACTGTGGAGCTAAAAAGGCACACAATTTCGCTTTTGGTACAATTTTTCTATACCCAAATTCGAAGTACGGAAACGGCTCAATTGAAAGAAATTTGGAATGTGAGCACGTGCTGGAGACACACTATTGGTTCGTTGCTAGAATAATTTCATATAAAATGACAATATTCCAAATACAAAAATTATCTGTGCACTTTTGGCTAAAAAGTTTCCATCGAAGTGGTTTTCCTGCCGACGAGATTCCAGTTTTTCTGTCTTAAGAGTTTTGTGATAAAAGTTTACTTTTTTCATAAATTGTGGTGTGTTAAAAATTATGTAAAAACAGCTGATGCTACACGATGAATTTTGGGATGTTTGAAAAATTGTAAACATGAGTGAACTAATTCGCACAACTAATATCTATTTGATATATCATATAGGAATATATCAGATTCTGTGTACCGTTTGTACTAGCAAAATCGGACCATTCCTTCCCCTCTCCCCCATACAAATAAAACAGTTTTTTTCCAGAAAAATTTATAGAAACAAAATGTGTGTAGAATATAATTTTGCATAACTTAGCCATACATCAAAATCCAATCGGACCACTTCTTTCTTCTCCAATACAAATGGAATACTTTTTTCCTGTCTTCTCGAAAACGATGCATAATATTGAAAGATTTATAAAGATCAAACATGTTTAGAATATAATTTTGCATAACTTAGCCATACATCAAAATCCAATCGGACCACTCCTTCTCCCCCTTCCTATACTAATGAATTTTTTTTTTATACCCGTATGGTGAAACCAAAGGGTATATTAACTTTGCCTTACCGTTTGTAACGCCAAGATCCCGTCATCACACACAAAAATGAATTACACCAGTGTGTTTAGAATGATAAAAAAAATTGAATTTTGCATGTCCAAACGGTACACACGCGTCTGTCTGTCCGTCTGTCTGTCTGTCCGTCTGTCTGTCTGTCCGTCCGTCTGTCTGTCTGTCTGTCTGTGGCGCGGATTGCGGGCGCACGGATTGAGCTAGAGACGTGAAATTTTGCGCAGATTCGTTTTTCGTAAAATGCGAGGCTAAGTTCGTTAATGGGCAAAAATGGACCATTAGGGGGGGGTACCCCCCATACGAACGAAAACGTTTTTTGCGAATATCTCAAAAACGGTACATGTTATCAAAAAAGTGCAAGAACAAAAGTTATTTAGAATATTATTCTACATAAAACTCCCATACATCAAAATCCGATTGGAACAAGTTTTAAAAAAATCTTATTGGAAAATTTGAATTCAAATGAAATTTTGATACGCCGTTCAATTAAATCACCATACGGGTTTTCAATAATTGCCAGATTGGCAATTATAGCTTTTGTTATGTTTAAACATTTTTCCTGTCATCATATAGAGTATTTGACGATTGGTCCCTGGCAATTGTAGGTTTTCCTAAGTTTTTTCGCCACATTTAACTTTTTTCGAGATGTTTTTGAAATTCAAAAAAAATGGCTTCAATATACAACGGTACAGCCACTGGATCTTCGCCCTACCTGCATTTCGGTCCTGTAATGGCCGCGACAGTCCCGGATTCAGCAACGTTAACCCAGTTTTCTGGAAACCAAATTTTTGCCACGAATTTTTCGGATTGGTCTTAAAAAAATTCTAACCTGCGGCGCAGTTTTTCGAAGATCTTGAAAAAGCATGTTTTCTTAAAAGAAATTTCGCCTGCGGCGCGTTTAATTATAAATCTATCAAGTATAAAGTATTCTTTCCTTAAATATTTGCCTGGAATGCTATTTCTGCTATAATTTAATGAAACCCTAATTTACTTTTTTGTTGACAAAGAGTGAGGCGTGCCAGATAGAGTTTTTGCCGCAAACGCCGACGCTTTGCCTTGTTGATTACTTTTTGGACTTCTTCTTTAACCCCCTGCCTTCCCTCTCCTCCAACTCCTTCCCTCTCCTCCAACTCCTTCCCTCTCCTCCCACCCCATCCCCCTCCTACCCCACCAAAAAAAATTTTTTTCAGTTGGATAAAAATTCTTTCTAACGATCCATGTTATCTTCTTTCCTCCCTTGCTAACGCGCGACCTGAAAAAATACAGTCAGAACTCAGAAATGACAGATTTCCAATTTAAGATCAACCTAATTGAAATTATTAGAAAATCATTAAAAATTCCGTGAAACATCCTCATATCAAAAAAAATAATAGAAAACTTATATGCAAATTATTTCTACTGAATATTTATCTATAAAAACATTTTCGATGACGATACTGCCTGATCACTGTCGAGATGATGTATCTTTATGTGGCACAAAGTCAAATTATGATGATGATGATGATGATGATAAAGATACAATCTGACAGCAGCCGCTCGGTTATAAAATGTAGATATCTCTCTTAATTAGGATATGACGTCATTTCAAGCAAGAAAACTATTCTTTAAATCGTGATTTTCATTTTATTTTCACTGGCATGAAAATCATTTAGAATTTGTATAATATCTCAAGTGCAATAAAAAAAAATACAAAGTACGAATATCTGAGAAATGTTAACTTGAATGAATTTATATTTGCTCTTTGACACGACATTTCTACCACGCAAGTTTTAGATTTTTTTTTTTTTTTTGATTCTTTTCAAGATGTTTTTTAGGGTTTGAATGTAAGAATTTAATATCACAATGTGTGTGGAATAAAGGATTTTTCGAATCAAAAAATTGTTCCAAATATCCGAAAAGCAGTGATTTTAAAACTATGTTTCACTCCAGTATATGATTAACTCAAGTTTCATTGAAATCCGTAAAGCGGTTTTCACGTGATGTTGTAACAAACAGACTAAATCCCAATTCAAACTAACGATTGCGATGGCGATTGCGATTACGGTTGCGATTACGATTGCGATTACGATTGCAATTACGATTGCGATTACGATGACGATTGCGATTACGATTACGATTGCGATTGAGATTACGATTGCGATTACGATTACGATTGCAATTACGATTGCGATTGCGATTACGATTGCGATTGCGATTACGATTGCGATTGCGATTACGATTGAAGCTTCTCGACCAATGAGACGATAGTTATATGAAAGCTTTGATCTCATTGGTCGAGGAAGCTCAATCGTAAGCGCAATTGTTACCATAATCGTTATTCTGAATTGGGCTTTAGTCTGATTTGGACTTTAGTCTGAATTGGGCTCAACAGACATAATTAAGCCGGTTTTGGTCATAACTATATTGGTGGAAATATAAGATCCATTGTCAAAATGTACAAACAGAAAGAGAATTTTATATAGGTTTTTTAAAAATAACTTTGTAATACCGATGTACATACTTTGAAATCCGGATTAAAAAAAACATTTAGTAAAAGCCACTGTGTTAAAAACATACCAATCTTGTAATCTGCAAAAATGTACTTGTAAAACCCACCTTCATCAAAAATGCTACAAATTAAATTCTTTGACACAAAAACTAAACAAAACTTTAAAGGCTACCATAAAAAAAATCCGTTATAATTAAACGACTTTTCTCACATAAAGAATTTTCCATAAAGGTTATGTCTCAAAGGATCTTCTAGTGGAATTCTTTGGCTTTATTTGCACTTGAACTCGTTAAATGCGCTAAAAAACTTTTTAAAACAAAAGCAGTTTTAATACCAATGTCAAATTAAAAAGTCAACTTGTACAAAAAGCTTCCGATTTAAACATTCATAAATCTCTGACATGAAATATTTTCTTGAAACAAAAGCGCCCCAAAGCTGGAGCAGAAACAACTTGGAAAAAGAATCACGAATTTCAGCTGTAGTAATTAAAATCTACAAATCTGACTAACAGCTCATGACTAAAAAGAAGAAAAAAATGATTCATTTATGAAATTCCTCTCATTTTCAGTTTACTTTTAATATTTTTTTTTCTTGCGGTTGAAATTTTCTTTAAAAGAATTTGTAAACACAAATGCCATGTACCTACTTTTTAATTTGAGTTTATACGATACATTTAAAAAAAATATCTTTTGTTAAGGAATTTTTCTTATGAAATTATTTTTAAAAAAATTTTCTAATGTAACTTTTTAAAAATTGTGTTTATTTCAACAACTTTTATTATAATACAGACTGAAACATGCTAAATTTATTTAAAAAAAACTACAAACAAACTTTTTTAAGCATTTTAAACTTGAAAAATGAAACAAAGCATGGGCGTCTGCAAATACCGACAGGGGGATTTTGAAAGGACTATTGATTATTTTATATTCCTTGAATAAAGGTGAAATTACAGTGAAAGCGTTGTGTGTCGTGTCGAAAGTTGAACATAGTACTTTCTTATTACGAGCAATCGTAATCGCAATCGTAATTGCAAACGTAATCGCAATCGTAATCGCAATCGTAATCGTAATCGCAATCGTAATCGCAATCGTAATCGTAATCGCAATCGTAATCGTAATCGCAATCGTAATCGTAATCGCAATCGTAATCGTAATCGCAATCGTAATCGTAATCGCAATCGTAATCGCAATCGTAATCGCAATCGTAATCGCAATCGTAATCGCAATCGTAATTGCAATCGTAATCGCAATCGTAATCGCAATCGTAATCGCAATCGTAATCGCAATCGTAATCGCAATCGCAATCGTAATCGTAATCGTAATCGTAATCGCAATCGTAATCGTAATCGTAATCGCAATCGTAATCGCAATCGTAATCGCAATCGTAATCGCAATCGTAATCGCAATCGTAATCGCAATCGCAATCGTAATCGTAATCGTAATCGTAATCGCAATCGTAATCGCAATCGTAATCGCAATCGTAATCGTAATCGTAATCGCAATCGTAATCGCAATCGTAATCGTAATCGCAATCGTAATCGCAATCGCAATCGTAATCGCAATCGTAATCGCAAACCTTAGTCTGAATTGGACTTTATTCGAAATCGGCAAAAAAAATCAAATATTTTTTAAACGATTTTAATAAAAAGTAAAATTGCTTTCATATTGGCGTTTTAATCCCGCGTATATAAACTTAGTTTTCATCTATTGTACTTTTTTTTCTTTCAGCGATTCATAATCATAAACCCAAAATGCTTTCTTTTCGCTATATGGAAATTGATGTAAATGATATGCCAATGAATTTTATAACAGAAGAAAAAAAAACTGTTACAGAATTTCCATGCCCGCATTTCCCATATAAACTGAAAGATTTTCTTATTCCGTCGGATCGATCGACGTCTGAACTCCGTAGGTTGCCTCAAATCGTTTTCTATAATGGAAAACTAAAAACTGAAAACCACCGCAGTGTAGTGTTTGACTTTGACTTCATTTATTTTAATGCTAAGGGTTGAAATTCAATTTCAGCAAACGCAAGGAAAACAGGAGAAAAGTAAAGAATCGATACCTGGAGAACTGGAAATAAAGACTTCTTGCATATTAGGAGCTATCGATATGCGAATTGATCCCGATTTGATCGGATGTCCTCGATAAGGAAAAAGAGCACAAAAACGAATTTTATATATGTTTGTATTTAAAAAAAAAGGATCTGGTCTTCAAACTCATATGCATTGCACCATCCAGCTGTGCAGGCGATTCATAATCATGTTGGGTTTTTGTTTGCTGCACTTTCGTCCTTAATATCGTCGTTAAAGTAATGCAGGAGTACTGCATATCCTTCGCCGTATCGATATCGATTTAGTTCACAATATGTGGGTCATACATGCAAATTATTTTTATGATTACGAACATTTACATAATTTCGTAATAATCGTGAATATTTTATAGCATTTTACTTACCGTTCGTTCGAAGGTGTTCCCTTTTAAATAAAGAAAATAACCGCAGGATAGGTTTTTATTTAATGGTTGATATTGCGATTTTACGGTTTACTGGTTAAGGGATGTATTATAATTTAAACATTGAAGAAAAATATGCAAAATTAATTTCTTAGTATTGACTATTTAATGATGAATAAATATAAAATGTGATGAAATTTACCCTTACATATATTCAGTTTATGATTGGATTACCATAATTATTTTTGTGCTTTTCCAGGCTTCTAAAGTTAAATTTTTGGTTTCGTTTCTATGGCCAAACTGGTTTTTCTATCTGAGCCAAAAGTTTTTTTTGTGAAAGGTAAACCATTTTTTAGTTTACTGCTGCGGGAAATATACATGGTCTGTAGTGATAAACTTTGGTGGAGAAAGTGAAAGTTTGGGTGGCAGAGTGAAGTTTATTTTGGCTCTCCCAGATACGCATAAAAAGTTTTAAGTAATTTTATGAGGCCTTCCAAATATGTTTTTTACTATTTATCCTAAGCAGAGTCCGACCAAAGGTCAGTTTTTGGCCGAAGCCGAAGCCGGAGCCGAAGTCGAACTTCGACCTTTTTCTTAACCTTCGGCCGACTTTTTTCCATCTTTCTCGCAGCATATGGATTCCGCGTCGAAAAAACTCCTCGTCTCTTAAGGCGAAACCTCTTAAGGCGAAGGCGAAACGGAAGTGTTGCTCAGCTAGGCCATGCGTCATCGATCGGAATAGGTGGTAGTGGAATGGGCGATGTCTGGAGAATACGGCGGATGGGGTAGGACGTTCCAATTCAGTGTTTCCAGGTAGGTTTAAACTATATTGGCAACATGTCGCCGAGCCTTGTTGCGCTGCAAAATCTCTTTGTCATATCTTTGCTCGAATTGTCATATCTTTGCTCGTGGCCGTTTTTCCTTCAATTCTCGGCTCAAATGCAAGTTCCTGTTACGTTTGACATGGATTTTCTTCCAGTAATGCCTCCAATTCGGTGTCTTCAAACTTTTTTACCGGTCCTGAAAACTCCTTATCTTCCACTTCAAAATCACAACTTTTGTAGCATTGAAACCATTCGCGACACGTTTTTTGACTAGAAGCCTCACCATAAGTTTCTACAATCATTTGACGCCCCTTAGCCATAGATTTTTTCGAATTGAATGCAGAAAACAAAACTTCCCGCAAATGATGCTTATTTCGCTCAAATTTCGACATTTTCATGCACAAAAAAAATGTTCGACGCCGATGAAAATTCACAAATTTAATGATAAGGAGTTGTTGCCAGAGGCCTAGCTTAACATTTGACGTTTCTGATCTGATATATTTGACCAGCATTTTACTGCTAGCGCCATCTATTGGAAAACTCTGGTTTTCCATTTATACACCCAATATATAAACCATGAGTTCGCATACCACGTGCGAAATATAATCGAAGACAAAAATTTGATTTAAGCTACAATATTTGCTGAGTTCGATTTGCATAGGAATGTGTCCGCCAGCACTTACCCGGCCCTTACACGCGTCTGTAGAGCTGACACAGTCGCTGACACAGTCTCGTGTAAATGCACTGACTGCCAGTTCGCTAAATGTATTTTAATGCGTTGTCAGTAATTTGACATTTGAAGTCTGTGCTACTGACAGACTTTATAGTCGCGTGTAAGTGCCGGGTTAGAATTCGTTTCAATTTTTTTGTAGGACTGAGTCCTACAAAATATCGGAGTCACTTCTAAAAACAATAGGAACGATTCCATACCATAATATAGCATTGTTTCCCCCCTCAGTATAGGAATATCTCCAGTAAAAAGTAGGAACGGGTGCTACTTTTGTTGGGATATCTCCATTCTTCTTCCACCCCGATATACATAGCAATGATTCCACGAAAACTAGGACTAGTTCCAATATTTATGGAAGCCTTTGCTACAAAATTGTGTAACGCGTCCTATAATCGCTTTCCCATATTTTCTAGGAATGTTTCCTATGCGAATTTTTTTCCGAGTAAAGCCTTTTGCTTTATTTAATTTGTCATTAAGGGTACGTATATTTTATACAAATCAACTAAAAATATTATACTGTATAGTTAAATCAATTTGTCACGCTTCGCCACTGCGCTCGACTTATTTCAAACTTAAACTATCAAAACTCTAAGAAAACTTAAACTATCTTTAAAACTCTAAGAAAACACGGTAAAAATTATATCTCTCTTCTTTAGCGATCCCTTTTCACATTTCTAAACGGATTTCCTGCGACCTCGAATAACCTCAGAAGCACTACATGTGATTCACGCCCGCAAAAATCTTTTTTTTTTCTCTACCCTTATGCCGCCAAATTTCAATTTCGAAATACATAAATCCCACACATCACTTCACCTACCAGCAGAATTTCTCCAGAATACTTATTTTCAAAGTCATACAACGATCTTCAGCAGAACGATTAAAAGAAATGTTATTTTCTACCAAAACGATCAAACGGAAAAATTCTCTCATGTCAGTTTCCTTTGAAGGGTCCAGTAAAACCGTCCGTAATGAACCTCTTTATAGGAAATAAAATATTGGACACCACCACGATTATGACGGGAAATTCATGCTACCATCATCAGCTATACAAAACGATCGGTGCGATCTCGGAAAGTTTTGTTTATCAAACAACAAGTCCGAATTCCAGAAAAACAAGGGGGCGAACCTAGCCCCGTGTCCGTCGTCAATAATATAATTTTTTTGCTCGACATTATTTCTAGCACCGTCAGACCAACGAATAAACAAAATCCCAACAGAAAACATATCTAAATTTCCATAGAGCACTTGAAGGGGTCGCAAATATACCAGCGACGAATACAACGCACGTGACCCCTATCTGAACTTCTGGCTCACACAACCCCAAAAACGGCACTTCAACATTTCAGATGGATCTTGTCAGAAAATAACAACTCTCGTCAAAGCCGCTTACGCAAAAAGGTCCTAACCTCAAACGTACTCACACTCAGCCTAAGGCCACGCCTCCATTGCCGGTCACACTTTGACGTTTCAAGTGTCAGTGTGGTGGTAAATGCGAGCAGTCCATGGCGTTGCGATCGTGGCGTGTTCGAAATGCTTGAAAATGGAGGGTAGACGATAAATGGCAGAGATGACATATGAATGGACCATTGATATAACTTTCAGTGTTTAGTTTTTATGGACTTGAATCCGGATTCGTCACAATATCGATCCACACAACGGGAGATCTTCCATTGCTTGGTTGCGATTGGTTGCTAGGGCGGTCCCACTAATTGACTCCTAAATTGACTATAAAAAGGCAATCATCGTCCGTTGCGACTTCAATTAATCGCCCAATGTTGTGTATATCGCGCTCGGGCCTATATCCTATACCGGAATTCGCTTAACGGTCTTCCAAAGTTCGAAAATTTCATCAAGAATCACGAATTGAATTCAAATTGTGAATGGAACTAAAATCCGTTGTTATTTTCCGATTGTAGTTTTGTCTTCTTGTGTTTCGAGATGTCATCAATCCCTCAATAATCAATTCCGAATCCAATTTCCAATTTCAATTCCCGAATTGCCAACAAAAATCCAGGCGCTTAAAGTTGTTCTCCTTTTTCAAGCAATTTCGGGGGAGGACTATCGCGACAATGTTACTACACTGGCCGTTGTGAATATTATCAAAAGTGAGTGCTGTGGCTTGCGGACGGGTATCACGAATTTTATATTCCGCGACTCGACTGTTATTGTACCGTTAGCTGGATTCGATGTGGTGTGCGGTCTTAAAGTGATTTTAATTAAAAGGAAGGCACGTAACTTGTAATTAGATAAGTGGCTAAAGTGCTCTCAGTCAATGATTCCAATACATGATGATGTGCACGGTGTCTAAATGTACAAGTATTATTTTGGTATGCTGTTGATAGTGCGGCTCTAGACCAATAATAATTAATTAATGGTGATTGAGTAATTTAATCAGGTGAAAGCAGAAACCCACTGATTTAATTTAATCACATAAAAGAATTTTGCTTTTTTTTCGCCCCAATTGTAAAAATTAATTAAAACGAAACATTTGTTTGATTTTCAATTGTAATATGGAACCGTCTGGCTTTGATGATCAGATTTTTGGGGATTTTTCTGGTCCGTTAAGTCCTTTAGGTACGAAACCGTTACAACCACAATCTGGTCATAGTATTCAAGTGATGCTTGGTATGTCATCAGTACCACCATCGACGACAGCATCTGACCTCTGCTCGCAACGTTTACCAGAAGTGCATAGCTTGCTACCTGGGTCACCTAAACTTGATCCTTACAAGACAATCGATTACGGTTCACATAAAATTGACTATTCGACGGCTAAAATGGGTTGCTATTCACCCAATCCGAAATACGACTACGTCACCACGAAAATGGATCAATATTCGCCATCTGGCGGGCACAAAATCGATTATGGAAAATCGATGGACTATCAGAATACTAACGGGAAACTCGACTATTCTCCGACATCGACGAAATTGGATTATGAAAATATTCACATGTTCAGCGCTCAACCGCCGCCACCGCCACCTGCTCAGCAATCTTTGGAATCTGGCATGAATGGCATCGGGAAGAAGAAATCTGAGGATTCGAACAGCACTTCTGTGTCAACCACGACTTCATCAAGCGGCGGCAGTGGTGATAGCTCTGCACCATCGAATAATAAGAAAAAGGACAACAAGAAGGGCGACCCTAATGGCGTGAAGAAAAAAAAAACAAGGTATTCAATTTTATCCTTTTAAGCACCTCTATAAAAAGTCGCAAATGATGCATCTTTAATAATGTGTCAAATCGCGTGAATAACGCATCGCGTTGTTTTTATTAAAAACGTTAAACCTTATAGCATCCACAAAAGGCTTATTGCAAACCGGTTCCAGAGCTGCAAACCGGTTTTTTAAACCGAACCAAAAACCACTGAACCTGAATGAACCAAAGTCAAACCATAAACCGAACCACTCTGAAAAAAGATGGCTAACTGAGCCAAAACCAAACCAGATTTTAAAAAAGAAGATGGCCGAACCGAACCAAACCAGTTTTTAAAACAAATGCTGTAACCAAACCAAAATCCAGAAATTTTTTAATGGTTCGCGCGAATCAAATTTGAATTTTTAGGATCAAATTTTATTATTTTCTATTTTCGATCAGACCAGAAAACGTCTTGTGTAAGATCCAAAATCACTAAGCCATTAAAAATTCAATGAACCCAAACCAGAACCAACTTTTTGAAATTTTGGAAACCATACGAAAACCAGAATCAAATTTTGAAGTCTAAAGCAGAATTCAGACTAACGAGTGCGAAAATGATTGCGATTACGATTGAAACTTCTCGACCAATGAAATCAAAGCTTTCATATCCATGTCGTTGAAATCTTTGATCTCATTGGTCGAGGAGCTTCAAATCGTAATCGTAATCGCAATCGTTAGTCCTAAATTGGACTTTAGGAACCAAAAACCAGAAATTCAATTCACCCTTGAACCAAAACCGAACCACACTCAAAAAACGTTTGGTTTGTATCTGTTTTTATCCTTAAAAAGTTTATTATTATTTTCCTATTGCTCCCGAGAAGTTTTCTACGCCGGAAAATGGTTTCTTATTATATAAAGAATATTTTCAAGGCAGATCTTTCTCTCGTATGAAAATATCAGATTTTCATTAAATTTGTAATGCAGATTTTCGAATCTTTTAAACTTTGATTTTGGTATTTTTTTATATTTTTTACTTTTTTCTTCTATAGAAGGAAAGTATAGTATTCGGGACAGAGACCGACTCGAGAACAGGGGCAGATAGAAACTTTCTGATCATTACGGAACCCGTTTCCGGCCAAATTATCTGTCTGTCGGTCTATCAGTTGTACGTATCTTAAGTCTGTCCATTATACGTATCTTAAATCAGTCTGTCCGTTGTACCTATTTTAAATAACTCGAGGACGCCTGTCTGTCGGTCTGTTCGATTTACGTATCTTAAATAAATAGTTTTCTATCAACTTTTGGAAAAGTAACGGTAGCTATAACGAGTACCTCCCATACATTTTTTTTAAATATAGTTTTTTTTTGCTTGTTTCAAATATTTACCCAAATCTCATATTTTACACCAATGATACTATTTTACGACGATAACAGCTATTTTATTAGCAAGTGTGAATACCCCTATTCTCTATAGAACGTGCGTACAAAAACAATATTGGATGATGGATTGAAATTTTTCTCAAAGCTATAATAACAATTAAAATATTGAAATAAATTGATTTGGTATTCATTAAAATTTTCAGATTATCCTAGACTAGAAGTAATCAATAAAAAAAGCCGCAGAAAAAAATCAGGCTTTGTTCAGTTTCCCTGTATTGGTGTGCGTCTCGCCTTAATGGAGTAAGGCCTGTTTTTTGCCGTTCCTTCACAAAAATAACTTTAAATCCTAAACAAATAACAATTGAACCGAAAATTAACAAAAAAAACTGCACCCATTTGAAGAGAAAAAGGCAAACCAAAGATACCAAAAATACCGACGAAAGTGAAACTCTTTTAGATAAAAAATCGATAAAGTTCAATGGTAAATAAATCTATGTATACTAACTGCTCGTAAACTCTTTTTGAGTGAATCTAGAAAATAGCAAGAAAAATAGGTTGAAAATGGTAGGGCAAGGGGGGTGGGGGTGAATATTTGTTAAACCGCAACTGAAATGAAATTCCAAAATGGACGTGAATAGCAAACCAATTAAGGATTCAAACGTGATTAATGACTCTTTTATGAACACTCAAAAAACAGATTTTCATCAACATTTGAAACAAGCAAATAAACAAAAAAAAACACTCCAAATAGACCTTCATTCCATTAAAGTTCCGCCCGCCTAATTAAAATCAGAGCACGTACCACAAAAGGCTTTTTCATTACACTCAACTCAGCTCAACTCACATCAGCAGATCTAAGGGTTTTATCGAAATTCCGGAAGTAACAGAATCAAAGCGTTTTATACTAAACAAAATCATAAGGACTATGTGGAGGAGGGGATGTGCTAAACGGGGCGGAGATATGGAAAATTACTGCTGGTGGAAAATACATGGAAGGCTAACCACTGTGATTTGAAGGGCAGGAAAAAAAACTCCCCGCTTTCCCCGCATCTTTTTTTGATAGCCGAAAAACGGAACCGGTATGTGAAAAGGGGAGTAGAAATCCCAGAAAGCAATCATCCCTAAAAACTCTACCCCGGCACTTTTTTTTTTGAAACATTCAGCTATCATAAACAAGTCGAGCTATGATCCTTATGGGCTCATTTTATAGACACAAAATTTGCCACACTTCATTCGCACACCGCCCCATCCTCCCCACCACCACCCCCAATTTTCCGCCATTCAACCCACTCATTCCTACGGGTATTTTCCCGATGACATCCACATCATCCCGGCGTCAATTAAGTGTACTTTGTTTCGGGAAATTTTTCGAAAAGGGCAAAAGGGTTGAAACCGGCATATCGCATTCAAGAGGCACTTTAAACGTGAAAATTGTGCTATTAATAAAACGTTTCACACTCAATTAATTAATTTCCGAGCAGCATGGCAATTTTTTGCCCCGAAAAAGAAAGTGGCTATATTGTTAAGGGAAAAAAAAGCTCAGTAATTGTGTGGAAAACGTTTTAGACAGGCTAGGAAAAAATTACGTGAATAAACCTCAAAGTGAAAATTTTCCCCACCTCATTGTAGCCGACACAGCATACCACCGATGGTGATGGGGTTTGATAGCATACCACCGATGGTGATGGGGTTTGAAGGACTAAAGACTATGTAAACCCGGTTCAATGGTTATCTAATAGCAATAGTCACACCTAACCGGTAAAAACAAACAATTCACGTAACAAAAAGGGGACAATTTTCTACAGTAGCCACAAGTTTTTTTAATGTCAAAAACTGAATCAACACTCTTGCCCAAGTAGCAAAAAAATCGTGTCTTTGTCATTTTTGAAACCGAATGTGTTAAAAAAAACTGTTTTGCAGGCCGTCATGGGTCTCTCCCTGCAGATATTGCAAATATTCTGGCCTAGAAAAAAAACCCGTAAAATTTCAAAAGAGAATAGAATTTTTGAAATTTTCGGTTTGTGGAGATCCTGTAACCCTCTCAAAATGAAACTACAGTAACACCTTGATAAGTCGAACCAGGACAACTCGAATTCCCCGATAAATCGAAGATTTTTTCAATCCCCTTGAGCTTATCTACACTGTAGAAAATGTTATTGCTATTTTATATCTACACTGATGGAAAGAATCACATTCTGGTACTAAAAAAATTGCTTACTATGTTTCTAGGGCACCTCACTATATTTTTTGTCAGAAGAAAAGCTAGTTTAAAAACTTCTCTCAATCGTTCTATGTCTAATACTGTATTTTTTGCAGACCCTACAACATTTATAGTGGCGTGCTACAATCAGAAATGCAAATCAAACGTTTTTTGAGTGTCGTTCGGTTTTGGTTTAAGGGTGTATTGGATTTCTGGTTTTCGGTTTTGATTCCTAAGGCCCCTGTTACACGGGGCAACTTTATGGTTCAACTACAGTGAAGGCGGCAAGCGGCAGCGGCGAGCGGCATTTTTTCTGCACTAACGTAGCGCAACGAGAGCTGGTACAATACAGCGGCAACGGCAGCGCACTTTTTCGGTCGCCGCCGAGTTTGAAACAAAGTCAAACTTACCGCCGCCGCCCAAAACGTTTTATGAAAACCACCACATTCGGCGCCACATTCTATGACGATTTTTCTTCGCTGTTTTGTGACAACCACCACATTCAGCGCCACATTCTATGCAGATTTTTGACGTTTTGATTTCGCAAGCCAGAAGCATACACTCAGAAAAATGTCCAGGTCAACTTTTTGTCAGGTTAACTCTGACCTTACAGAGGTTTCTGTAAGCCAGCTAGCGGTCAGAGTTAACCTATCTAAGGTCAACTCGTGCAGCTCCCAATGCCCTACTTCACCTGCTGGTGGCTTAATTTCAGAATTTCTCCGACCACAGATCAGCTCAGTTTTACCTGCCCACATGCAGGCGAACGCGCGCCTGCCCGAGGTCAATTACGCCGTATGTAGGTCGTCGAGTTAGCCTCCATTTTTCTGAGTGTATGCCGACGGTGCCGCTATCATTGTAGCTGGCTCGGCGGTATGTGTGGCGGCGCCATGCCGCTCGCCGTCGCCGCTGCCGCTTGCCGCCTTCATTGTGGTTGAACCATTAAGCGGCGACTTTTCTTAAGTATTGGTGCGAGAAGTGAGGGAAGCGGTGGCTAATGTCGCCAGTTCCGAAAGTAGAAACAAGGCGACAAAATACGCACACAAGCACAAAATCACAAAGAATGGGTTCGTGAAAGTTGTTTGCGATTTGACAGTTCGTCCAACTTCACACACACATGAAACACTCACTGTGTAATATACAGAAGTTTCCGGCAACTTGTCTCCGCGTGTAGCAAAAGTTGCGTGGAGCAACTTTTTGTATCGTGTATCGGTTTAAAGTTGCCGTGTGTAACATAGGCCTAAGACTCCAAAATTTGCCTCTGGTTTTCAAAAATTTGGTTTTTTGTTCTAGTTTTGGTTGACTGAATTTTCAATGATTTAGTTAAAAACACAAGACTTTTTCTGGACATTCCACCCACATGGCAAGTCTGATCGAAAATAGAGAATAATAATAATTTTTCGACCTTAACAATTCGAATTTGATCCGGGCGGAACCACTAAAAAAGTCCATTCCTCACAGAAAAGGTTCGATTCCAGAGTTATTTCTTTTTGCAAAAACTTAATTTTTTCGCCAATTCCGTTGGTACTGCAAAATTAGATTTTCTAGCAGAGAAAAAAATCGCTTGAACCAAATTTGTTGTATTTCCCTTTCTTTCTTGAACACCGTATGCTGCTTGGGCACTTCACCGTACCCCCTTTAAAGTTCTCGGGAAATTTTATCAAAAGCGATGCGTTACTAGCTCTTCGCGTTTGAGAACCCTTAGAGTTCCTGAGTTACTTTTTAGTATTTTGCCGCTTATGTGACAGCCTAAATGATTCCACATGTATATACAATTACAGTACCTACCTGTATATTTTTGCCAGCATATATAAGACCGGCATAAGAATTTCATCACGTTTCAAAATCAATAAATCACATTGTGAACGACAACAAAAACAACGAGGCTATTTTCCGGTCCAACATCCATCAGGATCGAAATGAAGGCAACAGCCAATATCACCATCAAAGGACATACACGTACGCACATACACACGGCTTATAGTGACTCATACAACGCCCTTTCTTCAATAAAATAAATAAGCAACAATCACAAAACGATCAAACAGAACAACTGAAAAGACGTCTTCCGGACATTTTCCACCGCCATCCATTCTTCCTTCAAGGAGTCAACAACAATTCCCGATAGACACCGAGGAACCTTTTTTTCCTTGACTTAATCCAAACTCCCACGGGACATCCGGCTCCCAGAAATTCCAGCAAAATCGAAGATCCCAAATGTGTCGGCATCTTTATTCTGTACGCTCACTACGCCTATTGCCACGCTTTCCATGAAGTCTCCCCCAAATTATACCTTGAATTCCTCCAGTGTAATCTTCAGGGTGGAAATGGAGACAATGGGGCATGCAAAGGAATCCACAGCCAATCTTTTACGAAAACAAGCACCCACCCAGTTTTCCCTCCACCCCATATGAAGATTATATCTTCACACGGATAAGAACCCGGAGGATGAGAAAAGAAAGACCTATCACTAGTTTTTTTTTCGGATTGGCGTTACCGAAGCTGAAAGAGGAATGCCCGCAGCATTTTTTAACCCTCATTTTGGCAATTTCTAAGGCACTCTACAGGCACACATCACACAAATCAAAAAAATAAAAAAAGGAAAATAGAAAAAGAGAAAATTCGGGATAGGGAAGGACCCAAAGTATTTTTTTTTTGTGACCTTGACGCTACTTGTACCTTGTATCTGAAAAATCGTATGCTGTAGTGTTGATGAGAATTTTTTTTATATTACAATCGTGTGAAATTTTTTCTTGTGTCAAAAATGATGTGTGAAAAATTAGGGACAATGCACCAGTAATGACTTATTTTTGTAGGATTTCGTAAAAAAGCGTTCTTTATGGTGTCGTTTACACGTGACACTTTATTCTGCCAATTTTATTTTTCGACACTAAATTCTTGTTGCACACCCGTTTGCACTACGGAATTTATTCTTGAAAGATTCTCGAACTCGAACTCGAACTCGAACTTTTCATACAAAACTGCCGGAATAAGTTTATTTTTGACAACTTTTGCTAAGTGAATTTATTCTGCGGAACGGTTTCTGAATAAAATTCGCTGAGAAATTCAAGAAAATATCGCAAGTGTATACGGGGCCTAAGATTGAAATTATTTCTGTGTTGCATGCAAGCAATTTTAATTTCTGTTAAATTAAAGAAACAAAAAAAAATCATGTGTTTTAGACAAATTTTAAATCTTTCAAGCAGTTTCTTTTTATAATTTTTAAACTTACCCCTCGATTTGCGTCGGTAATTGGGACCAGAGGAAGACGATGCAGATCGAAATATTACAGACGCAACTTTAAAACCACGAACATATTTGAACGACGGAACTTCGGAACGACGCAAATCAGAATGACGCAAATTCGGAACCACGCAAATCGAGGTTTTGGTGTACTACAATTGCCAGGGGTCAATCATCAAATACTCTATATGATAAAAGACAAAATCTTTATTTAAAAAAAAATTCTTTGTATAAGAGAGGGGGAAATGAGTTGTCCGATTGGATTTTGGTGTACGGAAATATTATGCAAAATCATGTTCTAAACAGATTTTACTTTAATAAATTTTTCAATACGAATCACCGTTTTCGAGGAAATAGAAAAAAATTCAAGGAGGTGACTTCTCCACATCCTTTTAAAAATAGGGTTTTTTCGACTTACATAATTTATCAGCAAATATTTTTCTAAAATTCTCCCACGGTCCTTTTCTAATGCAACAACCCTAAGTTAACAAAAGTCAACAAAATGTCAACAACTTTCTGTGGGCATCAACCACATTAGTGAGAAAAGGACCATTTGAGGACTTTTTTTCTCCAAAAAATGTTAAACAGCACAACCCGCATACATGCGGATGGTGGGAAGATGTCAAAAAAGACGAACAATTGTGGAAAAAATTTTAAGACTGGACACGGAAAATATTCTCACGTTTTTTTTCACTTGTGCCAAACCATTTGTCACACCCAAAAAAAATTCGCGTGGTGTTTTTTCAACCCCTAAAGCGGCGGCTCCCCCACACGAATGGATTGAGAGCGCGTTATGGTGTTTACGATCATTACGCCATAAAAAAAACATCGGAATGGTTGCTTAGGCATTTTTCGGGTGCTAAGAGGCCAAGTAATTAATTGTGGTGGCTTCCCCACATCCTTCAAGGACATAACACCGCGGGTAGCATTTTTGTTGATGGCTAAGCAACGATCCAACCTATCCTGGTTATGCCGTACGCAAATATTTGGGAAAATTTTTCAACAATTTTCTTCGGTTGGTGGTTTTTTGCTGTTGTTGCTCATCTTATTTCTTCCGTTAAGAAGTTTTTGTTAAGAATATAATTAGGTTTTCGTGTAACAGAATATTATTATTTGATGTCAAAACGTAAATAGGCCACCGTAACGATGGAATTGCCGCGACGCTGTTGACGCCATTGTTAACTTCTTAAACGATTTTCCCGATCGAAAATTTTAATTTCGTTGCTTTTTTTGTTATTTTTGTTGATTTGGTGGTGGAGCCTTTATAGATGCTGGTGGCAATCCAAATTAACTTCGGATTTTTTTTCATTTTCTTCAAGGTTTTCGTGTTTTTTTTTTCTTTTTTTGTTTTGTAGAAAAATTTCAATTAAAATCTGATAAATCCGGACCAATAAACAAATAAACGCTCAATTGTTTGCTTATTTAACACCAAATTGTAGCCTCAATGTTCAAATGAGGGCCCCATGAGGGCCGAATGAGGGCCCTACTATTAAAGTTGTAATTCTCCACATTTTTACTACTAAATATAGTAAAAATATGTATTTTTCTGGATTTTGGAGCCCCCCAAAAATCAGGGGCCACCGAAATTGGGAGTCGTTGGCGCGCCCTTTTTGCACCTACGCGAAAATCCGTGCCAAATATGGTGATAGTAGCTGTTTTTGTTTGATGGAGCCTCAAAGTTTCAGACTGTCTCGAATAAAAGTAGTAAAAAAAATTTTGAAAAATTAAATTTCATTAAATGCGTGTTTTCCCAGCATGTTTTCTTTTGACATTCGATTGTTGCAATCTCGGGATTTGTGCAAACGGCTTATATTTCACCTTGTACATAAATCGAGCTTTCCCTGTACTTACAAAACCCCCACTCTCCGAAAAAAAAAACTGCTTTAAATCACAATTTTAGGGTTTATTTTTTCCTCGCTACTTTCCGGTTATTTTCAGAGGAAAAACCTCTTATAAAAAAATAATAATTCGCCGTTCCACATTTTACTTATTCACTAGACTGCAATATTTTACTTCTTCAACTCCCGACGGAGGTTGCCAGATTCAAAGATTTATGAAAGCTTAGACAGAAAATTCACTCATCCCTCATGGGGATTAATCTTTTTTTTCAACTGTTTACACTGTCGTCATTGTTTTTGTAATTGTTTCTATTGTTTTATATGTGAAAAATAGCGGTAAGGGTATGGCTTTTCATATATACATATGTACCTATGATTTCTTTTCGCTGTCTTGCTCGTGCTTTGCTTTGTTTTTGAATTTTCCCCGTTTTTTTTTGCGGGAAGTTTGCCCTAAGCACAAGCAAATACAAACGAGTATCTAGGAATGAAAATCGTCTGGGAAAACCTGTTTTTGTTTATGCCGTCGGGACGCCTCGTTCTCCTCTTAAGTATTTTTATTTCCTGCAAGGAAAAACACAAGGACGTGAAAAACTGAAAGAAACGTAAAAAAACCCGTAAGAAGTGAAAGTGGTGAGGTGAAATGTTGGAAAAAGAGTGAATTTCTTAGCGAAAGCGCTTCATTTTTGGCAATGAAACCGGATGGGAATGGAGGTTGAGAGTTTTAGCATTTTTTCGTCCTTTTAAAGGCCACCACAAAAAAACGAGGCTCCTTCCCTCCCAATTTCCGGTAGGTTGTCTGCTTAAGAAAATGAAAAATAGTCACTTGACTTGACACTGCGCTAAATTATGAGATTGCAAAGAGGAAGTCATCTATTAAAAACAGAAATGCTAAGTTGATACTTTAACTATGAAATTAGATCCTTGTAAATCGGATAAGCTGAGGATAACATTAGATTAATTTAATGATTTTACTTGATATATAAATCTTATTTCACTACTTCTTAGCGCTTTTCGTCGTTCTTGCTTCATCACTTTTTTAGTTATTTATTCGTGTTTGTCGGTTTCCAAAGCTCGCGTGCGACGTCGCCATGAAAGGAACCGAAAATTTCAAATAAATTATGCGAATCATTATTTGCAGACAAGCTAAATGACGAAATTTTTCAATATAAAATAAATATTTACTAAAATTGGCAAAGTAAGAAATGGGATGCCAGTTTAAATCTATGTCACAGTCTTTGGTTTTTTTTTTTGATTTTTTCTTTCAAGTTTTTAAAGACAAATTGGAAATCTTTTCAATTGCATTCAAAATATTTTTTAAATTTTGCTAATCGTAGATTTTTTAACCAAGTTTTTGGTCTCTTAACCAAAAAAACTGTCACGGAGCACCAGGCGCGGATCCAAGGAAGGGAGGGTAGTGACGGCGTTCATGACCTGTTCCAAGTTTCCGTGATCACGCCCCCCCCCCCTGAATTAAACTCTGATACCGCGACTGGTTTACTGTTCTAAGTTTTCCTGGCCGTTATCCCCCCCCCCCCCCCACCACCAGCTGCACCGTACCGAGGGGGTGGTGAAAAGGATGCTCGCCCTAGCTGGGCACCAAAATCGCCACTAGCCGATGATAAATTTTGGATGAGTTCAAATTTAGGTCATTTTTCCCCATTTCAGGCGAAGGACTGCTTTTCAATGGCTGCATTTCGCTGTCCTGGGCGCTATTAAAAAAGAACAAAATTACTCTCGAACGCTCTTAAATAGAGAGCAGCAGTATTTAAGGGTATATTTTTATAAAAGTTGATTTCTATAAAAGTTGCAAAAAGTTGATTTCTATAAAAGTTGCTATGAAAGTTGCAAAAAGTTGCAATAAAATAGGATTCGTTCGAATAATTATAGTACCAAGGCCTATCCGAATAGAATTGAATACTTTTTTTTATTGGATTCTGTCCAATGTAAAGGGAACACACTCGAAAATTCGAGTTATCGAATAAAGGTAGATACGGAAGTTCGAGGGCCCTAAAAATCCCGAAATATCAAACAACTCGAGTAATAAAGTCCCCCGGTCCGACACAAATGCTACACAGAGATATATAATAAGATAGATTTCTACAAAAAATAGGAATATTCGAGACAGTGATTTTTTTTGGTAATGACTTCCAAGCAAAAGGGGAATTCATGCCAAAAAATAGGCAATTTTCCAAAAATTGTGGTAATAATTCCCAATTTCGTGGGAATCATTCATCTGCAATGATTCCAATATTTATGGGAGTCTGTGCTAAAAAATGGAGTAAAGCGTCCTATAACCATCTTCTCATGTTTTATAGGAACATTTCCTATGGGAATTTTTCCCCGTGCGACTTTATCTGTTGTATAATATCGGAATCGATCAGTAACTGATGGCAGTGTGACATCGACCCAAGAGTTTAGTAGTTCTGAAACCGAAGTTAACTTGACTGTCGCCTTTAGGTTAGGTTAGGGTGGCGGTCCTTCGACCGACTTAGGCCTATGTTACATATGGCAACTTTTAGCGGCAACTTTTCTTAAGTATAGGTGAGAGAAGTGAGGGAAGTGGTGGCCCCTCACTTCTCTCGCCTATACTTAAGAAAAGTCGCCGCTTAAAGTTGCCGTGTGTAACATAGGCCTTAGACCAATGAGGTGCATTGTGATACCCACATGTGTATATATTTCCTCCCTACTCGAACCAACATGAGCATTTTAGAAAGCCTAGGAGATTGCTGATGTTTACATCTTTCAATTCATTAGTATTCCCAAAGGAAAAGGATCGCCTTATCTTGTACAGTCCTCGGCAGCTTTCTTTTTACTAAAGCTCGATCCAGACTACACGATGTACGGGGTACGAGGTTGGCACGTACCCCGTACATCGTGTAGTCTGGATCGAGCTTAAAGTTTATCCTTGTACCAAAATATTTAAAGTGGAAAATTCAAACAATTCCGTATAATCTTTCTAAATCGTCAAGTCCTAGCCTAATATCAACATAAAAAATGTGTTTATAATAGCATTGACATTTTCGAAACTTCACGTAAAAAAACAAAATGTAATTCACACCCTAACTAAACTTTGGTTTAAACTTTGGTTTAGTTAGGGTGTGAATTACATTTTGTTTTTTTTACGAAAAATTTCGAAAATGTCAACGCTATTATCATTCATTCAGAAAGCGGCTACATGAAGACACTTGAAAAGCTCATTTTATGACCGTTTTCCTTAAAGGTCGCTCAATTTTTTTTTTTTCTTCTGTGTTTTCTATCTACGGACGTATTGTTCTGTGAAAGGACGAGTAGGTACTTTTGACGATGCCATATCTCGGAAGCTTATGTAGAAAACCTCCCTTCATTGTGTAAAACATATTTCGGGAGAAGACTTCAATTTCAGAATCATCCCGACGATAGCAGAACGACGAACGTAACGGCAAAAACCTTTAAATTTACAACTTAGTGGACACTTGGTAGAAAACACTTTCGCCGTCCTTCGCATCATCCAGAATGGAGTCCTGCCTGGATAAATAAATTCTCTATTCCTCTTCCTGGACAATTACTGGGCACAATTTAAAAAGCACAACGTAAAGAATTAACAAGGAATATGCTTTAAATGTAGTTGTGTGGATTCAAAATGGACACGAAGGACTCATCACTTGGATCTTCTCTACTAAGTAAGATTAATGACTGCATTTAAGAGCACTTAGGCTTTAATTTAGAAAAAAAACACAGTTCTGGAGAAAGGGAAAGATTAAAAAAATGCTACACAAAAGTGGTTCACTTGAATCAACGGCGAATACACTTAAAACAAACATTCTGAATTCATTTTAAAAATAACTGAGTGAAGGGGATGTTGTGCTATTTGTTATTACAGTGGCTTTATTTACATCAGGACTTTAATGAAAACTGTTGGCTGCTTTGATTGCACGCTACCTTAAAGTGCATTTCACAATATTTTCATATCATAAGTACATCGTTTTTGTTTCATTCTCCCGGCATTTTTCCACGTATTTTATTATGTGAAAGGTTTAAGGACGTATTTTACAAAAAGTTTTTTCTCCGCATATTATATATTTTTTAGTATTTTGTTTTGTGAAGTATGCTTTATGCAAAATATTTTTTAATATTTTTCTTTATTAAAAATCAGACAATTTATTCTTTTTTAAGAACTTTGAAAAATATTAACTGAGATTCTTTTCTACATTGCAATATTAAATTTTCTGAAAGTTCTTTTTAAGTCGTAAATTGAAAAAAATTATAGGGAGATGTTGACAAAGACTTTAAGATAGAACCTGAATCGTACGTCAATGCGTCCGTCATGCTTCCGTCACGTTGACAGTTCGAGTAAAATCAACGGGCTGCTATGAGTACTCCCCTAATAATACGTTTTCCGATACGGCAACCGCATAGAGTAGGTCGACTTTTTACTTTTACATGCGGCAACGCACGGAAATGTCATTTCGCAAAAAAGTTTGTTTACGATTTAAGCAATTTAAGTATGGAACAAATTGAAAGTAATTGTTTCGACGATAAACTAATAGAAGAAGTGCAAAACAATGAGTTAACTCCAGATTCGTTGCCTTACCCAACTGTCACCGCATAAAACTGTCAACCAGACGGACGCATGACGGACGCAGGACGGACGCATCGACTTTTTTATTGTCCACATGCCAATTTGCAAATTAAAACATAAGAAAAGCTGCAATTGCCAAAGCCAACCGTAAAATACTCTACACGATGGCAGACACAATTTTTATGAAGAATGAAGAATCTCATTTGCATGGGACACAGAAGAAGAATTGGTTCGATTGGATTTTGATGTATGGAGGAGTTATGTCAAATCATATTCTAAACACATTTTGCCTTTAAAAAATTTTCAGTACGACTAACCGTTTTCGAGAAAATTGTGAAAAACTGTTTCGTTTGTATGGTGGTGGGGGAAGGAAAAGTATGGGGGGAGGGGGAAGGAATAGTACGATTTTCCCTGTTCAAGAGCTTTTCCTTGCTATTTACGAGAAACACAATTGTCAAAAAATTTCAATAGTGCGATTTTGGGTTTTTTGGGTGCGCTTTTTTAAAAAAGAAATCCAGTGGGTTTTTTTTTTGAGTTGGGGAAAATAATAACAACCCTGGACCGTCTAAACTTTCAGCAGTAGTAGTCGGATATTCTAAAATTTCAGGAGCCGGAGTCAGAGTCAAAGTCGAAGGTCGAGCCATTGACTCGACAACCCTGATTAAATCTTCCAAAACAACACTGTGAGGGCATTCTTCTCCTAATTACGTCACTGATATCAGACTATAATCAAATAACAAAGAGTTTGCAAGCTAAATGATACAAATTCGATAAAAATCGAGAAATTATCCTGGCTTTTCTCACACTTTTCATCATTTTCGAAACAAAAAAAATGAAATCTTATTTCATCCCATTTTAATTGAATGCTCAGCAAATCTTATCACTTAGTGTCTAAATTTGAAATCGTCACAAAAAAATGTCTCCTTGAATGTACCCAACTGCGAATATAAAAAAGACAAGACAAGAGAAAATCTTAATCATTTAAATTGTCTTTCAGTTGAGTTCTTTCTCATTTTAATTTAATCAATTGTTTCATTGTTCAAATAAATTTCACCTAATTTCCTTTATTGAATACTGAAGCCAGCAATTAAGATCAAATCCGCCATTCATTCAATTTTCAAAAAAAAAATACAACATAATTCAAGAGATATCGACGTGTATATCTTAAAGTCTATATCTGAAATTTGTTTTTATGCACAATACAAACTTTTTGCATGTGTTTGCCTGTGTAGACTGTGTAAAGTTTCTTAAACCATAGAAGCTCAGAATATTTTAAATTAAGATACAAACTTTCATTTATAAAATTCCAAGAAATAAATATCTATAGATACGATGAGTATACAAGAAGGAAATATATTTATATACCCGTATTTACGACCCAAAGTGCTAACCGTCATCCCTTCTACAGTGTCTTTCCGGATTCCGTTGTTTAAAATAGGAAACCTGCTACGGGACAATTTGTCATCCAACCCTAATTTGTGTATTACACGAATTAAAAAGATAATGAGACAAGAAATTTTCAAAATGCTGCGCTACATTGACTCCATCTATCTGTAGATAAATTATTTATTTATGCTGCACAGCGTATTTCGGTATATAAATAGATACAAATTCCATTCTCGTAGTATACAAAGTTTATCTCTATTTTATTCCTGTTGCTGTTTTATATTTAAAATTAAGACTGGCAAACACCCATTTCCCATTTCACCTTCCCTCCCCTACTAAAAAAATCCGGGATGCTAGCGTCTGTACAAAGCACCAATATCACTACAGCACTATGATTGCTTATTGAAAATTCGATGCCCCATCTCCCTACAGGGAACCGCTATGTTTTTTTCCTGTCCCACAACGCCATAGTAAAATCCTGGCTTAATTTTAATTCCCCATTTCGCTCCATAAATAATTCAATTTGAAATAATGAAATTTGACAAGGGCCCTATAAAAAAACGAAAACGCAAAACTGTAACAAGCGTTCCGCCGGAAGATAGTCAATGACGACGATGTCCGTTGTAGTGGGTAGGCGGGCAGTCACAACACCACCCTGTATGTCGCCGCCTTTTTTAGTAATATTCATTATGAATGTAGACATGGCCACACTGTTTGATCGTCTGTCCGATGGAAGCACGTACCAAAATATATTTTTTTGCCCAACTGCGACGGGAATTGGTAAAAAAAAACCAAAGCCAAGGCCAACTTTCCACGATTTTTTCGGAAATAACCCAGAAAAGCATATCCAACTGAATGCCAATCCCTTCTGAAACTCCCTGTAATTCCACCTACCATCATTGCCAGGAGCGAGGGTTTTTTTTTGTTCTCAACAAGCACGATTATGTTTCAATCTGTTGTCTAAGCTAATTGGAATGGCGGCAAAAAAAAATGATTAAAGTGTAATTACATATTGTGCTTTAATTCAATTTTTCACATCGATGGCAAAATATTGAAAATTCATTAAGGCTCGTTAATAATTTCTGTACAAAATTAAATGAAACGCTTCTTTTTTACAAAAAAAAAATTGGTTTTTTGGGTTAATTTTTTATTCATTTCTTCTGTTTCAGGACGACGTTCACAGCTTATCAACTGGAGGAATTGGAGAGGGCGTTCGAAAGGGCCCCCTATCCCGATGTCTTTGCCCGGGAGGAACTCGCCGTTAAACTTAATTTGAGTGAGTCACGTGTACAGGTTTGGTTCCAAAATCGACGTGCGAAATGGCGGAAACGTGAGCCACCACGGAAAACTGGCTACATCAGCGCTAATAGTCCATCCACCTCGTTGGGTGCTCCACTGGGGCCACCGTTCGCTACATTCCCACAGACGACTACCGTTACACCGCCAGGAAGTGTAGACAGTTGGACTAGCTATCAATCTCCCTACGAATTAAGTCCACATTTTAACTTATTATCACCGGCCGCCAGCCCTTATGGATCATTTACGGGACAATATGGGACATATGTACATGAGAGTCAACTTTTCCCGGTCCGTCAGCATTTTGATTATGGTAGTCCGCCCAGGGTTGACTTAGATGAGAATGGCCATCATAAAACTGAACATTATGCGACCATAGATGATAAATTCGATAATCATATGGCGGATAGGTGAGAAACCATCTGAAAATTTAGTAGATATGTACAGTGGAATCCGTTTAAAAGCACTATGGCTTAAAAGAACATCCCGCTTAAAAGCTCAATTTCTTCTGGCAATCTTTAAGCTGGTCCCACAATTGGAGCGGTGCGGCAGCGGCGCGGCGCGGCGCGGTTAGCTCAGAGCGGCAGGGCGACAGCCGCAGTCATTCTCAATTTGTATTCTCATAACCTAAAAATCGCAGAAAATTTGAAGATTATTAATTTTTCCGTTTCATTTTCCGTTTCGAATGCGTTTTCAAAGTTCTTTTCCATCTTTTTACTTGATAAAAATATTTGCAACAACATTCAGAAAACATAAACAACTGTCACCGCTTCCAACCGCGTTTGAAAGTAGAAACTAGACCTACTCTTCGCGGTGCCGCGCGGCTGCCGCGTTTGGTCACCGCGCAATTATAAACCAACTCATATAAACCTATAGTTTCTACTACCATCTGTCACCGCGCCGCTTTGCGCGTAATTGCGGTATAAGCTTTAGGTGCCTCGGAATCAAAAACACCGCTTAAAATAGCAACCCGCTTAAGAGCACAAGTTTGCTGACATTTTCAATTAAAGGGACTCCACTGTATATATTTTTTTTACTTATTATAAAATCATGAAAAATTTTTCTCCCCCTGTACGGACATTTTTGTCTCTTCACGGACACTCGACTTTAAATCTTTTTAAAGTCGAGTGTCCGTGAAGGTTTTTCCCGAAACCCTGAAAGTAGACAACAAAAATCTAAAGCATCTAAAAGTATGCAATATTATTTTCCTAAATATACAGTAAACCTTTAGAATTGCTACCCTTTCTTTTTTCAGCGGACACTGTCTTTTTTTAAGAACGTCCAGCACATTCCGGGAAGGGCGTTTAATGAACCCGACCTCTTTTTACCAGACATTCTCCTCTATTTTTTTTATTTTTTAAGGTGTCCGGTCACAGCTTTTCTACGGCTGCATTTTGCTGCCCTGGACGCATTCAAAAAGAACAAAAACACCCCTGGACGCCTTTAAAAAGAATACAGCGTCGGGGAAAAAAGAAGGCAGGATGGTAACCCTAATTTAAGGGTATATTTGACCTTGGCATTTAAAATTTTTCGCCTGCGGCGCAATAATTTCTACCTGTATGAATTTTTTAAATAAAAATCTCCCCTGCGGCAGATTTTTTTTATGATTTTTGTTTACATGCATTTTTACTTTGTTATACGTAGTATAATAGTACGAGTATTGTATTCATGAAAAATGTCGACCTTTTAAGAACATTTTCTGAGCACTCCCGAGTCGATTGGAGCATTATTACAAAAATTTCTTTCTGTCTGTCAGTCAGTCAGTCTGTCTGTTTGTCAGTTTGTTAGTCTGTTAGGCTATGTTCAAGATTTCTCAAAAACTAATAGAGCTACCGCCATCAAAGTTTACTGAGATGTTTGGTCCTGGAGTGGAACAATCCTATCAACTTTTGGTGAAAATCGGTTAACTAGAATTAACCGAAATTGCGGCTTTTAAAAAAATCACAGTTCGGTTTTTGCTGTTTATACCGAAACTAAGCGTTTTTCTAAAGTCTTACGTATGACAAAAGTTGAAGCCAGTAAAATTTTCTACATTTTTAGAACTCGATATCTCAAACCGGTATCAAGATCTACGGTTATTTCAACCAAAAAATCGATATCTTTTAATCTTATCGAAATATTTCAGATATTTTTATGGGTGAATCACAAACAAAAATGTTGACAAACATCTTCTCCATTCCCGGTTTTTTTTTTTGCAAAGACTTTCCACTTTATTTTTGTACATATATAGAAAAGTGCAGAAATTAAAAACGTTGATGAAATATTTTCTAGAACGAAAACTCCATTCTTAAACGGGGAAAACTGTTAGTAAAGTTTCGTTTTATAAACTTAAAGAACGGTCAAGCAAGAGAACTCTGCATTTTACCAGCATAAGCAATCAAAAGTTTTTAAATAATTTCCAAGAAAGACAATTTTCAAAAGCAAAGTGTAATGAATACTTTGGACAACTTTTATAAGTCGATTATCGTCAATTAAATCGGTATGAGAAGTAATTTTCCACAGGGGTCGATTTTCTCATAATTCCCAAAGATAGATAAATTCATTTCACGGCATGAGTCCATATTTCCATTGAAACGGAGTAGAAACAACATGAACCAAAAAGAAACTAATGAATTTTTTTTCCTTCTCTTCTCCTCCTCACGATTTCAGTGTATCACAGCAAAATGGCAAATATATCGACGAACCGAAGTATCTTCATACGGTTAGCAGTCTGGACGAGGCAAAATATCCCACCAGCTGTCATGTGGAGGACCAGTCAATTAAACATCAACAACAGCAGCAGCACCAGCAGCAGCAACAACAACAACAACAAACACAGCAACCCCATAGCCAGCATCCCCATCCCCCGCAACATCAACAGCAGCAGTTTGCGGCCACCTCGAATATAACAATTGGTGGCGGATGTCATGCTGAGGATCCTGACAATATGTCAACCGTAATTAAGTCCGAGGACAATGTCACCCACAGTTACGTCCTGCCTCCTTTTTTGCACTAAAAGAAATGCTGTTTCACAAGAGGCAACTTCGAAAGCAGCATCACCACTTCAATCCACGTTAAGACAGTAGGAAAAAAATAAACCATACAAAATATGACAATCGACATCAAAACACAATAAAAATCAAATCTCTTATGTGTATAAAATGTATAGTGCCTACAAATATTATTGCCTTAATATTCGCTTATTTATTGTTAAAAAAAACTTTATTTTTAGGACATTTTTAGGAAAATACTCTTATGTAAAATAGGTGTTTAAAATTTTATGTACATTTTTGTGTATTTTCTATTTTCAATAGAAAGTGCTTTGAAGTTCAGCTTTCACTTGCAATAAAAGTTGCGCAATTTTTGTTGCAGAAATCAAATATGTTTGTGTAAAACACCGGAAATGTTTATCGTAAAGCGATTTTTTTATTGCATGACATAAATTACAAGTGTAAACTGGCTTTATGAAACCCCAAAAAAAGAGTCTAGCGTCAAAACATAGGGTGGTTTAAACAAGTTGCTTTCAACCTTTCATCATTTTTTACGAATTTTAATTAACGCATAAAATTTATGTAGACAATAATGGAATCTGCGCCCCTGGACCAATCCGGCCCCACGACCTTTGTAACGATTCGCCCCTTGGGCCTAGGATCTGACTTTTTCAAGTATAAGTCAGTGGGTGACAACTTTTCAAATTCATTTAGAGTTGCAAGAAATAGCAGGTGAGGGGTTTTATCCCTAAAAGACGCGATGTGTACGTCAGAGGCACATTCGGTTTTCAAAAACGATATTTTTATCAATGATTTGCTGTTTTGCTATGTATTTCTGTTTTGCAGGTGTTTCTTTTCTATAGATTTGGATTTTCCAGAAGATCCACGAAAAAAAATTGCTTTTTTCGTCCTTTTTCATATTCAAGGAGCAAAATATCGAAATTTCAACATCAGATTCCTGATCACCGGCTCCTATTGTAATTTTTCACAAAAAAAATGGGAAAAGGATATACACGTTATCACGAACGTATATGAATTTTGATACACTTGAAACCTTATAAATTTCATCAAAATCGGTCGAGCAGTTCTCAAAATAAAGGAGGTGTGCCTGAGAGGCCCACGTCGTTCTTTTATATGGTAAAAATAGCTCGTATCTTTTAGGGTTAAAGGAAAGGAGGTAGGTGGTGGTAGATTTCCCACCGAATTTAGATTTGTATTGTAATTATCTATATTTTTTTAGAGACACAAAACTGTCCTGTATCCGATTAGAGTTTGAGCTCGAGAATTCTTTTTCCCGATTTCTCTAGAATTTCCGATTTAACTTAAAAATTTACATATTATCAAATCAAAAAAGAAAGCACTGCGCCGCAGTTGAATTTTTTTGAAAATCTACCCTAGACACAAAAATTTTAAACCCCCTTTTATACCCAACCTACTGTCCAGATTTGTCACCATCAGACTAGCTTTCCAATTAACCCATTATTCCCCGCCGTACTCAAACGGGTACACCGGACATATCTGAGGCAATAAGTTAAAGATGTTTAGGTCGATTTTCTGGCGAAGCCAAACTGATCTGTATTTGCATTTGCAAACAGATCACTTTGGCTTCGCCTGAAAAATCGACTTAAGCTACTATAACTTAATACCACAGATTTATGCACAGAATTTTTTTCCAAAATTTTCTTTTTATTCTGTTTATTTTTTAACAAAATATTGGTTTTTGTGTTAAAAATATTCAGTAGTTTTCTCATGGGCGTTAATGGGTTAATATAATAAAAGCTCAGAGGCCTCTCATTTTACACAGAAGTCACGGAGTCGATTTTTGCTAAAAAAAAAAAAAAATGGGAAAATATTGAAAATCTGAAAAAATATTGGGATTGAACCGTTGAACCGTTAATTAACATTCAAGTGAAAATGCCGAAAATCAAGTTCACCACTTCATAAAAAATTCCACCTCACGATGGCACGACAACATTAAGAAAGATTAAAATGTACTTGAGAAAAAAGGATTAAATGCAGCCTCTGTTTAAATTACGCTGCGAAAAACTTTCAATATAATCTCTTCTTAGAAATTCGACTTATATTCCTGCTAATTTGAAAACATCACGTATCTAACTAAGTTACTTAAATCCACTTCTAAATAAATGAAAAAGCTTTTATCAGATTATCATGAGAATTCAAAAAGAAAAAAAACTGTGCATTTTACATTAAATGCATTATTTTTAAAATACGAAAGCGAAATGGCAAATAAGAAAATATCCCCGGTTAGAGTAATTCCTTAAACTCCACCTCAGGCCGAATTCAAGAAAATTAATGGGAAAAGCGCTGTACACTTGAGACGAATCGAGTAGGATTTTTGTTGAATCAAAAGTGGATCATTATCCCGACTATATTATGATGGTGCAATGGAAAACTTTAGCCATTTTCCATGATGACGTTGTAAAAGTTTCACTTGAAAACATTGTCGGGAAAACATTGTCGGGAAAACATTTTCCAAATAAACATGCAGACAACGTTCAAGTGTAGGTAGAAATACCTAGATGTGAGCTTGCTAACCGCTCGGTAATATCTAAATGGATGAAAATTTTTCTAAAATAAAGTTATCTATGCAAAATGGAACATAAAAAACACACAAAAATGCAGTTAAGTAGAGTAAAAGGCATGGTAGATGATTTCGTTATTTGAGGTTCTCGCAAAGTTTCTTGCCTAAACTTTTTGAAAAACCAAAACCGAATAATAATAACAATATTTACCAGTATTTCGCTTTCCCCCACTATCTCTTAATCCCCGTCTATCGTCTGTCTGGATTCTTGGGCGATTTTCAAACTTCCATTAAAAGTTGTACAAAACATTTCACAAATTTTTGAATATATCGACAATCATGTTATGATAGAAGTACATATTTTAATATCTCTTCCCGGTATAATAACTGTTTTGACGGAAAACTTTAAAAGGGGATTTCGAAAAGCTCTTTTTGACAAAAGGAAAGAAACAAAACACCAAAAATAAATGAAAACAACAAAATCCAAAGTCTTCGTGCCAAAAGTTTTATATAGGTTTTAATTTTAGGAAATGTTTTTGAATTACTCAAGACGATAAAATCTGTATCTTTTTTTGTTATTTTATTTTTATTTTGTTATCAATTTTTGAAAGTTAGAAAAAATATTACTTTAAAATTATCGTCTTGATGTCGATTTTATTCGTTTTTTTGTAAAGTTTAGTAAATTTATGGTATGATCCCGTAAGAGCAAAAATACGTACAGTGGAGTCCGTTTAAAAGAACATTGAAAATGTCAGCTAAATTTGTGCCCTTAAAAGGGTTGTCTATTAAGCGGTGTTTTTGGTACCGAAAAATCTCATTCTGGTGAGAAATTTAAGCGCGGTATTACACACGGCAACTTTCGGGCTTATTTAAGCCGATTTTCGGGAGAAACGACTGCGGAGATGGGAGGGAAACGTTGCCACTTGAAATGATGGCTTATCGACAACTTTCTGCATACATGCAAAGCGTGGAACCGGTTTGGGAAAAGTAGTAGGCAGAAATCATTTTCGTTCTGACCGTCAGCAGGTAAAGATCTTGGGAAGTATAGGAGCAGCAGCAATTTCAATGGTTTGAATCCACACACACTCATGTAAACTTGTGTAGCATATGCAAACGGGATTGGCTTATTTAAGCCACAAATGTAAGCACATTGGCTTATTAAGCCCAAAAGTTGCCGGCTTAAATAAGCCAAGTGTAATACTGGACTAAGGGATGAAAAATAGTTAATCGGGACCTGAAAAACGGGCCTCGTCACTAAAAAATATCGGTTTTTTTACAATATACATAATTTTAAACCCCACATACGGTCATACCATAATTTCTAATTTAATTTACATTTTATATTAGTTTAACATTATTTATTTTAAATCATTTCTGTATTATAGTAATCCAATTTAAATGATTTAAAAAAAACAACGCATTCAAAATGTGCCTTAATGTAAAATTGTGCCATTACTTTTTTTATTATGATGTAATTTAACTTTAAGCATTATTCTAAGTAGAATTTATAAATTTTCTATTATAAAAAAATTTCATGATAAGTAAAGACCTACAACAAAAATTCTTTAATGCAGTAAATATGCTTAATGTTAGCATATCTTTTTTTTCTGAAATATAGACAGAATTTTTTCGTAATTTACATATTTTTCAATTCCAATAAATAATTCTATTTATTTTTTTTATCAACATCGCTCAACCTTTATATTTATAAAAATGAAATTCACGATAAATTCTAGAAATCATTGAAAAAATTCAACGTTTTATTAATTCCATGAAACGTTTATGATTTTTCGACGCATTTTATTTTCTTTCTTTTTTTATTGACTGATATTTCTTTTTTATAGCAATTGAATTTTTAATATTTTTCATAAATTACAATAAAAGTGCCCAAAAAATTAAGACTTTAAAAATTCCGTGCGATATACAAGTAAAATTTGTACTCAAGTTATTATCAAAATTATTTTATTTTTTGTGGATTTTTCGTCTGACGACTATTGAAGGGCGTGCAGCAGGAAAGGGGAAACACCACTTTGGCAAAACGGAGGTAATTCCAAAATTTAAAGCTAGAACCACAATTACACGTTCGTGCGTGCGGCACCCACGCTGTGAAAGGAAAAACTACGCATTTATATGAGTAAATGTATAATTGCGCGTTGCTCACACGCGTTGCCGCGTCGGTGCCGCGTAGAGTAGGCTCAGTTTCTACTTTTAGACGCGGTGACAACTACTAGATGCCAGAACAAAATCATGCCGCACGCACGCACGCGTAATTGTGGTTGAGACTTAAAAGATTTTCTCCCGTTCCGAATTGGTATTATTGTATGATTATGGTGGCAAAAAATGTGTAAAGGCATACACCATAAAAGGGAAAACAATTTTTTGATGGAGCTTGAAAATTGAATTTTTAAAGCGTTTTTGTTTTTAATTTCCTAAAAGTACCAAAAATGGGGTTACACCCTTTTTGCTGCAAACCCTTCAATTTTGATTCTATTAAAGAGAATTATTAATTTAATTTTTGCTTCAATAAATTATTTAAATTAATAAAAAGTTTTAAGATTTAGTATACCGTTTGTAACGCATCAAACCAATCGTCGGACACTAAAATTAACTACACCAGGATTTTAGGGATGACAAAAGATTTTGATTTCCGCATGTCCGTCCGTCCGTCTGTCTGTCTGTCTGTCCGTCTGTCTGACCATCTGTCTGTCCGTCTGTCTGTCCGCCTGTCTGTCCGCCTGTCTGTCCGTCTGTCTGTCCGTCTGTCTGTCCGTCTGTCTGTCCGTCTGTCTGTCAGTCTGTCTGACCATCTGTCTGACCATCTGTCTGTCCGTCTGTCTGTCCGCCTGTCTGTCCGCCTGTCTGTCCGTCTGTCTGTCCGTCTATCTGTCTGTCTGTCTGTCCGTCTGTCTATCCGTCTGTCTGTCCGTCTGTCTGTCCATCTATCTGTCCGTGAACACCATTGCTTTCGAAAGGATTGAGCTAGAGATTTCAAATTTTCTACAGTTCTTTCCTCGCAAATGGCAAGGCTATATTCTTGAATGGGAAAAATCGGACTATTCCTTCCCCCTCCCCCCATACAAACGAAACAGTTTTTTTTTACAATTTTCTAAAAGAATTTATAAAGATAAAATGTGTTTGTGTTTTATCTTTATAAATTCTTTTAGAAAATTGTAAAAAAACTGTTTCGTTTGTATCTCCCCTCTCCCCTCTCCCCTCTCCCCTCTCCCCTCTCCCCTCTCCCCTCTCACCTCTCCCCTATCCCCTCTCCCCCCTTTCCTCCTCCATACAAATTGAATACTTTTTTTCTATTTTCTCGAAAACAGTGCACAGTATCGAAAAATTTATAAAAACGAAATGTGTTTAGATTATTTAACATAACCGTTCTATTCACCAAAATCCAATCTGACCTTCCTGCTTATCCCATACAAATGGATTTTTTTCATAAAAATTTTGTTTTGCCTCATATAGAGTATTTGAAGATTAGCCTCTGACAATTGCAGCTTTTCTTATGTTTTTTTTAAAGAAAATCGATATTTTCCAAAGGTTTTTTTCAGCCTTTTTAAGTGGTCTCACCCCGGCAATACAACCATTGCGCTCGTAACGCCCTCTGGACGCAAAAGAAAAAATTGCAAAACCCTCGATCCATCAGAATGATTTTCGCTTATGGCAGTGACGTAACTGCAATATTTAAATCGACCGCGATAAAATGTTTCGGGACACGAAAAATTAAAACTCTTCTTATGTTACAGAAATTCGTTGGCCTTTTATTAGGAAATCATTTTAAGAAGCCCTCAAAATTTTAAGAGGACCATTTTAAGAGGTCATTGAAGTCACATCGCGATGCATTTTGCTTCTTCTAGTTACGCCGCCGCCCCGATGACTTAAGTAGGGTTCCTGAACAGAAAAAAATTGCGCACAAAACTTTTTAATTTGTTTCCCAGTTTAAAATTTTACTGGTTATGATGTTTCGAATTTTGTAAATATAAACAGATGTAACGGTATTTAAATTCTCTCGTATTGCGATTGTCGTGTCGTTTTCGACAAGAGTCGTTTTCGGCAAGAGTCATCTTCGACAGGAATCGTCTTCGACAAGTCGTTTTACGTATTTTTATTGATAAAATTCTATTTGTATTCTTTTAATTTAAACGTAAATAATTTGTAAATGTTAAAATAATTTATAAAACGAATTTTGTTTGGTGGAGTTACCAAATTTTGTGTAAAATAAAATACCCTCTTTTATTGAAGAGGAAAATAATAATATATATATTTGTGTATAATTTACATAAAGTATGTATAATTTATAAAAAAAAAAACAATTCATATATGTAATGCTACATTTACACGAATGACAAATTTGTCATTTTTTTCTTGTCATTATGTTAATTCCCGTGTAAATGGCATAATTTTTGTAATTTTTTCTGTCAGAAAATGTCAATCTCTCATAAAAGAATGAACTTGTCCATTCTTTTATGCCAAATTGTCATTCGTGCAAACGCAATATTAGTTATGACCACTTTAGTATTCAACTTTTGTCATAACTAATATTGCGTTTGCACGAATGACAATCTGGCATAAAAGAATGGACAAGTTCATTCTTTTATGAGAGATTGACATTTTCTGACAGAAAAAATTACAAAAATTATGCCATTTACACGGGAATTAACATAATGACAAGAAAAAAATGACAAATTTGTCATTCGTGTAAATGTAGCATAAAGGTAAACCTTGTAAAATGGAGATAAAAAGTATTAAGTGCCATGTGTTGTAACTTAAAGTATAAATAATTTTAGATATTTTTTTAGAATGAAAATTAAATTGAATAAATAAGCAAAATTTTTTGTATAAAATAGTTTATATACATCTTTATTATATTTGAGAATAAATCAATTTATTAAACAACAATTTTCGTATCCAAAAATTTTCTATTATTCTTATGGTATTGACGTAACTCGATTTTGTGTTGAAGGCTTCACACCGAATTTGTATTCTTTAGATAACGTCTCTGGGAAATCAGGTAAGACTTGATTGAAATTTTCCATCTGAAAAGGAGAAGTAATTATTTTTGAAAAACTAATTTTAAAAACGTTTTACAGCAATTTTCTTATAAAAATATCAGTTGCGATCAACGCAAAACTTTCCTCTGCAATATTTTGTTTCGGAAAAAATATTTAAACAAAAATATTTTTTCAAATATCTTGAGAACCGTTAAAAATACGTAAAAACCGTTAAAGAAAAAAATGCAGGAAATTTTATTTCCTTTGAATCTGATTATATGCGTTGTTTCACATAAGCGTACCTATAGTTTACGAGAAATTTTCAAAAAACTGTATTTAAAAAAAAAAATGTATGGGAGGTACCCGTTATAGCGGCCGTTACTTTCCCAAAAATTCATAAAAAACTATGATTTCCGTAAAACTTATTTACAAAAAATCTCAAGTCGCTAGGTCATCGCGTTCTCGAGTTAAGATACGTAAAACGGACAGACCGACAGACAGACAGGCTGACACACCAATAGACTGACAGACAGATGCACGGACATCTTCATAATTTTGCCTGAAACAAATTTCGTACTAATCAGAAAGTTTCTGTCTGCTTATAAAAATATCAGTTGCAATCAACACAAAACTTTCTGTACAATACTTTCCCAATACTTTGCCAATACGTTGCCAATACTTTCCCAATACTTCCCCAATACTTCCCTCGATAAATACAACAAATTCTTTCTATAGAAGAGGAAAGTAAAATAGTTTTAATCATTGAATAATATTTTAAAAGACTCGCTATACCACCTGAATTGGTTGTTCACTCCAAATACCATCGCCAGTAAAATGAAACTCCAATTCAATGAAATAAAGACATAGTGCCAGTATCTGTGAATTAGTGACATCCATATAATCAAGTGCAATGTGAAGATCTTCGATATTTTGCCGACGATTTAAGAATGCCAGTTTTTCTTCAATTCGTTTGCTAACAAAAAAAAAGTTATGGAAATAAAAATTACATCTATTTTTAACAAATAATCTCACATTGGATAAAAGATGATGTGAATATTTTCGTAAATATCCTGTGGCTGGAACTTTTTCGCAATTAACGTATCGTAGCACTGTGTAACTTGTAGCAATGCAACGTGACACCAATTTGGATGTCTTCCAACTAATTTACGTATTTCAGTTTGGGGTTTATTCAATTCTGTCGCCAAATAATTAACAACGTCCTTGCCTTTCGTTTTATCAGATCCTTCACGAGCGTATCTAGGAAGTAGTGGAAAATAAATTAAATACAAGCAAACACGATTATTTAAAATAAAATATTTTAAAGGTTTAAATTTTCACACCATTCTTATTCTACATGAAAGTTTTGAAAATTATCCGCAATTCAAGTGCATGGAAACATTTTTTTAAAGACAGACAGACAAAAAAAGACAAAAAACATAACAAAAGCTATAATTGCCAATCTGGCAATCATTGGAGACCCGTATGGTGATATTCGTATCAAAATTCGAACAGTTATACCAAAATTCCACTTTGAAGTCAAACTTTCCAATAAGATTTTTTAAAATTTATTCCAATCGGATTTTGATGTATGGGAGTTTTATGTAGAATCATATTCTAAATAACTTTTGTTCTTGGACTTTTTTGATAAGATGCACCGTTTTCGAGATATTCACAAAAAACGATTTCGTTCGTATGGGTGGTACCCCCCCTAATGGTGCATTTTTACCCATGAACGAACTTAGCCTCGCATTTTACGAAAAACGGATCTGCGCAAGATTTCAAGTCTCTAGCTCAATCCGTTCGCCCGCAATCCGCGCCACAGACAGACGGACAGACGGACAGACAGACAGACGGACAGACGGACGGACATGCTAAATTCAACTTTTTTCATCATTCTAAACACACTGGTGTAATTCATTTTTGTGTGTGATGACGGGATCTTGGCGTTACAAACGGTAAGGCAAAGTTAATATACCCTTTGGTTTCACCATACGGGTATAAAAAAGCTTTTAAAAAATAATTTTTTGGGCGCTGTGCATCAGAAATAAAAGCGAGATAAAATTTTATTTTTTTATGCTTTTACTTCGCTTTTATTTCTGATACACAGTTGAGAGATAGCGAAAGAGAGAGAAGTATCACGAAATTCCATCTAACCAGTTTCAAATCAATCCCAAATACTAAAATTCTACAAAAATTACTTTTCGAATGTCTCCGAAGTACACGACAAAATATGCAAGGAAGCACATTTCACCCTCAACTGGTTGAGATAATCCAGACGAATCCTCGCCTTGTTCTGATAGTGAATCAACCGCATTACCCTTGGATTCGTGGCCAAAACCTTAAACTCCTCAATCGAATTCAATTCCTTCAATCGCTCGAAAACAGTCTCAGGACTTAAGGTAAGTACCTCAGCACACAGAGTTATCGCTGACTCGGGAATATCAAAGGTTTTCGTGTATTCAATGATTTTTTTAATGGTGTCGCAGGTCGACATGAAGATTTTCGGCCTTCGATACAAAATATCTTTCATATTTTCACTTCCAATCATCGGAATCTCTTTCAAAATTCGCCGAGTGTTCTCTGGATCTCCGTACAACACGTAGCCATTCTTTAGGATTCTGTCCGCAGAGAATTTGAATTCAGTCTTCAACAGATTGATCATGTCTATGATGGAAGTGAAACTTTTGTTCTTGATCCGTGGATAGGTTTTCCACAGTTTCTCCAAATCTTTTTCAGAAGCTTTCAATTTGTCGCGCAGATATTCATCGAGGACTTGTTTTCTCAATGCAGAAAGCTTCATTTTCTCGTTGGTTTCCTGGATAAATCGCAAATGGATGTCCGCCATAAAGTATTTCTTTAGATGTTCTTCCACGTTTGTGTCCTTTGGGATAACTCCGTACAATTTCAACATTGCAACTGGTCGATTTATGATCTTTAGATACTGTGCGAGACGCTGCAGGGATACTTCTCCAACTCCTGACTCCAATAGGATTTGATACCGATTCCATAAAGTGGTGGAAGTCAACGTTAGCAACAACGGCCTCTCGGTGATATCTTCCAGACTATATTTGAAGCCCGTCAAAGTCTCCACCGATTTTCCCATTTCCTTCAGATTGGTATTCAGTAGTTTTTGTTGGGATTTTATTAAACTCCTGCTTTTTTGCTTGTCGATTTCTAAAAATAAATCAATTTAAAAAGATTGAATTCCGTTCCAACTTTTCGCAATGGTGAGGATGTGAAGCTTACTTAAAATATCCATTAGAAAAACGACAGTATCTTTTGTTTTTGACTTGTACAGCCTTACAGGCATTTTATTAACGCTACCTCCATATATCCATAGCGAAATATTTGTCCTTTTTGTTAAAAAGTTTGTTATGAAAATCCGCGAACTCAACATTTGTTTACAATTGAAATTCTACTGAATTTTTAGGTTATTTGAAGTGGGTTAAGCCGAACTATGCTGTTTGTAGTGGGAAAAAAAGATATTTTGTATCTTGACGGAAGGGTATGTTCAAGGCGTTTTCTTGTTACCAAACAAAATCAGCTGTTTATGTCATTCAGTGGATATCCATCTTCAACTTATTGTGACGGCGACTAAAAAACTTGAAAATTTTCATAAATACTGGGAAAATGTGGTATTTTAAGCATTCAAATGGTTAAAGATCTTTTTTGCTATTAAAATACATGTTCGTAAACCACCATTTCCATATATTACTTGCCAATTACTCACAGTTAACCGTGCCAAAGATTCGGTGCAAGTGTAATCACCCCATAAAAACTTCATTAGAGGTCAAAATTAAAAGTAAAAATGTTAGCAAGATAATATTAAAATTGGTGTAGTAAATGTGTGAAATTAATTTAAACGACCCTTTGTACCTAGATGTGAAAAGTTCCTTAAATCCTACAAATGAATTTCCAGAATATTTGGTGCAAACAACCGGAATGGTAAAAAATCTAAAGAAAAACTTTCAAAAAATTTATTTTCTTTCATTAAAAACAGGCACAAAAAACCACCCACAGTCCGGAAATAATCCACCAAAATAAAACTGAAGACCAATTTCATGATTCTGATTACAAAGTCCAAAAGTACGAAATGTTTGTTTCCATAAAAGTTATTTTTAAAATTTACTTGCAGTGAATCTGAAGATATTTCGCAAAAAAGCACATTTCCAACTCCAGTCCCTCCAAATAACGTGAATAATGAGGAAATTTTCCAAAAGAAGTCCCCAATGATTTGCTCAAAGTGTAAAAAATCCTTTTTGGATAAGGAAGCTTTACAAGATCACATGGGAAAAGTCCATCGAATGCCGAAAAAGTGTCCCTATTGTACAAATTGCTTTGGAAGTGGTGATTTATTGGAAAGACACATCAGAAAGCATGGCATAGAAAAACTTGAGAAGAGTTTCCAGTATGAATGCTTTATTTGTGGGCAAGGATTTCATAAAAATGAAGAATTCGAAGGACATCTAGAAAGCCATCAGTTTGATGAGTTTTTCGAATGTCCGGATTGTGCGGAGCTAATCGATAGATTTTCTGTATTTAAAGGTATCCAACCACATTTGTTTAATATCTTTAAATTAGTTTATAGTATCAAATTTCTAACTTAGTCTTAATTCATTATTCGCCTGATATTCATAATTGATTAATTGTTCGATTAAGCATTAAATAAACATCCTAAAAAATAAAATAACTAACACTAATAGTAGTTTTACAGTCTTTCTGCTTAAATCCTTCAATTTTTACACAAAAAACATTTTTTTCTACATTTTCAGACCACATGATCGTCCATGAAGCACGTTTGAATGATGTTAAGATCGTTTCGGATGAGAAATGCGCAACAAAACCTTCGGCAGATACCACGACAAGCACAATAGAAGAAAATATTCCCTTAGTTGCTGAAATAATTCCCTCCATAATTTCAAGCGAACCATTCTTTGAAAATTTAGAGTTTTTGGCGAAAGATTTCACGCAAGAGCCGCCCGACTTAAGCGAAGTCAACGATTTGATGGAGCTAAATGAATTTTCTCAAATAGAACAGGAAATAAGTTCACTAAAATGCGATGAAAGCACTTTAAAAGCACCTGAAAACATCGCTTCACGTGCAACTGAACCGGAAGTGACGAAACTCTGCTGTGAACATTGCGGTGATTCCTTCACAGACAAACGCGTTCTACTGAAGCACCTGAAAACGCATATTTCGCCAACGATAAATTGCCAATTGTGCCCGAAAGCATTCAGAAATCAAAGAGGCCTTCAGTTGCATCTCAGAACACATTTGAAGCATCAACAATTGGAATTGACTTCCACCGACTCTGCCAGATTCTTCTGCTCGAAATGCGGCCTTGACTTCCCCACAATGGGAGAACTGCTGAAACACGAAAACGACCACTCCCTCCCCAAGCAGTATCCCTGCGCGATTTGCGGGAAAACCTTCAAACACCGTGCAAGTTTAAACAACCACAAAGTCATCCACTCCGGCGACATGCCTTTCCAGTGCAATCACTGCGGACAGTCCTTCAATTATTCCGGCAATCTCAAAGTCCATCTTCGCATTCACACCGGAGAACGCCCTTACAGTTGTCCCACTTGCAAAAAGACCTTTATTCGAGCGGCCAACCTCAGCGAACACATAAAAGTCCATTCTGGCGAGAAGAGCTTCAAATGTGATCAGTGCAATAAATTCTTCGCTAACTCCTCGTCCCACTCGAAGCATCTGCGGATTCATTCTGGTGAGAAGCGATTTCAGTGCCAATTGTGCCACAAAACGTTTATGCAATTGGCCCATTTGACAAAGCATATTCGTGTCCACACTGGAGAAAAGCCCCACGCTTGCCATTTGTGTGAGAAGAAATTCAGTCGCAGTGATAGCCTTAAAGTGCACCTGAAAACGCACGACAAGAAAATCGATCAGGCTGTGGAAGCGATAGTGGAAAACTGTCCAGAGGTTGTACGGCAATCGAATCCCAGTGATCGGAATATTAATTTTATTGTAGGTCCACTAAAAATTGAAGTTGTTAATGACGATTGGTTTACATAGAATTGTTTTTATAGTAGAAATATAGCGAAAGCATGACAAATTTTGAGTTTTTTTTTTAGGTATATCCGTCGTTGCCGGGTTAAAGTTTTTTGTATAAGTTTTAGAATACCAAAAAATCGGGAAGAACTTAAAAACTTTTGAAAAATATCCTCCTTGCAGGACTCCGTTTCAAATTTCGAAATTCCAACACCAGATTCAGGATCAGCGACCCCAAAAATACCCCAATGCGATTATTTCCCGGGGAAAAGGATATTTGCGTTATCCTTACAGGACTTTTCCTTAGGATTTTTGAAATTGTAACACCGGATTCTAGATCAGCAACCCCAAAAACCTCCTAATACCAATTTTCAGCCTCCTAACGGCCAGACTTATGGGGCTATTCACGAATGTAAATGTATCTGCAACTGTAACTTTACATGTTCCACATGATCCACACTAATTTTACATTAGATTCCAAATTGGTATTCACAAACTGTAACTGAATAATAGGGATTCCTGACAGTTGCTTCTTCTGAACTGTATAACAAATCGTATAAACATTTCTTTCTAAGTATTTTTATTTAACTTACTCAGAATCTTCTTCCCATCCATTATACAACAATATTAAGACCGACATATTTCCTTTATTCTTAAAATTTTGCATTTTTCTTAAAAAATGTAACCTTATGGATAAGTTTTCTCTCGGCATAAACTTACAGATGATTTGACAGCTAGTTACAGATACAGAATGTCAAAGTTACAGTTTGTGAATAGCAAAGTGGACTGAAAATGTAAAGTTACAGATACAGAGCAATCTTACATTTTAAGAATAGGCCCATTAATGGCGAAAATCAAGTCTTAAAACACCCAAAAACTCTTTACCCCCCGTTTAACCCGTTATCGGTGAAATTTCGAAAAACCTCGCCTTAGTGAGCTCCACCTACGTGATGAATGGGACATACTGTAAGCGCGATATTACACACGGCAACTTTCGGGCTTACTTAAGCCGATTTTTGGGAGAAACGACTGAGGAGGGAAAAGTTGCCACTCGAAATCATGGCTTATCGGCAGTCTGCATACATGCAAACCGTGTAAACCGGTTTGGGAAAAGTAGTAGCCAGAAATCATTTTCCTTCTGACCGTCAGCAGGTAAAGATCTTGGGAAGTATATGAGCAGCAGCAATTTCAATGGTTTCAGTCCACACACACCCATGTAAACTTGTGTAGCATATGCAAACAGGATTGGCTTATTTAAGCCACAAGTGTAAGCACATTGGCTTATTAAGCCCGAAAGTTGCCGTGTGTAATATCGCGCTAAGAATTTCAAGTTTCTAGTTTCAAGGGTTTGGGCTGGACGTTGTCAATCAGTCAGATTAAACGATTTTAGGGACTGGTTTTAGTGGACGTTGTTCCTCAAGGCAACTGTTATACATACTGAAAACCAAGAAAAAACCTCTTCGGCAGTAGAGGGGCTCAGACGCTTTATCTCCCAAATTTTCCCCAATGAGTTACGAATAAAACCACCACCCTTTTAAATTTACTCGTTTAATTTACCTCGCTTTACTCGCATATGAACAGATTTCTTTATACGCTACACATAACTGATACATTTTTTATATAAAATACTTTGCTAATTACTAAATGATTATACAATTTATATTTTTTTTTAAAAATAATAAAAATAATCGACACAGTTTTATCACATCAGCAACGCAGCCATTCTATTTAAAAAAAACTAAAAAATTTAACAAACTAAAAAAAAACTAATTGCAATTCATTCCGTCTTTGGTGACAGCGGCCCAATTCGTACCCTCAAAGAATTGATGCGCTTTGATTTGAACGACATCGTAACGACTCTCTGGACAACACTGTAACAGATTCTCTAATAAATCGCTAACAGTTTCGGTGACTTCGATTTCTGGATATTGTACGGAGTAGTAGGACGACAATCCGCCCGGATGACATGATCGAAAGCTCTGAAAATGTAAGAAATTATTAAACGTCGGAAATTTAGCAAAAAAAAAACAATTCAATAGCTTACATAGCCCGTAATTAATTCAAATAAAATCACACCGAAACTCCACCAGTCGGATTTTTTGGTCAATGGCCGCTCTGGGGCGACGTACAGATCACGTTCAGAAGTGGGATCGATTTTTAAATGCAGTGACGAGTCAGCACCTTGATTTTTATGGAAATATGATAAAAGTAGTTGACCTTTAGAGCCGAGAAGCACATTATCCGAATGTAGATCACTGGAAAAGATAAATATTTTTGTGAATTAGAGCTTAAAACTTCACAGAAACCCTATCGCCGAGTACAACCCGAGTATTACAACGATTCGAACCAATCGTATCGTATTCGGCGATAGGGCCTCAGAATTAAAGCGTCAACGGCTGGCATTCTGTCAAATGTGAGCGTCAACGGCCGGCAGTCTGTCAAATGTGAGTGTCAACGGCCGGCGCCATTTTCTGTCAAATGTGAGCGTTAACGGCCGGCGCCATTTTCTGTCAAATGTGAGCGTCAACGGCCGGCGCCATTTTCTGTCAAATGTGAGCGTCAACGGCCGGCGCCATTTTCTGTCAAATGTGAGCGTCAACGGTCGACGCCATTTTCTGTCAACTGTGAGCGTTAACGGCCGGCGACAGTTTTCAACTTAAATATTTTTTTAGTCACTTTTTTAGTAAAATATTTACTCAACACCCACAAAACTCTAAGATTTAAATAAAAAAGCATTCATTTTGACAGCGCAGTTAACTTTAGTCGCGTTCCTAAGGCCCGTTTGCTGAAACAAGTCATAACAATTTAAGTTGTGCTTAGCCTACTTAAACCGTAGAAATTCTGTGTCTTAAATAATTTAAGTTGAGCATAAGACGCTATGACTTGTTTCAGCAAACGGGCCTTAATGGCGTAGTAAAGTTAACTCTGTGTTTTACTGCATTTTTTAAAAAAAAAACTTTTTTTGAGCCTTTTTTCTAACCACACATGAGTCAAAGTTGTGATTATGGAATACAAATTGCGGCTTAAAGTGAATTTTCGCGATTTTTGTACCCCACCGTACTCACCCTAAAATAATTCCCTTCAAGTGCAGCGCCTCAATTGCGGTTATTAATTCCCTAGCCCACTGTTTTACAATCGCTTCGGGCAGAATAACTCTTTTCATCAAGAATTCCTTTCGATTCGTTGATTTCCTCTGTGCGTCGCTTAAATGATTTTCCACATCGGTTTTCGCGCTGCTGCTAGCCGAGATTTCACTGTCAATACTAACGGTACGCTTCACTTGATCGAGAATCCGACTTTGATAATCAACGTCGGCCAAACTCATGTCCTTATACTGTTCCAAAGTATTCGAAACGGATCGAAGAAGCTTCTGTGAACAGCTCACGAGATCATTAACGTCCATGTCCTCCGACAGGACATCAAACGATGGAATATAGTCGTTGTAGTCCTCAACGGATTTGGTCTTTTCAATGACTTTCTTCGAAATGTGACTCTCAGGCGAAATGGGGTATTTTTCCTCCGTTTGAGTGGTCGTGGAATTCTCAAGAAGTGCTAAGAAACTATTATCGAAAACCGAAACTTTACGTTCGACTTTCTCCGGCATTTCACGTTTCGTCGTCACGTGAGGTTTATCGGATTTCGGTTCTGAGAAGATTTCATCCAAACTATTGATGGCGACGTGTGCTGTCGGCGTGTACGTCTGAATATAATCGTACAATTTACCACCCTTCGCCTGCTGCAACAGCAAATAGATGTTGGTTTCTGATTGGTAGTATCCAATCAGTTGAACCATGAATGGCACATTCTTCGGAAGAAAAATCGATTGAGCGGAAGAATTTGTCGATGGCTTCTCAATTGCTTTCATAATGTATACACGCTTCTCGGTCACGTCTTGGACCTGCATCACTGAATCGATTATTTGCATGACTTTGAATTTTGATAATTGATTCCAAGGCCGTTCCAGGTAGTCATTCTCCATTGAGTCAACTTGATCGACCGACAACTGGAGTGGTTTCTGCAATGGAAAGTGGCGGTTAATGAAGATATACACTTTTAAGACTATATCACTAACTTCTAACGGTAAATAAAATGTCATATCAGATGGTTTTTCAAACAATTTAAATAAAATTAGCAGAAAATTTCAAATTTCTGACCAGACACAAGCTTTGAATGATGCGAACTACATCGAAATGATGAAATTCAGCGTTAAGTTTATTCATGCTTAACAGAAATAGTACTTTTAATAATAGTTTTGATTTTGATAACACTTTAGCTGGAAATATTTTTATTCTGTGTAACAATAATTTTTTTAGTATGACTCAGTATTTTTAAATATTTTTGTTTGAATCAAGCCCTTGAAAAAATTTCGGATTCGCCTCAAGGGGAAGAAAAAGGGCGTGAAAGAACAAAGAAATGAAATTGCAGCGGAGAAACGCATATTGCAGGAATTTAAACAAGCAAATTTCACGGTTCGTTAAAATACCTTTTCATTTTTAACCTCAGGCAGAATATACTTCTCGTAGATTTCCTCAGATCGCTGCATATACTTGGAGACCTTAGCCTTTGCTATCGACTTCCTGTCCTCGTTGGTATCATCCTTCGATCCAGACAGCAATCGATCGATCCCCGACTTGTATTTATCGAAGGCCTCCCGATACTCCTGATTCACTTCCGCCTGAACGGCTCTGCTAAAATCGTAGGCCGCTTCGTATATGTAATCATTGTTGTTATCCCCATCGAATTGAAACATTGACGGCGTTGAAATGATCGACGCTGTGTCATCTTCGCTTTTGTCATTTCCGGGACTCGTCACAGTGTCATCCACTCTAGCAGACACAAATGAATTAATCAGGCATGATGGCTCATCATTATCCTTGCGGGGATCAACAAGCAGGACTTCGTCTTCATAGGGAATATCGAGATCATCGCAAATGTGTTCAATATTGCTTTTATTTGCGTGTTCCGGAGAAACATTGGGCGTGTGGGTGTTTTCGAAGAAGTTTAGAAAGGGATGCGATTTATACAAAGCCGGATGCTGGGCAACATAATCCAGCAGTTTCAGGATGTAGTCTTTTCGCTCCTGTATAACCATCGGGTCGAATCTCTTGAAGAAATTCGTGTCGCCGGGCTGGGGCAGAGTCCCACGCAAATGCAGTGATTTGTGGCGCTTCAGCAAATCTTTGTACAGCCGTTTAACCTCACTGAATCGTTTCCAGACTGTGACGCAAGTTAAAGCCTCTGGCACGGACCGTGGGAACACCTAAAATATGGTAAACAACAGCCGAGTTAGATAAAAAGATTAAAAACATGTAGGCGGGCGTAGCCGTAACTCACAATCGATGTGATTTTGTAAACTGTATAGCCCTTTTTATGGGTGTTTGTCTCTGTTACTGTGAAACTGTGGATCCATCCCCCCAAATTTTTCGACATGTCGACGGATTTCAATCCAATAAATCGATTTTTTTTACATTTTTAATGGAACTCCAGAAAGATTAAAGTAATAAAACACCAGAAATATTTTTATGACTGATGAGGGGCACGCGAAAAAGCGCCGTTTGAGATCTACCGACGAGTAACCGACGAGTACGGAACACTTGAATTAGGGTTGCAAGATTCACGAACATAGCAAATGTCAGAAATAATTTTGGATTATGGGAAAATGTTTCGTTTGTACGACTCATACGGGTTTGTCTTCTCAGAAAAACTGGAGTGTGTCAAGAAATTCATTTTTTGAGGAATTTTTTACATTTTGATTGTTTTTTGTTGAATTTCCGTATTTATATTTATCTCAAAAAGCCATCTTTTTTAGTTTTACTTGAAAATATGAAAATTAGCGCAAACTCTCGTTGAAAATTTCCACAATTTTCCTTCATTTCAAAGAAATTTCGGTACTACCCCCAAACATGCGCCTTGAATTATGCAAATGTTTAATCAATAGTTTGACAGCTCGACGAGGGGAAACGAATTGTATACTATATAACCTGGACACACGATCTAGATTGGCCTGCTAGGTTTCATGACATCTCATTCGCACTAATAGTGTTGTTGTTGATCTGGCGCACGGCTCACCCGCTTGTCATTGTTTACTGCGCAGGTCCAACAACAACACAAATGGTGTGAATTATCACCGATGTGAAGTTACCGACCAAGTTAGCGACCAACTTTTTTCGGTTATTCGCCGCTAGGGGCGCTGCTGGTCTAGCCAATGAAATTCCTACAAATACAACATAACGACCAACAACAACAACTTAGCGACCAAAATCTGCGGATTATTTAATAATATTAAATGACTTGTTCCGATGGGAAAATAAATATATATTGAATATTTATGAATTGTTTCATTTGGAAAAATTCTCGATCAGCTTTTCTTCCGTACTGATCGAGTAAAAAAGACTTTTTTTTCAGGTATTAAATATGGAATATTTAAATCACATTGACATTTCTCGAAAACAAGAAATAATACCAGTTTTAAATTTTCACAGTTTTTAGTCCTCCTCAAGGGCTTTCTATCGACACTACCCCCATATCCGGGGGACTGGGAATAAGGGAGCAATTTTCCTTTTTGTGTGACACTATACAGATTTGTATGGAAACAACGAAATTTTCAATCAAATATTTCTCGAAAACAAGAAATATTACCAATTTGAAATTTTTACAGTTTGTAGTCCTCCTCAAGGACTTTCTATCGACACCACCCGCATACCCGGGGGACTGGGAATAAGGGAGAAATTAATATTTTAAGCGGCCTATTTTGTGAATAAAAATGGTCGAAAAATGAAAAATGTTTAAGCAAATATTTCTCGTAAACAAGAAATATTACCAATTTGAAATTTTTACAGTTTGTAGTCCTCCTCAAGGACTTTCTATCGACACTAACCCCATATCCGGGGGACTGGGAATAAGGGAGAAATTAATATTTTAAGCGGCCTATTTTGTGAATAAAAATGGTCGGAAAATGAAAAATGTTTAAGCAAATATTTCTCGAAAACAAGAAATATTACCAATTTGAAATTTTTACAGTTTGTAGTCCTCCTCAAGGACTTTCTATCGACACTGCCCCCATACCCGGGGGACTGGGAATAAGGGAGAAATTAACCTTTTAAGCGGCCTATTTTGTGAATAAAAATGGTCGAAAAATGAAAAATGTTTAAGCAAATATTTCTCGTAAACAAGAAATATTACCAATTTGAAATTTTTACAGTTTGTAGTCCTCCTCAAGGACTTTCTATCGACACTAACCCCATATCCGGGGGACTGGGAATAAGGGCGAAATTAATATTTTAAGCGGCCTATTTTGTGAATAAAAATGGTCGGAAAATGAAAAATGTTTAAGCAAATATTTCTCGAAAACAAGAAATATTACCAATTTGAAATTTTTACAGTTTGTAGTCCTCCTCAAGGACTTTCTATCGACACTGCCCGCATACCCGGGGGACTGGGAATAAGGGAGAAATTAATATTTTAAGCGGCCTATTTTGTGAATAAAAATGGTCGAAAAATGAAAAATGTTTAAGCAAATATTTCTCGAAAATAAGAAATATTACCAATTTGAAATTTTTACAGTTTGTAGTCCTCCTCAAGGACTTTCTATCGACACCACCCGCATACCCGGGGGACTGGGAATACGGGAGAAATTAACCTTTTAAGCGGCCTATTTTGTGAATAAAAATGGTCGAAAAATGAAAAATGTTCAAGCAAATATTTCTCGTAAACAAGAAATATTACCAATTTGAAATTTTTACAGTTTGTAGTCCTCCTCAAGGACTTTCTATCGACACTGCCCGCATACCCGGGGGACTGGGAATAAGGGAGAAATTAATATTTTAAGCGGCCTATTTTGTGAATAAAAATGGTCGAAAAATGAAAAATGTTTAAGCAAATATTTCTCGAAAATAAGAAATATTACCAATTTGAAATTTTTACAGTTTGTAGTCCTCCTCAAGGACTTTCTATCGACACTGCCCGCATACCCGGGGGACTGGGAATAAGGGAGAAATTAATATTTTAAGCGGCCTATTTTGTGAATAAAAATGGTCGAAAGATGAAAAATGTTTAAGCAAATATTTCTCGAAAATAAGAAATATTACCAATTTGAAATTTTTACAGTTTGTAGTCCTCCTCAAGGACTTTCTATCGACACTACCCGCATACCCGGGGGACTGGGAATAAGGGAGATATCAACCCTTTTGTTTGTTAAAATAACCTTATACCAAAATTCATGGCGCTGATATGTCGAATTTTTCAAATTACATTTGAGTTGTTTAGAATTACATTTGACTTGTTTACATTTAACTCTGTCGCATAGAATTTAAAACCTTTTGTACAACGCAAAAGGTATTTTTTCGCGAATCAGCGTAACAAAAAACATTTGAGTGATTTAAAATTACGTTTGACTGGTTTTTCTTAACCCGTGTCGCATGGAATGTACGGCCTTATGTGCAATGCAAAAGGTACTTTTTTTGCGAATCAGCGTAATAAAAATTTGTTGTTCGTTAGGGCAATAAGGACACCGATGGAATTTCCTGTAATTTATTTCAAAATATTTTTATTTTTTCATACGAAATATAATAATTGTGCAAAAATGAAATTATGCGATCTTTTTTCCCGAGTAAATTGATTTCGGGATATCTCAAATTTTGTAATCTTCCTACAGTATAATCTTTCTTATTCCTACAGTAATCCCCGAATAACTGTATAACCCTTTTACGTGCAACAGTAATTCGAGCCCCGTAAAATTTTGCTATTAAAGGAGTATCGGATAAGCGCAAACCCCCTTATCTGCATAAAAAATCCAGCATTTCGTCGGCTAAGAGTGGAATTGTGCTAAGTCCATTTGATATATTTTTTAATTTTTCTATTTTCTTCCCATTTAATGGATAAAATTGAATAGAAATTGGCATTTTCAAAGCGAATTTGCATTTTCTAATCAAATCCCACAATTTGTATTAAAAATCTTTCGAAAAACTATGAAAACTTTTTGAATCAAATCAAGTTTACATTCGATGTTCATTTGCTTATCTTTCCATGTGAAAATTTCTTCGATTTTTTTAACGAACTTTTTTGATTTTCCAAACGACTTTAGCTAGAGATCTGAAATTTTGCACAAATGCGAGTAACGTAAAGAGAAAGAATTGGTAAAAAAATGGGGAAAATCGGATAACTCCTTCCCCCCTTCCCGCTGAAAATTGAAGTTTTTGGCGATTTTCTCGAAAACGGTTCGGTTTATCAAAAAAGTTGCAAACAGAAAAGTGTTTAGAATACAATTTTACATAATTTACCCATATATCATAAATTCGACCGACCGATATTTATGATGTTTTATGTCGCTCAAAGATTTTCGATTTTCTTCGAAGATTTTTCCCATGGCAGATTTACCTGAAATCAATTTTTTCCAAAAATTCATATCTTTTGATCTGTTCATCGTAGATACAGACTATTTACACCAAAATGTAGGGAAATTGTCTGAAATTTTCAAAAAAAGTATCATAAGAAAAAAATTTCATGCAAATTTTTTCAGGGCGAGGGAAAGTTTCGGTAAATTCGAAAAAACTCATTTGTTTGGTTACTTATTTCAATGATTTTTTTTACTATTAGATACTAAATATAATTCTCTACAACTTCTTTAAAGACATAAAGGTGGTATTTCAAACTGTTTTGGTGTTATGAACCGAAAACTGACCCGTAGTGGCAGAAATTTTATTGAAAAATTTAAAAAGGGGGGAAAGAGTGGTCAGTTTGAATTTTGGTATATGGGTAAATTATGTAGAATTGTATTCTAAACACTTTTTTCTTTGAAACTTTTTTGATGTGGTAAACCGTTTTCGAGAAAATCGCCAAATACATCAATTTTCAGCGGTAAGGGGGGAAGGAGTTATCCGATTTTTCCCATTTTTTCACCAATTCTTTCTTTTTACGAAACTCGCATTTGTGCAAAATTTCAAATCTCTAGCATAAGTCGTTTGGAAAATCGAAAAATTTCGTTAAAAAAATCGAAGAAATTTTCACATGGAAAGATAAGCAAATGAACATCGAATGTAAACTTGATTTGATTCAAAAAGTTTTCATAGTTTTTCGAAAGATTTTTAATACAAATTGTGGGATTTGATTAGAAAATGCAAATTCGCTTTGAAAATGCCAATTACTATTCAATTTTATCCATTAAATGGGAAGAAAATAGAAAAATTAAAAAATGAATTTCCCCTTTCTATATGCACCGTCAGATTTTCCCTGATTTTCGTCCTTCCCGGGCTGTTTTCTTCACAGATTTTTACCTGTTTTACGGGAAAATACCTGCAAAATAGATACGCATAAAAACGAAGCATTTTCCTCTTTTAGAAATTAGGAAAATTGCAAATTTAATTTATTTTCATTTTGGCGGGAATTTCTATATGTCAAACGTCACTCAAATCAAAAATGGTTTGTGTCAAAAATTCCATGCAACGCGGGTTAGCAAATACCTGAACCCTAAACAAGTCAAATGCAAAAGATTCGCCGAATGCCAGCGAGAAATTAATTCTTATACCAAGTATTTTTTAACAAACAAAAGGGTCGATGTCGCCCTTATTCCCAGTCCCCCGGGTATGGGGGTAGTGTCGATAGAAAGTCCTTGAGGAGGACTACAAACTGTAAAAATTTCAAATTGGTAATATTTCTTGTTTTCGAGAAATATTTGCTTCAACATTTTTCATTTTCCGACCATTTTTATTCACAAAATAGGCCGCTTAAAATATTAATTTCTCCCTTATTCCCAGTCCCCCGGATATGGGGTTAGTGTCGATAGAAAGTCCTTGAGGAGGACTACAAACTGTAAAAATTTCAAATTGGTAATATTTCTTGTTTTCGAGAAATATTTGCTTCAACATTTTTCATTTTTCGACCATTTTTATTCACAAAATAGGCCGCTTAAAAGGTTAATTTCTCCCTTATTCCCAGTCCCTCGGGTATGGGGGTAGTGTCGATAGAAAGTCCTTGAGGAGGACTACAAACTGTAAAAATTTCAAATTGGTAATATTTCTTGTTTTCGAGAAATATTTGCTTCAACATTTTTCATTTTCCGACCATTTTTATTCACAAAATAGGCCGCTTAAAATATTAATTTCTCCCTTATTCCCAGTCCCCCGGATATGGGGTTAGTATTGATAGAAAGTCCTTGAGGAGGACTACAAACTGTAAAAATTTCAAATTGGTAATATTTCTTGTTTTCGAGAAATATTTGATTGAAAATTTCGTTGTTTCCATACAAATCTGTATAGTGTCACACAAAAAGGAAAATTGCTCCCTTATTCCCAGTCCCCCGGATATGGGGGTAGTGTCGATAGAAAGCCCTTGAGGAGGACTAAAAACTGTGAAAATTTAAAACTGGTATTATTTCTTGTTTTCGAGAAATGTCAATGTGATTTAAATATTCCATATTTAATACCTGAAAAAAAAGTCTTTTTTACTCGATCAGTACGGAAGAAAAGCTGATCGAGGATTTTTTCAAATGAAACAATTCATAAATATTCAATATATATTTATTTTCCCATCGGAACAAGTGATTTAATATTATTAAATAATCCGCAGATTTTGGTCGCTAAGTTGTTGTTGTTGGTCGTTATGTTGTATTTGTAGGAATTTCATTGGCTAGACCAGCAGCGCCCCTAGCGGCGACTAACCGAAAAAAGTTGGTCGCTAACTTGGTCGGTAACTTCACATCGGTGAATTATCTTGTTGTTGGAACTGAATTTTCTCATTGCTTTTATTCGCAAAAAAATTATAACTACAGTGCGGTTTTAATTAAAAATTTGCGTAATAAGTGGAGAAATGGGAATCCCTTCACTATTAGTAACAAATATGTGAACAAATTGTTATTTACTACCTGAAAAAAGGTAAAAATGATTGCGGTCTTATCAGAACCAGGGATTAGAATAGAATTTTGATTAAATGCCGCTTCTGAATTGCTTTTATTGATTAGATTATAAACGAAAATACCGTAAAAGTTGTTGAGATTATTGTTTGTTTGTTGTTCAGCGATGATAAGCGAGATTTACATCAACTTCTTGCTCCGATCACGTTGTGTTGACCTTCCTGCAGTTTTTTTCCCCCGTGAAGTTTAAATTGGATCAAATACTCCGGGGCATTTAATTCGATTCTCTTAAATTAGTTTAGTGCCAATTGGAATAATTAACGCTAATTAACACTGGTGTGGAGACGCTATCTCAGCTAATTGAACAGAATTTTTAACATATTTCGGCTAGCAACAAATCTTTATTGATTCCGCGAGGCTAGCAACATTTGTTGGGCAACATTGAAGGTACGTTTCTTGATCGACGTTTGTTGCGAAGCTTTTTAACGGTTTTTTGTGGTTTTTCGCCAGTATTTTTTAAAAAAATTATCCGAAAAATGTTCAATGATTTACTTTTAGAAGTGTTTTCATTTTTCGATGCATTATTTGACACAGCATCGTAGTTTCCTAAACTTTTGGGAAAGTAACAGTTGTGATCAACAGAAAGCCGCCATATTGGTAACTTCCGGTTAACGGTTTGGAAACGATTCACAAGTGCGATCACTCTAAAGAGCGAAATTTTGAATTTAAAGAGCGAAAAAGAATGTAAAAACAAAGCGCAAATGTAAAGATCTTAAGAGAAAGAGCGTACAACCCATAATTTTTAATGCAATGCCGAATTTCGTTCCCTAAAAAGTTATTTTTATTTTCCGTTGATTTCAATGTCTGTCAGTCAGTCTGTTTGTCCGTCTGTCTGTCTGTCTGTCAGTCAGTCAGTCAGTCAGTCTGTCTGTGTGTCAACCTGTCTGTCTGTCAATCAGTCAGTCTGTCTGTCAGTCTGTCTGTCTCTCAGAAGAACGAAAAAGTAGAAATGGTAGCGCTTTGAACACTAGTTCGAACCGTAAAAGTTCTAAAAATTTGCCATCATTGCTAAACATTTAAAAGCACTAATAGATTTTTCCTTACATTCCCAGTTGGTGCCAGTAAATCGCATTTTGAATTCATCACTGAAAAAAATCCATCTGTCGCCATGTCGCAACCGCCACCAGACGCAGGCAAAAAGGAGAAGCCCCTAACACTGGCTGAATACATGGCGAATTTTCAGAACCTTCTCGAGCCCGGCCACATTCCCTCAATGACGAAAGAATGGAAGCCAAAAATCCCTTACCCGCAAGAGGTTTACCTAACACCGGAAGAACTAAAGAAGCAAACGCTGCAGCGACCGCGTCTCCAGATAACCGTCCTCGAAGAGTACGCCGAAAAGAACAATCTGAGTCACAGGGCCGTCGAGAAGAAAATCAAAGAAATCCTCAATGAAATTGGTTTGGGACGGAGTTTGCCGATCATTCGCTGGTGTGGAATGTGCATAACTCAAGTTTCAAAAAGGATCAGCACCGGAATTTACGTCAACGAAGCGAATTTGAATAAAGTGAAGAAGACTTTAGGAACGCAACCCGTTTTGTACTTGCCGAGCCACAGAAGTTATTGTGATTTCATTCTAATGTCGTATATTTGCTTCCATTACGATATTGAGATACCAGGAATCGCTGCTGGAATGGGTAGGCATTTCAAATTAATCACGAAAATCCTTTAATTTGTTTTTGCTACTTTGCAGATTTCCACGGAATGGTGGGTATGGGAAACCTCTTAAGGAAAACGGGTGCGTTTTTCATGCGACGCTCATTCACCGGTGATGATTTCTATTGGGATGTTTTTCGAGAGTACGTCCACGCTCTAATCTGCGACTACCACATTGGTATTGAGTTTTTTATAGAAGGGACACGCAGTCGGAATTTCAAGGCGCTCGTGCCTAAAGTTGGTCTCCTGTCGATGGCGCTGGAGCCGTTGTTCTTGAGTGACGTCCACGATATTACAATTGTGCCCGTTAGCGTGTCATATGAAAGGTTGTTGGAGGAGCAGCTATTCGCCTATGAGCTTTTAGGTGTACCAAAGCCAAAAGAGTCTACAAAGGTTTTTTTTTTGTTGAGGGGAAAAAGGATCTTGTTTTATTGATTTTTGTTATTTTTTTCTTTTTTAGGGATTTTTCAAAGCATTGAAAATTATTGACGAGCGATTCGGTCGCATGTATGTGGACTTTGGAGAACCGATTTGCGTTCGAGAGTATTTTGGGGAGAGAATGGATCGCATGAAGTTTACAAATAACGCCTCTTACTTACAGAAAATTGGAAAATATGAAATAGGATTAGTTAAGGAAATGGGTTTTGAGGTAAGAATCGATGAGATGTAGTGGTAACGCCTAAACGGATAAAAAAATTGTCCCTAAAGATTTTCCCGGCGAAGACTGAAAAACAATTTTGCGTAATTTCCCACATACTATCGGGAATTTTTTTAGCATAGAAAGAAATTGGCCGCTGAGGTCCGCTCTTGATAGACAACAGACACAAACGATAATATGAGCAAAGTATATAAAAATAGCGTAATATTAGTTTAATTTAAAAACGAGACACATCTCTCTTTTGCTCGTACAGAAAGTCAGATCTAGTAGCAAAACGTCAGAGAAGACAGCAAGATTTGTGAGTCTTCAACACAACATGATCAAAATCTTTTTCTCTTGAATTCCATGCTCTTGTAGATAAAGTTTAACAAGCCATACTAGCCATTCAGACTCGGTTTTAGCAGACCGAGGCCTCCCTTTCGTGACATTTTCCCGAGGCGGCGTTATAAGCGATATTTTAAGATATTTGAAATTTTATTGTGTCAAATTATGACTGTAAAAAGGACAAAACAGGAAACTACGCATCTCTGGCAACTGTTACTCTTTCAATTTAAAGTATATTGGACCTTCACACTCAAAAACTTCAACTTGCGACGCAGTTTTTTGAAAAATTTCAGTCTGCGGCGCATTTTTTTAAATTGTCTGCAACGTATTTCTTTTATTATGAAGTTTTTGAGTATTTTGGCTGTCGTCGCCATCGCTTATGGTTCTAAATTGCCTGCAGCGCATTTCTTTGATTATGACGTTTTTAAGTGTAAGATGTTTTCCCCAAAAATGTTGCCTGCGGCGTAATTTTTGATGTATTCGAAGTGGCGTTTTTCCGCATAAGCGTAGAAGGCTCGCGTCTAGGGCTCCCGAATTGCGCGCGGGAGAAAGAGGGGGGGGGGGGGGTGTCAACAACATAAAACAAACTTTTAAAAAATTCTATGCTTAGAAAACTGGGGCTGTTGGGGCCCACATCTGGACATTGGGCACCGAAATTTTTTTTTATATACTGCTCTGAAATTGGGAGATTTATGTTTCGGATTCGCCGGGACAGCTTCTGTTCAAGTATTTTTTTGAGTTTTTATTTAGTTTGCCTTCGTGTCTGTCTGTCAGGGTCAAATCTTGCAATCTAATTTGGACCCACTTAAACTCCAACCGAATTGCCACATACGTAACTCCGATGACAAAAGACTCTGTAAGGATAACGTGATTATCCTTTACCTCAAATTTCCCCAGAAAAATCTCTTTTGAGGGGTTTTCGGGTCACTAAATCCGATTCTGGCATTAAGAAGTCTGTAAAGATTGCGGAAGGATAAAAACGGACCTAAAACAAACAGATAAAAGATCAAACAAATTTAAAAATTTTGAAAAAGAAGCCACACAAAATAACAGAGAGGATTTTTTCGCATTTCCAAAATACTTTTTAGTCTTTGACGCGAATGAAATAATATAATTTACCCTTTATTAACACATTTCAAATGAATTTTCAGGTAGTTTATCAGCAACAACGAAGAATTGTTATAACGACATTCAATTTGATCTCATTGTATTACGCTTACAAGGCATATTTGGGTCATAAAATAAGCTTGGAGCAATTATGTAACGGTAAGGAAGTTTTACTCACTTTAAACTTTCTTTTAATTGATTGTAAAAATTGTAGGAGTATTATTTTTAAAAGAACTATTCGAGTATTTGGGCGCCCATCTTGCCGTCGAAGAGAAAAGTCTTAAAATGGACGTCATCGAAACAATTGAAGTCCATTCAAACATCCTTAATATCTCAGTATCAACATCGAAAGTGGAATTGTCCCGTCCTCTAGTCCAGACGCAAGCGATTGACTCGAAACTCCTGAAAGGACACAAACTCAGCGAGTCAACAATGAGTACAGCCGTTCCTGTTTTCAGTTTGCAGCTTTACATAAATCCTTGCATGTTTTGGCTGGCGTCGCCATCGCTTATGGTTCTCAGTGCGTTGAAATTGAGCAGTGAAGCATCGGGTGAAATTCAAAAGGACCAACTCAGGATTCGTTGCAATGAGCTAAGATCGATATTCGCCAATGAATTCGTTTTCGTGCCAAATAAGGAGGAGGAGGACTTTTGCAGGAATTTAGAAAATTTACAGCATTTCAAAGTTTTCGAAATCAAAGATCGAATTCTAGTTAAGAGCAATGAAATATCTGACATCATGCTTAGCTCGATTGCACCGTTTTTATGCAATTATTTTCAAACTGTTGAGACGATTCTGGAGAAGGTGATTTTCTACTGATATTAAAAAAAAACTATAAGTAAAAATTGTTCATTTCAGTTTGCAAACAAGGAATTCACCGAAAAGGAACTCCTGGTAGCCACTCAAATTCGCGTTGAGGAGCTTCTAGCGATCCGTGCTAAATATACCCATCCATTCTGTCTATCATTGGATAATATAAGCGTTTCGCTATCATCGCTTGCTCAAAATTCATTTGTAACGAAGGCGAAAACCATTAATAGTGCAATTATTTATAAATATGATAGAAATAATGAATTAATTCAATTGCGTAATACTCTTCTTCAGTACTGTCGCCTCTTGCCATTTTCATTCTATGATAATTTCAATGTTTTATCAAAGCTTTAATTTATTTATGACGTCGTATTTTAAAATATTGAAATCGCGATTATGTTTTATCAGAAATTGTATGAAATCCGATACATTTTTTCACTCATTTTTTTATAGTATTTTGAAAAAGGCATTTAAAATATAAGCATTTCAAGCATGAGTTTGTTGTTTTATTGATTTGTCATTAGGGTGACCACCATATGTTCCAGAATTACCGGGACAATTCCGGATTTAGACATGTTGTCGCGGCAACTAAACTTTTCTTCCAGATTTTTAAATTTAGTGCTATAATTTATCAAACTGTAGGAAATAAGGTAATAAAATATGCAAAACGTACTCTCCTCCGGCGGAGGGTTGCTCGAAATTACATTTATTCGCCTGCGGTGCATTTTTTTATCGATTTTTTTCTTAATTTTTCGGATGTGAGTGTTGGCGTGTTTATGTATTTCTAACCATCAATTTTTATATTTATCCATTCTCGAGATATTCTCATTACAGTGTGAGGAAATTAATTTTAGCAATTTTCTTGCAAACTAACGGTTCTTTCGTGACGGTTTTCTCGGATATCAAAAGTACTAGTGTTTGAAAGAAATTGGACCAACCCGCCAGCTAGATTTGCAAAATGGGAAAAATTTAATGCAAACTTTTAGGTGATTTAGAAAGGGGAAGAGACCTGGGCGGGTGCTAAAAGTGCCCATTTCAGAGAAAGGAAATTCGACGTCTTGCTCTCGAAAAATGATATTGGCGTGAAGAAGTACACTGTGAAAATAATGAAACGTTTGAACTTAAAAAAAAATTTCAAGGAATTATGAATAGTTTTTTTTTTACAGAAATTCCTGATCAGGATGTCCAATGCATGATTTGTTTCATGAACCTATCGTAAATGAAAAAAGCTCAAGATTTTGAAGGTGAAGTGGAGAAATATGCTTCAGGGAATTTTAAAGAAGTCTTTTTAACCAAAACTTGATCAAAACCACCAAGATTTTTTTAAAACTACCAGGAACTGTAAATCTCGATCCAGACTACACGATGTACGGGGTACGAGATACGAGGTTTTTGGTTTCCTCGTACATGGAACTGCATCCACACTGCACAGGGTTTTGCTCATTCGTGTACGCGGTTACCACGTACGAGGATAATCAAACAGCTTCTGATTTTACTCACTAGGTGAAACCATGTGCAAATTTCCCATCCAAACACTCGATGTTCGGGGTACGTGCCAACCTCGTACCCCGTACATCGTGTAGTCTGGATCGAGCTTTAAGCCTACGTTCGCAAATTTTTTTGATACCTCAGATATTAGTTTTTTACTTATATTAACCGATTTCAGGTATTTTGGCAATTATTTATAGCCATGAATCGAATTTTTAAAGTCTTTCGCGCCCGTTTTTCAGCTTAGCAATTTTTACACGTCCATTGTCTACTCTCTAGCTAGATTATAGGCTCTCTAGTTACAGCTAACGTCGGTTATAACCAAAAATCATTTTTTAGTATACAAAACAAGCAGTAACTTTAATCAATTTATTCTAAATGCGCTTTTGGCCATCCAATTTTTCGACAAAATTGTGTCAAGTCAATTTAACAATTATCTTTTAGCGTCTAAATGGAACCTAAATGTCATATTTGGGTTTCAAAATGGGGTTTTTTTCGTTGATCAAAGATGCACTCTTTGGCAACACTAATTCAGAATTAATGCCCTAAACGAAACAGGCTGCAATTTTACGACCAAATTGCTGACAAAATACTTAAAATCTCAATTTACGTGTATTAAATTGCTTTAATATTAAATTTGTACCTCCAATGGCTGGAATTCCCATCTAAAAATAACAATTTTTGTTGTGTGTGTAAACAAAAATGCCTATATTGTCACAAAATTGACACTGCGTAGGCACAAAACTTAGTGCCCTCTCCCCGTATTTACTCTTCGTTCGTAGTGCAAGTTTTTAATATTTTTGACTATAAAAATGTTTAAAATAGTTGAAACAATTGAAAATGGTACGAAAAATTACAATGCAGTCCCGGCTAATTGGGAAAAAAGTGGGACTCTTTTTTGGCCAAAGCACACGAAATGGTTTCTAATAGAAAAACTTAGGAAAAATGGATTATCGATGCCGAATGAAAGCTGGACAAGGATGCATTGTAAAGTCACTGCATTTGCCAATACTTACATTGATGGCTTGCAGCTGGAGCGCCTCTATGAATCTTTCAACAACACGGAAGTCGCGGAACGGTAATTTTTGGCTTACTACACAGAATATAGACTTCATAACAAACATATTATTTCAGATATGCCCAGAAGCCAAAAGTCCCAAAAAGTAGTGTTAAAAGAGTCTCCACAGAAACTGTGACAAGAGATTCTAACGAAATGATTGAAGTTCTTAATTACAATGAGGGAATGAGACGGATTGAAGGCCATGAAGAAGTGATGATCAAGGAGGAAAGTTGCGATAGTTTTACTATGAGCCGAGGGGAAAGTTCACCAAATCCCTATACCGAAACAGATCAAAGCAACATGGAAATGGCTCAAGAGTTTGCTTCTCTTCCAGTTACGAATGCGACGGATTTAACGTCTTTTTGCACGAAAATATACAGAGAGATAAGCGAAATTAAAAGGGAATTAGAAAATATAAATGAACGTCAGGAGGAGTCCTGTGTCCATATAAATGGAAAGTTGGATAATATCTTAAAACATCATGGCGAAGTAATAAACATAGATATGACTGAGATAGAATATAATCTAACAAAAGATGACAAATTTCCCTTAAGAGATTTACAACAGATAATAACATTTAATCAAAAATTACATAATGAGGCCTATCAAACGGAAATGGTATTAATAAATATATATTTTTTGTACTATTATTTACTGTAATTTGATATATTTCAGGTAAGGCGATTAAGCACAATTGGAGGAACGACCAAAACCAATAACGGTGCAAAAGTCCTGTACAAACTAATGGATTACTGTTTTGATCCATTATTACTGAATGAATTCTCATGGACTGGGTCGTCCAGAACCGGGCAGAAAAAACATTGTTTTCAAAAACTTCAAAATGTAGTGGAAATCATTTTTCAAGTGATTTCCCTAGCGGACTCCCGACATTCCCGGACCAAAAACGAGATGTTTTTGAAGGAGAAAATTTTAAAGCACACCGGACAACGGTTAAAACGAAAAAGGTTTAATTCAGTATATAGTTTAAATAGCATCGTTAATTTATTAATCAATTGCAGTTACATACGCTTACCATCACCGCTTCCTGAAAAGGCCGGAAGAACAAATCCGTTAGATTCATATGTGGATTTTTAGGACAAATAAAGAAAACTTAATATCTAATGTGGACAGCGCATGACTTTCTTATACAAAATCTACGTGCTTGCGCAATTTACACTATAACTCGATGAATAAAATATTAGTTTATGCAAAAAAAATGTTTTTATAAAATCTAAACGGTAAAAGATATTTTACTAGGTTTGTGGCATCGGAGTATAAATACTCAAATCGAGTTTTACTCCACCAAAATCCTGTAAGCCTGCGTGGAAGCTGGCAAAGCAGGCTCTGATGACGGTGAGCCAGCTTTCCATACCAAAAACAGGCTCCTGATGGGTTTTCAGGGCATACATGTCCGACCTTTTGGGGGGAAATTTGGATGTGAAAACATCCGCAAAAATAATATAATTTTGTTGTTTTTGCAGACCTTATAAGCCGAGAAATTCCAATAGGATTCAATGCTAAAAGGTCGAGTATAAAACATGAATCAGAAATGGTTCAATGGTTAAACACTAAATAAAGATATCGATTACAGAGAATTTTAATATTTTTTGATTCTTTCCTCAAATATTTTTTCGTTGAACCGTTAGATTGCAAGCAATTCGCAAAAATCTATTTTTTTCTCTTAATGAAAATATTTTAATAACGGTGGAAGATCCGGATAACGGTAGAAGCCAAAATTGTGAGATAATTATTCTTTTTAATTCGTCTTATACGTTAAACTTCCAAAAAACCGTTAGTTTTCGATATAGTCGCAAAAAAATGTTTTTTTTTAAATAACGGTATATCTCGATAACGGTTTGAGATATCGAGTTATAGCAAAAGACAAACGTCTAGAAAAATTCATTGTCATATATAAGACTACCGAAAAGTATGTAGTTTCGAAGTCAATTGCGAAAAACTAAAATGGGATTTTTAAAAAGCCGGAAGTAAGCAATTCCGGTTAACGGATTTTCTCCAAAAGTTGATAAAATCTTCTCATTCCAGGACCAAACATTTCATGGCTCTAGCTTTATTTGTTTTTGAGAAATCTTGTACACAGACTTAAAGCAAAGATTAGGTAATCAAAGAAAAGAATCCTAGAACAAATTCCAAAAAATCCGACAGCGGAAATGGAACCTTTAGTATGGCTTCAGTATACCGGAGGAAAAAAGCGACACACAAACTCTCGCACAACAGCAGAAATGTGTCTGACTCATAGAATTCGCTCATTTTTCGTCCGCTGTTGGATACTTGCACAAGTTTTTACGAGAAAGAACTTAAAATGTGACAATATTGGGCATATCTGCGTAAAATGCACTGTCGTTTTTAGTGAGCCAAATGTGGACGACTCTAATTTAGAGGGGCGTATTCTGGACATCACTTGCCATAAATAAAAAACCGCATTTTTTTTAAATAATTTTCTTTTATAGATTTGAATGTGTTTCTTATGTAACCAAAATATTAATACAAGCTTTAAAAAATATTTTAAGGCATTTTACGAGTACTGACAACAATCTTTTCATTAATATTACATACAACTTAAAAAAAATATATTTGAAAAAACAAGGGGGTCTTATGTTCGTTTCGTTTCCTTCAAATAAAATTCGTCGCAATCAGTTATTTACAACAAATGTCTCTCACTCCGCTACTCTTCTACAGTACTGCCCGCTTACTCCTTCCGCAAACGATCGAGTCGGGCCTGCAAGTCAGCATCAGCATCGGACATGGGGGATCCTGCCCCCCCGGCAGCGCCGCCTCCAGCAGCCTCAGCCCCGCCGCCGCCGCCACCACCTGCCCCTATCCCAACAGCGGCGACCTGGGGCTGCTTGGAGCCGGCGACCGACAAGGACCCTGAGGCCTGTGGCAAATCCGATAGCTGATCGCCCAGCTGCAGACCCAACTCGTCAAGGACCTGAGAAACAACAGCGTCAGTCTCCTCCTCGTCACCCTCATCCTCCATTGCGTCGTCGATGACTTCATTGATCATCTCCTCCTTCATTTCCATAATCTCGGACTGCTTCTCGAATTCGTGAAGGATCTTTTGGATCTGAGGTAGATTCAACTGGCGATTCATGTTCTGCATTGCTTTGGTGACACCTTAAAAGAAACAATGGGAAAATCGTTAATTACGCGAAACGCAATAATTTATTAGTAGACCAGTCCCGTCTCACCCTTCATTGCCTGCGCCATAGTATTTTGAGACTTCAGCGTTTGGATTTTGAGCGAAACTGCCTGAATGTTGGCTTTCATGAGCATGAATTTCTTCACATAGCGCCTCGTCCGTACCAGATCCTTTGCCATTATCTTAACCGCATCCATTTGGCCCTCCTTTGCCATTTTCTTGATATCCGAAATAATTTTCTTCTCCTGCTGCTCCATCTTCATTCGTTCTCGGTCCAAATCCCGCATCGCCTTGTTGAGAGCCCGCTGATTTTTGCGTAGCATCTCCTCGGGAGAAACTCGTTTACCAAAAAGCCAGTCCATTTCCAAATTTTTTGCTGAACTTTGCGAAAAAACACTAAATTTTCTCAAGTGAAAAATCTAAAGTGGAGGATGACTAAACTGCTGTCAAATTGTTCACATACACCATGTAAACTAATGAAAACAAAGTCAATTTGGGACTAGCAATAATAGCCTTCCTGTCGAGTTCCTACTGCTTATTTTTCGATCCTTCAATTTGATTTATAGATTGAGAACCATTGGCGTTATGATATCATATTAGCATTAGTTCACATCCGCATCGGATTTTTCAGTAGCAAACACAACGTTTTGTAGTGCAAATAAGTACGACTTTTGAAAAAATTGATTTTCCATACGATTTTTGACAGCTTGGAAGTATTTTTTTTGCAAATTTTTAATCGCGCTGCTTTCATCCTTCGGGCTTTTTTGAAAAATGGGGAAAACTTCCAAGGATAAACGCGATATCTACTATCGATTGGCGAAACAAGAAGGTTGGCGAGCCAGAAGCGCATTTAAACTGCTGCATATCGATGAACAGTTCAATATTCTCAAAGGTTAGTTTCAATGTTTTTCTGTTTAGGTTAAAAAAAGTATTGAAATTAATCGATAAAATAGATTTTATTGAATGGCATTGCAGCATTTCCCGTAATATTGAATTTTTTAAATAAAACGAACGTTATTAAAGACGTTTTACTAAATTTAGTAATTTTTCTGCGGCTTTCTCGTGTTTCTTCAAAGAAACAGCATCCGGCTTAACTCACGTGATTTCCATTATAAAAATTTATAAATAGATTTCTTTCGGCAGTGCCTTTTTATGCCTATTTTCCTTAACTGCTTTGGTTTTAATATGATTTGAGGCTTTCGCAGTTGTACATTATTATTCTCTATTGAAATTTCCAATTAGACCACATAAATTTTAAGATTGACAAGAATTTCTTTATCGATAACAAGGCGTTTCGGACATTCTTGTGATATCCATGGTCGCTTATAGGCTGGACTTACTTCCACCGTAGGAGATTTGACCGTAAATTAGAAGGGCGCCTTTTTACTCATAAATTTAGCTCTCCCTTACCAATGAAAAAACCCCATTTATCATTTTAAGCTCAATTTAAAGACCATTTGAACTTATTAGGAAAACGGCCCACCACAAAACCAATTTTTTAAACTTTATTTCTTCTCCTTTCCAGATGTAACTCGAGCAGTAGATCTTTGCGCAGCGCCCGGCAGCTGGAGTCAAGTTCTATCGAAGCGTCTCTACGACAGCCAAAGGGATGATGTGAAAATCATAGCAGTTGATCTGCAAGCGATGGCTCCCTTGCCGGTATTATTTTTATTTATTTATTTAAAATCCGGAAAAAGGCACGATGCCTTATAAGGTTACACTATATACAATTCAATTCACTTATTATTTAATAATAAACGGATCGGTTTTGGAAATTATTTTTCTATGTTTATATTATAAAGTAACGAATAACAAATATCTAATTCCTACAGGGAGTCACACAGCTTCAGGGCGACATAACCAAGCTAAGCACGGCCCAAGCAATTATTGAGCACTTTGGGGACCAAAAAGCCCAATTGGTGGTCTGCGATGGCGCCCCAGACGTAACTGGCCTTCACGACATCGACGAGTACATCCAAGCTCAACTACTGCTTGCCGCTCTTAGCATCACAACTCACGTTTTAACGCCAGGTGGTAATTTCGTGGCGAAGATATTCCGAGGCAAGGACACCAGCCTTCTGTACTCACAGTTGCGGATATTTTTCGAGAAGGTATCCATCGCAAAGCCAGCAAGCTCGCGAAATTCCAGCATCGAAGCGTTTGTCGTCTGCCAGAATTACAGTCCCCCGCTCGGCTACATTCCACAAATGATCAATCCAATGATTGATGACGTCCAGTTAATCGCTGAAGAGACTGATTCCGAAGTGAATCGACAGATCATTCCGTTTGTTGTTTGCGGGGATTTAAGAGGATTCGACTCTGATATGTCGTACAGCTTGAATGTAATTTGGATAACGTTTTTTTTTTCGCTCCTTCTGTGACGTAGGCGGACATGGTAAAAAATTGGTCCAACATTAAGGAAAAAAACGTTGACTTTTTTGTTTGTTTGTTAATCAGTTTCAATTTTTCAACGGTTTTCTGTAGGAATTTTGAAATTAGACACGAAAATAGTTAATAGTCCCGGGTATCATTTTTCCAACACGCAGAAAAACGTCACAGGAGGAAGTAATTTGTCGCCAAATTTTCTAAACAACTTTTCTCTTGGAATTTCTCAACTTTTCTCCATTTCAGTTGAACGACGATGAAGCCTACAGCTACAAAAGCGTCATTCAGGAGCCAATTTCGCCACCATACAAGGAGATTCTGGAGAAAATTAAAAAATGCTCCATCAAACACTCAGCGATTACCGTCGACCATGACGAGGGCAAACAAACAACATCAAGTGAAGCTGAAATTTAAGAAAAAAAAGGCATCAATCAATCAAATGTTTGTCATTCCCTCGATCACCCAATTTTATTTCCAACAAAAACATGTTCGAATTGCTGAAATTTACTATTCGTAATAATAACTGCTACTAAAATAAACTCTGGATCATTTTTATCAGCGCTGGCGCCCACAACTGTCGCACTTTTATACAACCATGCCATTTCCTCGCCTCCATTGGCTACGCGAAATGTTATTTTCTTGCGATTTGTCGCTTTTAGCACTTTTGATTCAATTTCCAACAGCAAGTCATCAACACCGGATAAATTCTTCGCCGAAATCAATTGCAAATCATCGCCAGTTTCCACTTCTTCGCTCAGTAAATCAATTTTATTTCCAACATTTATAATTTTTTCACTTGTGAATTGCTCGCCCAAATCCTCATTCACCATCAACGATCGTAATGTGTGCTCAACGTGACGTTTCTGTTCGATGTGATTCTTGTGTGATAAATCCTGGACGTGGATTATGATGTCCTTGAATTAGGAAACGATTTTTTTAAAGGAAATATTCTGTAAAAAAAATACTAACTGCCAGCATTGCGTCCTCCAACGTCGCAACGAAACATTCAATCAAACCCGTCGGAATGTCGGTTAGAAATCCAACTGTGTCCATGTAAATCACCTCTAAATTGCACGGTAATCGCCCACTGTGCGCTGTCACGTCCAATGTAGCGAAAAGTTGATCTTTTGGCTCAATTTTTTGTTCATCGGTTAAGGCTTTTATCAGGGAAGTTTTGCCGGAGTTTGTATAGCCGACAATCGCTACAATTGGGTAGTCTCGCTGTTTTCTCTTATTGCGGAGAAGTTTTCTAGAGAGAGTGAAGGATTAAATGCTACTAGCAAACTGTTCGTTGCCAGCTTAAAGTTTTTTGTATAAATTTTAGAATGCAAAAAACCATTAATAACTTAAAAACTTTTGGAAAAAAATGTTATCCTTACAAAACCTTCCGTTTAGCCACCAGATTCGCGATCAGCGATCCTCCCAAAGGCAGTTTTTGCGAGAAAAATTGGAAAAAGGACATTTACGTTATCCATACAGGACCTTCCGTTTAGAATTTTAAAAATCTAACATAGCTAAAAACCTGCTCCTGGCACCGCAGATCATTCTGCAAAAAACCGCGTAAAAATCGGTGCAGTAGTTTTTGAGTTTTGTAATATAAAACAGACAGACAGACAGACAAACAAACAGACAGACAAACGTCCATTTTTATATATATAAAAAGAAGATAGAAGAATAAGCATAAATATCGGAGATGCACACCAAAAGTGTGTTTCAGTTTTGGTTCAAGAGTGATTTAGATTTCTGGTTTTCATTCCTAAATTTTGAAAATTGAGTGGTGGTTTTATTAGTCCACTCAAAATCGAATTTGATTCCGTTCAAAAAACCGGTTTTACATCTCTGGTTTTACGCTACAAATACCAACCTATGGGCCCTAATATTTTCCAATTCATTCTTCAATTTCTTCTCTCTCGACCTCAGCAACTCCTTTTGTGTATCGCTCAACGCATATCCTTGCCTACGATTATTTGACGAGGTGGCATCCTTCATTTGCGTCCAAATGTATGGAATTTCAGCCATCGCCACCTGAAGTTTAGCCTCCGTACTTGTCGCATGCAATCTTAAAATTTGAATAACAATTGTGTATCGATCCATGACTGGAACACGGAATTCGGTTTCTAAAAACAATTTCTGTGCATACGACAATGTGCCTTTACTAATGAAAATGGATGACACCTGAAGATGATTTCGGTTTAACACAAAATTCTAGTCATAATCTATTAACAAAATTACTGGTTTTCCATGTGAACTCATTTGGTTTATCGTTTCTTTCAATTCCTCCAATTTGCCTTTTCCAAATAGCGTTCGTTTTTCTAGAGATTCCAGGGGAATCTTCGCATTGTGCTGGACATTCCACTGTGGAAGTGATTTGACTAGAGCTATAGCTTCCTGTAGCTGCAAATCTGGCGAAGTTGCAGTTTTCTTTGGACCCCATTTCACGTACGGTTGTATGACAAAAACATTCTCCGTTTGTTGGAGTTTTCTTTTTACGTGCATCACATCTCCGGCTATCATGTCATATTCACTGGAATGTTACAATTTTGATAAATAGAAAGATTTTAATAATTTTTTTTAAAAAACCTGTCGGCTATGTTTAAATCTGCCTCCGATTCATCGCCGTCGAGATTCAATTGTGTTTGCACTGAGGGTTTTCTACTTTTAATACCCTTCACCCCAATGTTCTGACTGTATTTATAGCGTTTTATATTGGAATTTATCCCAACGTAATCTAAAATGGAATTCATGAAAGAAATGTTCACAAAATTGCACTACTCTTACTAATTGGAATTATTTCTTTGGACACAGCCGAACTAATCCTAAATAAACTAAAAATCCTTAACAGTCGAACCATGATTTAAATACTTTTAATTGTCGTCCAGTTCTTGGAGTGCGGTATATTTCCCAGAAACGGCCATCCACTTTGCCTGACAGGCTGCCGTTCTATCTTTCGTTATTTTATAAGAAATCCCCGAAGCGGCCAATGTTGACACCAAAATATTAAATTTCTTTGGATACGGGAGCCTCTTTTCCAGTAGTTTCTGGGCAAAGTAAAATCCTGAAAATCCTTTAAAATCCAATTAACACAATTGTGGAAACCAAAATGATTTTCCATTACCTAACCAAAAAGATGCGAGTCCCGTGAACAGAGATCTTGTCATGCAGTCCAAATACAAATCAATTCCTGGTGTTTTATCCCGATATTGCTCCTTCAACTGCTTGATGTTGTTCATTATTTAAACCACTTTGAAAATAATTATATAATTTCCCTATGCAAAATGAATCAAAACAATACACATAAATTTGAGGTTATACATCATTATGGCCAAACACATCTCCGACAGAAATGGTAATAAACCTCTCGATTCTGGATATAGTTAAGAACATCTTAACTGCTAACGATTTAAAAGGAAATTTAATAGAAGTTGGTATTCTTGTTATAGTTAAGAGATGTCAACCTCACGATGAATATTTATAAAGAGGTTTTGCTATTATGGGTAAAGATTAGCAAACGATTCTAACCTCAAAAACCTCTTAAGAGGATCTCGCCGATGTCCTTTAACGTATGTTGCATTTAAAACTTAAACAATTGATGCCGGGGAATGCCCAATTTTTGATGTATCAGCAAGTTATGTAAAATTATATTTCGAACACTCGTTTTTTCGCCCTTCAAAAATCTAGTACATTTTGACAAGACAATTTATTACATTTCAAAAAAATGACAATGCAGTACTGCTCCGTACTTTGTGCTTTGAATTTTTCGCGAAGAAACAAGAATTTGTTTTTATCTTTTCCGACTCGAAATATCTGCCGTGAAATGTCCAAAAAGGCTCTAGTTATCCTGGTTGCAGGGGCGGAAGAGATGGAGTTTGTTATTTCCGCAGATGTTCTTCGCCGCGCTGGGGTATTTCCTTTAATTTGGAAAGGTTAAAAATAACCGGATGTCGTTTCAGGTCGAAGTTACTGTCGGAGGACTGGGAAAAGACGAAGTCAAGTGTTCCCGAGAAGTGGTTATCAAGCCCGACACTAGTTTAGAAGATCCAAAAATCGCTGAGGTAAACATGCACTGAGCCGGGTCACATTTAAACGAAATATTTTGTGATTTTTAGGGCTCCTTCGATGTTGTTGTCCTTCCGGGTGGTCTGGGCGGTGCCAAGGCTATGTCTGCTTCTTCTATAGTTGGCGGCATCCTCAAAAAGCAAGAAAGCAGTGGAAAACTTATTGCTGCGATTTGTGCGGCTCCGACTGTTCTTGCGGCTCATGGAATTTGCAGCGGAAAGAGTTTAACTTCTTATCCATCGGTCAAGGATCAACTAACAGGAAGTTATAAGTAATGTTTTAGTTTTGCTTTACGCCCACCTGCATTTTATTTCATTTATCTACATACAACGCATTTTACAGTAACACATCAATCAATATTAAAACCTGTTAAGCAAAGTAAGTGGATTCTCGGGCCAAGCTAAACTGATCTGTATTTCAATTGACAGACAGGTCACTTTGGCTTCGCCTGAAAATCCACTTACGATGTTTTGGCTTTTCGCCACAGATTTGTGTCCAATTGCATAGTGGAAAAAAGATATTCTCGTAGCATCTAAAAGAGTTGTTTCCGAACATGACACCTAACACTTCGCCCTCGAAACGTATTTTCTTTTTCAAATTGCATTAAAAGCCGTTTTTGAGATAAAACAACTTGCAGACATGCAAATATTCGTGTTTTATGTATGGCATAAAAAAATATTTTGAATTATATTAGACCATAAAATACGTCACACATTTAGGGTGAGAGGAGGATGGGGATATGCAATAATAAATTTTATACGATAAATCTTTAAAAAGCGTTACTAGTGTGGCGCATTTCATGAACGGATCCTAAAAATATATTTCGAAAATTTCGTTCTCTAATAAAAATTTTAAACTCTTTTTAGATATGTTGATGATAAAAAGGTTGTGCAAGATGGAAATCTTATTACTAGTCGTGGACCTGGAACAGCATTCGATTTCGCATTGAAGATTTCGGAAGAATTGGTTGGAAAAGCAAAGGCCGATGAAGTTGCTAAGGGGATGCTTTTAGCTTAATCTCAACAATCTCAGTGACTTGTAAAACTTTATTGATTTATATTATGGCATAGCATTTATATGCAATCCAAAATAAATATGCCAATTTTAATAAAAAGAAGAGTTTTGAATTTTAATAAAAACATTTCGATTTAGTCACTTCTCCTACAAAAGTTGAAAAATTGACAACAATAAGTACTATATGCCGATCATTGCACATCCTTCCCCACAATATTTCACATTGATCAAAAAGTATTCTGAAAAAATGTGGTAAATCGATTGTCTAATTGTAATTTTTATTGTGTATGGATGGCATTTTTTAGTTTCTTTATCACTAACAGTTCGGCAAACTCATTTTAAATCACCTGAAAAGCTTTTTAGATCAGGATACACTTCGGGAGCCAATTAATGGTGTTGGGTGGAAGTCGTCAAACCGGTACCTACCAAATCGAAGGTCGATTAGAAATTTTTGGGGGTTGACTCTCAATTAATGGTTATTTTTGACCCTAGATACGCGACAGTTTTCGCCTGCGGCACATTGATTTAAAAAAAATACTTGTGGCGCACTTTTTACTTGTAGAAATCGTATAAGAAATCTAGTCATAAGTAACTAAGGCGTGGTTTACATCTGACGCTTTATTCCGTGAATTTTATTCTGCGACACTAAATTCACGTTTCACAACAGTTTACACTACCACGCAAAATTCCGGAATTTATTCCTGAAAGGTGCCCGAACTAGATTTTTTTCACTTGCTGGATTAAATTCAAATTTTGACCACTTTTGCTAAGTTAATTTATTCTGCGATACAAAAGTTAAATTCGCGAAATAAATTCTGAGTGAAATTCGTCGAGAAATTCAATAAAATATCCGACATTCAATAAAAAATCCGAAATTCAATAAAATATCCCAAATGCAAACGGGGCCTAAGAGTAAATCTTGAGGAATATCGATGAATCCGATCTGAGGCAATTAAATTATAATATTTCAAAATAAATTAAAAATTTATGGTGGGATTTTTCATTCAGAATTTCGGTTGAAACAAAAGACAAAACCGTCAGTAGTCGTTAGTCGTTCACATTTTGAAAATAAAATGTCTACCTTTGGTGATACCAAAAATTTAATTCATCAGGATCAACATTTAATTTGAGGGGTTTCAATTATTCTCCTACTTATTCCTGTCCTAAATAGAACAATTTTGATATTTATCAGTTTAAAACCTTATTGACAAGGAAGCTGTAAAGGACAAGGGCTCATCTGACGCGTTTCGAATCAGCCACGGTTCTCATCAGTGGAAATATTGTATTTAGGAAGGGAAAGTATTAAAAAAGCAGAGTATTTATGATGGAGACCGACTCGAGAACGGGGGAAGATAGAAACTTTCTGGTCAGTCCTCAAAATTTATAAGGATGTCTGTGCATCTGTCTGTCTGTTTTACATATCTTAAATAACTCGTGAAAATGTTGACCTAGCGACTTTAAACTTTTCGTAAAAAAGGTTTACAAAAATCGTGGTTTTCTATCAACTATCAAGTAGCGGTAACTATAACGGTAAAAATAACGTTAACTATTGTAAAAGTAACGGTAACGGTCCGGTTTTGGAAAAGTAAAGGTAACTCCCATACAATTTTTTTATACCTATACCTTTTTTATGGGAAAACGCATATAACCAAATTTGTAGGAAATAAATCTTTTTTTCTCCGCTCCCTACGCGATGTTAAATATCCCAGGTATTAACCGTAGGCATTAAATCGTGGACAGGTACACAATTTTTCTCGAAAACAATGGGTAGTATTGAAAAATTTATAAAATTTGTTTATGTTTTTTTATATAATAGCCCGGGAGCCGTAGAACAAAAAATAACAACGAATAGTTGACGGGATGAAATATGTTTGAATACCTGGGTCTTGATCTAACTAAGAAAAAATTCTTCTACGGCGACCTTCCAAAGTGGTGCTAAATGGGTGACAGATCGCGTTTTATACCGCGGTTTCGTTGTTTAAAAAAAACGACGAGTTAACGGGACAAAATTTATTGCAGGGTCTAGATCTTGATCCAACTAAGAAAAAAATGTTCTACGGCAACCTTGTCAGGTGGTGCTAAATGGGTGACAGATCGCGATAAATGACATACGTTTTAGTATTTTGGCAAGAGTTAAGTTTAGCGACAATGACGCTACAGAATTTTCGTGTATAGGGAGGGATAGAGGGAGGCATCCCCTATCCAAAATGGGTATTTTTAGCCGTCGCTCGCCCCCCTTGCCCCCTCCAGGGGTCCTCGAACTTTGTATGAAACTTTTTTCTGGGGGTGGTAGGGGGGTGTGTGGTACCTCAAATTAAAGGTAATGAAGAGTACATTCCAAAAATATATAGCATGATGGGATTTTCCCCCGCACCCTTCGATTCATACCCTTTCATACACGAAATTCTGTAGCGTCATTGTCGCTAAACTGAACTCTTGCCAAAATACTAAAACGTATGTCATTTATCGCGATCTGTCACCCATTTAGCACCACTTTGGAAGGTCGCCGTAGAAGATTTTTTTCTTAGTTAGATGAAGACCCAGGTATTCAAACATATTTCATCCCGTCAACTATTCGTTGTTATTTTTTGTTCTACGGCTCCCGCTCTATAATTTTTTACTACACAAAAAGGACCACTCCTTATTTTCTTTCCCATACAAATGGAAAAACTTGTATAAAATTTTTCTTTGCATTCATATAGAGTATTTACCCCCAAAAATTGTGACTTTTCCTATGTTTTATCAGTAAAATTCTTCAATTTCCACCGTGTTTAATGCAAATGCAAATGTTTAAAGAAAAGTTTCTTAACTCAGATTATTCATTCTGAATGAAAGTTAACCGTTGGATGAATCCACATTGACCTTGCAAGTACGTATGGGAGTCGGAGCAAGCACAAGACGAGGTGGCCGAGTGGTTATGGCGTTGGACTGCTAATCCAATGTGCTTTGCACGCGTGGGTTCGAATCCCATCCTCGTCGGACTTTTTTTTTCATATTTTTTAAATATTTTTTTATGTTTCTTAATCTAAATCACACTTTTTTGTGTGTAATATTTATTACTGTTGGTATTTATTAGTGTTGGCTTACAGATAACTTTTCGTGTTGGTATTTTTATGATACCATCTTCCGAAATCTATGCCAATAATAACACATCTTGGGCTATACGTTCAAATCACAATATAACTTACGTGTACAAAAAATAAATGAACCTGTAAAATTAAAAAGTGATAGTAATCTCTGAAATATATTGTCTTTTGTAAAAAAATGTCGCGAAACTTAAGGTTTATAGGTCAATATCTTTCTATAAATAAAAGAAACGAGTTTAAACTCAAACACTACCGCACCAACTTAGACAAAAATTTATATATATGTTCTATGCGTCATGAGCCGGTTTATAGTTAGGTTTGGTCCCTGTATCGAGTCCTGTTTCACCCCCTCGCCTGTTATCTTCTGAACCACTGAACGGATTTGAATACGGTTCTCAGTGTTGGACAGGTCGATCATAAAGGAAACTTTTCGCTCACTCAAACCACCCCTACATGCTGTGAACCCCCTCTTCAGCTATCTCCGAAACTATTGTATGAATTTTCAACATATGTTACAAAATGAATGCAAAAACCTTAAGTGTTCGGTGCCGGGGGAATTCGCCCTATTCCCTTTCTAAAAAAAAGGATTTTTTCATATTCAAAAATTACTTCGGGTACTTGCAAGTTAATTTTGAATAATATTTGCTTCTCTTGAATGAATCACCCGCGGCGGGACGTGTACGCCGCGGGATTTGGCGTTTCTCGCAGAAAATTTGCATTCTGCTAAACGCAATTGTCCCGTGGTGCTGAAAACGTTTTACTTTCGGTATTACACTAAACGCACCCGCGAATGTTTTGACTTTTCCATACATTTATTTCCCGCGAGTAAATCGTTGCGGGACCAATCAATTAAATAAAAATGTGAATTTTATTTATACATTTAATGAATTTTAACTAAATATAAGTTTTGAAGGTCAGGAAAAACTAAAAGGGCCCATAGACGGCCAACTTTGCTGCCAACCTGGTCGCCAACATGCAATGTTGGAGTCGATGTTGTACGTCTGTGGCCAAGTTGGCGGTGGGTTTTCATGTTGTCGACGAGGTTGGTGTAAAATCAAAAAATTTTGAAAACTTAGCATGTTGGCGTTCATGTTGGGGTGTCTGTAGGCAAATTTACAACCTGGTTGCTAATCTCAGTTGCATTGAGTACTGCGAGAAATCACCTAAAGTCGACGGGATCTTGTTAAAAATGATGTTGTCAATTTGGTTGCCAACATTTCGTCTCGTCTGTGGTGAAAACTACCAACCAGGTTGGCGACCAGGTTGGCAACAAAGTTGGCCGTCTATGGGCCCTTTAACTAGATGCAGTACAATCATTGAATTGAATAAATAAAACTTCATGCGTATCAAATCAGCTTATTGTCAAAGAATTCAGCGCGGGGCTGAATAAAACTGCGTTTCTACGTCTACTAGAATAAGAAAATTTCATTCGATCGAGATAAAATTTGCGTGGCGTATACACGTCCCACCGGCTACGGGAATAAGGGTGAATATTTTTGAAATTATGTCAATTGAAACAAAGGAAAAATTAATATAACAGACTTTGTTGTCGAGTAGAAAAATACTTTATTTCTAAAATAGCGTGTTTTACAGAAAATATAGTAAAAAAAAACAATACAACATAAAGAGAATATATACCAATATTTTTTATACAGTTTTTTACTTAAAACTTTCAGTCGAATTAATTTCGAAATTTTTTAGACACTCGCATCGTATAACTTATTTGCTAATTCGATAATTACGGAATGGTCTTCGCAATGCTTCATCAAATTCCCCGGGATAATTGTATCGCCATGCAGAGCTCCACTGAGCGCTCCAGCCATGCTGGCAATTGTGTCCGTGTCTCCTCCTAGCGATATCGCGTATTCCAAAGCCCTTCTGAAGGGATTTTCAGTCTAAAAAACATTGAAAACATGGAGCTTAGGGTGAGTTAACTAATATTTTTGTTTTGGCTTTAACTGTTAAAAATCTAAAAACATCCAATACTAACTTTAATATTTTCGATGTCATTCAGCGCTCGTAGAAAACAAAATATGGCAGTTGGAACGGAATACAAAGCTCTAACGCTATGTCCGAGCACATTCAATACTTCTTCATCGGAAGGGGCTACTTTCGCATTCAACATCCTTCTGACATGCAGTAATTGCGTTTGATAAGGAGTTCCCTTTTCGATACTTAATTCATCATCGTCTATTTCAGATTTCTGCATCTGTTCCAGCAATTTGTCCAGAAATTCTTCCCGATTGAAATTATTTGGCTGGCGATTTACACACAAATTCACAGCGGCTGCTTGTAAGATCGCACCATTGATGCCTTCTTTGCTAGCATGACTGATTTTAGCGGAGTTTTCGGTCAATTCGACTAACTTTTCTGGTTTGTTGTGGCAGAATAGTCCCACAGGAGCGACCCGCATTGAAGCGCCATTTCCGTATGAACCGAGGCCTCCAAAAAGTTCTTTCGCTGGGCCGAATGGATCCGCTAGATTGGTTTTCTTGAGTGATAAGAATAGAGGTCCCACCGATTGACCATAGCCTCGATTTGGTTGCTTGAAATACTCCTTTATGAAGCTGGTGGCCAGCGCTTTCGGATCAATGGTTTTGTGCTCGATGAGGCAACTTGTAACGCATTTTGTCATTGCTGTATCGTCGGTGTACTGCTTAACTGGGGCTAAAATTAGGTTTTGGAATAGAAATGAGTTTTCCAATCACAAATTTTTTCTAGCGGTTTCACATGCCTTTGAAAAATGGACCCTCCAACTTGTCGAAATACTTTCGGAGGGTGTTTTTATCGCCAGGCGACTCCATTAAATCGCCTTCGTAGGGTGCTCCGCAACAGTCACCTGAAAATAAATATCAGCGAGTTATTTCAGTAGTAAAAGGGGTTTTTTTGTTAGATTTTTGTATGGCTTGTATCGCCCAAAAAAATAAAACTTTCAAGTAATCACACAAAAAATTCCCGTCGCTTCTAAAATTGAATTTTTTTTGTAGACCTGAAGAATATTTGGCAGACTTCCAAAATGCTATTTTTTGTTTGGGGGCAGTAACATATTAATCTACAAGAACTATTTATCTACAAAATCTCAAGTAAAATGGGAAAACTCACCCAGCAAAGTTCCTAGAAGAGCCCCTCGAAATTTTGATTGCAGTATTGTTGGATCCATAGTATGAACTGAGGAAAATCTGCGCATTTGGAAGAAAATATACTTTAATAGCACCATTTTAGAAAAAGTAATCTACACAAAAGATCACTGCGAATAAAATTATATAATGAAATCTATTTGTTGTTTTCGTTACCAATTTGCCGGGTTCCAACCGTGTCAGATGTTGTTTGATTTTGTGAAAAATTTGTTAGAAAATATCCCTGAAAATTTCCTTTTCAGACTATTTTAATTTTTTTGTAAATTCAAGTATAAACAATAGTAAAAATACAAGGAATTTCTTAATTTTGGTTTATGAAATAAAGCACAATAAACTGTCGTGCAAAATCACAAAAAATTCTTCAAATGTCGGCCGGGTAAAACGTCAGGGACGACAAATTTTAATACCCAATAGGATTTTGCGTTTACGCATAAAAAATAAACAATTCAAATAAGAAAAACAAACAATCAAAATATTGTACAGGTAATTTTTTTACGGAAATCCAGTTAGAATAGCTTTTTTTCTAGATTAGAACAGTCTGTAAACAATTTATGAATTTGTTAAAACAACTAAGACTTTCCATTCTTTTTTGATACCTCAGATATAAGTTTTTTACTTATATTAACCGATTTCATGTATTTTGGCAACTATTTGTAACAGTAAATAAAATTTTTAAAGTTTTCACGCGCGTTTCTCAGTTCGGTGGCAATTTTTACGTGTTCCATTGTGCACTCACTAAATTATAGGCTATCTAATAGTGAATATGAAATATACAGTGACATATTTAATAAGGGAGGCACATATTTCATAACATGAATTATTATCAAATTTTTGCAGTTAAAAAATCCCTTATTGGAATTTTTTGTTCTTTGGGTGGAGAATTTCCCATAACGATGAAAATAGCGAGGCTATCGGTGAACTGTCAACGAGATGTCTAAACTGATCGAAAAGTTCTATGTACTTTCGCAGCATTTCTATACACTCTGCGCAGATACCGTTCGTGCTCCGCATAAGGTCTACTTTCATTAGAACTATTGGTATGACAAAAAAATTGCAAAAAAGAAGAAAAAAACACTTTCTGAAATAAAAAAGAAGTGATAAATTTTTTTCGCCGTTTTTGTGTGGATTTTTCTGCTCAAATGATTTGATAATTGAATAAAGTAGCAATAGAAATAGTTTCTTATACGATTTTTCTACCAAACGAACATGAATCGGTGGTGATTTTTCGTAAATGCTTAGATTAAGGAAATAACTTTGTGGATCCGTTCAATTTTGTTCCGGTATTTCTGGAGTGATTTGTTCTACGGGGCGGAAATTTGGGGGTGGTTGGCTTCCGGGACAAGAAGGCTAGTGGTCCAGGTCGATTCATCATCTGGGAAAAACGAATTCTGGAAGTTTTCGCGGATGCCGGACTTTGTTTGCCGTTCAAGTCTCATGACCTGCCTTCGTTTTGATTGTTGATTTGTATAAAATATTATTATTATCCATCGGCAAAGTGTGTGAATTGATTCAGTTGTTGGCTGCTGTTGCTGAAAATGGGCCAGGCTACGGGGAAAATATGTAAGTCAAACAATCAGTTTCATTTTACAGCTATGTACACTAATCCATCCGTCTATCAGATGGAAATACAGAAAACAGAAATTTTTTTTTCACCCGATTTGCATGTGCGAATTGTGAAGAAGACTCAGATTTTGTAGCCCGAAGCGGCGACTCATGGGTCCATCTCTATCGGCATTGGCATCGCTTCGTCTCTGTTACGCGAACAGTTGACCTATAGACGGATGGTGGTGCTTGGATCCCACTCCCGGCCACCCGCCGTCCATGGGAGTCTCGAGATGATGATCGAAAATGTCAAGAGTCAAAAGTTGTAAACAAAATCTGCGACGATATTCGCGATAAACGGAACTAATTTCGTAGTGTCCGAGGTCCATCCACGCCCGTTTTTCGACTTTTTCAGTTTTGTCTCGTTGAGATTCAATTTCGAGCTCCAAATGCCAAAGAATAGTTGAGATCCATCGACGAAAAGACTGTCTACCGGCATTGTTTGCTGGAAGCTGTTTCTCTGAAAAAAATCGTCTTTAGTTCTCCCCTAAATGGAGATGATAATTGAGTCGAGGTCACGGCAGAGTTCAGGGGTGAAATTCCGCAAAATGATATCCATTTTTCACAATCTGTCAAAACGGCACACCATCAAATCCATCATAAGGCAAAAGGATTGTATATCGTTTATGTAAGATTAGGCTTTTTTCTCATCATCTTAAAGGTCATTGACGTCATAACGGGAAGAACAAAAAAGTTTTCAATTTCAATTTATTTATTTCAACAATAAGGTATAGTGCCCTTTTTTTTATAGGTATATACAATAACGGTACAATGTAATAATTAAGATAAAATTGTATAATACAAAATTGTTAATAAATCGCGGTATCCTAAAAGAATAGAAAATAATCAATACAATTAGATATTCAAAGTATGCTTGAAGACTACTATAGCAGTTTGTACAAATGTCTTATAAAAATTATTGAACTCAGAATATCATATAAGTCGTAGCATGGAATTTAAAATATAAATACGAGTATAAAGTAATTATATTACCAGAAAAATCTTAAAAAATCGTTAAAAATAAGCTCCAAAATCATTAAAGTTATTGAAAAACGTTTTTAACGCAATCCGTTACTTTATTTTGCTAATAAAACCATAAAAAATCAACATAAAACATAAGAAAAGCTATAATTGTTAAGGGACAATCGTCAAATACTCTACATGAGGTCAGATCAATTTTTTATTGTATGAAAAAAAAATCCATTTGTATGGGGGAGGGGGAAGGATTAATCCGATTGGATTTTGATGTATGGAACGGTTATGTAAAATTATATTTTGAACACATTTCGCCTTTATAAATTTTTCGATACTATGCACCGTTTTCGAGAAAATATTAGAAAAAGATGTTCAATTTGTATGGGATGAAGAAGTGGTCCACCTGGATTTTGATGTATGGATAAATTATGTAAAATCTTATTCTAAACAAATTTAAACTTTATAAATTTTTCAATACGACCCACCGTTTTCGAGAAAATTGTAAAAAACTGGTTCGATTTTATGGGGGTGGGGGAAGGAATGGTCCGATTTTGCCCATTCAAGAACTTAGCCTTGCTATTTACAAGAAATGCAACTATACCAAATTTCAAGTCTCTAGCTCAATCCTTTCGAAAGTTGTGGTGTTCACGGACAGACTAACTAATAGGCGGATAGACGGACTAACAGAGAAACGGACAGTTACTGACAGAGAGAGGGACAGACAGACAGTTAGATAGACCGACGAAAAGACAGACGGACAAACAGACAGACATGCAGAAATCTAAATGTTTTTTCATCCCTAACACCCAGTTCATTTTTGTGTCCGATGATTGGTTCGATGCGTTACAAACGATACAACAAATCTAATATACTCCTATATGATATATCATATAGAGTATATAGAGGTTTAAAATTGCATCTAAAACGGGGCAAATATAAACTACAACGCTCTTAAGGTCTTAACTTCATGATCATGTCCTTTTAGATTTCTCTTAAATCAACGTAAAGTTACTCCAAAAAAGTTAGTAAAAATTAAACTCTTAAAAAAAAAATTAGTAAAAAAGTCAAATCTTTCTTCGGAAAATTCGCTTGCGGCGTATTTCATTAAATAAATTTCAATTAAGGAATTTTTCTTTCTAAAAGTTTTGTCTTCGGCGCAACTTTTGTTGCAATTTTTGAAACAAACCCTCTTCCCTCTGATCGGGCTTTCAAAATTTCCACAATTAATTTCGAAGCGTTAAAAATTGCCTGACACTTCGTCGCTCTGCCCTATCCTTCTCGCTCTTCGCCTTCTCATTCTCGCTCTTCGCCCTCTCCTTCTCGCTCCGCGCCGGTAATCCGCCGCGGATTCACACAAAAAAAATCTGGTCATCCTATAAAGAGTAATCAAACAGAAATTTTGGACGTCCGGTAGAGTGAACCAATCTTACAAAAGTCCTCTTTGGAAATAGATGACAACAAAATAAATTCAGCAGAGGTAAAAGGCAATAAAGTGTTTGACAAAAAAAAAGATTTTGATGCATCCAATAGTACTTTTAAAGATTAGGCTGAAAACAACGATATCTTTTTACATAACTTAATGACACTCAAAACTCCGGGAAAAAAAGTTTTTTGTCTTTTGAAAATCGCAGACACACAAAAATCTTTTGCGATAATCAAAATCTTCAAATATAATTTCCTATAGTTTTGGTTTTAATTTTATTTTTTCACATTCGATGTAGAGAACATTCCGATTCAATGAACAGCCTGTGTTTTAATTGTGTTCACTCGACCAAACTTTGTCTGTACGTACTTCCAAATGCCCTAAAAATTAAACAAAATCAAAATTTCTATACGAGTCCTAAAATTACTTTTGGCCCTAGGAGGACCAAACAATCCTTCAGACACAGGACGTGTGCCACTTTTAAAATCTAAGTGAGGGTGTCCCTCTTTTGAGAAAGAAATTCCCATCAAATTCTGTTATGTCAATTTACTAAACATATTTAAGAAGGGTCGATAATTAATTTCAACTCGAATGCGTTTCCCATTCTCATCTCGAATTTCCAAATAATTTCAAAGTCTCATCGAAGGGAAATTCATAGAGTTTAGTGTTTGTTATAATTGAAGACATCTTGTCCCATATTGGAGATTCCCCTATTTTTCACCCATCCATTATGTACGTCTGCTGGTAGACCGAAGTGATCACCTTCACTTTTAATGGGTGAAAATTTTTCAAAAATGAAAATAGCATAGAATTTATGAACAAACCCTCCGTAAATTCTGTGCAAGGGTCAAAGGTTGGTTGTTAGTTCAACTTAAAGTACAACAAGGTATAGCAAAAATGAACAAAATTCAATTCCATTTGAATGTTGATTTTTTCCCCCTTGGATTTCAGGACAAAGAAAGAATGCAGGAGAGGAAAACTCATAAATATAAAGAGAAATTCACATATGTTCGCGTTTGAATCGCATTTCAAAAAAGGAAGTAACTTCCGGCCGTCGATTTCGGTCGAAATATGGTCCTTCGAAATGCGCTCAAAGATACCGGAGGGGAAAAAAGATTCAAGGATAAAAAATGTGTTTTAAATTCATCTGAAAAACTTCTGCTATACTTGCTTGGAATGGGGACACAGCAGTACATTTGCGAGGGTTCCTGATTCCTGCACTATTCCCTAATGATGTCTACATGGTTTTCGAGGTTCTTCTTTGTCCTCCTTGAGTGTTGGTTTCAGGAGATCGAGGGAATTAACCCTACGGATGCAGAAATTTCGGCACTCGATCTCAGCTGATCAGATTTTAGGTTTATTTTTTTGTGTAAAGCGCAGTTGCACGTTTTTCTATCGTGCAAATGGCTTCACTTCGATTTTCTTTTGATTTCTTTGGTGTTTTTTTTTCAGACGAATAAAAAAATTTGCAGCAGACATTTGAATTTGAGGTCATTGAACAGTTTAAATTAAGGTCCTTCATGGAGTTTTTGTGATTTATCTTTTGGAAAAAAGCGGCTGCTCTCGATTTTATTATCGTGTAATGAACTTTTGAAATAAAGAAATATGAAATATGAACGCTTTATAGTATAAATTTATGAATTATAAGGCACAATTTCGCATGCATAATTTTTAATTTTTAGGGCATGAGATATCTAAAGTATGTGCGTAAAATTTCAAGTCTTTACCTCAATTCCTTAGTCCAGGCGCGCACTGTGATAATGAGCGAAGATTTTGGTACTGAAGTAGATTTGTGTTTAATGCTAGCGTTAATCAGGGGCCATGTTGCCGAATACGATGCGAGTGGTTCGAATCATAAATTTAATATTGTTGGTGGTGTAAAATACTATTTTTCGCAATTTTCTTGAAAACTAACGGTTCTTTCATAGTGGTTTTCTCTGCTACCAAATGCGCTACATCCTGAACTGTGCCTCGGCATTAAAGGATCTTCCCCTAAGCTCTGCCTGAAACTATAAAAAAAAAACCTGGCGGGTTTAAAATAGGTTGGTCCAGAACCCAACCTTGTCAATTGATTCTTATCTTGTCAATTGATTCTTATCGTGTACCAAAAAATTCAAAAATGGCGTTTGGTACACGATAAGAATCAATTGACAAGATGGCTTGAATGTCATTTTTATTTTACATAATTCCCCCATACACCAAAATCCAATCGGAGCACTGCTTCCCTCCTCTCCCACACAAATGGATTACTTTTCGCTGTTTTCTCGGAAACTGAGCATCGTATCGAAAAATGTATAAAGATCAAATGTGTTTAGAATATGATTTTACATCACTGTTTCCTAGATCAAAATCCAATTGGATCACTCCTTCCCTCCCTCCCCCTCTCTCCTTTACAAATGGATTTTTTTAAAAACATTTTGTCTATCATATAGAATTTTTGACGATTGTAGCTTTTCTTGGTAACTTGAAAAACTGGAGGACATCGGCACGCGACCGGGGCCCCTGGCGAGAGACATAGCGGTAGGCCAAGACCGGATACCGGTTATAGCGACGAGAGAGAGCTTTTCTTAATTTTTTAAATTTGCTAAAAATAAATCCCGAACAAATATTGTTATTTAGGAACCGTCGATGTTACGCTGATTCTAACCTTTTTCGGCACTCCTCCCCAGTTCCCTTGCAAGAACCAAGACATTGTAAGTTTTTTTTATATATTTAAAAGCTCAAATACAATTTTTCAGTGGAGATTTTTTTGTGAAACCTTCCATCTGTGAAAAATACATTGATATGTTTTTAAACCAATTTTTTTCGTTATACAAGTATGATTTTTACCCAATTTTACACTCTCTAAGAAATCACTTGAGATTTCACCGTCAAACTTTTAACCCCTTACCAGTATTAAATTAGTCAAAAGCATATATAATATCTGTCACAGTGGCACCAGAATAAATACAGAAGCCCCCCTGCTTCGCTCATCTTGGTTTTGATAAACTTCCATATCGGGTTATTCCAACTCCATTAACCGAAACTGCCACAAAGTGGTCGTTTTGGGGCACATCTGGAACAGAATCCACACTTTTTGATATGCGATCCAAATGGAAAAATTCCCTGCTGTGGGGCGTTAAGCAAAGGGGAGCAATTCGTTCTGGTTTTTTTTTATCACATGCGAATGCGATAGACAAATAAAATAAAGTACACATTTTCTCATTATATCACATTTTTGCTTGATTTACGTAATTTATTAAAAGCAACGAAAATTAAGACCGTATGCGGACTCCAATCATTGTGCGTAATTTTCATGTTTGGCATCTGGAAATTGTATTCGATGTCATCCGGTAGCGCCTTATAAAAAGCGCCTCGTTTATAATTACTGATGGTGGCTTTCAATTACTTTAGTATCTCAGTTGATCTTTTAATTATGCGATTTGACAAAAAAGAAGAGTTTATGCGTTCGGTTTTAGCTATCAAAGGAAGATGTTCCACTGTAACTTTTGAACCTCTCAATGGAGAACACTGAACCAAATTGCGTTGGATTGCTTGCGATGGCGTGGATGTTTTTAGCCATATTTGCAGTAGGAGTGTCCTTCCCCTCTGATCCCCTCACCTACTATCTCGTAAATCGACCAACGGATTTTTATCGGGTTTCCTTCAGTGGATAGAGGACTCTCTAGAGAGCAAATAACCCTTAAACATTAATTTTCATAAAATAATTTTATCAACTACCGCAAATTGCGGTATAAAAGACATGTACTAATGCAACCGAATCACTTATATTCCATTTAAACTACCTAAGAAACCAAATTACCTGAAACACTTGTTGGAATTTGCTAAATAAATCGGAAATCCATGGTACAGGGTCTTTCAATAAGGACATAACAATTTTGTATTTTAATAAAAACGCACCCTAAAACTTTTGTTATGATCTGGCAATGCTAAAACGTCAGTCAAGGTTTACATTTTTATTATGGTGAAGTTCACGAACGAGCAATGCCACACAGCTGGTCAAACAATTGATCTATTGAAGGAGAAGTTCGGTAATCGTGTAATCTCGAGAAATGGTCCGGTCGAATGGCCACCTCGCTCATGCGATTTAACGCCGTTGGATTTCTTTTTATGGTTTTATGTTAAGTTGGTTTATGCCAACAAGCCAACAACGTTAGAGGAGCTCAGGAACAATATCGAACGCGAAATTGCCAACGTTCTGGCGAATATGTGTGCTATAACCTCATAACCTGATATAACCTCATAATTGAAATAATGGGCCGAATATCAGTTTTTTAGTAGGTTTGAAGCAAAATTAAAATTTTGTCGGCAGAATTAGGTCCAATGTTGATAGAAAATTTCCTAGATTTACTCCACAATTTCTCATAAATTTCCACCAAAAGTTGACAGGATCGTCCTATTTCAGGACCGGACATCAAAACATTTTTGTAACTCCAATAGACTAGGGAGTTCTCGGGAAATGTTTTTTATGGAAACATCAAAACGTCGAGAATTGTTCATGAATACAATATTTTATTATACTTCGTATAAGAAAGTAAAAACCTTTGCTTGACCAACGATTGATCAAACAACCCTAAATCGGTTTAAAATTTTACTTCTCCACTGTTCAAAGCATTAAAACATCTGCGCAATAAACAAATTAATTCACCTGTGCTCATTTCAGACGAAACCAATTCACTCAGTCGCAGGAAACTTCCCCTCGAAGAAATCTCATTATGGCTCAAGAAATCCACTTGGTTCGGTTTATTTTTTCATTGGACAGCATTTTTAAAAAACGAAACCAGTACCAAAAAATGAAAATATTTGAGAACAGCTGCTCAACATGTTGAGCCACAAAGCGAAAAAATCAAATTCAAAGACAAGGGAGTTGCTATGTCGTTAAGATTTGAAATACATTTCTAGTTATTTGGGGTTAAAATTCCCCCTATTTCGATTTTCGAATGGCGATTTAACGTCTCTGTGAATTGTAAGATTGCACCTTGCAGACAGATAAACAGGTAGACCAGATTTTAGTTCAATTGGACGTTAATTTAATTATCAAGTCCAGCTCGGATTTTTCTAGGATCTCCTCAGCTACAGGTAAAAAGAAATATTCACTTGCTGGGAAAGCTAGAGGAAATTTATACAAAAAACAGGTGAAATGTGGAACAAAATGAGAAATGACGGCACCTGCAATACGATTTCTTTGGAAGTGATTTAAAGACTTACGCGTTCTGGATATTAAATCGTTTACACTTGTCTCATTTCTATGGTGTTTTTCCCTTTTGATTTTTCCATTTCCATTTGATGGTGACATTCTATATTTAGGAAGATCGTGGTTGATCTCTTCTGGCAATTTTCACATCATTTGGAATTTGTTAACTTTTCCCGGACTGCATTCTTAGATGAGATGATTTTTTGGATTTTCGTTCCGCGAAAGAATTTATTTGCCACTCACAGATTAATGCCTTAACATATTTTTCCAGTTTATTTTTGATTTCAATTTCGGTCATGACAAATCAGTGTTGCAATCGAATAGATTAATCTGAGGCTTAGAACTAATTAGATGAAAAATTACGAGTGAAAAGGATTTATGGACTAATTTTAGATTAATTGGACTAATGGACTAATTTTAGTTATTTTAAGAAATTGAAAATTTTACGGTAAAACAGAAAAAAGCTCTGAAACTCTAAGAAATCTAACTTAAATTATATAATCCAATTTATTTCTGTTCAGGTTTTTTTATATAGGACATAAAAACCAATTAAATACATTTTATGCTCCTAATTTGGAACGTTCAGAATTAGGAACAATTGGAAAAAAGTACTGTTCATGAGTAATTTATTCGTCTCGTGAGCAGTGAACAAAATGTTTAGTCAAAAGCTCTTATGTGTGAAAGGTGGGGGAGCGTGGGAATAGGAAGGGTGTTCGCAGTGGGGAAGGGAGAGGTAAAAAAGGTGGCGGAAAGGGAGAGATAAAGGGTGTGGTGGAAAGGCAGAAGTAAAAGGGGAGGTGGAAAAGAGGGGTGCGGGACGAGAAAGTGTGTGAAGGTGGTAGAAAAGAGTGGTGAGGGAGAAGGGAGAGAAAGGAATTTTCCCTCCCTCCTCTCCTTCTCCCCTCCTCTCCTTATCCCCTCCTCTCCTTCTCCCCTCCTCTCACCAAAAATTTTGCGAAAAGTTGCCCAAAAATTCCAAAAAAAATTCGTTGAAAATTTTTCGAAAGATTTTACGAAAAGTTTTCCAAAAAATTCCAACATACAAGTATAAGTACTCATGAGTGAATGACTCATGAGTGAGCATTTCCTGCACTGAGATTTTATCTTGGTGAAACAATTGATTGGGTGTGGTTAAACAATTGATTTACAGATTTCTTTACCAGATATTTATTTTCGATTAAAAAGTATAGAACCGACTTTTAAAAAAAGTGTAAAAATCTAAAAAAAATAAAGAAGATAATTAAAAAAACTAAAGCGCTAAAAAAGAAGATAATTAAAAAAACTAAAGCGGTAAAAAAGATTTTTTTCCTTTTTTTTTTATTTATAAAACCATCTTAAAAATTATGAAATACTTATCTGAAAATAAATGAAGTTTTTCAACAATCAAATGATTTTTCTTGTATTTTATGTAGGTTGTCCTAGTATTTTAATAGATATTAGCATCATCCTCGGCGCTACAGCTCTCGAAGAGCCTGGGACTCGTCAATAGAGGCTTCCTAACAATTTCTTTCCTGCTTCGCACCTACAGTTTTACATGGTTTGGGAACTATGGTTGAATCACAACATTTGTAAGGTTTTTACGTTGCGACCCATCAACAACAGAGGCTGTGATAGCAATATAGACTGATGATGTCGTTAAGACCAAGCGGCAACTATCACTACTCATTTCGTAAAGCAAGTTGAGTGGACTTGAATCAAAGCGTGCGACAGTCGGGAATCGAACCACCGACCTCTGGAATACAGGCCAAGTACTTTACCACTTGGACTACGCTGGACTTATTTTCACAGATATCATGTATACGAAATTTCTCTGAGTTTAAATTTTTCTGAGTTAAATGCGTGATCCCTCGGAGTAAGTGCCCGGCTAGAATCCATGTCGTTAGACGAAGAAGGAAAATTCCACTTAATAATTTCGAAAATTCTAATATATGTGTTAAGTAGACGAAATTGATTTAAATAACCCATTCACTCATTCAATCAAAGAACAAAGAACCTATTATTAATAAATTAACACAGTTTCTTGTTTAAGCGATTGCGTGAATACAATCGTCCGTGAAATTCATACATTCTGGGAGGTTTAACATCATTACGATGGCGATTTTTTTTCTGTATCACCGGATTTGAACCCCCATCCATTTTAATCACTTCTTCAATGCAAAAGACATGACATCCCCGAATGGTTAAAAAGCCAAAACTTGAATTTTATTCAAAAGATTGTATGAGTGCTGAAATTTTTAGTACCTAATTTACGACCCATTAATAATGAACTACTCCAGAATTCCATCACTATTCAAAAACTCCGCATAGCCTTGGGCGTTCAAGTACACGACATGTTGAAGTATCCAAGTTTTAAACATTAATTCGCACTGAATGGAAATTACGGTGAGTGTGGCGGCACACTACGGGTATGGATGGAAGTGTAAAAGTATGAAAATTTAAATGATGGCGGGTGGGAATTTTCATCAAACTTGCAGAGCAGCATAACGAGTTTGATTCAACAGCCCTTCCTCATGTTGCATAAAGAGGAAGAGAGTGTGTGTTTGCTAATGAAAATAGGCCAAAAAAGAAGCCATCGGGGAAATGTGAAGAACTCCTAAATGAATTGCTAAGCATCGTCCTGGCACGTGCCCATCATCTCAAATTTCATAGAAATTATCGCAAATCACATCCCCGTTGATGATGGGTGAAAATCTCTAATGTGACACACACTTGAAAGTTTTTTCCTCTTTCCAAATCAAAGGGTCTTCATTCAATTCAGATTTCACCCTAATCTTGTTGCTGAATCTGAAACCATTTTCGTATATGCCGATCAAAGGAATGGTTTTTAAAATCAGTGCAGCTGAAAAACAGAGCGTATATATACCGGAAACCACTTCGTCGTAGATAAAGATGAAAGACGGCCTCGTTCTGAACTGAATTCAAACTAATAGCGAATAGTTTCAAAGCAGCGGAATTTTAAGTATTTCGAAAGGCCTTTGGTGGTATTTTATGCTCAGATATGGCATAATTACGTGTCGCCGGACGGAATCAGGAGCTGTTTTTCTAGCATTCTTCAGGTTTTGCAGTTGCCCAGGCGACTTTACTTCCTCTCGCTGATCCACGTAAGTCGTACACCGTATACGCTTGAAGAGGGATTTTCCCTGGACAATCGATTGAACTTCGGATCTACCCACAGTTACAGTGAGAGTGGCTAGCGGACAGTTAGAAGCGTCGCGTCACCACAATAGTCTCACCAGAGGAAGCATAAAAATGCAAAAATCATAACACACGACCTGCCGCCATCGCAAGAATCAATCGAACCGCTCTGCAAACCCTCAGACTTGTGTCTTTCCACGGCCCCACACGTTAGAAGACAAAAGCGGTTCCAATTCGGCGCCAATATGAGGCGATTTTCCACCGACCGACTGAAGATTCTATCCCCTGGAACAATATTTCTTCTTCATCCTCATCAGGAACTCACCAGTTGTTTACCTGCGTTGCAGCCTACAAAATGAATGGTAAATCATTAGAATTCTGCGTTGATACGCAGTCAACAAAATTCCTGACATCAAACTGAACTGAATTGAAATTGCGTTGATAATAAATTTTATGATTGATTCCGAGATTAACAGCGGATCGCTGCATTGATGAAGGAAGTTGAAAAGATTTTTTGGATTTTCGACGTGTTCGATTGAAAAGTCAATTGCTGGGCTGGTCGATGGCGATACCGACTATAAAAAATTGAAACAATACAAGACGAAATACGTGGAAATTGTGCGTAGTGTGAATTGGAAACTAATTTAAGTTCAGATTATAAACCAGAAGGTCGCAACATCAGATCGAAATTTCTGACTCCGCATAAATCACCCTTGGGACCGTTGATCTTTGGGAAAGTAATTTATACTAAAAATATGAACGTGCCATTTTGCGAGGGTCAATCATTTGCATCTCCATTACTTTACACGTTTTTCGAAAGTGTAATTTTCTTCAAATCAATTGATCTACACCCGACTTTAAGGAGAAAAATTTCATAAACCAAATCAGGGTTGCCAGTTTGTGCGATTTATCGCGAATTTGGCTATATTTTTCATGATTTTGCGACAATGTTCCTGAAAAAAAACCCAAATAGCATTTTAACCCTATTCCTGTCAGGCTGTGACTGTGAGTCACTATTCAATTTCGAACCAATATAGATGATTTAATACATGTTTTAACGCAAAATCAATTTAATGTATTTTATTATTGGTCACTACGCTACTGTTATATAGAATAAATTTTATGTTTTTTTGTTAAATTGATTTTGCGTTAAAACATGTATTAAATCATCTATATTGGTTCGAAATTCACAGCCTGACAGGAATAGGGTTAAGCAGCCGTGTCGTGTTTATTCACATATTTCGTCGCCATGCAAATCGCGGTGACAAGCCATTTTTGTCGCGGGCACATCGCCGTCGTGCGAATGAGATGCGCAATGACACCCAACACTTTTCAATGGTTTGCCACGCCGCAATTACGACACAGAAACGTAATTCTGACGCTGCCATTTCACAAAAAAAGACGCTCCCATGAATGCTCGCTGTAGGCCTGGTTCCAACATAGGCCTATTGAAAAGTAGATCGAATGGTTAAGGAGTAAGGGGAGGGGGTGAAGTGAATCCGAAGTTTGGTTTTTCCTCTATGTGTCTTTCGCGGTAAAACTACCGAACCGATTGGTCTAAAATCCGGCACTTAAATTCTTTGGAGTTCCTGCTCTAACATATACCTATTTCAAAGTAGCCCGAGTGGTGGGGAGAGTAAGATGAGGGGTAAATCGAATCCGAAGCTTGGTTTTTCCTCTATTTTACTCTTTCGCGGGAAAACTACCCAACGGGTCGGCCTGAAATTTGGCATTGGTGTGTGTTGGGGGTTCAGAAGTCCACCAAAAAGTATCCCTTGAGTTGTGGAGTCAAATAAAACCGAAAATAACAGACTTTTTTCAACTTTGATATAAACTTATTTTAAACACAGCTCATAGAGAAACTAATCTCAAACCGACGTTTTTGATCGAAAAACTTTTTTTTTCCTATATTGAAAAATATATTTCAGAAGTCCAAAAGTTTTCCGCTTCCAAAAGTTTTGTAACCAAATATTTAAAAACATTTCTTTTGCTATGTTTTTACATCAGTAATGTGGTCTTAACATCCTATAGAATTTTTTTCGGTATTAACATTTGTCCACCGATAGTGTTGGATAATTTTTCTTATGATCATTTTTAAAGATGATTTGTAAAATGAGTGGTGTTTTATAAACCATTTTCCAGGACTGCTCTCTATAGGCCAGGCTTGGCCAATCCGAATGTGGCCCAACAAAAACTGATATATTTACAAATTTTATGAATCAATGAAGTTTAATGTATATCCCAACTAACAATTTTCGTCTCATAAGACTCTACTAGAGTCTTTTGAGAGTTTTCATACAGGGCTATTTCACCCTTGTAGAATGCTACAACTGTTTTATGAGTGGCTCATGAGGCTTAAATGGCGCACTTATGAGAACTTTTTTTATTTTATAACAAGACATCAGTTCTTTTTGTAAGAGCCACGAAAGTCTCACAAGAACACTATTTGAATTCTAATGAGAGTTTATTGATATTCTCATAAAACTTTCATAACAAGTACTTTATGCTTTGCTAAAAAGAGAAGAGTATATAAAAATATCTAACCGGTTTTATTTTTGAAGAGTTAAAGTAATTTTTTAAAGAGTAAAAGTTATTTTTGAAGTGTTTATTTATTTTCGTATCCGAGTCATGTCTACTTTTGCGTATGATAATATTGTATTAGAATTTCATATGACATAGATTTTAAATTCTATTTTTTCGGATATATAGACAAAAATTATATGGGAAATGCAATTTTACTGATAATATAACATATTTTACTTCGAAAAAATGCGAAACCCCTCGAAAAAATCGAAAAAGTTAGATATATTATAAATCGGAAATATAATATGGAAAAATTAAATGTTTAATATAATTGATCAAACTGTTTCAATTGTTTTAATGCGTTTTTGTTTTTAACGAAAATAGCTTTTTGCAGTGTTTTTAGGTCCTAATTTACATATATAAGCTGTTTTTGGAATTTCAAAGTTTTACTGTTAAAAAAGATCAAGGGAAAATATGGCGCCTGTTGACGAAGATTTATTTTAAGAATAAAATTCTTGTAATAAGAACATAAGCTCGCGTTATGTCTCATATGAGCATTTTAACAAGTATTTTTATACTTAAACTTTTACAAGCGCGTTTTTATGAGAATCATACGAATTAACTGCTCATAACATTTTTATTTAAGATTTAAACTCTTTAAGTGTTAAAACTTTATAAAAAATATACAATGAGAACATAAGTTTTTAAAGGCTCGCTACAAGAGTTCAAAAATCGCCTTGCTATAAGCGTAAAAGATTCAGTAGCTCTAGTAGCGTCATACTCTTATAAAAAGAACGCTATCAGAAAAAATTAGAGTGTCATTACAAGAACTATGTTATGAGAGTATCCAGTGTGTTAAGAAAGTTTAATGAGAAGATTTCAAAATTCGTAAGAGTTTTGGTCTGGAGAGTTTGTTAGTTGGGATATTCTACGTTTTTTTACTAATCAGTTATCTTTAGGGTTAGTATATTTAATTTGTGGCCCATTATAACTCGTCTTCTTCCAATGTGGCCCAGGAAAGCTAAAAGGTTGGACAACTCTGCTCTAGGCTATCTGATTTATACCCAACTGTATTTAATTTTTCTGGGTTTTGCCGTATTTACACTTCTGGCTCGGCGAAGCCGGATCCAAATTCTAGTATCGGGTCTTTCAATAAGGACATAACAATTTTGTACAGAATAATTGAGATATCGGGCTGAAATTTATTCCAGGTGTAGTGGACATGTTACATTTAAGTATGAAATTCGATGTCGTTCATATGGCCACCGCGAGCACGTTTGCAGATTGATTCTTTGGAGCCAATTTTACACCACTCTTCCACACATATCGGCCGGGACGTTGGCAATTTCGCGTTCGATATTATTCCTGAGCTCCTCTAACGTTGTTGGCTTATTGGCATAAACCAACGACTTAACATAACCCCATAAAAAGAAATCCAACGGCGTTAAATCGCATGAGCGAGGTGGCCATTCGACCGGACCATTTCTCGAGATTACACGATTACCGAACTTCTCCTTCAATAGATCAATTGTTTGACCAGCTGTGTGGCATGTAAACCTAAAAAAACCTCGAGAGTCAAAGGGTTAGGGTTTTGTTTACGAAATCTCGTGAATTTGGGATTTATATGAGGAGTTATTCTCTAATTGAGCATTTACAATATAAAATTTCTTTTTATCTCCTCCAGCTCCTGAAAACAAGGTGAGTCAGAATTGTCGAAATTTAACTCCTCTACCGACAAAAAGTGTAACGCAATTTTTCTCGAAAACGGTCTGTCAAATTCTTTATTTGACAAAACAATTTCAACCAGCATCAGTTCTAATCCTTTATTTGCGCGATTTTTTTTGTGCTGAATTTTGCGCGTCGGCAAACTTTTGAATGAAATGCATTTTGGACGACTCCGCCTCAAATAGCATATGCTTCCGTTTTACGATCGAATCGCCAGCAATTAGATTGTACGATCGCCACCAGGCAATTCATAGTGCTCGGAATGCACAAAACCACTCGTCTTAATTTCAAACAATCGCTTTTATGAGTTTTCTTTACGGTTGGATTTTTTTATTTTGTTATTGTTGGGCATCTTTATGCTCACAACGCTTTAAATTTATGTATAAGGAAAAAAAACGAAGAAGTAAACAAAACGCGTTCAGTGATCTTGGCAGACGCGTGATCCTTATTAAAACGATCGCATCTGAAGTGTGCGCGATCGACCGACTGGCGTATCAAAAGCGTTGGTATCACAAGCTGCACAGGCAAATTAAATGTCACCGTGATGATGGTCACTGGTACATCTCGAGACGTTGCCACAAAAAGCAGGTGGATTGCATAAATACACGGCATGATGCAGCGGCCGCGAATGAATGTTAAATGGATGAATTGCAGTGAATGGCAGCTGATCGCTTAGCGAAAATTAAAGTGATCGTCGTTAATCAAGGCATTTAAATGATTTCCAAGTGGAAATTATAGGCTGTGCCATTTGTCACCTGGTCGGCAATATCGGCAGAGTCTTGTGATTCTGGACCAGTTTCAGTTCAAGGCTGATAAAGATCTTTTCTTCTACCTATCATCACGATCACCGATCGGTTTCACCTTCTTCCCGATTAACAGCAAACCGCAAATTGACAGGTGATTCTTTTTCTCAACATTCAAATGAATGAGGAAATATTAATTTTTCTTCTAAAAAATGTTATAAGATTGCATCTATGGGCGACATATGTAAGATGCGATCACAAAAGAAACTCCGATCGATCCTCATTTTGCTAAGCAGCAACCGATCCTCAGCCATCATCGCTGGTTAGTCAAAAAAAACGCCACGATCTGGACATATGGGCGATTTTGATCTGGAAACGGCAATAAAATAAAACTCGGTTAAATGGAAATTAAATGTAAATGCAGGACAAAAGAGTCCAATAATTTGTCTGGATCAACAACAATCGATTGTGAAGTATAGTCATCCCCAATCATGGTTCCTTTCTTGAGTATTTCTTGCCCGTCTGACCACGATCAATGGAAGACAATGGAAAGGAAGTGCATGCAAAGTCCATTTGCCGAGGAGAACCTCTTCAACTACCACTAGAACTATGGAAGCCCGCCGCTGACCATAAGGCCTTTTGCCCCCAAAAGACATTTGCCGACGGTCGGTCTTGTGCCTTGCGGCTATTCACAACTCCAAGGTGCTTCTTTTAATCGAAACGGCAAAAACGCATCGGGATCGCTCACAGCAAAGGATCTTAATTTTACAGTTCGTTGAGGCCCCTTAATCAAAGAAGGGTGAACAAAAAGATTCCGCCACATGCAAGATGCAGTTAGATTCAGCAGGGATATCGTAAATTCCCGCGCGCATCGCAAGACCCCTAAAGCAGATCGGGGGCATCATCCTTCGGCATCCGTTCAGCTTCCAAACAGCATCAGTAACCAAGAACAGAAGGCGACCGGTCGTGCAATTTTGACGGCGTCTGGCATGGGTTTTTATTTCCAATTGCATGACATAATGAAAACATGTCTAAGCATACATAAATAAATAAATAAAAAACCTGGGCAGGTGATGGCACGCGACACTCATTTATGCTATGGGGAATTGGATCGGGATTGCTGCCGCTCGACTGACTGATGTGATGCGATGTAAGATTCGAATTTTGGTTGCCCCTTAAGAAAATACTTTGCTTATTTGTGGTTGTCTTAAAAGTTCTCTTTCGGCTGAGTTCTTCGTTTTCAGCCTCCTGTTTGCTTTTTACAAACAGATCTTGCCGTTTGCGTTTTTTTTTCTTGAGAATAGTTGGAGGTTTTCTTTATGTTGATATTCGGTCACATGTCGCTTTTGTTAAATTATTAAATTGCATATGGACATTCGGCACGGTCTATAATACTGCAATAAAGAAAAACATGTCGAATAAAATTGTTTTTTTTTACCTCTGTGCATTTGTTTTGTGAGGTTTTTGTAATTTCTTGTGCGGTTTTTCGTGTATTTTGAAGAATTTATGAAGAGCGCGATGAAACGAATTGATTGCAAGTGCCGATAGTGTGGAAATTTTCGTTCAATTAAATGAGATGTTTTTGAGAAAATCCCAAAAATCTTTTCCGTTTGTATGGAAGAGAGGAGCAGGAGTGATCCGATTGGATTTTGATGTATGGAACGGTTATGTAAAATCCTATTCTAAACAAATTTCGTCTTTAAAAAGTTTCAGATACGAAAATCCTTTTGCCTCGTAACACCTTCGCGAAATTTTGCATGTATCTAGTTTAGTATCACCGTCAAACTACTGGAGATCCGCCACCCCTATAAAAGTGAGACGTATTTAATGGACACGTCTTAGCGAAAATGACATCCCAGACAATTGAATACAAAAAAATTAACACTGTATCCCCCCGCCCCAGTATTTTATCAAAAGAAACAAAAAAAACCCACTCTTCCCATGATCTTTTAACATTTTCAAATTAATAGTTTTCCCATATTTGTAATTTCCCTTGTATTCGTAACTCAGCTAATTAACTTGACACCATACCGACGTATATTCACCATAGCTCCATGTTTTATGGATGGACGGAAATCCTTAGCGCACCGTGTTTCGTTTCAAGTGAGGAAAATCATGTGCAAATCATATGAAAATAGTCTCAGGCTAAGAGCTATGGGGCAATGGGGAGCACTGAAGAGCATAACATCATAGAATAAGCCTTGTTAAAACATAAATAGCTCCGTTGAGTGTAGACCCGCATAACCTTTTCGGTTGAATCTCATATGCAACAGCATGAAATGAAATTATGAACATGTTTGGCTTGCCTGCCTTCGATGCGATGCAACGAAATAAAATTATAGTTGAATTACCTTGAAGGTAATATGGGGCTAGCTGGGGAGGATCGTTCATTTTCGAGGGATACACAACCGCACCGCACCGATTAACGATGGCCATAACTAAGAAAATGTGTGAACATTTCGCTTTTTTTTTGTTTTTGTAAAAACTTTGTTGCCACTTTTAAGGAGTGTAGGCTTCGCATCAAGACATTATCGCGTTGACAACAACAAGTTGCCCGTACGCCTCTGGTACTGGATGAGGGGTTAGTTTTCCCTTTGGAGTGTCAGCGGGGATGGTAATGCATGTTTGCAACATTAATTTTCGCATAATAGAATGTCGTTTTACCATATTGGATTCAATCGCACGCTACTGTCGTAGAATTTTTCCATCCGAAACGATGTGACAATCATCTATGGAAGGTGGAGTACCGCAGGGTACTCGTCTGTCACCTGTGCTGCTTTTTTTTTAAATCAAATGCATCGCCGCATCTGATGGAAAATCTATTTTACTAGTAAACACAGTAGTAGTAACTGCCATAGCTTGTCGTAATCAGGTTGAAAGTAGCGGAGATACTTGTATTACGGCCACCAGATATGGAAGCCACAAACTTGAAGTGGTCTAATGGCTCCTTACCTCTTCAGTAGGTTTTTAAGATGCCAGCGTCTTAAAAACGGTCTCTGATAGAGAGGGAGAAAACAAAATCAAACGCCATCGATAACCGTGGGAAAATCTGTTAGAGAAAAAACCAAGAAAAGTTTAAAAGAAAACTAAATATAAATCTTGGATTTTCTCCATAAAGTTCATGGCGCTATGATGATTTTTCCAATGCTGGCATTTATGTTTGTATTTCAATTGATATAAATTTTATTATCCATTTAAGATTTAAGTTTTATTGTTTTTTTTTACGGCGACATCTTTGCTATGGTGCTTTTGATGAATGGCGGTCTAGACGCGATTCATGTAACCCAATTGCATTCTTAATCATTGAAGAGGATTTCTTTTTCCTTTTTCGTATTTAATGAAAATATTGTCGAGATTTAAATTATTATGTCTATAATAGTGATGATGTTGTCATGAATATCGTCATTTTTAATATAATTAAATTTAGTAGAGTGATTTCTTTAAGTGTGCCCCATTTGATGGTTGCAATGACTAAATAATGTAATTCATACCAATTCTAAAGAAGTTTGAAGAAATAATTGAAGTTTATTACGATTGAATGTAAACAGGAAATGTGTCAATAATATAACTGTTATGTTTCCTAAGTGTTTGGATAAAAGGGTGAGTTGTTGAACTGATACACTAAACGAAATTTTGTTCATAAAAATTAAGAACGACTTTCATAGAAGTGAATTCATAGTATTTATGATCAATTTCATTAATACTATGAAAGATTTCATAAACCAATTTAATCTTTTATGAAACCGTTCATAAATACTGTAAGGGAAAATCAATTGAAGTTTTTTTTAAATATTTTTTCGTCGTTAAAAATAATAAAAACATTTGAAAATTTACAAAACCATAGCATAAACAATTCTTATCAATAATGAAGGCATATTTTGTTAACAGTGAGAAAAAGTTTTTCTGATATCTTAAAAATTTTCATAATCAGTCAACTGATGACGGTAAATTTGTACTGTTTTCAGAGAGATTGACAAACAAACTGACAGACAAACTGAGAGACTGGCAGATAAACTGACAGACTGACAGACAGACTGGCAGACAAACTGACAGGCAAACTGACAGACAAACTGACAGACTAACAGGAAAACTGACAGACTGACAGGCAAACTGACAGACTGACAGGCAAACTGACAGACTGACAGACAAACTGAGAGACTGATAGGTTGACAGACTGATAGGTTGACAGACTGATAGGTTGACAGACTGATAGGTTGACAGACTGATAGGTTGACAGACTGATAGGTTGACAGACTGATAGGTTGACAGACTGATAGGTTGATAGACTGACAGACAAACTGACTGACTGACAGACGAACTGACTGACTGACAGACAGACTGGTAGACAAATTGACAGACTGACAGGCAAACTGACAGACAAACTGACAGACTAACAGAAATACTGACAGACTGAAAGGCAAACTGACAGACTGACAGACAAACTGAGAGACTGGCAGACAAACTGACAGACTGATAGGTTGACAGACTGATAGGTTGACAGACTGACAGGTTGACAGACTGAAAGGTTGATAGACTGACAGACAAACTGACTGACTGACAGACAAACTGACTGACTGACAGACAGACTGGCAGACAAACTGACAGACTGACAAGCAAACTGACAGACAAACTGACAGACTAACAGAAAAACTGACAGACTGACAGGCAAACTGACAGACTAACAGACAAACTGATAAACTGACAGACTGACAGACAAACTGATAAACTGACAGACTGACAGATTGACAGATCGACCGACAGACAGATGCACGGACATCCTTATAATTTTGCCTGAAACGTATTTCGTACTCATCAGAAAGTTTCTATTTGCGCATGTTCTCGAGTCGGTCTCCGTCATGAATACAATACTTTCCCTCTATAGCAGAGGAAAGTAAAAAGATCTTGTATCCCAGGTTTTTTTCATGTAAGTCAAACATGGTAACGTTTTTATTACCATTTTGTGTACTTATAATTTTTTTCTTGGTGAAAAAAATAAAAATTGAAAAAAAAATCACCAGATTATAACAAATTGCATCACGATCAATAACAGCCTTTAATAAAATTAAATCAAATCTTTTAGGAGTGCAATTTCAATCAAAGACGAAACATCTTCTGGTCTGTGAATGCACAACAATAAGAAAAAATGTGCATTTTTACAATTTGCATTGCGGAAAACATCAATTGCAGCTTAATTTGCGTTCATCTGAGATCTCAGGGAAAACATGAGAAAAATAATGTATCTAAAATACACCATCTTTATGTAGTCATACTATGGCAGATAAACGATATGCTGATTTATATCTGAATCTCTGCATAGATGCGATTGTGGATTCAATGGAGTGAGACTCGGGCCTAGTATTTTCTACAAACTACTATGAAGGCTGGGGGTCCAATAGAGAGAATTGGCATCAAAAAGACCTCAAAGTCCCCCCATTGAAGTTTCTTGAAACTAAGACTAACTCTATGATTGGTTTAAATTGGCTTGCCGGCGGCCGAGGGGGAGTCAACCAACTCTTAGCAATTATTTGTTTTTCCACTTGAGATCTTCACTCTTTGATTGAATTCATTGGAAAATGAAAGTAAATTCAAGATAACTTGGCGAAATTCCACATTTTCCCAGATGCAGATTGAATGTTTTTTTTTGCGTCTTAGCGGTTTTTATTGAATTAAAAATAGCCAATTTTATTTATTTCTGGAAATAAAACAAGAATTATTGCTTTATGGTCTACGTGGGAAAATTTCTTACTTCTTTTTTGGAAGATTCTCATACGTAAAGAGTCAAATTAGTAGATTTTAAATGGTTTATTTTATGACGGTTGGTGTTTATAACATAAGAAAAGTTATAATTGCCAGCGCCAATCATAGAATACTCTATATGAGGGCAGACCAACTTTTTATGGGGAAAAATCCATTTGTAGAAATGTGGACGGACGGGGTAAGAATGGTCCAATTGGATTTTTATGTATGGGACTTGAATGATCCGATTTTGTCCGCTCAAGAACTTAACCTTGCCATAATTTCAAGTCTCTAGCTCCATCTTTTCGAAAGTTATGGTGTACACGGACAGACCGACGGACAGACAGATGGACAGCCAGTCAGACGGAGAGAGAGACGAATAAACAGACGGAAATCAAAATATTTTGTCATTCCAAACACCCTGGTGTAGTTCATTTTTGTGTCCGATGATTGATTCGATGCGTTACAAACGGTGTACTAAATAAATCTATTATACTTCTATATGAGATATCATATAGAGTATAAAAAAACTCCGAACAAAAAGACGCAAAATTTTAAAGTGTATTTTATTAAAATTTATTTCCACTTTGGACCCACAGTAATTTCGCCGTATTTTGAAGCTCTTTATGGAATGATTAACAGCTGAAATTCGTGTTGGTCCATTGGAAAAGTTTGGCTGAAGGCTGGATTAAACGTTGGGTGGCTTAAGTTGAAAGTTAAGATCGGTTGAAAAATTGTTGAAAAATCTTTAAGAGGCTGTGGGGGTGGTAAATTTTACTGTTTGTCTGCCACTATATTTATTTGCCGTCGTCATTTTTGATCTCACGCTAGTACGAAACACTGAGAAAAGGTGGAAAAACATCCTAATGACCACAATGGGGGCTGCAATTCTGTAAATTAGTCTTTTCTGTCATTTTTTAAGTCATTGGAAGTTAAAAGATTTTACATCATCTTCCTATCCGTATTTTTATAAAATACGTCTAATATCGTCTTAAAAATGTTACCAGTTTCTCGCTTCATTTCGCTCAAAGAACCAAAAAACCTCTGTTGCGTGCGTGCCTAAAATCCGCCGTAGAAATATGTTGACTAGCAGCATTGTTGAGTGTTCATAAATCAATCGTTTTGATTCGGAAACTAGAAAATTAAAAAATGCCAGAAAAATATATGTTGCGCTTTACCGGCTTCACGTCCATATTCAGCCGAAATTTTAACTTGGAAATTATATGTAAGAATCAGACACATTCCAGCCGAACGATTTTTCTAATCACGCAGCATAAAAAACCTGATCTAAACGGTATAAAACTTTTAAATCAGCGGCCGGCTGTCTAAATCGGATGGTGAAGGAACTATCTCTCAGGTGATCAAATCGGTGAGAGGTTTGAAATTCTTAGGAGTTACAACGAGACGCCGAAAATGTTTTGTTCAGACGGATCTGATTTGATCGCATGGTAAGATCAATTAAATGGGTTAACAAGTTTTGAATGGATTTAAGTTGCCATGATCAGAATTTGTGGTTGTGGTGGTGGTAGAGGGTGGATTCGCTCCGGTTCCTTCACTCTCTGACCCAAGATTGTGTTCTAGAATCAAAATTCAGTGTCGATCATCTCAATAAACGGGTTGATCGATGCGATGCTGGACTTTCAAAGTGGGATAACTGAAGGTTCAGGTCTATGTCCCATTTTGTACATTGGATTTCAATCATTTCACGTTCGATTATTGTTCTCGAGTACGTGCCCGATGCGTGAATAAATTGTTGACCTACGGATGATGATCGTGCTTTGTGGTGTTTCGATGTTTTTATTGACGCATACCTAGAAGTATTATAAGAAATGTTGCATGATTACCTTAAGACGTAAGTAACTCCAATCGTACTTCTTTTCTTGATGGAACCTTTACCTGAATCTATGCTAAAGAAATTGAGGAAAAGATTTTATATTTGTGTGTATAGGCTTGATTTGCGCTGTTCTTCATGGTGACCTTTTAGTTTTTTCTTTACCTGTTGTACCTTCATTCAAACGTTTATAATTTTTACGTATAGAATTTTTTCAGATGAACTCTTGGATCAAAGTAATTTCTTTCCTCAAGTGTGTGGTTTTTTTTTACAAAATGAACGTTCAGTTATTTTTATTCTTTCTAGGCTTGAAGTGTAATTGGGATTTGAATTGAGTACATTTACATACACAGTAAAAAATAATTACCACATTTAATGTTGGGAAAAATAACGCCAAATTTGAATGCTTTAACAATACATGGTGCATGTAAATTTAAGTGTAAATTTACAATTCCAAGAGTAAAACGAAATTACACATTTGTTATGTAAAATCGCAAAATAGTGTTGTAAAATCACAATTTCAGCTACTGTAAATTTACCTCTAGTCCGTGAACACCATAACTCTCGAAATGATCTAGCTAGAGACTTGAAATTTTTTACAGTTGCGTTTCTCGTAAATGGCTAGGCAAAGTTCTTGAACGGGCAAAATTGAACCATTGCTTCTCCACCATACAAATGAAACAGTTTTTTGCAATTTTCTCGAAAACGGTTAGCCATATTGAAATATTTATAAAGGTAAAATGTGTTTAGAATAGGATTCTACATAACTCATCCATACATCATAATTCAATCGGACGACTGCTTCCTCCCTCTCCCATACAAATTGAACTGCTTTTTCTATTTTCTCGAAAACGGTGAGTTGTATTGAAAAATTTATAAAGGCGAAATCTGTTTAAAATATGATTTTACATAACCATTCCATACATCAAAATCCAGTCGGACCACTACTTTCCCCTCTCCTATACAAATGTATTTCTTTAAATAACCATTTTGTCTGTCATCATATAGAGTATTTGACGATTGGCCCCTGGCAATTGTAGCTTTTCTTATGTTTATTTTCAGACTTTTATACGAAGAACGGGTAGATTGTTTTTTTTTCTTTTTGAGATCTTTAAAAGCTTTTACTCACGAGTATTTCTCTATTTACTTACGACGAAAAGTGCTGAAAAAATTACACTCCCATATCTGACATTACTGTCGGATTAACACCGGAAATCTTCAAAGTTAGCTCATTAAATTAACACATTTCCAGCAAAACGAATAAATTAGCGCCTTAAATGACTAATGATTGTTTTTCTTAGGTTTTTGTCCCTTATTTACATAAATATTGAATCAAAAGCGTTAATTATGTTTCTTTGCTTTGTCAACGTTGATAAAAAAAAAATTCGTAATTTTCAAACGATCGCAAATATGCCGAAGGCCATTTCTGATTAGTGCGAGTAATAAAATATTTAAATATTTTATTTTGGAAGTTGGGGAAAAGATATCTGATGTGGTGTTTGTAAAATTTGAAGATCGTTTGGAAAAATTGCGAAGATCGTTTGGAAAAATGGTCAAGACGACCTGAAAAGAAACTGAAGATCACTTTTTGGTTCACCCGGTATGAATTTCTATAATTTTGAATTTCTATAAAATTACTTATCCAGGCTATCCAAGTATTTACAATTAAAATAATCCATAGGCATAATTGAACATCGAGGTAATAGAGTTCTGTATGATTTGATCGTTTATATCTTGTGAGATCGTAAATGATCACCTGCCTGTAATGAATTTAAATACTCGCCTTGGCCTGTAATATGAATAAGAACAACAATAACAGCTGATTATTATGATTCCTTTTGCATCAACTTCATAATAATAACTCGATTGGGCCAGTCGTCGTCTTAGCTCGATCGTTTGAGGCTTTGAAATGCCTAGTGATCGTGCTTTGCAGTTGAGATCGGTTCGGATCCTCGAGAAACATCTGCATTGACTGCAACAGTGAAGGAGACCAACAATTATCTGTTAGGCAGAGTTAAGCTGGTTCTAAGATTGTTGGGAATCGTGAGTTCCAGTTCCCATGTGTGATCGCTACAAAAGTTACCTCACCACATTCGAATGCCCGTGGGCGGTGATTTTGTTGTTTGTTGGTATTTTCGAGACACACGACTAACAAAATTGAAATTCACCTTTGAGGCCCACTGGAATACAGCGATGTATCCAACTAAAAATCTCAACGTTTTTACTGGTTTATTGCTGCATTTTTGGATAAATGGATAGTGATCGTAGAAAAGGTGGGCTATAGAAATATAGGAGAAGCCAGGATCGATTTTAGTTAACCGATTAATGCCCACTGCGACATATATGTAACGCAAAAATCGCCTTTTTTGGCAGCTTGTCATTTATTTATCTTTTTTGTGGCAACTTTGGGGCTGCTAGTCATAAAGACGTCACGAATTTATGCGGGTGCTGCAAATTAGAGACAAAAGCAGTGAAATTTCAGTCAAAAATCGCAGAAAAAACTGTGGAAACATAGATGGGATTAGCATATACACAAAAAAATGTTGCAACACCAAAGACAATACAAAGCGTTGACCAGGCGCGAAGAGAATCGGGATGCAAAACTGGAGGACATCGGCGCGTGACCGGGACCTTTGGCGAGAGACATTCGGCAGGCCAACACCGGAAACCGTTTGTAGCGCCGAGAGAGAGAGAGAGAGAGAGACAATAAAAAATGTACTTCCATCTCTACAATTGCAACTTTCCCCGAAAAAAAATAATTAAAAATTTTTATACAATTTTTCCATTGAATTTTTTGGGACCTCAAGCTAGATGTCCCTGTCTCTTTCTATTTACGTTCTCACTCGACTGAAAAAGAGCGAAATTCTTAATACACCAACTCAGTGAGTGAATTTTTGAGTGTTCTGCATATTGCATATCAAATTCATCATTTTACAAATCAAATTCGCTTTAAAAACATAAGAAAAGCCACACTTGCCAGGGGCCAATCGTCAAATACTCTATATGATGACAGATAAAATATTTATTTAAAAAATACATTTGTATAGCAGAGGGGGAAAGAGTGGTCCGACTGGATTTTAAGGTATAGTAGGGTTATGTAAAACATATTCTAAACAGATTTTGTCTCTATAAATTGTTCAATATGCGGTAAAAAAAAGTATTCCATAGGAGCGGGGGGATTTTGAAGTATGGATGAGTTATGTAAAATTATGTTCTAAACACATTTCGTCTCTATAAATTTTTCGATACGAGGCACCGTTTTCGAGAAAATCACAAAAAAATGTTTCATATGTATGGGGGATTGGAGAAAGATTGGGCCAACTGGATTTCGATGTATGAATAAGTTATGTAAAATACTGTTTTTAACACAATTTATCTCCATACTTTTTGCAATACGACTCACCGTTTTCGAGAAAATTGAAACAAAGAACTGTTTCGTTTGTATGACGGAGATGGGAAGGAATGGTGAGATTTTGCCCGTTCAAGAACTTAGTCTTCTTCAGGCTTTAAATTTTCTACAGTTGTCTTAGTTGAACACAACTCTTAACAGTTCTTGAGATTTGAAAAAAAAAAAAATTTTTTATATATTTTTTCCGAAACTAAATGTTGTTGAGGAAAGTTTTGTGCTGATATTTTGGGAAAAGGGAAGGTGGCGCAAGATACAGGTTTTGCTTTGGGCGCCGCTGTGCCTTCGTATGGCCCTGTTTTCTCGTTATAAAAATACGCTGGTACGAAAATGACAAAATTTGTAACTCAGTGGGTGTTTTTCAAAGAAATCAGGAAAAATTTTAGCCTGCGGCGCATTTTTTCGATGATATTGGGTGTACACTTATTTGAGGCAAAAAAGTGAAATCGAATCATCCCAATGATGGAGGGTCCGCGATTCCTAGTTACGCCCTTGGACGTCAGGCTTGTTTTCAGCTAAAATTTCTTGTTTTTCTTTAGTTCTTCTCAGATAGTTGAATGCTTTTAAATATCTTTTAAAAAAAACCAAGAACCAGAAATTGCTAAATCCAAAATAATCCACATGTATTTTGATCGAGCATCTATTCGATCCTGCATCGATCGTTATAACCGATTTCAATTGCTTTCTTCTATATTTCCATAATTTTTTATAGGAAATTCTGATCGATTAACAGCAATAGGATAATATTACGATGAACTAATAATATATTTTGGAATTGCCGACTATCCAAGCAAAATACTTAAACGGGTTACGATCGGCTATGATCTACGATCTTCACAGCTTAGCCTAGCCGCATTTATTGCTTGAATCTGCTCGGAATCGAACTTTTGATGGCTCATTTGGTGGCTCCTCTCTCTCGCACTGTGGAATTATGCTGTGCGCTGCGAGGAGCTTTACATATGTTGGGGCCGCGGGGATATCATTAAATAGTTGAAAAGTCAACGAGAATATGTTGAAGTCGATCGTGTGTATGGGTGTGGCTATGGATGGATTCCAATGGTGGATTTTATGGGGATATGGGGCTCCATTCGATTAAATCCACTCGGGCCTGCTATGAAAATTATGCGGATCAATGCTGCGGTTGTTGTTGTTAGTTTTTGGGGTTGGGAAGGCTCGGCTTTATGTTGACTTATGCTGAAACCCAACTCTAAAGTTGAAAGTTGTGTCGAAGATTTACTTCTAGACCTTCGCGGGCAACTACATTGGATTGTTTGTTGGTTCAAGTTGAGATCAAAAATTATACCAAAACAAAACCGAAATTTTTCAACTATCTCTCAAATATTTCTACACACGAATGTTTACAACCACTACACGACCATTTTACAACTACAATCCGAAGGAATATTGCCTGCGGCGACCAAATACTAATATTATATGATTTTTAAGATATTTTTTCTTACCTTTAGCCGCTGTTATTTGAAAAGGCATTACGAAACAAAAGAACTTTTGATTCGTTTGTTTGTAAGGCAATACACGCGATTGTGGTCTGTACGACGACGATATACGACAAAGGCAGCAATTTTACTATAACTATGCGACTATGCGAACGAGGAGTTTTACTCGTTTGGTATTAGTCTGATTCGGGTTTACTTGACATGAAGACGTTGTTCGATATAAATCTCGTTTTTTACGCCTTCTTTACTGTCTCCGCTGTATTCTTTTGGTTCATCTTCATTGGTTTTGTCGTCGTTTTTGTTATTGTTTAATGTTTTGGTTGCAGTCTGAGGTTATCCACTCGCATTCAATGTTTTTGTTTACATTCGGTGTCCCTTAAGGAATTGCGGTGTCTTGCGTAAATGACGATCTAGCGTTGCACGATCTTTTTCTCCGTAGTGAACCATTCCTGAAGTTCTTGATGCTTCCTCGATAGTAGTGCAAAAAGTGTCAAGGCATATCTGGCTTAAGTTTTTTGTTGAGTGACTCCGCCTAGGGCTCCTAATTAGACACCATGGTCGCGGTTGATAATGGCAGCAACATACCATCGCGTCGTAACAGCGAGCGGACGCTATTATTAGTATAACGCTGGTTGTTCGCGGTTTCCGGCCAATCCAAGAAGCAAATAACTAAACGCCGCACTCGCTAGATACCAAAACTTGTGACGGTTCAGACGAATACGAAGTTGGTGGCACGAGAGGAGCTGTAGAGCTCATTTGGGGTTCTTGTCTTGTGGTCACTTGAGAATGACTACCTTAACTATACTATACCCCAAATTGCTTAGGCGGTAGTGTGTTGAAGTGCACTTGACCAGTTCAGTTCGTCTGGGAAACAGCAGAAGCGCTTGTAGGTCTTCTTCCCTTTTTATTCTATTCGAGATCACCTGGAAGTGATGGGGATCAGTGAAAAACAGGTTAGATCAGTTCTCAGCTGATCGTTCCCATAAAACTTACGTCCGGTGATCGGATTGGATTTGATTTTGGACAGAAAACAAAACAGGTTAAAGTTGAAGTGATCCTCATTGGATAAACTATTTTTGTTAATTTTGCGAAATTCAAAATAATCCATATGTGTTTTGACTGAGGATCAGCTGAAAGGTTCAAGTGAACATCACTTGATAGTGTAGTATTTTGTTGTGAAGATCAATTTGAGCAGGTGGTAATTTGTTTTACATTTTTTAAAGAAATATTAAAAATACGTGTTGTGAAGTAGTGATCTTCAGTATTACATTTAAATGCTGATTTTATCGACTATCACTTGAAAATCATTTGAGGATCACTTTGGAAAGTGTGTTACATTAACTTCCAGTGAAAACAAACTAATTTAAAACTATATCAAAACTTAACGGAAGTGAAGATCAAGAAAATTCGGGAATAGAAAGTGAGGATCACTGGCTGATAATTGATAACCACTATAAACCGAAGATTATTTTTGAGCGGTAATTAAAAATTATCTCAAATGGTCGAAAAAGCTCTAAAGAAGGAAGAGATATTTGAGTTACCTCGAAAATTTCCAGTGAAGATCACCTAATAAAATGTCGAATTGATCGACGATAGATATTCCAATGTTGATAACTGGAAATGTTGTTGGAAAATTGCTTAAAACAATAGTCTATTGTCATAAAAAATTCGTTGATCAGATGTTATTTGATATAAAAGAAACTTCGTGAAATCTATGTCGCTGAACTCAGATTAGAAGGTGGGAATGTGAAGATCGGTGGTAACAATTATGTAGGATTAAAAAAATACTTTAAACGGGAACAAAGTTCGTTTTTATCTGGAAAAATTTATTGAAAATTGATTTTCTTGTAAGGAAAATATGATGAAATTTCAAATAGGCTGAAACAAAACCACTCGAATTAACAAATTTCAGTGATATTGAAGGTATTTACCCAGAAAAATTGAAGATTTTGTCAAAATATTACCAGCAAGGATCACTGATCTTAATTGTTTTTTAATCGAAGATCACCAGGAAGTAAACTAAGCTACTGTAAATCTTTAAAATTCATAGATTTTATAGATTTTCAATGATATTTCGCAACAAATGATCATATTTTTGGCAAAGCTTACACCAGTGAGGATCATTGATCTCTTTGCCAACCTTGAAACTAATTTCATCACTGAAAAAGGTATTATCGCTACAAAATAAAGACGTCCATGATTCACCAATGACCAGAAAAGGGAGTAGATTTAAAAATAACAAAATAAACTATGATTTCGAGTTCATTCGATTGTGACGATCAAAAGACGATCAGAAGTCGATCAGTAGGAAAGAAGCCAAAACGTTCCGAAGATCAGTAAGATGAGAAGAATCAGTGCAATAAGTACTCGAAAAATTGAAATAATTGTGGAAAGGTTAAATGATTAAAATTGACATTTGTAATTAAATATTTAATAATAATAAAAACAATTTGATCGTGAACTGATCGTGAATTAATTACGCAGTTGTAATAAAATTTTGTAGATTTTACAATATAAATTAAAAAGGCTTTAAAATAAAGGTTCGAAACACCTTTCTTTATTTTGTTTTTGAAAATAGAAAAAAAAAAAATAGAAAAAAAATCGAAAAAAAACGGAAGAAAAAAACTTTTTTTTGCCCTCGTTTAAAGTTTTTACTTTTGCTAAAAATCAAAAAAAAAATTGAGCCAAAAACAGGAAAATTGCGGTAATCAAAAATGTGATAATATTTCTCGACATTTAAAATTAAATCAAAATGATCGAAAATTGATTGTGAAATGTTTCTAAACTCATCGAAAAAACGTTTAACAAATGCTCCTGAAGTTATCGTAAAGGAATTGGACTACTTTTGCAGAAATCGGAAGTTCTATATTCTAAAAAAACATGTTTTTTGGGTAATTCTAGAAAAATTACCCTAAAACGTTTTTATATCAAATTCAACGAGAATTTATTGTAAAATGCTCGTGAAATGATCCCGATTTTTTATCAGTAAAGAACTGCATGATTAATGTTCGGATCTCGCATTAAAACTGTTTAACCAGTGAATTTTTTTGGGGGTAATTTTGTGTAAAATACCCCACAAATATATTGACATTGAATTTTTCGAGAGTTAATCGCGGAATACTCATAAAACTATCGTAAATTGCTCCGAAAAAATAAAAAGTTGTAACAATAGTTTCATTTACTGAAAAGCTGTATAAAAAGATTACCCTTTTATTGGGTAATTCTAGCAAAAATACCCAAAAAATCGTTCAAAAAACTATAATTGATCTGAATGAGAAATTTTTTTAGTCCACCAACGAATTTCCAAGGTTTATTGCACCTTTAAGAGAAAGTATCTTAATTTTTTCATACAAAGTCATGCAATTAACATCATTGTGTTAGTGGCAAATCAGATAATTGTTTAAAGACTAGGTTTAACTGAAAAATTTTGTTCGTGTGTTGGTCAAAAGTGAAATTGTTCGCGTGCCAATCTAAAAATTGCTATCTAAAATTACTCATTGCCAATTATTGGTGGCACTTGATGTCCAGAATTAATATTTATTAAAGTCAATTGTTTAAATTGAACTCACCATCGAGTTAGAAAAAAAATATGAGTTCTATGAAAATCTTATTTGAACGCTCAAAGCCTGAGCTAAAGATGAACGCTGATCTTCGCAAAAGAAAATGTAAGTTTTTTTTTCTGTGTTTTGCTTTAGATTTTCAATTTTATAGCATTGCTGTAGATTTTATAGATCATCAAAAAATTAAGAATAATTGTTGGGATATTAAAAGTAATTACCGTTATTCATCTTTTTGAGTTTGAGTTGTATGTAATTTAAAGGAATTTCAAATTGGGTTTCTCTCGATTTCATTACACATGCGAAGGTTTTTAATTTCGTTTTGGGCAATGAAAGAAAAAAAAACAAGAAGAATGCCTTTTGTATCTATGATTACGTTTTCCATGAGTCACTATTCGTATCTTGTATCTCGTGTATTTTCTTCACTTTGCCCTCAATGTTTGTTGTAATATTTTTTTCATGTATTTTTCAGCGAGTTATTGCGGCGATGGTGGGGATATCTTCTGCGAGCATAAAAGTTAACATGAAATTGGATACGCTGTCGTAACAAACATGTTGATGCCTCTATACTCTACGGAATGGTTCAATGGTTTGCCTGATGGTTACGATATTATGCTGTTGTAGGGGCTATCGTTTCTTGACCCTTTTCTTCCCGCTATCTCCTTGATTTTTCCGCGTACGGCTTATCAACACCCGCTTTATACCTTCCTTATACTCTCTATCTTATATGCGCGATTCTAGTCACGATTTTTAGTGTTAGAATATTATCGAAGAGAAATTTATTGTCTTCCTGTTTGTAGAATTGTCTTCTTTTTTGCCCCTAATTTTCTATCCCCTGCGTTAAGACAACAAAAACGGTCAAGCCGATTACGGATTAAAGTCGAACATGTCTAAATATGAAACAAAAGTCGTGAATCATTGAGGAATTAATGACCTCGTTATTATTGTTATGGTTGGACTTTTGAATCCCAAAGGGTTTGCACCGTTTCGTGGTTTGTGATTCATTTTATTTGAGAAAAATCCACTTTTCAACCTAAAAGGTAAATGGTTTAATTCTGTTGATAATATACGATTGGAGGCCTAGTTATGGGATTATAGAGATTCTCGATGTTTGTTTTGCTGCGATTTTTAACCCTTTTTTATTGCAGATGGCCTATAAGAGGCAGACGTATGATTTCTGTGGCTAAAACCCAAAACATTTTAAGTCAATTTTCAGGTGAAGTCAAAGTGATCAGTATTGTCATTTCCAGACAGCTCAATTTGGCTTCGCCTGGAAATCGACTTAAGATGTTTTGGCTCTTTACCACACATTTAATTAGAATTTTTTTTAACACGTTGACTGCCATGTGAGGCCGAAGTGATCTCACATTAAAATCTGAAAATTTATAAAAACGAAATTTGCTTAGAATATGATTTTAGATAACCGTTCCATACATCAAAATCCAATCGGACCACTCCTTCTCCCCCCCCCCTCCCTAACTCCCTAAAAATGGAACAAATTTTTGGGATTTTCTCGAAAACGGCTCATTTTTTCGAAAAATTTGTGTAGACAAAAAGTGTTTAGAATATGATTCTACATAAGTCTGCCATACATCCAAATCCATTGCTTATTCTCTCTCCCATACAAATGAAAAAGGCTTGCGATTATCTCGAAAACAGCTAATCTTTGTTTTTTCCAAAATTGCGTTCCATAGGGTTTTATGGGACGAAAACAGCTTTCGAATGCAAAAATCCGGCGTCAAAATCGATTAAGGTTTACTGGTAGAAGTAGGTCTTAAAAATTTCGTTACACAAATACATACAAACGATCACACGCACACACACACATACAGACATGTTGTGGACTCATCAAACTGAGTTCATGAGTTTATGTCCCGAGGGCGTTTTATATAAAAAAGATGTTAAAATCACTCCTAAAACCGAAATAATAACGGAGCCCGTTATTATTTCGGTTTTAGGAAAGATTTTAACATCCATTTTATATGTCAGAAAGGTAAAAGACGGCCAAACCAAACCAAAGCCAAACCAAATTTAAAAAAACATGGCTGAAACGAACCAGAACCAAACCATGCTGTAATCAAACCAAAAAACAGTTTTTTGAAAAGCGCAGCTTTTGAAAAGAACATCTCTAAGGTCAGACTTAAGTATTTTAATTTTTGGCTCAGATTTTCCAAAGCCTATTTCTCGATTTCCTCGAAAACGGTTTGAGATATCGCGAAGTAGTGCCAGTTCTTTGATCTTTAATTCGTTATATATATTTTTTTCTGAAAAAATCTTTCAAAAATCTTTCAAAAATCATAAAATATAATGTGCTGCATTTGAAAACCTTGACTCAAAGCTGTTGTCGAAATCTTTGATCAGGACACTCCATAGAATCGACTGGTATGTGGGGAAACTTAGTTACACTCAGAAAAATGGAGGCTAACTCGACGACCTGCATACGGCGTAATTGGCCTCGGGCAGGCGCGCGTTCGCCTGCATGTGGGCAAGTAAAACTGAGTTGACCTGTGGTCGGAGAAATTCTGAAATTAAGCCACCAGCAGGCGAAGTAGGGCATTGGGAGCTGCACGAGTTGACCTTAGATAGGTTAACTCTGACCGCTAGCTGGCTTACAGACACCTCTGTAAGGTCAGAGTTAACCTGACAAAAAGTTGACCTGGACATTTTTCTGAGTGTACGATACACACTGTATATTTTGCTTTTATTTTTAATACACATCGCCCCAGAAATGATTTGTTTTTTATTTTTAGTACATTTTTGTCCATAAAAGTTCTTTTTACTTATGCAAAACCATTAAAAAATTTGAATTTCGGCGCCATAAATCACTGAAATCTTTTTTCGGACCTCCTTGAATTATAATTTATTTAATTGATTATTTCAGATCATTCTCTACCTGATTGATCCTTTCTAAAATTGGATTTCGTTAAAATAAATCTTTTTATCTAGGATATCTATTTATTAACATGTTTTGTGGAAATTTTGGGATAGAAAAGAAAAAATCAACAATTGGACATTTAACCTTTTCAAGACTTTATAGCTACCTGAAGCGAAACACGAGTCCCAACAAAATAAAATTAAACATTCCAAGAAATGAAAATTATGAGAGTCCAAAAACTAAAATATAATAAAAAGGCAAAAAGAAAATTAAAAGGTGTTAAAATGTTAAAAAAAAGCAAGTTTCTGAGACGCAAACGCCGCACGCACAAAAAGAGTCAGAAAATCACATAAATTACGATGTTTATTTTGACAGAATGGATTAAAGGGTTTCAACCAATTGCTAAAGATAACAGATAAGAAAAAAAAATCGTCATTTTATGAATTTTTTGTGAACAGCTGTGACTTTTTATCCGAATTTCTGACGGAGAACTTGAAGAGAAACATTCGAAATTTCTTATCATTGTTTTCTTTCAAACGAAAACTATGATTTTCTGCATTTATTGTTACTTCGAGTTAAGTCATTAAATTATAGAAAAAAACATCAAAGCTAAATTTTTCCATGTCAAAAATATCTAAGATTTTTTTTGTTTCTTCAAAAAAAACACGAAATTATGCTACAGTCTACGGCCGAATTTGTTGGGCACACGCTTTTTGTGTTGTTTGGGTGTCAACGGATATTCAAATATTCATTAATTTACATACTTTTTATTTAGTTTACCTGATGGTTACTCATCGTAAGATTTTTTTCTTCTTCGATTTGTAGTTTGTCTTTAATTTGCACAACCAGAACACAAGAAGGCCGGTGTTTATCTATGGATGGCACTCAGATATAGTTTGAGATAAAGCGATGTGCCGATGACTCACAATTGAAGTTGGTTCATATTTGGACACACTTTATTTAAAAAGTTTGTGAATAAAAAACCTGGAAATTCGAATAAAACTCTTCGATTATCGTCGGTCACTTTCAATCTTCGTCCAAATTTGGATCGAGTCGGTTTCAAATTTGGCAGCCCGGGCGTATAAAGGCTGCTTCCCACACTTAAAATTCAAAGATCATCAATTTCCAATGATTATCACATCCATTTTAATGGCGGTGAATACGTGCTCCTACTTTATAGGGTGAATACTGCAAAATACGTGTCCCAACCAGTGGCTCTCAATATTGGAAATTTTATGATAAATGAAACTAGCTTTTTTTTTGTTGCTTTTCTTTCTTTTATTCAATTAGTTTCATAGTAAACTTGTTCGCTGTACATGAGGTGAGTTCTAAGTAAGTGATTTTTTTTATTCACGACGTCTTTTATGATGGTCGTGATGGTAATTTCATATTTTAGTAATAATTGGTCATTAGTTCAACTAAATTTTCTATTGTTTTTTTTACTACAGTCGAACCTGGATAAGTGGGACCTCACGGGACTGTCTCACGAATCCCATTTATGGAGGTTTCGGACCGAAAAATCCATTCCAGTTAGGGTAAAGTCGGGTGAAATGGAACAGAGGGTGAAATGGAACACCCCCACTATTTCGCACTTGTCAAACATAATTGCTATTGCTGTCGGCAACAGTTTGTTTGGTATATCAGAAAACCTCGACGCGTTAAGGTATCGTCACGCTGCATACGTTTGTTTATTTTTTATAAGCAAAAAACCAAAAAAAAAATATCGTTTTTGTCGTAAAACTTTTTTTGTGGATTTTTTAGATTTAATTTTTTGGGTAAGTATTTGGCGGAGTGATTGTGTGGGTACATCAAAATGCACAGTTAGATTCACACTACGTAAATTTATTGATAAAAGCAGCAAGTCGAGACATGTTAGTTTCTGATTTACAGTAATGTCAAATGCAACCAAAAGGGTGAGATGGAACAGCCAAACGGAGGTGTATTGGAACATATAAATATTGGAGCCTATAAAACAAAAAAAAAATCTAAAAAATCTTAACCGCGGAAGACAGCTTCCCAAAAATATGAAGACTCGGAAGAAGAAAGGGACGAAATAATTTATATGAGCGAGTCTGATGGACCTGAAGATTTCGGAAAAACAATTATGTAGGATGTGGGGAGGAGTACATGAAAACGCAAAAAAAAGACGACTGCCTTCAATGTGTCATCTGTAATTTGTGGTCGCACGAGTCCTGCGCGTCATTTGCAATGACTTGCAATAAATGCGGCAATAAATGCGGCAATAAAAATTTGAATAAAAAGTAGTGTTCCATTTCACCTTATGGTAAGTTCCATTTCACCCGACCATGGAGGACAAATGGAACTTTTGATTTTTTTTTTTAAATTAAAAAAAAATATTGAATTAACCTTTTTTTTATGCCAGAGTTCTGATTTTATTTTTACGTTTGTAATAAAGAATGATTTTATTTTTGTTTCGTTTAAAAAGCTCTTTTATTTCCCGAGATATTTCAAAAATAAAAAAGGTGTTCCATTTCATCCGACTTTACCCTATAGAGGTTTCCCACTTATCCAGGTTGGACTGCATAATGGTTCTGTTAAATGATAATTTTTGTCAATTATAAAATATCTCTTGAAATTTCTACATTTCCCAAGATTTTTCCTGGATTTTTAAAAATCCCTCTAATTTTTTTTTTCTTTCGAAGGCGGAATTTTTAAAAAGGATTTCGAATTTTTAACCCTATGGTGTACGCATTTTCGCTTGTTGGTTCTTAGTCTTACAAAGTAAGGTCCCCAACCTTACCACCCTATTATTAAATAAATAAAAATATCAGTTGTGGTCAACACAAAACTTTCTTCTACAAAATCTACGACCCTGCTCAATTTACGTTATAGCTCTGTCGTATTGTCAACCTAAGACGACCTCCCAATAAATTCTTGGTTTATTCAAAAATATCAAAACCGTACAAAATTTGAGATAACTTGAGAACTGTAAAAGATATCAATTTACGGTAAATGGCAAAAATGTAGAAAATGTTAACATCTTTAATTATTCTTTTAAATGATTTGTCGAAAAACCGTTAGTTTGCAAATTATTCGCAAAAATATGATTTTTTACATATTAATGAAAATATCTCAATAACGGTAAAAGATAACGGATAACAGTAAGAAACAAAATTGTGCAGAATGCCATTCTCATTAATTCACTTCATACATTCAGTCAGCAAAAACCCGTTAGTTTTCGAGATAATCGCAAAAAACTGTTTTTGTTGGAAATAACGGTTTATCTCGATAACAGGTGGAGATATCGAATTATAGCTAAAGACAAAAGTGTGGGAAATTTTATTTTCTCCAAGTTTTGACATATTTAAGGCCACTAAAAAATGCGTAGTTTGGGAGTAAATCGAGAAAAACGAAATTGCGATTTTTGAAAAACCGCCATTTTGGATACTTCCGGTTAACGGATTTCCACCAAAAGTTGATAGGATCGTCCCATTTCAGGACCCAACATGCCTATAAAATTTCATGGCGCTAGCTCTATTAGTTTTTGAGAAATCTTGTACACAGACTGACAGACTGACAGACAGACTGACAGACAGACTGACAGACAGAAAGACATTTTTTAAATATGACTCCAATCGACTCAGGAGTTATCGGGAAATGTTTTTTAGGCAAAATTAAGAGGTAGAAATTTTTCATGAATACAATACTTTATTATACTCCGTAGAAGAAAGTAAAAATACTGATGAAAATCTGATCCAAAACCCTGCAAAGATTCAGGAGGTAGCAGGACAGGAGGTTGACCGGCAGAGGGTGAGGTATTCTTTTTCAATGGCGAAAGTTTATCCGAGAGATTCTTTATCCTATTCAAAAAACCGCATTCAAATCGGTTGAACGGTTTGAAAGTTAACTGGCGAAGGGTTCTGGAGGAGGGGGTATGGTTGATATAATAAGGCATTATAACTCGGGAACCAGTGAACATATTTGGATCAAGCTTTAGGCGCCGTTTACATTTGACACATTATTACCCGAATTTTATTCTTCGGGACTAAATTTATGTCGCACAACAGTTTACACTACCACACAAAATTCAGAAATTTGTTCCTGAAAGATGCCCGAACTCGATTTTTTTTACAGACCTACCACCTCCCCTCCCCCCCCCCTCCGTCGAAAATCGGATAAAAAAATTTTCTTCGCCATTACTCGCTTCGCGAACCCTCCAGCCAAATTACCCCCGCTTCCCACCGATTGATTATTTTTTTTACCTAAAGTGGCGGAGCCCTTCAAATAAATTTTAAAAGAGTTTTTATGTGGACAAGTTACTAAATTTGAATTCAAAGATTACTTTCTAAAGTAGATAAATATTTACCCATGGTCTGCTTTATAAAAAGAAAAGGAAAAAAAGTAAAACAATGAACAACTTTCATAATTGTGGCTTAAATTCAGTTGTTTTGCCTAATTATTATTTACCAAAATTATTAAAATGTGGTAATTTCCCTAAGCACTCCATAAAATAAAAGCCAAGATAATATGAAATATTTACGCTCACTAAACCGAAAATAATCCCTAGCCACGATACAAAAAGAAAACTAAATAAAAAAAAATAGAAGACGAAAAAGAAAAAACAGAACAAATGTTTTTATACACGTTTAACAATCAGCCAGGAAAACCATTTTGGCCACTTCTTCTTTTTCGCCTTCCTGTGAATAGAGCATAATTTCCACTGATAAGAAGGTCGTTATCACAATGTCGGTGTGTGATACAATCTAACCTAACCGAAGAAAAAAAAACTTCTCTTTATGCTTCTTCTATGTTCATACGTTCCACTTTCAAAATAGTAGAATAAAAAAATTACCCCGCAAAAGCACACCAAAAAGCCGTGGTCCGATAAATTTCGAGGCCCACTTAAGATAATCTCCCCGCAACAAAATTAACCGCAAAAGCCGCAAAGTCTAAAAATGAAAAGAAATGAATTTTCCAAGAGGCAACAGAACCGAAAACCGACAGCAAACACCAAAAGGCAATGTTTCTGTCGTTTATTACTACTGCTCCTACTATCATATTAGTATACCGACATTTTAGATATTATTATTATTATTATAGGCACTCGTTTGGCCATAGTTTGGATAGTCTTTTGGTGATTTTATATCTAATTTTGGTTCTCCTTATTTGTTTGAGTCAAGAAATAACACAGTTTGTAATTATCATGAGTCGTTACTGCATGTTTTATGTTCTACAAGCATGGAAAAACATATGAATTTCTGATTTTCATTTGCTGGTAAAATTAGCCAAAGGCAATCTTTTTTTTTTTTGTTTTTTTATTCCTTATTAGTGAGTCAAGCAATTGTTTGATAAAAAAGCATTATTTTCGGAGACGAATTCAAAATGTGTCACATTTTATCTGAAATGTTTATTTTTGTTTATATTTTCTATGATATATCATATAGTGGTATATTAGATTAAGACATATAGGAGTATATTAGATTTATAACGTTTGTAACGCACCGAAACAATTATCGGTCGCAAAAATGAACTACACCAGGGTGTTAGAGATGTCAAAAGATTTTGATTTCCGCATGTCCGTCCGTCTGTCTGTCCGTCTGGCCGTCTGTCCACTTGATCGTCTGTCCATCTGTCCGTCCGTCTGTCTATCCGTCTGTCTGTCTGTCTGTCTGTCTGTCTGTCCGTGAGCGCCATAACTGTCGAAGCGATTGAGCTAGAGACTTGAAATTTTGTAAAGTTGCATTTCTCGTAAATGGCAAGGTGAAGTTCTTGAACGGCCAAAATCTGGCCATTTCTTCCTCCCTTCCCCTACAAACGAAACAGTTTTTTGTAATTTTCTCGAAAACTGTGGTTCGTATCGAAAAATTTGTAAAGATGAAATGTGTTCAGAATGGGATTTTACATAACTCATCCATAAATCAAAATACAATCGGACCACCGCTTCTCCCCTCTGCCATACTTCTTTCTACTTTTTTCTTGTTTTCTCAACGAAAAAAAAATTGAATACTTTTTTCTTGTTTTCTCGAAAACTGTGGTTCGTATCGAACAATTTGTAAAGATGAAATGTGTTTAGAATATAATTTTACATAACTTATTTATATATCAAAATCCAGTAGGACCAGTCTTTCCCCCCTCCCTCATACAAATTGAATTTTTTATTTTCTCGAAAACGGTGAGTCATATTGAAAAAAAAAATATGAAGGTAAAATCTGTTTCGAATATGGTTGTACATAACCGTTCCGTACATCAAAATCCTTCCCCTCCTATATATGGTAAAAGGTAAAAGTTGTCCGAGAGATTCTTGACTTTATTCAAAAATCGGTTGAGTGGTTCAAAAGTTATGAGGGAAGGACGCACAAACTTCGAGCCAAACGCATATACCATCTCCATTCCGTCGGGGGTAAAAAGCCGCATTCAAATGGGTTGAACAGTTTGAAAGTTAACTGGCGAAGAGTTTCGGAGGAGGTGGTATGGTTGATTAATTAAACTATTAATTATGCTTGTATATGTTTCGAAAATATTATTTGAGGCTATTTATTTTGTATATAATAAAATTTTTACATTATTAGACCTTACAGGTAAAATCACAAAAACTAGTAAAAATCGCAAAAACTGTGACCGATTCATTTGTCCCAGAAAGATCTTTTTTCCCTCAAATTGTCACAGTATTTCTCGAGAATTTCGAGACGATGAAAACTAAAAAAACAGTGAAAATCTTAAATAAATTGTCCGCAAAATTAAAAAAAAAAAAACAAGTATCTAAAGAATCCTTAAGGTTACGTCTTATAGAATAAAACATTGGGTACATTTTTCCAACATTTTATAAATTACAATCCATAACATGTGGCAAATTTAAAAAAAAAATGTTTTAAAAGAAATCCATGTCCATCTGTGCCGAAAAGATTTTCACTGCTACCTGACAAGAACTACAATTTTGATAAATAAAAAAGAAAATGCAATAAGTTTCAATGCACCTTAAAATCTCTTAGGGGTTTTTTTACTTCTAGTGTCTGGTGTTACTGCCCTCGGACGGACCTTTAATACTAAAACCAGCTGATTTCAATAGTTGTATCACCTGGCAGCGCATCATTTTTACCTTGCACGCAATTCGTGTGGATTTTAAGGGCAAAAAACGCTTCTTCAGGAACGTCAAAAGTAACAAAGTACAAGAGAGTATCTTTGGTATTGTCTTCATATTGAGAACCTGTGTTTGACTTGTGTACTTGTTGCGAAAAAAAAATCTTCTAAAAAAGAAAACCGAACAAATGAAATTCGAGACATGAAAAAGAAGTTCGATTTTGTAAGGATACCTGATAGAATGACATTGAAATGTATCGTGACATCATGTGTTACGGTGTCTGAATGTTGAGTCTTGTTTCAATTGACTCTTTGAATTTGTATCGCAAAGGTTTCAATAGTTACCGGCAATTTTCAATAAATCAAAGATTTAAGCTTTTTTTTACACTAGCGTGTCTGGGATTACAAAAGATTTTGAGTCCCGCTTGTCTGTCCGTCTATTTATCTGTGTGTCTGTCTGTCCGTTTGTGAACAGCATAACATTCGAAAGAATTGAGCTAGAGACTTGAAATGTTCTATAGTTGTGTTTCTCGTAAATGGCAAGGCTAAATTCTTGAACGGGCAAAATCGAACGACCATGAAGGACCATTCCTTCCCCTCAATTTTCTCGAAAACGGTGAGTCATATTGAAAAATTTATAAAGGTAAAATGTGTTTTGAATATGATTTTACATAACCTTTCCATACATCAAAATCCAATTGGACCACTTATTCTCCCCTCCTCCATACAATTTGAATACTTTCGCTATTTTCTTAAAAACAGTGCATAATATCGAAAAATCTATAAAGACGAAATGTGTTTAGAATATGTTTTTACATAACCTTTCCATACATCAAAATCCAATCGTCCCCCCTTTGCCCATACAAATGGATTCTTTCATAAAAATGTTGTCTGCCCTTGTATAGAGTATTTGACGATTGGCCCCTGGAAATTGTCGCTTTTCTTATGTTTGTCTAGCATTTTGCGTTCCTTCTTTTTTGTTATTTTTGCTTGGTTTTAAAAAAATCATTATTTGAAATTTCAGACCGTTTTTTCCATTTTATAACGTACTCGTAACTACAAATTATGCAACATAAGTTGTAGTTTACGTCATAAAATGGAAATTTAATTTTATTTCAAAAATATTTTTTTGTCAAAATTAAACAAAGCGTAAAAATATGGATTTTGTTTGCAAATGCCGACATCGTTTTCTGAACAAGTCTAAAACTCATTATAAACAAATTGGAAAAATATGAATTCCATTTAAATGAAAGTCTCTTTTCGGGAAAACTTCAACGCTATTTGAATTTTCGTTCCGCAAATGCTCCATTGATGATCCTCAGTGAAGTTTATTTAACAGCTGGACCATTTTAAGGTCAACTACTTAAATAAACCCAGCGAATCGTCTTGGAGTTTCTAAAACAAAATGGAAAAAAAGTTCGGCTGAGAAATTTTGGCGATGGACGTGAAGACAGAGTTCGTCCCATTACCGCCAGCCTACAGTAAAATGTCTTAAGGTCAGTCCATAGGATTTCAAAAACCACGATCGAAATCTAAACGCTGTTCACGTCCAAAATAGACGTCTAACAGAAACTGCAAGAGTACGCGAGGGGCTCCCTCTAAACTGCACACACGCGGCGTGGAATTATCTGAAGATTTCGGTACTCATCACGTTCTGCCCAATTTCGGAGCCCCCCCCCTCATAGCTCCGACAATGTTTGCAGGTCCACTAGAATACATTCTTCTCGAAAGCCTATTGTAAACATAATTTACAACACCGAATATAACAAAAAAGATGTTAAAAAGTGCAACCTGGATATGAATGTCTCTTCCCGAATTTTTCCCACGGTATTTTCCGTTTTATTTCGGACATGTGTCCATTCTGAATGAAACATCGCGGTCTAATGTGCTTTTAGTTACATACATCCATACTCGTTGGTTGGATGGATACCAATAGATGGCATAGCGCAACATACCTCAAAAGGTAGATATACGATGATGATGACTCTAGGTCGACCTTTACATTTTCATTTGTCTGTCAGTTTTGAGTTTTGTTTGATTTTCTGATTCTCACATGACGAAGATTGCAAAACATCTTCGACTGAAATCCAAACAAACCGCAAAACTAAACAAAACAAATTCAAAGGAATCCCGGCAATTTCTGAATGATCTGCAACTATTCCGGTGTCGACCGACGGGAATATGTGGCAGAGCCAAGCGATTCCAGGTATCTTCTCAATTCCAATGTCTTATATTCTGATTGATAGAATAGAATCATGGTTCGAAGAAATTCCTGTGAAGGTGTTTTGTTAAGATCGACCCTAATGAGGTTCAAATTAGTTGTCAGTAATTGGGAAATAAAAATTTTGTTAGATTTTTTTTGCATTTTTGGAGTGTCATACTTTTGGAGAGATAAGAAATAGAAACTACTGGGATACCTGTAGGTTTAACGGTTTCACCTAGGTAGCTTCCTACAGAAAATTCCTTATACCCAGTTGACATTAGGCTGATTGCTGGTTGACAGTAGATGGCAACTTGGGAAAAAGTTGAAAGCTTCCAACTAGTTTGATGCTTTCAAAAAGCAGCTGGCATTATTCTTTATGCGTTCTTGATATGAAAAATTATTGTTGTAGGGATTGCGAGAAGCTTATAAAAGCTTCTCTTCTGACAAAATATATATTGTGGTGCCCCAGAAACATAGTACAGTAGAATCCCGATAATTCGTACCCCGATAATTCGTATATCCCGCTATTTCATATGAATTTGCTGGTCCCTTGAAAAAAATCCCGATAATTCGTACCCCGATAATTCGTATATCCCGCTAATTCGTATGAATTTGCTGGTCCCTTGAAATACGAATTATCGGGATTCTACTGTACGTTATTTCTTTCAGTACCAGAATGTGATTCTTTCTCTCAGTGCAATTAAAAGCTTTTAAAGTATTTATTCATGAAATGGATTCAAACAAATTAGTTTTGGTGATTGACCACGCTTTTAATGCTTTTTCATTGTTACTTAATTTAGCGATATCGTTTCAAAATTTCAACAAATTGCAGAATTTTTGTAGTTTTTGCATAAAAACGCTTTAAGTTTCTGCCCAGATAGGTGAAAAATTAAATTTCAACTAAGTTTTCACTTCGGCTCAAGCGCACACCCACCATGCACCATCGCCTTAAGAAATTTACCATTTTTGGCGGTAATTTCAAATTTTAATTAAAATTTCAAATTCTATTAATTATCAACCCACAAAAATTCAACACTGACTGAATGGACGTTAATTCGATACAATTTTAAAACGCCCGCGTAATCGCTTAAGTTAGAATCCAGTTTCCGGTCGTGAGGTCGACCGTTTGACGAAAAACATTACTTGCTGTGGTGTCAGATGACATTTGCATATTTTTAGTCAATCAAAGTGAAGCTTGGAACGCAGTAAGCCGCATAAACGCCTCAAACGACCTCAAATGGCACGTGACACAACGTGGGTATTTTTTTTTTTGGTTGTGATGTGAGTCGCATTTCGTTAGTGACGTTCATTGCACCGTCTCTGATAATGTCGGCAGTTCCGTAATTTTCTATCATCAAACCTTACGCTTTTCTTAGCGGGCCACTTCGATTGGGGCAATCAAGTTGCCCACACGATGTTTTTATCAAAAATAATTGACCCGTGCCTTTTTTCCACTGACAACAAGCCTATTTTGACATAAAGCGACAAAGCTGTAGAAACACTGCTTAGGCGTGTGCGGCGTGTTGCGCGTCCTACTGATCTGATCGAGGGTAATTTTCATTCATTGAATGATTGATATTTCGAGGTTATGTTGGGATGTAGGTGAATTTATCACTTTAATCAATGGCCACCTCCACACAGACGCCTGTTTTGAATGATCCGCAGAGAAAGTCTTGTTTTTCTCCAAAATTTTATTTCATAGTTGACAAAATTGAGATTTGATTTTATGATGAGCTTACAGCCAAATACGGGAAATTACAACAAATGTTGTATCAATGGACAATAAATAAATTGACCAATTGAATGGAAATGAAGAAAAAAAAGTCATCTCTCTAGCCATATGGCGGTTCTGTTTATTTTCTTACTACAGAATTTCGTTCATTCATTCCAAAAAATGTTATAACTTTGGTAAAAAAAAGTTCAATAAACTTTTGGATTGCATTTATTGAGAAATCTTTCTTTTCGGCACCTACACGGGATGTTTGATACAAATGGTGACATTTTTCAACTTTTTTAGTGTAATATAAAAATGTTTTTATTACAGTCTAATTGAGTTATTCAAATTGCGAAAAATTGCGAATTTATTGTATCACTTTGAATGTGGTTAAATGAGATCTAAAAACGGGCAAACAATGGCGGTCAAATTATCGGGGTATAAAATTATCCAAATTACCCTCAGAATTTGATTGAGAATTTTTATGATCAAGCGTTGGTTTTTATTAACTTTTTTATTCATTATTTGATTTTTTTGAAAGATTTTGTTGGCGAAATGTTATTTTTTGATGACAATTTAATTTGTTATCCTCAATAATCCAAAAAAAAAGTTTTATATTTAGAATTTAAAACAAAATTAGATAAGAAATATTTATCGGAATCACTTTTTTTTATTCTTTTTTTTCATAACTTTATCCCACACTGCGTGAGTAATTTTTATAAATATTTTTATTATCGTCATTTGACGTTGGGTATTTTTTTAGACGTCGACGTCACTGATGAAATTACGCAAGAATTAGGGCAATTTTTAGATTAAACAAAGAAAGTCAACCTTTTTCATGCCACATGAAATAAAATAAAATTTTCTAAAAATAACGCTTGAAATAATTTTTGACATTTTTTTTTGGTCAATTATTCAAATTCTAAAACGTGAAATTATCTCCATGACAAGCGAAGTGAGGTTAATTTTCCTGAAAGCTGAAAATAGGTTTCCTGGCACGCAAAGGTAAAAGTGTCAGAATAATTGAATGTCCAATAATAAATAATCAATGGCTATGGGAATTTATTCTGACTGAGAAAATAAATTTAGCTTTTGGGAATTAACACATTATGAGCTAAAGGGAAAATGCATTTTCCATTGTTTATAATTTAATTAATTAATTTATAGAAACTAGTGTACTGTTATAAAAAGTAATTTTTTTTCTTCACTAAAACTCGTATGATAAAAAAATAAGGAAAAAAAGATGTTTCATGTCTAAATTTTTAAAAAAAGTTTTAAAACCTCTTTAAACCATAAATCAAACCCCTTTTAAATAGACGAATCAGTGCAAAAATTTCATGGCAATCGGTTTAGTGGTCCTGGAGATACTGTGATGAGTGACATTTCGCTTTTATTAGATAGATTAGAATTTGGACTCGGCTTCTCACGGCACAAAGTGTGAGTGGACCAAAACCTAGGAAAACAAAATTCAGTTGGTTACAAATTAGATAGCCTAGATTAGTGGTTCCCAAACTTTTCAGTGGCCTGCGACTCTTGGAATATCAAATCACTTTCTCGCACGCCCTACTAATCATGTCCTACACCCCCAGGCACCCCAGTTTGGGAACCTCCAGCCTAGAGTATGGCGATCGGCCCGTGATTCTCTTCAAAGTTTTTTTTTCGGCGGAAAATGATGTCAAAAAGACAATAAATTCCAGCATTCGGATTTTGATTCCCTTTACCCCTTCCCTCACTCCCCCCCCCCCCCCCCCCCGTCATTCCCAGGCTATCTTTCAATGCGTCTATGTTAAAGCTGGACATCCAGCGAACATCTATGTGGAATTACAGGTTAATCGGCTCGGTAGTTCTCCCCTGAAAGAGTAACATAGAGGAAAAACCAGGCTTCGGATTCACGGTACCCCCGTTCCTTACTTCCCCCACCACTTTGGCTACTTTCCAATAGGTCTATGTTGGAACCAGGCCTACAGCGAGCATCCATGCAAAATTTTAAGTCAATCGGTTCAGCCGTTTTCCCGAGAAAGAGGAAAAACAGACAGACACCAACTCATTTTTATATATTAGTATGATTATGATATAAAAAACAGATCTTTTTAACAATCTAAGTTTTAGAATAAAAACTTTTATATCTAAATATTCCATGGATGTTTTTGTCTTGTCCTAATCTTCTGAAGATATCCACGATCGTAGATCTCACCCCTATTTCTAGCAAAACAAGCTTAGTGATCATTCATTTTTGTGTACTTTACGTGTTTATCAAATCTACTATGTGTACGTTTTTTTCGTCATTCCCTTCAATTTCAGACTCTCCAGGGTTTCAGGTTTCTTTTAGGCGATTGCTTTTCTGTGTTTATTTACCCCCATAACCAAAACCTACTGGAGGGTTCCTGTTGGTATTGCAGCCTTTTTGTCGATTTCATTCTCTCTTCTACTACACGATCATCTCCTCAGAAGCCTGGAACTGTTGTTGTTGTTGTATTTATTTTGGGATCGAGTCGAGGTAAGTTGGAGACATCTGCTACGCGTGTGCAACTTTTTTTTTCAGCCATTCGCTTCCTTTTGATTGGTCAAAGGCGCGTGGCGGCTGTTGCCTGCTTTCAGGTTATGTCTGCTATTTTAAATTGAGTTTTATATTTTTTTTTCTCCCTTTTGGCGATCGTTCCTACGTTTTAAGTTGATCTTCATTAGGCTCATTTGCAGCTGTCAGACGATGTGTACTCGTAAACAGGTAAAAAAAAATTATATTGATAAGAATTTACGAGTATCTATAGTTTACTCGCTATCAATTGGGGCACTTGAACCAGGCAACCCCACATAATTTAAATATTTTTTGAATTATGCGCGTGCGGCCGAATTAATTTGTTTTTTTTTCCATCCTGTTTACTTTTTGGCATATGGCTGAATATTTACATACTTTCGAAATTTTTATCTTATCAGAATTGATTTAATCGGGGTGAAAATTTACTTTTATTTTGAATAGCATGTCAATCGCCTGCAATTTGTAGCTGAAATGAGTCAATAATGATCATTGTTGACACTTCAGGTTGGGGCATTTAACCCACTTCTTAAGCTTTGGAATATAAATATTCTGTAAAATGTGATTCAGTTAATCGTGACTAATTTCTATTTCGCCATTTTACAAATTTCTCTGATTAGAGGTTGTTGAAGATCCCATAACTAGTTTTCAAATTGGAATCCCCTTCAAGCGTCGACAACACTAGGAGATGTGGAAGTGCACAATGTTTTGAAATTAATTTTTCTTAGAATATTGATAAATATTTTGTTTTGGCATATTTGTGGTATTTTAATCGCTCAATTCTGCCATAATGCGAGCTTCCCGTAGCGTGAAATTCACTGTAATCTTGCGGAAAGTGATGTAATAATTTTATTTACAATTTCAACTTTACATTTTGATATTAATAGAAGTTTTAATTCAAATGTCTTTAGGGTTGCACCATATTATATTAGGCGCGGTCATTCAACGTTATTTTTACGTGAATTTAAGGGGAATTTACTTACTTTCGTTATAATGTAGTTTTTATGAATTCAACTAAAACTTTTTACACGTTTTTATTTGTACCTACTTTGGTCTCATTTCGAAATTCATTTCGTAAAAAGTATGGCCCAGGATCGTGCCATTAGGTAAACATTTTTCATTACGATATATCACCTCCAAATTATCCGAATTCAACAATTTTAATGGTGTTTTATTGAAAACTCATTCAGTTTTACTGAATTTGAGGTTGTGATTCAAGGAAAAAATGTATTTAGAATAGGATTTTACATTGCTCATCCATACGTCAAAATCCAATGGGACCACTGCTTTCCCCGTCTCGCATACAAATGGAGTACTTTTTCCTGTTTTTCTCGAAAACTGTGGATCGTATCGAAAAATTTATAAAGATGAAATGTGTTTAGAATATGATTTTACATAACCGTTTCATACATCAAAATCCCGCGAGACAACTTCTTCCCCCTCCCCCATACAAATTTAATTTTTTTTTTATTTTCTCGAAAACGGTGAGTTGTTTTGAAAAAGTTATAAAGGTAAAATCTGTTTAGAATATGATTTTGCATAAGCGTTCCATACATCAAATTCCAATCGCACCACTCCTTTCCCCCTCTCCTATACAAATGGAATACCTTTTTCCTGTTTTCTCGAAAATTGTGCATCGTATCGAAAAACTTATAAAGATAAAATGTGTTCAGAATATGATTTTACATAACTTTTCGATACATCAAAATTCATTTGGACCACTTCTTCCCTCCTCCCCCATACAAATTGTATACTTTTTCTATTTTCTCGAAAACGGTGAGACGTATTGAAAAATTTATTAAGGTTAAATTTGTTTAGAATATTATTTTACATAACTTATCCATACATCAAAATCCCGTTAGACCCCTTCTGGCCCTCTCCCCTATCAAAAATGTTTATTTTTTCTATTTTCTCGAAAACGGTGAGTTGTATTGAAAAATTTTTAAAGGTAAAATCTGTTTAGAATATGATTTTGCATAAGCGTTCCATACATCAAAATCCAATCGCACCACTCCTTTCCCCCTCTCCTATACAAATGGATTTTTTAAAATAAACAATTTGTCTGTCATCATATCAAGTATTTGACGATTGGCCCCTGGCAATTGTAGCTTTTCTTATGTTTTTTAATTAATTTTAAACCCGCCTAAATCAAAAAGCCTAATTTATGCTTATTTGAAAAACAAAAAATTCAAACCTTTTAAAATTAAAAAAAAATCATCAAAGATTTATCCTAAATAAACTCAAATATAAAAAAACTTCGTAGAGGAGGTATTTCCTATGTTGTAAATTAGAAAATTAAAAAGAATTCCTTGTAAAAAATACTTCAATTTCCGAGTGACTAATGCAGATCATCATTTCAGTACACACAAATATATCGAAGTAATAAATTTAAACATACCTAACCGTCTGCTCGCCAAATGTTTCAAAAATTTCAACCCATCGGTTCCTAAAAATAGTTTTCTCTCCGCTTGCGTTTTTCTAAAAATGATCGTGTAGATCTTGTGATTCCTCGCTTCCCGTGCAATAAAACCAAGCGCCCGAATGTGAATTGCCCACATGCAAAGCGAGGTGAACAACTTTCCCAAAGGACAAGGCGAAACGCCAGACGTCATGTTCTCATGCAACGATCGTACGTTTTCCAAGAGACGATCGTCATTTTCAAATTTGAATAAGTCAACAAAGAAATAAAAAAGGATCTCATCTGAGGATCAGTTTCAATTATTTTTTCACCGGATCTAAGTTGAGTTCACCTCCCTCTCAGCATTTCAGAATTTCCAAAAGTGATCTTCACGATCCTTCAGAGATTATGTGAGAACCACCAACTGTTGTCGTGTTGGGAATAAACGAACGAACGTCTGCTGCCCACATTTGCAGCACACACCTTGAAGGTACCAAAAAAGAAACGATCCTCTCTTGTTAAATCCCAGAATGACCGCAATTGGACAGAAGGACCATGTCGTAAAATTTGATTGAGGTGCATTCAACATAAAACGAAGACACAAAATCATCAAATATTCATTTTCGCCATATGTGCTTTTTTAACCTGGAAGATCGTTTACAAGATCGCTGTGCGAAGATCACATTTATTACACTCTGACATCGTTTATAAACATTTGGACTTATGATGAATTTTGCATGAAAACTCTGGAAAGATCACTTGAAAAAATAATTAAAACTGATCTTCAAATGAAACTTTTGATCATCAATAAACGTCATAATATATAAGATTTATTTCCATTGCGACAATGTTTTGATTAAAATTGATCATCTTCAAGTTCTTCTAACATTAACCAAGTGTGAAGATGTTTATTTTTAGATACGATGAAGTAAAGAAGGAAGTTTTGACACTAGAGATGATCAAACCAAAAATAATTGATCAGAAATCGAAAACAAATTCGTCCAATGGAGTGGAATATCAATTTTATTTTTTCAACTGGGACAAGTGGGTGTCAAAAGACGCGAAATTAGTTTAATCTAATACGAAATTATAAAACACTGAACATTTTTAAAGCTGACAGCACATGATTTCATTGATCGTAATACGGATTAGATTAAAAAATTGTAAAATATCAAAAAAAAATCGTTTTTTTAAAGTGATTAATGGTTGAAAGTCTAATGAAAACCACTCGAAGTTAGATAAGTTTTTATTTGGGATTGGAAAATTCATTATAGCGAATGTTTGTTAATTTTTACTTTCCTCTGCTATATTTTGGTATTGATGACGAAGACAGACTCCTTAATAAGGGCAGATAACAGCTTTCTGATCAGTACGAAATCCGTTTTAGGCAAAATTATGAGGATGTCCTGTCCATGCATCTGTCTGTCGGTCTGTTCGTTGTACGTATTTTAAATAACTCGAGAACGCGTCTGTCTGTCGGTCTGTCGATCTGTTCGTTTTACGTATCTAAAATAACTCAAGAACGTGTTGAGCTAGTGACTTGAAATTTATTTGTAAATGAGTTTTACAGAAATCGTAGTCTTCTATCAACTTTTGGAAGAGTAACGTTAGGTACAACAGTCCCATACAATTTTTTTTTTTGAAGAATACGGTCTTTTGAAAATTTCTCGAAAACTATGCGCTTTTGGGAAAAAATGAATATAACAAAATTTAAAGGATATAAAATTTTCCACATTTTTTGCTTTTACGGATTTCACGTATCTCTAACGGTTCTCAACATATTTCAAAAAAATTAAGTTCTTTGAAAATTTATCGGAAACTATGCGCTTTTATAAAAAAATGCATATAACCAAATTCAAACTAAATTTTTAAAAAAAGCTTTTATTTAAAAAACTGTACTAAAAAGAAAAAAAAAGGTTTCCTTCACAAAAACTTCCAGATGAGGTTTTTCCCGGAAAATTTGAAGAAAAAGATAATAGCGTTATCCTTACAGGACCTTTCGTTGCCTTTAAAGACTTCTCAACGTTGGAATCGGATTCAACGACCCCAAAAACCCCCAGATAAGAATGTTTTCCGGGAAATTTGAGCAAAAAAATAATCCGATATCCTAATAGGATCTTTCATTATCCTAACAAGGACGAAGTAGTGAAAATTTGGTATTGTCATACAAGTTACGTATGTATGCAAAATTTCAAGATGAGTGACAGTGGCTCAAAATTAGATTACAAGATTTGACCCTGACAAATAAACAAACAGACAAAAAAAGGAAGCTAATTAAAAGCTTTTAAAAATCTGATGAAAATTCCTTCAGAGATTCAGGATATATCAAGAGACAAGGATCTTAAGGAGCCTCCACACGTTCAATGTTGCTTGACAAGTATTATTGTTGAAAATTTTCGTCAAGCAATAATGATGGAAATTGCCTGCAAACGTAACATTGAAGAGCATCCATACGATCAATGTTACTTGAAACATGACTCATTCAAGTAAAAGTGTCAAGTAACATTGAACGTGTGGAGGCGCCTTTAGAGTGGTGGCAGGGAGGGTAATTGATTTTAGTGGGCGAAAATTTTCCTTGATTGATGATTTCTTCAATAGTGAAAACCGTGTAAAAATCCATTTAGTGGTTTAAATCGTAGCAGCAAAGGGTGAGGAAAAATTTTCTTTGATGACGTCTGACGACGTCTCTAATAGTGAAGATTTGATCAAAATCCCGCCATCGGTTCGATCGTTCAAGAGATAGCAAGCAAGAAAATACACAGGCATGAGGTGAATTTAATTCAAAAAAAGCTTTAATTTTATATTTAAGATTTGTTTTCAAAATTGGTTGGTATACAGTCAAATACCACAATATTTTTGTAGTAGATTTCTTAAAGAATAATTTGCCTGGTTCTGAATTTGCACAAAAAAAAGTACTTCTGAGTATATTCGCACGCAGTTTTCACGTTTCGCACCCCAAAATTTTAGCGAAATTCTTTGTTTTGCCAAAGAAAAAGCAACGATTCAAATTTTTACAACTCATTGAAAGGTGCAAAATATCTCAACCCTTTCATTTTGTACCCGGAAACCACATCAGTGAAAGGTTTCCTTTTTTGTTATTTCAAATTTTTCCTTGATTTTCCTTAACCCTTTGAGAAATATTTCTAAACATAACCATTTTGCATTGACTATCGTAAACAATGTTGTCTCCCTTGAATCTGAACGCCTTCTATTAATACCGTATTTATCTATTCTATATCACCTGGCAATGAAAAATGATCAAATACGCTTTGCGATGAGAAACGCACTCTTTTTGCAGCAAAACCTATACGTAAAACAGGAGAATTGCAAAAATTTAAAACAGCTGTTGGATGCAATTCGAAGTAGAGGTGGTGGAAAGGTAAAAATTTAAAGGCGGCGTTTCCACTGACCATCACTGGTGTAGAGAATAAAGTTCTTTATCAAACAGAATAATGTAGAAAGAAATCTTGAAAATTACCATAAAAATCTATTATTATAAAAAAAATTTAAATTACTGTGCATAAAATATGTTCGCTAAATTTTGGGCTTCTTTTTTAAAACCTTGAAAGTGTAATTTTAATGGCAAACCATAGGCCCTAATTTTTGGTCTGATGGCTGATCGAGACCAAAAATTAGAACCAAAATTTCAGGCCAATAATTTGAGTCGTTTCGGAGTTAGAAATCCCGAAAATCATCTCGTTTTTGGCTAAGAGTTTCAACTTAACGTGAATCCAGCTTCAACCCTCATTCACATATAGTAAACTCGTAGGCCCTGCAGCGAGGATGCTGTGATGTTGTTCACCTGGCCGATGGGCAAAACCCCTATCCTTATCAAATGTAAGGAAAGCATAAGCCAAAAAATGGTCAAATGAATCGTTTTTCAAATTCAGAGGTTTAAGTAGTCCCCCTCCATTATTTCTATACCCACCAACACCAAAATATCATCGATTTCCCAGCAAAAATGTTCATCCTAGGAAAAAACTGGCGCTGAACTCAGGGAAAAAATTCAATGTGATCATCAAATGACGTGTTTATAAGAAATCCGACTCCTGAAAGTCTAGAACAGGCTTGTCCAACCCGCGGCCCAGGACGTGTTTGAATGTGGCCCAACAAAAGCTAATATATTTAAAACTTTATGAATTAATTAAGTTTAAATTACTTAAAATGGTTAACTAAGTATGTATATTTTCTACGTTTTTTACAAATCAGATATCTTTAGGGTTAGTATATTTTAATTGTGGCCCAATATAACTCGTCTTCTCCCAATGTGGCACAGGAAAACTAAAAGATTAGACACACCTGGTCTAGACGGTCTAACTTGAACTCCGACTCCTTTGGCTAAAAAAACCATTAAGTTACCTTAAGCCCCAAATCAAAGCAAAAAACATAAGAAAAGCTGCAATTTCCAGGGGCCAATCGTAAAAAAAAATGATAGACAAAATGTTTATATAAAAAAATCCATTTGTATAGGAGAGGGGGAAAGGAGTGATTCGATTGAATTTTGATGTATGGAACGGTTATGTAAAATCGTATTCTAAACAGATTTTACCTTTATAAATTTTTCAATATGACTCACCGTTTTCGAGAAAATTGGGGGGGGGGGGGGGCTAGTGCATTTTTGCCCGTTGAAGAACTTAACCTAGCCATTTGCGAGAAACGTAACTCTACAAAATTTCAGGTCTCTAGCTCAATCCTTTTGAAAGCTATTTTGCTAACGGACAGATGGGTAGACAGACGGACAGATGAGGTAGACAGACGGACAGATGGGTAGACAGATAGATGGACAGACCGACAGACAGACGGACAGACAGCTAGACGGACAGACAGACAGTCGGACAGACAGACAGGCGGACAGACAAATGGACGGACATGCCGAAATCAAAATCTTTTGTCATCCCTAACCCCATAGTGTGGTTCATTTTTATGTCCATTGACTGGTTCGATGCGTTACAAACGTCATACTAAATCTAATATACAGATTTCCCTTAAAAATTATGAGAATATATTTTTTACAATACCCCACAACCTATTCTACAATTCTTCGTATAGTAAAGTAAAAATCCACGGTTCCCCTACAAAGAGCCGAAATGACACAGGCACGATTTTAGGTTCCGTTATGCAGGCCAGCCGATCGTCTGCATCTAACGTCACTTGAGTCACAAAAGGGATTCCCGCCATTCGTTCTAAGACGTAACAACAAAAACAACAACACACACACACTATGATGATGGCAAAAATGCACACCTACGTCGTATACGAATAGATAGGCGTTAAAGGTGTGTTGTTGTACGAATGGTTCACGGGCGGTAAAGTAAAAGGCAGGTGAGATGAAGTACAATTTCGGCCCTTCTGTTGGAAGTAACGAAGTGTTGCTCACCTTTTGAGGTACCAAAGGCCAAAGGTGGGTAAGCAGTTGAGGTAGGGATTTTCAGGTTCCCGCTTGACATTTAAGGGGAATTTTTTTTTATGAAGAACTAAAAGAATTGAATTTACTTCTGCGCGAGTGTGTGCGTGTGTGTGTGAATATCAACACATTCGTAGAAAAGGGACATTTCTCCCACTTCTTTTCCTCAAGGAGGCTGCGCAAATCGACAGGGAAAAAAGGCTGCTAGCCCTTCGACATCAAGAAAAATTTCTTCTTTGTCGCTTCTTGTATTTCGTGTCGCATTGGTGCTTCTTGGCTGTCGCATTCGCATCGCATCGAATCGCATCGACTTGAATCCCAGCCAAGAAGTTGTCCAGTCGTCGAGTCGCTGATAAATCCACCAGTCGATAGCTAAACGTCAGAGCGATCGGTCGCTTTTTCTCAGTTCCCGGCTGAGTTGTCGCAGTTCTGCTATTAAATTTTCTTCAATCTTTCTCTATATTTGGGGAAAAGTTCTCCACAGCTGCGAATTGTGTTTCCGGGGTGTATGAAATTGGCGTCGCCAATTTCAAAAAAAGTAAATATATTTTACCTAAAATTGAAGAGAAGAAAAAACGGTGAATTTCGTGTTTAATTCTTTGGTGTCGTTCGAAAACTTTACAAAAAAAAGATTCCGCGCGTTGTTTAAAAAAAAAAATAAAACTTTCGCTCTGTTCACGGGAAAATTTAGATTTCCTTAAAAAACAAATATCGTGAAAATTGCCTAAAAATTTCAAAAAGAAGAAAAAGTACTGACTCGAAGAGGATTTTGAAAAAAAAAACCATCAAAACTCGTTGTTTGTGGATTACAACGTTTTTCACTTGGATTACAAAACATATTTTAAGTGGATTTTTTTTTTGGTTCTGTGCATGAAGAGATTTCTATCAGCAAAGAGGAATAATTAACGACAAAAAACAGGATCATAAAAAAATTATACCGGAAGTAATCAGAAATTTTCATGGGTTTATCTGGAATTCAATCTGGTGCAGACGGGTGCCACTGTAAAGTTGATAATTTTCCACATAAGGGAAAAATGCACATCCTAAAGAAAATTAAAAAACGTTTCGGATTAGGTTAGTAGACTATTCATTATTTTTTACAATATTTTTGTGATTTTAGCAAAAGGAACTCTTTGAAGTTTTAGCTACAAATTTTGATTCAAATATGGTGGAAACCGGATATAAAGGACTTTGAAGGGACCGAAAAATTTGGTCCTTATATACGGCTGGTCCAGAAAAAAATCAGCTCCAGTTTCCATATTTTGTGTATTTACATGGTTTGTAATATGTGATGTTTTCGGATTGATTTCTGTCTTTAAATTCGCCTCAGTAAATTAAACTTATTTCGTGAAAAGAAAAATTAATAACAGTAGAACACAATTAAATGATGCACAACGATTTGTGTCGCAATTTACTTGCATTTATCTGAATTATGCACTTAAGCGTGTTGCATTTAAGCGTACTCTACTGTACTTATGCGTATTGCATTTAAGCGTGTTGCATTTGAGCGTACCCTACTGCACTTAAGCGTGTTGCATTTGAGCGTACCCTACTGTACTTAAGCGTGTTGTATTTAAGCGTACTGTGCTTAGTTTTTACTCAAAAAGGATAATGGTTTTTACGGTTGGGTTCAAAAATAGAAAAATAAATGGGGATTTGTTTTATTGTACTGCCTCTCTTTCACTTTTTTACCCCTCTAACTCTCTGTCAGCCCCTCTGTCTTCCCCTCTGTGGCTTTGACACACCTGTAATTTCTTTTTATGATTAGGAGTTTGTCTTAAAACACCTGTAATTTCTTTTTATGATTAGGAGTTTGTCTTAAAACTACATTTAAAAATTCCTCAACAAATTTCAATAGCTTTTAAAAAATATTTGCCTGTGCAAATCATTCTGAAAAAAGCGTTTTCAAATTATGAAGCTTTGCGAAAAAGTTTGGCTCACACAAAAGTTTGATTAAATTCTGCCAATGGAACCAACTTTTGAAGAAACGCCGTTAATGGATTGATCTGGATTTCACCAATCAAGATTTCAATCTTCACATTACCACAGTTTGTGCGGTTATTTTCTTGAAAGATGAAACCTTTTTCATCCTATTTTTACTTTTTTATACAAAGTTAAATAAAGTGTTGTCTTCATGAAAAATTTTGCTTAAAAAACATTTCCCGAGCAATTCCGAGTCGATTGGAGCATTATTACAAAAAGTCTTTCAGTCTTTCAGTCTTTCAGCCTGTCAGTCCTTCAGTCTGTCAGCATATCCGATCCTGGAATAGAACGCTCCTATCAACTTCTGGTAAAAATCCGTTAACCGGAAGTAACCAAAATGGCGGCTTTTTAAAAATCAGAATTTCGTTTTTCTGTCTTGTAGAAAAGGTCCATAAATTTTCGGTTGCCAAAAGCAGATTTCCTAAAAGTTCGTAGCTACGCCACTAGTTCTACGTAAAGATTTTTAAAATACTCCCAAATCGTTGCATAATTATATTATGTTCTTCGCTATTGGTCAGGTTAACCACCACATTGGCAAAATTTAGGCTATTTTTAATATTCCATTTCATAGCCCTCGTAACAAAAGTGGGTGCAAAAACGTCGCCGCGACTACAAAGTCACGGAATTAGTCCGAATTACGATTACGACGCTCTTGTGTTACTTAGAAGGTATTTGATTTGTCACTCCATATTTGGAAAATAATTATTTTATCTTTATAAAAAAAAGTCTGCAATCTTTGCAGTTTAATCCCATTACCCTTCAAGATTTTTCATATGAAAAAAAAATATTGCTTGGATTAAAAATTGCATGGCCAAATGGTATCTCGTTGATAAAAAAAATTATCTTACTACGATTATCATGCTGTGCCCGGTGGTTTTTATGAATCAACTTGTTTTTGCTTCTTCATTTTTAATCACTGGCTGTAAAATTCTGAATTAGACTGGTATTAATTTGTCGTAAAAGTATAATTGGGGGACTAAAGATTTTTATCTATTATTGGAACCACATTTGATTGCGAAATACCACTGCATTTTGCAATCAAATGTGGTAAAAATAATAAAGCTGATATAACATAACTTTTTGACAAGTCAACTCTGGTCTGTAGAGTCCTCTCTGTTAATTACATGACATTACATCCTCAAAAATATATCCAAAAAACACAAAAACACCCGATAAACCCCAAAAAATCTCACAAAAAAACCCAATAAACCCCAAAAAACCCAGGGGGTTAGGCTTTAAAAAACCGGGTTTTTCACAACCCTGGTGTAGATGCTTTCACTCTACTTTACTTGTCGGAGGTTTAATTTTTGAATTTCTCCTGCCACAGGTTGACACATTTACATGTGGGAAGACCCTTTAACCCTTAGAGGCACAGAAAAATAGCAAATATTTTCACCCTTCCGGCACTCGAAAAAAAAATTTTTTTTTTGATTTTTTTAGTGGTACCATTTTAAAGTATCATACGGCAATGAAAGACGGTTTAATTGGTGGTACAATTTTGATACCACCGTGCAGTATTTGTTACAAAAAAGGTGGTACATCGCGTGTACCACCAAGCCTTTAAGGGTTAATGCCAAAGCACAGCTCAGGATAGTTGAAAATAGCTGAAAAATTTTGTTTAAACTTTCAATGGCTTTAGAATTTTTCTAAAAATACCTACAAAAACATCACGGCAAATAAAATTTCAACTAATAAATTTCACCTTTTCAATTGAAACTCTAGTTCACTCTGTGTCTCTTGAAATTTGATTTTGTTATCCCAACAACTCGTTCCAAAACAATCGATTTCATAATTTCACCCAATTGTGTTTGAAAAAAATGAAAACAACATGAAAAACGATAAACATGAGCATCACTTGACTAATTTTGCAAGCCATTAGCTAACAATATTGGCCGAAATTAAAGCAGAAGAAAGAGATGCGGGATCGTATCGGGCAGAGATTACGTACAAATTAAGTGAGTGCATTAACTGATCATTTGGAGGTTGCCACCACCAACGAAACTCAATGAACCTCCAATCAACCAAACAGCCAACCAGTTGTCATAGCCAAGTTAGTCACTCAGCTCTGAATGTTGCAAAAGTAAACCGTGAGAACCGAAGAAATATCACAAGCAAAAACACCCTCGCTCCCCGTAAATATACACAGCTCCCCCACCTCTACCTGATGATGGTCCCATCCAGTGATGCTATATCGAGGGGAATTCCCCTTTTTGCGGGGAATTTGACTATAAAAATTGTTAAAAGGGGAAAAGGGGAAAACGCTTCAAAACGAGGGGAAAATCTTCGCCTTTCAACTAAATCCGAAATACTTTTAAAAAATTACGGAAAAGTTGAAGTACAAATAATGAAAAACAATTCCAAGCTTAGGCAAGGGTAAAGAGTGAAAGAAGTACCCTTATTTATGCATTTGCCACTTTATAATGATCTTATTGCAATTGTAGAGTACACACCAATCTTTTAAACGAAAGCACTTTAAAATGGCTTTGGAATGTACGTTAAACCAATTTTTCATTGTACTTTTTAACCGCTTTGAAAAAAGCACATTAAAAAGTACCACTTCTCATCTTATTCAAAGTCAAACTACTAAGACTTTGATGGAAAGTAGTTTCCATGAAAGTTCATTGACACATATTTTTTGTTCGTTTTTCGAATTTCTTAAATATATTTTCAATATAAATATTTTAAATTGTAAATCAGCAGAAGTGCTTTGTTTAAATTATGTAAAAATCAATTAAATTGGTAATTTCTTGGTCATCTTTAAAATTTGGCTTAATGTACCTACTAATTTCGACCAATATTCACCAGAAGGATGCATGGACCAGTGGCAAAGTGCCCAAAATCGAGTTCCAGTCGCGACTTGATTTCGTTTTTTCCATTTTTTGATATTTTTATATTTTTTTAATTCAAAATATGGAAATAATTTTTAACGAATTTAAGGAGACAAGAATCATTTTAACCTCAAAATCAAAGGAACTACCTTGATTTATACATTTGTGACTTACTTTGATTATTATCCAATTGTGAATCCCGTTCCTGTCCGAGCACAGTTCCTGTCCGATACGTCTCGTAAATAAAACAAGTAAGTAAAAACTTACATTAATTATACGCGATCTAAACCGAAAACCCATTAAAAAATGTACTATTACGATAACGGTCGTGAAAGCTTAAAATCATATTCTTTTCATATCTTATTTGACGTTTGGTTGGAGACCCGTGACGTTGTTATCGGGAATAGGTTTTTTCTCTTAAAAGACTTTAACATGCGTCCAGATGACAATAATTTTTGGTGTTAATAAATTAATTCTTTATTTAAAATTCGTTGTTTTTATAGGGGAAAAACGAGGGGAATTTCGTCATTGAAAAAGGGGAAAAAGGGGAATTTCGTCATTTGGAAAGGGGAATGTCACTAAAGGTACATAGCATCACTGGTCCCATCCTCCTCATTGAATCTCATTGGATTCTCGGATTCTCAAGGCATTTCCACGGCCGTCATTCACTGAACGATCCCCAATGTAGCTCTTCGTAGTAGTAACCCAAAGTGCATGATCTTCCCCTCAGAGTCTCCTCTCATTCTCCCCCCAAACAATATTGAATCAAACAAGAATCATATGGGAAACATTGATTCAAGTTTGCCTCCCGAACCTCCCAAGATCCACTGCGCCCGCCCCTCTTGATCGATCGATCTGTCCGTTGATCATCATTTCTTCATTTCAGTTTTCTGTTCAAACGTAACATGGATCGTGTGATGACTATGTTTGCTCGAGACCAATGGATATACATTAAAATATTATGAGGCGCATCAGCGAAATGAAAATAATCGAAAAATAAACAATAAACAATGTCGTTGGGTTCTTAGCGATCTTTAGATGGTCTTTAGTTAAGATGTTTAAAGGCGATGGTACATGGTGTCATGGTGAAGATCGGATTGATTTGATCGAAATTAGACTAGCAATTTTATTTAGATATTTTACACCAACTTGGATTTAATTTTCACTAATTACCGAAAAATATTCTTTGAATTTTTCTTTTGTTCACGGTAACACCTTTTCTTGTTTATTGTTTAGCCCCTCGTCTGCTATTTTGTAAACCTCTGAATCATCTTTTAAAAAAATGTCTTAAAAGAACATCCCGCTTAAAAGCACGATTTCTTGTGGCAATCTTTAGGTGCATTGGAATCAAAAACACCACTTAAAAGCACCAATTTTTTGACATTTTCAATATTCTTTTAAACGGATTCCACTGTATTTTAATGGCAGTATGGCCATTGAAAAAAATCGAGGAAATTCTACTTATCTTCCCTTCCCGATCTCAGTTTTTGTGTACATTTTTTTTCTACGATGCATGCAATTGTTTTAAATACAGTTTTACAAACAGTTTTTTTTTGGAAATTCAAGTTTCTTTAAAATTCTAAACCCTTTATTTATTTGCCTCATACCAAACTGTGGCACACATAAGGGCTTCTTATTTAAGGGCGTGTCCACATATTTTGGCATCCAATTCTAGCTTTCTCAAACCTTCTTCACCTCCACCCTCGTGATATTTTTTTCACGATTTTTTGTGTGAAATTAATTGCCGTGGTTACATTACCGGAGATCCCCCTCCCTCCCTAAAAGTGGAACGGATTTTATGAAAAGCCCCTGAAAAGCTTAACGCTAGTCCTTAAAAAGTTTAACGCCAGCCCCTAAAAGGCTTAACGGCAGCCTCTAAAAAGCTTAACGCCAGCCTCTAAAATAGTTCAATGCTAACCCCTAAAAAGCTTAATACCCACTCCTAAAATAGTTTAACGCCAGCTCCTAAAAAGCTTAACACCAGCTCCTAAAAAGCTTAACGCCAGCTCCTAAAAAGCTTAACGCCAGCCGCTAAAATAATTCAACGCCAGCCCCTAAAAAGCTTAACGCCAACCCCTAAAATAGTTTAACGCCAGTCCCTAAAAAGCTTAACGCCAACCCCTAAAATAGTTTAACGCCAGAACCCTAAAAAGCTTAACGCTAGCCCCTAAAAAGCTTAACGCTAGCCCCTAAAAAGCTTAACGCTAGCCCCTAAAAAGCTTAACGCTAGCCCCTAAACAGTTAACGCCAGTCCCTAAAATAGTTTAACGCCAGCCTGAGTATATTCGGGGTTCTTTTTTCCTCTCTATGGCTTTACATTCTAAATGCTAGACTGAGCCTCTTCAATTGAAGTTTTATTATTCATTTTCTGCAATGCTACGCCCCACTGGGTTTTTTGTTTTGAAAAAAGCCCACTCAAAAAAACCTGCAGTAAAACACCATTAAGAACTCATTAAAACTTACTATAAAACCCAAAAATACCACCAGTGGGTTGGGTTTAAAAAAAACCTGGGGTTTTCACAACCCTGGCGCATAAGGAATTTTTCAATATATTTTACAATATCGTTATAGGAAAAATTGTTTGTTCTGCCGGTACGACTGGAGACTTGATCTTTTCTGAACATCTGACTGCCTTGACTAATTAATTTTCTACAAAGGGTTATAGTCCTATTTCTTGACTTCTTTTTTTATGCTTGTTGAAGTTGTTCGGATGATGTGTGCTCCATCTGAACAACTTCATCAAGCATAAAATTCCGCTCTAATGCACATGGACTTTTGAAATTTCCCAGTATTTGAGTAAGATCTTCTCCACGCATCGTCTACCATGTCCTTTAATATAAAATAAAAATCATAAAGTTACACGTTTGAAAGACTAGTCGACGATTACCAGAAACACGATCGTAATGAAATGCAATCGAAAGCAGGAAGACAGTAACGACTCTGTGATCGTTCGATCGTGTGTAATTTAATAGAATTCCTGCTCGTTTCGAATGTCTGTCTCGTCTTTCAGGTGATCGTTTTCTATTTCGGTATCTCAACGTTTTTCACCTGAAACAAACTCTCACAGTGAATAAAAATTCACTAAAAATATAAGCAAAAAAAAACGATTTGTTATAAAATTGACTCAATGATGGTATCGTTAATTACTTTCTGTTCCACAATTGGATGATCACTTCTATTGCGATCAAACGATCGATAGATTATTGCCTGCTGGATTTTGCTCATTTTTCCACGTTTTATGCACAATTTACGATCATTTCTAGTACTAAGTAGTAGCTACGGTTTCACAGATTCAAATGAACTTCCATCCATTTTGATGACTTTCTTGATGGTTTTTTGTTCGTTTCTTGCTGATTTTAGGTACTCTATGGGCAACAGTGATCGCCGGTGATCGTGATGATCATCACCACCAGCACCGGAATGAAATCACATAAGATCATGATGAGATAATAATGTTCGATTGCTTACCATCAATTATATTAAAATTTTATTTCTATTTTGTAGGCTTATTACGAGGTGATTTCGATAAATTCTCTCACAAATGGAATTTTAATTTAAAAGATTTTTTTCCTACCTATTGGGGCTGTATAGATACAAATTGATTTAAATTAAGCGCCTGTAGATCACGTAAATTGACTTCCATGAGAACTGAAATTTGTAGAAATTTATTTTTAAATCTAAATAGCTGGAAACATAAAATAATAGTGTGTAATTTTTAATGTTTTCGTTCAGTTATGTCGATTTTGGTGGTATTTTACCGCAAGCGGTTCGAAATTACAAATGATTTGGATGAAAGAAATGATTTTAGTAACCGTGTTGCCAACTAACCTAAGTTACAAGGTATTTTATTTACTATAAAACATTCCGACACTTATTTTACCGAACTCATCATTAGAGTCATTTTTTAGGTAATTTCCCAAATTTGACATTGGCTTCCAAATTTGATGGAGTCCAAATCTGACATTGGTTTGATTGAGTTAGCTATATTATTTTCAACATACATGGTGGTTCATAAATTTGTTCCTTTATGTATCTGTTACCCTATATATTTTTTAAACCAGAACTGATCAAGTCAAATCAGCGCAGTTTTGTAAAACCATCGATAAAAAATTACCCAAAAATAACTATAATATCGATTCTTTCAAAAAGTATATTTTGTAGGCCACTGTAATCAAAGCGTTTTGTGCGTTGGCTTATAACTCAAGAACCTTAATATCAGGTGGTGGATCTTAGGCTATTCCCTACCTCCCTCTCTCTATACATCTCTCTCCCTCTCTTTCTCTCCATCTTTCTCCCTCTCAACTTCTCCATTTCTCTCCCTCTCAATTCATTTTCATTTCTCTTCCTCCATCTCCATTTCTATATATCTCCCTCTCTCTCCATTTCTTTGCATCTCCCTCGCTCTCTTTCTTCCCCTCTCTCCACATCACTGTCTCTTCCCCTCTCTCCACATCACTGTCTCTTCCCCTCTCTCCAAATCTCTCTCTTTCTCTCTCTCTCTCTCTCTCTCTTTCTCTCTCTCTCTCTCTCTCTCTCCAAATCTCTCTCTCTCTTTCTCCAAATCTCTCTCACCAAATCTCTCTCTCAAATCTCTCTCTCCAAATCTCTCTCACCAAATCTCTCTCTCAAATCTCTCTCTCCAAATCTCTCTCTCTCTCTTCAAATCCAAATCTCTCTCTCTCTTCAAATCCACATCTCTTTCTCTCTCCACATCACCCTCTCTCTTTATCTCTCTGAACATTTGATTCCTATTAGTAAAGGCATTTGACGGTCAGAAATTTGCAGTCATAACCAAGACCCTTAAAAGGGTACAAATTTACACGACTTTTTACGTAAATTTCAAAAAAAACGCTTGCGCTTTTTTCAATATCTTTTCATGATTTTACTGACTTTAAGCAGTACAGACCACCAACTCATTAAAAAACTTTGCTGATATTTTAAAAGCTCCTCAGCATTCCGCAAACAACATTCATTTCCCATTTTAATTAATTAAAATTTTACTTGAAAATCCTAAAAGCAAACTAAAATTGGACCCGAAATCTCACTGATAAACCATAGATACAAAAACTGACTCTAAAACGAGACGAAAAGACCTAACAAAATGAAATCGCAATCAAATCATTGTGAAACAAAGCAAAAAACCAAGAGCAAAATTGATACACTTGGCATATTTCCAGCACGGTTGGCTCGATTCTTCCCTTTTTCTTAGTCACGAGTCACAAAACTCTGTATTTGAACTCGATAAAAACCTAACCAAAAAAAGCAAACAAAAATAAAATCAAAAGAAAGAATTAAGACTAAGATAAGACCATTACAATTTTCACACTTGAGGAATTTTTAAATGCTGTTCATTTAGCGGGCTTCGGAAGCCCATCCGGTCTCAATATCAGACATTCTCTCACTCTGGCTGCCTTTTATATACAAACATTTGTGCAGAATTCATTATGCCTTTTTTTATGTTTGTAAAATGCTTTTGCAACTCCTGTTGTACCGGTAGTTATCAACATGGAGCTCATTCATCTCTTTATCGAGGGTAATTATGGAAAAAATACCCTAAAACGGTGATCATTTGACGTTTGCCTGTGTGTGATGTGCAGATCTTCATCGAATCGTGCAGAAATTCATCGAACGCACAAAAAGACCACTGAATTTTAACACGAAGACTGTTTGATCGATCGATTATGTTGCGCACATCTTTATTTATGATTCTGAAACTGTATATACTTCCTGCCACTTCCACTGAATCGATCATAATGTGATGAACATTCAGGCTGGCAACTTCCAGGCGGGAGACCTCATCATCCCGGGACAAGCGCTCAACTTTTGAATCCTTTTTTATAGCCGATTTTTACGGCCGGTTTGATGGTTCGACGGAATTTTCTGAAAAATATCAATCAGGGAGGGGACGTCGAATCTGTGGTTGATTGAACCCTCTGTGATCTGGTTCCGAAATAAAAAGAAATAAATTTTAGGTACAGGCACACAAGTGTTCTCCTTCCGGTGCAACGTTTTCCGAGGATTGTGTCTGACTTTTTTTTGCGGGGTTTTTTTTTGTCAGTTTAAAAATAACCACAAGGGAAATCGGATGTGGAACTGTGTTGTTGTTTTTTTTTTGTCGAACCAGTACCGGAACTTTATGTTGTAAATATCCTTTTTTGCTGGTCTTGCTTTTTATCCTGGCGTTGCTCTCGCGCGTGTGTGTTTGTTGGATGAAGGGATCTTGTGATGGTGAGTGGATGAAAGGTGCAGCTGGTTTTTCACCCCTGGATTTTTAAACCTGATTTACACGAAACCACTTTTTGGAAAGGTTGCCTTGTTAAGTTTTAGGTATGATTTTAAGCTATGACATAAATTTTTGTCGGGATTAGCCATAATTTTTAAAATATCCAAGTTTTTCGAGTGTTGAGGATTTAGTTTTTTGCGATTTCTGTTTTTGAGTCTTTTTTTTCTAACAGGTGTTTGATTTTAAAAAAATAAATAATATATTTATTTAAAACAAACGTTTTAAAGTCTACTGGGATTTTCTAATACCAAAATTCTTATCTTTTGTATCAAACGCCAAAACGTATTAGTTTTGAGATAATCAACTTTTAAACTTTGAAGGGAAATTGCGGAAAAACTGTCCGAAAAATGGGTAACTTTTTTTTAATTTTCTCATAAAACTATTAATCCTGAAACTAATTGACGGCAACAGATTTTCGTGGCAGCAATATTTTGAGAGTAACGGAATTTTTAAAAATTTTAATTTCAAAACTTTGTACTACTTATCTTAATATCTTAAATAACTTGAGAAAGCGTTGATCTAGCGACTTGAAATTTTTTGTAAATGAGTTTTACGAAAATCGTAGTTCTCTTTCAACTTTTGAAAAAGTAACGGTAACCATAATAGGTACCGTTTTTTCAAAATTTCTCGAAACTTATGCGCTTTTTGGCAAAAAATTTAAAGGTTGTACAATTTTCTACATATTTCGCTCTAACGGTTTTTTGTATCTCTAACGGTTCTCAAGATATTTGAAGAAAAAACGGTTTTTTGAAAATCTCTCGAAAACTATGCGGTATTATGAAGAAATGCATATAACGTAATTTAAAGGAAATAAAATTTCCTGCATTTTTTCCTTTAAAGAGCTTTACGTATCTTGAATGGTTCTCGAGATATTTGAAAAAAATATTATTTTTTTACATGATTTTCCGAAACTAAATATTGCAGAGGAAAGTTTTGTGTTGATCACAACTGATATTTTTGTATTGTATTTCCTCTAATTGAAAACGCATTTTTTTGCAGAAGATTTTCCAATTTTTAAGTCGATCATGTAAACCCCACCTCAGTCGATTTTCTGTTGAGGTAAAAAGGACTTTTCCAACAGCACAACACCCTTGTTTAAAACACTCCAGTGGTTTCCTTTTTTTTAGACCAAGGCAGGGATAGAAACTGTGCCTGTATTTGTTTATAAAAAGTCCATTTGTAACGCTATCCGTCCGTTGGGTTCTGTTTTACATCAAACTTTTGTATATTTTCGCTTCGATCGGCGCTGCGTCGTCGTTGAATACCCATGAATAGTCCCGAAGGAACAGCTGCAAGGTACATACGCTGTCACAGGCAAATGCTTGTGTTTTTCAGTTTTTACGCCATTCATCCTGTTATGCTGTTAATGCTCTTGAGAGATTTAAAGGGGACCAAAAGCTGACACAAATAGCGTCGAGTCTTGAATGCTCGTAGTTTTACACTTTGTTCCAACCGTTCAGGGTGGATTTTACCTCTGCCTCTTCGAATGTTTGTGAATTAAATTTCGTTTCGTAAATCCCGGGATCAAGGGATCAAATTTTCAAATCTGTGTAGGGAAATTTCTGTTGCGTTATCGCGTCGTGTCACGGTGATAAACTATCGGCCGTGACAGTTTGTTGTCGGCGCGCGGAATTCAAAGTGTCACGTATTTCGAATTGTACACGAAATTAAAGCTCATCCGCCGAAAAATCCTTAATGTTAGTCGTGGATCACGATCCTTTGGAACAATCAATCTGTATTTTGAAACGTTTGAAGCGTTGGCGCGTGCCATTAGTTCAGTGTTGTTGGATATTTGAAGTGTCGTTCCGTTTAAGTACTGCTCCCGGAAAAGGTGAAGATCGTGTTGATAGCAGCCGAAACTCACTTTATTGAATATTAATGAGTGTTTGATTAAATTTACTTAGTATTTACCGAAAAAGTTTACTAATTAATGGAAACATTCGTCATGAAACGGATGAACAAATTAAGAAACAATTCACCGATCGACATCAAAAAGTTACCGTCCCAATCGCCGTCGTGCCGCCGTAAGAGGAGAATCGCTAAACGAGGTAACCGTGACGAATCACCGTCTATAACGAACTTCCTTTCATATTAGGTTTTAATCGTCTTGGGGGGGATTTTTTCGCGTCTCCACGGTTGAGGAAGATCGCTATTTTTCTAACGTATCTTCGGTTCCAGTTGGCAAGATCAAAATTTCCAAGATCTCTGCATGGTGGATTGTTTTTTTTTGTTGTTGCAGAAGCAGAAGCGAAACTCTATAGTGTACTTAGTTCACGTTTAACGATCGCATTTGCAACTATGACAATGATAATAAAATGTCGGACGATGAGGGATCAAGTAGCGAGAAATTACGTGAAGCGAAACTCCGGTTTTTGATGATGGCTTCAAATACAATCTACATTTTTCTGCGATGTGCTATCATGGCATGGTTTAACGCACTCCGTAGTGTTTTCCATTCGATTCATAATGGAATAAAAAGGGCAACATAACATGTGGAAAAAAATTGAAAAAAAAGTTTCTCTTTTGGGCTTTCTTATTATTGTGCCGGAATGAAATTACAGAAAATTGAAAAAAAAATCGTAGTTTCCGTTCTAATTGGATGACTATGAAATGTGTTCCAAATGTTTGAGCATCGCATATTTACGGGAATCAAGATATGGTGGTAACCTTCAGAATAATAAAACATATTCCGAAACCCTTTTCTTAAGACTCGTCTCGAATAGATATAAATTGAATTTCTTTTTTCATGGCCTGCCATTGAAATGTCCCATGGAACAACATTTGTCAGATTGTTTTTGATATCTTGGGCACAAATTCTTGAAGAAAATATGTCTACAAGTGTAATTTTCATGGCAGGCGATGAACAAAATTCCAATTATGTCTAGTCGAGACGAGGTTTTATCGTACAAGCGAAATAGTTTTTTACAATTTTCTCGAAAACGTCGAGTTATATTGAAAAATTTATAAAGGTAAAATGTGTTTAGAATATGATTTTACGTAACTCATCCATACATCAAAATCCAATCGGATCACTGCTTCGCCCCCTCTCCCATACAAATGAAATACTTTTTTCTTGTTTTTGTTTTTTCGAAAACTGTGCATCGTATATAAAAATTTAGAAGGACGAAATGTGTTTAAAATACGATTCTACATAACTTATCTATACATCAAAATCCAGTTGGTTCACACTCCTCCCCCCCCCCCCCCCCCTCTCCTATACAAAAGTTTTTTTTTAAATAAACATCATGTTATCATAGCAGGACCTTCCCTTTTCCTGAAAAGGACGAATTAGTGAAAATATTGTATTGTCATCGGAGGTTCGTAAGTGTCTTTGAATATGTACAAATATAGAAGAATAATCTATCAGTTGTCACCTTGGGCCGATGGTGGCGAAAATGTCAGCGGTTCAAGTATTAAATAAAAATCCCCCAAACTTAAAGCTTAGGTATGTGTATTAACTAAAGTACCCTAAAACTTTAAGCACAATGGGAAATTTGTAATCACAATGATCGCGGTTTATCATTGTGTGCTGTACGTGTTCAGTTCATTCCTCGTATGACACCATAAGAATCAACGCAAACCGCTTTCCTTCTTAAATGTGTGCGTGCTTTTTGGTCTGGGATATTTGTGGGGAAATTCTCAATTTGAATCTAAACTAAAAGCTACAATATTACATAAAAATGGTCACTATCGCCACCATCGGCCCAAGGTGAAAACTAATAGATTATTCTTCTATATTTGTACATATTCAAAGTAAGTGTGCAAAATTTCATGTCAATCGGATGACTGGAAGTGGGTCAAAATTAGATTGCAAGATTTGACTCTGACAGACAGACAAACAGACAGACAAACAGACAGACAAACAGACAGACAAACAGACAGACAAACAGACAGACAAACAGACAGACAAACAGACAGACAAACAGACAGACAAACAGACAGACAAACAGACAGACAAACAGACAGACAAACAGACAGACAGACAAACAGACAGACAAACAATCAGACAGACAAACAATCAGACAGACAAACAGGCAGACAGACAAACAGACAGACAAACGGACAGACAAACAGACAGACAAACAGATAGACAAACAGACAGACAGACAAACAGACAGACAAACAGACAGACAAACAGACAGACAAACAGGCAGACAAACAGACAGACAGACAAACAGGCAGACAAACAGACAGACAAACAAACAGACAGACAAACAGACAGACAAACAGACAGACAAACAGACAGACAAACAGACAGACAAACAGACAGACAAACAGACAGACAAACAGACAGACAAACAGACAGACAAACAGATAGACAAACAGACAGACAGACAAACGATACTGGGGCTAGCTAAATAAGATACGAGAAAGATACGAGGGCTAGCTAAATGAAAGCTTTTAATAAATGGAAATTTTTCATTGGTAAGAGAGAGCTAAATAATGTGTTAGAAGATAGCGACACGATAAATTTCTTAACAAAATTGTACTTAAAATTGACGCAAGTTCTCAAATTTAAGACCAAGTAGTCGAAAAATTTACGTTTGTCTGTCTAAATTCGTGCTCTTAAATTTTAAGACTAAACCTGGATTTAAATGTTAAGGCATACAAAAGCGTAAAAAAAATTAGCTATCTTTCTCAACTCGTGTAGTTTTCTGTAGACAATTTTTAATGCCGAAGCACAGCTCAGGATGGAATAAAAGGCAAATCGTTTTTGCGCATAATTAGTCCTGTTTTCAAATTTACCGCCACTGCAGTGCTCGAATATATTTTTGATATGACTTTTCGATTCAATTGTGTAAGCAAAGAAAATACAACACATTTTTCTCTGGCCGACTTTTCGCGCAGTTTTTATCTCAGTTGCACTTTCTCTGTCTCACTGATATATCGTTCTTTTTTTCTTCATTTTCACAATTTTCAAACCATTTGAACTTATGTGAGATAACACCTTAAAAAAATTCCCACGATCAATGCAAATACAAACGAATGCGAATTTAAAGATCGTGATCCTGTATAGATTACAAACTTCCATTTTTACCTTTTCCGGTATTTCTCGCCATCGACAAGAAAACCCAATAAAAAATCTGCATTTAATTTAATAAATGCACGAAACACCAATCAATGAAATGTTTATGGAATAATTTTTCGTCCACTTCAGCAATGATTCCCAGCACTCTTTCTGTTCCCAAAAGATTACACCATCATTCCATCGTGTAGGAATGAAACATCTTCATTTAAATTACGTACATATCATCAATTTGTACAATTTCCCAAATAACAACGAATTCTATTGTTGAATTGTTAACAAAAAAAAAAAATTCCCTGACAATGGATTCTTAAAGAATTCTACTTTTAGTACCGTTTTCTCAACGACGCAGGTCAAATTCATTAAAGCCGACCGATCGCATTCGAGGTGATCGTGCGCAGTCCAACCAGACGTGAAAATTCTTCTCCGTAGATCAAAAGCAACATTGAACACAATAATTTGATTGACACAAAGGAAATCTTTTCTTGAATTTCTTATATATTGACCAATTACCACTCAAAGAACCTCGACGGATTGAAAGAAAAAATATACTCAACTTAGCAAGCAGCTAATTTGAAGAAAAATACAAGAGAAAATAAAAATAATATGAAGAATGAAATTTTAAAATTGTTTTGGTTCCGCTCACTGTTGTGGGAAGCTGTGCGGGTGAATATCACTTGCTGGAAGCAGAAAAATTATTCACCGGTCGAATGGATGAAAATTAACACGAAATCTGTGAGCAAACTGATCGCAAAGTCACGATTTTCATTTTCTTGGCTAACAAAATCTTAATCCGTTGATTATTTTTGGTCAACAGAAGGCTAAAGGGAAATTGACAGCTGGCTGAGGTTCCTTTGTGGCTTAATAGTTGGCCTTAAGGTTGTGCTATGAGAAAATCACAATTTGGGTCAATTGTGGTCAGTTTCGATTACGCAAAGGAAAATTACGCGGACGATTCCTTTCCAACAGACGTGAGTTTAATTTGAATTTCTCAAGAGAGTCTGATTGAAAAGTTAATCTTTAATTTTAGTTTTTTTAGTGATTTTATACGTTATTTTACATTGAATTTTCTTCAAGAATTTTACTTTTGAACAGTGAAATCTTCTTGTTTAAAAGTTTGCTCTTTTGTGTGAGAAATTTCAATCTCTTTTGTACCGATAAGGGAAGGTCCTGTAAGGATAGCGTGATTATCCTTTTTTCTCAAATTTCCCGGATAAAAATCTGAACTGGGTTTTTGGGGTCGCTGAATCCGACTCTGGCATTAAGACATCTTAAAGGATAACGGAAGGTCCTGAAAGCACACCGTGATTATCCTTTTCTCAAATTTGCCGGGAAAAAATCTATTCCGGCGGGTTTTGGGGTCGCTAACTTCGATTGTGGCAGCAAGAAGTCTATAAGGACAACGGAAGGTCCTGTAAGCATAATGTGGTTAGCTTTTTCCGTAAAATTTCCGGAGAAAATCTCATCCGGGGTTTTTGGGGTCGATGAATCCGATTCTGGAGTCAAAAAGTCTGTAAGAATATCTCAAGAAGTCTGTAGGCAAATATATATATATATAGGTATTTAAAAACTAAAAAGTATAAACAAGGATGGTGAAAGACAGGCATCAATTTGGATTTTTAGCTTTTTTTTGCCCAAAATGACTAAAAAAGATAAAATTAAAAAAATTAAAAAAAAATCGCATTTTTTTAAATGAAAGCTTTTTTTTATTTTTTTTTAATTTTTTTCTCTCTCTCTCTCTATCACTCTTTCTCTCTGTCTCTCTCTCTATGTCTCTTTCTCTCTATGTCTCTTTTTTTCTCTCTCTCTCTCTATCTCTGTCTCTCTCTCAATCTCTCTTTCTCTCTGTCTCTCTCTCTCTATCTCTCTGTCTCTCTCTATGTCTCTTTCTCTCTCTCTCTCTCTCTCTCTATATATATATATATATATCTCTGTCTCTCTCTCTATCTCTCTTTCTCTCTGTCTCTCTCTCTCTATCTCTCTTTCTCTGTCTCTCTCTATCTCTCTTTCTATCACTCTTTCTCTCTCTCTCTCTCTCTCTCTCTCTTTCTCTCTCTTGGCACTACAACCGGTTTCCGGTTTTGACCTGCCGCAATGTCTCTCGCCATAGGTCCCGGTCACGTGCCGATGTCCTCCAGTTTTGAATTCCAATTCTCTTCGCGTCCTGGTCAACGCCATCTTGCCATCTGAGGTTGGGTCCTCCTCGTCGCCTTGCTGTTAATAACCTACCGCAGAAGACTTTCCGAGCCAGGTCACTTTCTCTCATTCGAGTGACAGGAGTCTGTTGAGTCTTATGAGCTTGACTACGGGCACGTCCTGATATTTCTCATAGTCCTCGGCATTGTAGAGTCTCCGGAATCGTCCCCCCTCATATATGGGGCCAAAGATTTTTTATTTTTAGTACATTTTAAAAGCTAGTTTTTAAATTAAATGTTTTTTCATAGGACAGTCAAAATTCAAACATCTTCCAGCGGAATTTGTAAATTTTTTTCGCTTTTTCGATTACTAAAATGTCAAATTGAAATTATTGAAAATTTTCAATATTTGCCCTTTAACCTGATTTCCTTAATTATTCGACATCACATCAACATGATTTTAAAAGAAAAAGAAACGAATAACCCTTCTATACTACACATAATAACATAATTCACCCCAGCACACATTAATCCCACAAGATCTCCGAAGTTCAGTGCATTCAACAAAAACCCATCATAAATACTCGCACAATCAGATGGAGAGCATTTAATGTTGATGACGATAATTTGCTGTCGTTAAGCGAGTCTTTCGTTATTTGTTTTAAAAAAAATTTCTTATGTCTGCGGCGGTTAATTATGAATCATTTATATTTTTATTAGATTGCAGGCGGTATTTTTGCTCGCCTTCTTCGCGGAGGGTTATTTCGGGGAAAAAAGTCCCATGCAGTGAATTGCAGCAAATCTTAAAGAACTCTTCAGCAAGATCTGTTGAGTTTTTCAAGAACTCTTCACGCAAGAGTATCTAAACTATGAAGAATCTCTACAAGGAAGCTAATATAAGCAGACAAAGAAGAAAACTCTAAAACGTTCCACTTTGAATACATGAAATGCAAGAAAATGTTTAAAAATAAAAAAACGCTATGCGATGGGAAAAAATTTACTTAACGCCAGCAATAAAATAAGATATCGTGACTTAAAAACAAGAAGAAGCTATAATTTGTTTATGAACAGATTCCCAAATTCTCTGCTTTTTCCGAAATTTCCTTAGAATTTTTTCTGGATTTTCATTGAAATTCTTAATAATGGGCATGTGGTAGCTTCTATAGCTGTGATTATTAAACGAATTAAGGGATGATAATTTGTGAGAAAATTTTCTTTAAGAAGTTTTTCCACAACACAAGACCATTTAGAAACCGGTAAGGAACAGAAAATTGGAGCTGTAGAACATAACATGTGTGTTACAAAGAGTTTCGGGAGTTCGTGGGAATTACATGACGTTTTTTGTCCTCACGAATGAAAATTACCAGCCAAGTCAATTGTGGGTCAACACTTTTCGAGAACATTGCTTGGGAATTTACAACAGAACATGTTTCAAGAGGAATCTCAAATGTCAATATAGAGCTCATTGGTTAATTATGGGAAAGAAAATAATCACATTTTACATTATGTTGTACAGTGTAGGATTACTTAGAAATTGACAATAATGATATGGAAATTCATCTACTGGGACTAATTTTTCCTAGTAAAGATTTGAATTCTTTAGGCATAAGAAAGACTCTTCAAATTTCAAGATCCATACATATCGATACCTTAATGTCATAAGGCCGTATAATACACATAAATGCTATGCACTTAACGTTTTATCACATTAATGCACTTACGACCTTATCACATTAACCTTTAGACTGCCGTGGTTGGCCTCGAATGGGGCCATATACAATCTCGGCGATTCCACGCTCTATATAGATTCTAAATATATAACAAATATGCAAACCTATCATTTTTATAAAAAATGCTGGTAGTCTAAAGGTTAAGGTATCGAAATAATACAATAGTGTTGCCATTTTGACCGGATTCCGGTCAGATCTTATCGGATTTTGTCAAGTTTGACCTGAGAAAAGCTAAAATCAGATAAAAAACCTGACGTCTCAATCGGTTTCGATGAAACTTTGTACAAGGATGGAATTACATGCAGAATTGACCTCCCTTCTCTTCTTAGATACTCCTCCCCTGCTAACTTTTGAGTCATTCCACCAATTGTGATGCGGTTTTCGCAATAAGAGAAGTCATCCATCGAGAAAGTTTTTTGATCAATTATATTTACCCCTCCCTCCTCTGTAAATGACCTCTCCTGCTTTTTATCGCAATTGTAAGCGGATTCGCCTGTACTCCTCCCCCACCCACATCTCTTCTACACCTTCACCTTCCACATCTCTCCTAGTCCTACTCCTCCCCCTCTCACATCTCTCCTGCTCCTCCCCGTCCCACATCTCTCCTGCTCCTCCCCTTCCGACATCTCTCCTACTCCTCCCCCCTCACACATCTTTCCTACTCCTTCCCATCCCACATCTTTCCTACTCCTTCCCATTCCAAGAAGTTGGCAATAACCGTTATCGTTGTTTTTTTACAAGGATGACAATGAACGTGCTCGCTAATTGACAATGAACGTGATAATTTAATCACGCAAAGTAGTTGAATTAAACAATGAAAATTGTATCATTTTGGTAAACGACAATGTGTCCTTGGTTGAATTGAACACGAACGAAGTTAACGCAACATCAGCTAAGGTTCGCAATTGATTTTACCCAAAAAAAATTTCTTTCCGTGAAGCAATATTTTTTTTTCTAAAAATTTGGCGCATTTTAAAACTTGAATTCAAATGAAATTGAAGGGCGAATTCCCACTTTATTATTCTGCCACATTATCCTTGTTTAAAGAACAAAAAAAAAACACAAAAATACCACCAAATAATTTTATACTGCCAGGCAGATAAAAAAACCACCCACACCCGGGACCATCCTCTGCAAAGCCATTCAATTCACGATAAATTCAAAATTCTGTTGTTGAATTTAGTGAACATCTGTGATGATTCTCAGTGCCAAAATTAAGGGTAAATCCTTCATCATCATCAGACAGCAGAATTTTTGTGGATATTTATATTCGTCTCCTCATGAAATTTCGCCTCATCGACACCCACACCCCGAACACTCATCGAATTCAAAATAACAAACACGAAAACATTTATTTTTTGGTTATCCTGCCTGATGCCACCCACAACATTATTTCCTATGGAAGTCTTTCTAAAAATGACTTTAGGGAGTCTCCGTTGCGACGCGCCGGTTGTCCTTATTTAGTCATAAACCCACAAGCATACAAAAATTATCTATTCATTTAATTCCAGGGTTTTTTTTGTTGTTGTTGTTTGTATTCCCGTAATGCGTTTTAACCCACCCAAACCCAACTTGATGGAAGTCCATAATTCATACTGCCTTCTGAATTTAACCCACAACTGCCTTCTGTTATCGAATTTATCCATCAGTGTCAGTTTTATTTGTGACCAACAAATGCAGAAGTGCTACTTGAGTGAAATTCCCAATTCCAATCAATAGTTTTAGCCCCTCTGTGACACCGGAAAGCCTAAAAAATTCCAACTTCTATGAGTTATATGGCCATCGGAGTGTTATTACAAAAAGGACTCAATGTACAGAATTTTCGATGTTATGTTCATGTCCACGCATTAAGGACTAACGACTGTATCTTTTGGAGGGTACACATTATTCTATACCCACATTGATGAGCCCTGAATTTTTGCGGGGGTGGCAGGAGTCGACGTTACGATTTTTTTTTCTATGAAGGTGAAAGGATGTCATTTCGAATGTGCCACTGATGATAACGAGCCGCCACCCTCCACAATTAATTTCTCTGGGGGGTGAAATTTATGAGTAAACAAGTACAAGAGATTTCTGAGTATGGCATTCACCCTTCATACGAGCGGCGCAGTTTAATAAATGGTTGTATTTCCACGCCTGCTTTGCCCTATTTATTTGGAATAGTTCGAAAGTGGGGGTTGTTTTGAAAGTTGTGGGAAAAATGATATGTTTTTCCATTAAAAACTTCACTTCTCCTCTTTTTACCCGCACACAGTGTCTATTGTTGCTGTGAAAATGGGCAAAATAATAAAATTCGAGTTCTGGTGGAGATACATTCTTCAAATTTGACAGAAATATAGAAAAATTATTAGGCTTTCAGATAAAGACAAGAAAAAAATTCCGGGTGTATCAAATTTTTATGAAATCCGTAATTTTGGGCAAAATTTAGACCAAATTCGACACTGTGCTGTGCAGTTTAAAACAAAAATTAACCTCTCCGAATTTGTGGGGGGGGGGGGGGGGGGGGAGGTTGGGAAGAGGGATTAGGAAGAGGGGTTAGGAAGAGGGGCTGGGAAGAAGGCACATTTTTGTCTTTCACCGAAAATTTCACAAAAAAAGGGGTTTAATTAAATACTGGCCCGAAAAACCTTAAGGGCGTCAAGATTTAATGCCCACCCCAGACGTCACCAATCATTTCAATCTCTTTGATTGCAATTAAACTGCCTCGCAACGTTTGAAGGGTCCTGCTACCGATCAACAGCAAAATTTACACCAACTGTATTCCGCGAAACTTTGCAAACCACCCTCACATCGACTGCTCAGTTCAATGGCATCCATTATGCGGCGTTTTCATTTCTCCGACACATACACGGAAAATCGGCCATAAAATTCGCTATAACAAATCGGGGGTTGACAATGATTTCAGCTAAAGTGGCTGCAGAGTACCGCAACGGGAGTGGTGAAGGAAATCCGCCAAGTTACAGCCCTTAATACGCCATTCATTCATTTCTTTGTGTTTTTTCCTGGTTCATTCATTTTTCTTCCGCCTTTCGTTCTGTTGGGGGGTGGAATATTTTTTTCCTCTTTTTTTTTGGGAGGTTTTCTCTGAAATCTATCAGAATTAGCCGAAGGCAAATTATTATGCAGAAAAAAAAAGAATCAACCGAAAATCCGAATCGGGGTGTGAAAAACTTTCCTGCGGACACGTGACTTGGGATATTTTCGGATATTTTAACCTTTTCGGGTGTCATGCAATTCATTACATGCCGATTGACGTCACTTTATGGTCGTGTGCCAGCCATGCTAATGTTGTGCCAACAACGATTTCTGATTTCGGTCTTTAGAGATATTTAGGGCAGGCCCTTGAAACAATCAATTTATGGCAATTTGCTGAACACACTGTGAAATGGGAAAAAATGAGCATTTTCCTAAATTGTTTCGGAAATGAATGGGAATTTTTGCAGAATTTTTTGTCGGCCTTTCAGTTATTTGGTGGCTTTGTTGGATTAAAAAGGAAAATATGTTTTTTTTTGTGAAACCATGAAAACTGTTTGGACCCTCCCCTTAAAAACAGTAACCAGTGTAGCAATTATCAAAAAAAAAATTAGAATTCGTCGGCACACAGAATCCATATTGTTGTGTGAGCGGAATTTGTGTAATAAAAAAAATCAAAATGTCGAAAAAAATTCAAATTTTCGGACCTAAATCGTCCATGTTCTTGGAAGAAAATCAAAACAATTTTGATTTTGTCAAATATGCTCTTCAATTGCTCTTGAATTGAAGTATTGCTAAGGTATTTAGGGACAAAAAGTGGGAATAGCAAAAAAAAAAAAACGTCGAATTTGGGCGTCAGATTGAAAATTAGGTTGTTTTTCTTTTTTTAAAAGATCACAAAGCGAGTAAAAAATCCTGTAAAATAATGCACAAGAAGGAATATGATTTTTTTTTATTTAGCTTGCTTTTTTGTCTGTTTGTCAGGGTCAAATCGTGTAACCGCTTTTTTTCAAAAAGCTTTTATTAACAAAATGTACTAAAAAGGAAAAAAATAAGTTTTTAGGCGCTGTGTATCTTTTATTCTCATACACATTGCTTGAAATTTTTTTTTCCCTTTTTAAAATATCTTTGAAATTCCAGCATCCGGATTCACTTTACCCCTCCCATTACTCCCCCTACTACTCGGTCTAGTTTCCAATAGACTTATGTTGGATATAGGCCTACACTCAGAAAAATGTCCAGGTCAACTTTTTGTCAGGTTAACTCTGACCGCTAGCTGGTTTACAGAGGTTTCCATTACATGACATTACATCCGCAAAATGCCTATCTAAGGTCAACTCGTACAGCTCCCAATGCCCTACTTCACCTGCTGGTGGCTTAATTTCAGAATTTCTCCGACCATAGGTCAACACAGTTTTACTTTCCCTCATGCAGGCGAACGCGCGCCTGCCCGAGCCCAATTACGCCGTATGTGGGTCGTCGAGTTAGCCCCCATTTTTCTGAGTGTACAGCGAACATCCGTGACAAATTGCGGGTTAATCCGTTTAGCTGTTTTCACGTGAAAGATGAACAGACAGATAGACGCCAACTCATTTTTTTTATATATTAGTATGCTAGAAGTATGTTAGATTTAGTATACCGTTTGCAACGCATCGAACCAATCAGCGAACAAACAAATTAACTACCCCAGGGTGTCAGGGATGACAAAAAATTTTGATTTTGGTGTTAGGGATGAGAAAAAATTTTGATTTCCGTCTGTCTGTCCATCTGTCTGTCCAGCTGTCTGTCCGTCCGTGAACACCATAAGGATTGAGCTAGAGACTTGAAATTGTGTATAGTTGCATTTCTCGTAAATAGCAATGCTAAGTTCATGGAAGAGCAAAATCGGTCCATATTTTTTTCATGCTAAAAACTTAAATATTCTTGAAGTGCAATTAAATGAAATCTTTCTGGATTTTTTAATATAAATTTCCATGTAAAACAGAGTGGAAACAGTTTACTTTATTAGCTCAGAACTTTATCAAACCCAGCTAATAAACTCTCAAAGTATAAAACGTTGCTACTTAAATACTCGTCCATAATTTCACCACTTAATGATTTCATTATAATGCAAATTATGCTAAAGCGATCTGAGCCCGGATCAAGCGTTTACTTCTTGTTCGTGTTTTAATGTTTCGAAACTAACAAAAACCCCACCTCATCATTGAATGCAATGAGGTTTTCCTATCGAATAGCCAAAGAACCTCACCTGTTTTTTTTATGGTATATGCCGTAATTATTCGCAATGGTGGCGATAAATAAGTTGAACGAAGAGCATTTATTTATTTTGTGAGCAAACGTCCTGCTTCGATTATTTTACAGAAGTAACAAAAAAAACTCTTGCCCCGCTATTGAATTAATTGAGCCCAAGTAATGCATCGTTTAATTGCATAAATTTTACATTTTTAATGATTTTCTTTCACTGACGAATGCAGTTTACCTGCAATTAGTTAGTTTTTTTTAGTGTCACAAAAAGTGCAATAAATTTGAACAATTGTTGCGATTTTGCATAACAAATACTTTTTCGAGGCCACCATCCCTTGGAAATGTTACAAAAAACCAACCCTGAATAATGTAAAAAAAAATTTAGTGAAATGTTACAAAAAACCAACCCTGAATAATGTAAAAAAAAATTTAGTGAAATCTCTAGAAAAATCCCCTAAGAGAACTCCTAAAGAAAAGAACATTATTTGAAATTCGAATTGGTCTTCCATTTTAAATACTATCGAAAAATCGAAAATTTCAACTCAAGCATCTGGCAGATGTCCTAAGCCATTTAAGCATTGCGTCTTATCATCCTCAAAGTCCCTGGCGATCCCTTCGACCGAACAGCAGGAGCAGGAATATAGGAAACACACAGACGGAACACCTTTTATTGTATTTCACCCCGATTGGTTGGAACTGCCGATGGCTTGAAGAAAACCGAGGGTAGGCCAGCGCGTCTCGAACAGATGCAAGCGTACTCAAATGATATTTTTTTCTTTGGGTGGATTTTTTCCTAACCTCAGGTTTCTGCTGCTATTTTGGTTTATTGCATTTTCCCCTAACGATTTTCCTTTACTTTTTTTCGGGTTTTCTGTTTTCTGCGCCTTTGAAGGATTTTCTTCCATGTTTTGCGTCTTCTTTCTTTATCAGCGTCGAATCGAAATGAGAGAACTTAGGGGAAACTGGGGCACATTCGGCAAAGGGGCACATTCAGCATTGCCATTTTCAGTATCAAGAATGCTTCAGAAAGGAGCGATCAAATACGTAAATGCACAATAATGCAATAACTTGAATTTAAATAAAGTCTGAGAGTTCTATTTCGGCGCTCAGAAGAGCAAGAGGTATTTTTGTGTTTTTCGGAAGTTTGATGTAATTTTCCCAAGCAGGTGCGTAAGGAATTTTTGAAGTCAATTTCGTCCGACGCTTAAAAAATTTCGCGCAAATAGCATTTAAAAACATTAAGTTTCAATCCCGAAAGTAGAATGCCCTTTAATTTACAGTATTTTAGATAAAAAATCTGAAAACATTTAGCTGACACTTTTGGGGCACATTCGGCTTTCGTGATTTTAAGAAGTGAGATTGAATACATCCGTGATTTTAAGAAGAGAGATTGAATTTAAATTACTAAATTTAAATTATAGATTGAATTTAAATGAATCCTGTCGGCACATTTCGATATTCCACATAATATATTTTTAATATAAATTTCGATAACTATTTCGTGAAATAGGATTTTTCAATCATTCTTGTATGTGATATGCAGTGTTGGGGCCAGATAATTATTTTTTTATCTAGATAAAGATAAAGATAAATGCTCGTAATGTTTATCTAGATAAGATAATAGATAATGAAAATATGAAAGATAATAGATAAGATAAGATAAAAAGCCAAATTATCTAGATAATTTTTAGATAAATATTTATTTTGACATTGCACAAAATTCAAAATTACGTACTAAAAAAAATAGCACAAAATTTTTTGCTTTTCTTGATTTCCAATTTAAATATAATAAGAAACGAAATAATAATAAAAGAAAACGGATAAGAAACGTTATCGTAACGAAACGAAATAACGTCACGAAATATAAGTTTAATTTTGCTACGTAAGGAAATTTATAACGTTATGATTTTTTATTTCGTTCATAGCCCGGTTTACACTTGGCAACAGTTACTGGCAGAACTTTTTTTTATGGACAAGAGAAGCGAGGCGAGGGAAAGAGTGACACTTCGCTTCCTTGTCCGTAAACAAAAATTGTTGCCAAGTATAACACTGTTCCTAAAAAAAGTTTTTAGGTTTTCAAAAGTATGCAGAAAACAATTTCGTTTCAGCATTTTTTCAGATTTAATTTTTTGATTTTCGGTGGTAACGATTATCTCTAGATAAATGGGATTTTCCTTTATCTAGATAAGATAAAGATAACTTTTTTGGGGTGTTATCTAGATAAGATAAAGATAACATTTTTTTTTATCTAGATGATTATCTAGATAATTATTATCTAGATAACCCCAACACTGGTGATATGTAATGAATTTTTATTTTTTATTTTATTTTAAAGAATTAATAAAATGAATTCAAATCTAATAGTCTTTCAATTAGTAAAATCAAACAAATAACGTATATTCGCCGAATGTGCCCCTTCAAAAGCCGAATGTGCCCTGGCATGGGGTACATTCAGCAAAATGGCCTCCTTTTTAAAATTAGTAAAAATCGTATATTTCTTTAGAGCTACAAAAAAAATCTATTTCCTATTTAATAGTAAAATAATGAAAGTTTTTACAAATTTTCAAGATTTTCAAATTCATCAAACGAATTTGGCAGGAAATGACTTTGAAAAAAACCTGCCGAATGTGCCCCAGCTTCCCCTACGGAGTGTATTTTTGAAACGCACATGGCTTGCACCTGGAATCTTTTTCATTAATTTTCTTTGGGTTTTTTTAATTCACGGGGAAATACAAAAACCTGGAAAAGATTTTTTTGGACTCGAAAATATTCGATTTATTTTACGGGTTTTGAGAGCTGTTCTGATTGCAATTGCAGATTTTTGAGGTTAGTTCTTAGTGTGGTTTCATGTTTTCCTAAAATCGACAAAAAAAAATTTTAAAAATGTGAAAACTATTGAAGTTTTTTGACGTTTTACCGGTGGAACTTTAAATTCAGCAACAAAATAGCTTGCAGTCCTCCAAATTTTGGTTGCAGTCCTAAGAATTTTGGGATCCTCGAAAACTACGATCGAAAAATGTAGAAAATTTTATATCCTTTAAATTTTATTATATTAATTTTTTCTTAAAAGCGCATAGTTTTCGAAAAAATTTCAAAAAACTGTAGTTTAAAAAAAAAATGGTGTGGAAGGTACTCGTTAAACTAGGATTGTCATCCGTCCAATTTCCAACGGACACTGCCCTCTTTTTTTGGGCGTCCCTCCGTCCATATTTTTCCCTACCAACAACAGCATTTTTAAATACCAAATTGTCGATTTTTAACTAACGTAATTTCTTTTTTTTATTTATTCCAGCACGCCGCAGCCCGACAACATGTCCTGGACCGAACAACTTACCACCCCTGCAATTCCACACAGTGCACGGCGACAACATCCGAATCTCTCGGTTCGGCACAGTGGCGCGACGCTACGAGAGCTTCTGTCGAGCGATCACATTCAGTGCACGGCCGGTGCGTCTCAACGAGCGCGTTTGCGTCAAGATAACCGAGATTTCAAATAATTGGAATGGCGGCATTCGATTTGGTTTCACTAGCAATGATCCAGGGACGCTAGATGGCGCGTTGCCGAAATACGCATGCCCGGACCTAACGAATCGGCCGGGATTCTGGGCAAAAGCGCTGCACGAGCAATTCTGCGAAAAGGACAACGTTCTGTTCTACTACGTCAATTCAGCGGGCGATGTGATCTACGGGATCAATGGGGAGGAGAAGGGCGTCATATTGAGTGGAATCGATACGCGAGGATCACTTTGGACTCTGATCGATGTGTACGGCAATTGCACTGCTATCGAGTTCTTGGACGCGAGAATTTACATGTATCAGCAGTCAGCCGGCTATCAGCAGCACAGGCGCTCAATACCGGAGACGGAAGCTGTAGAGCGTGTCGTTCCGTCGCTGCAGTCGCTCAACATTAACGACGAATCGTCTGGAGTGCTGTCGATCCGGTATAATATGGGCGGACGCCTCATACCGGTTCCATTCCACATAACCAAGGGTCGAAATATTCGCTTATCGTCCGATCGATTCGTCGCCACCCGTACCGAAACGGACTTCTGTCAGGGCTATGTGTTCACTGCACGCCCGCTGAGGATCGGCGAGAAGATCATCGTTCAGATTTTGAAGACTGAGCATATGTACGTGGGAGCGTTGGCGCTTGGCCTTACATCTTGCAATCCTGCCACACTGCAGCCCACAGATCTGCCCGACGACTCGGATTTCTTGCTCGATCGGCCGGAATACTGGGTGGTTAGCAAGGATATCGCGTCGACACCACAACGCGGTGATGAGATCACTTTCTGTGTGACGCCGACCGGTGAAGTGACGATCAGCAAGAATGACGGCCCCGCCGTGGTCGTAATGCACGTCGATCAGAGCCTTCAGCTGTGGGCCTTCCTAGACGTTTACGGATCCACGCAGAGCGTGCGCGTATTCCGACAGCCACCGGCCAACATGATCGCCCAAATGCAACCGCAGCCACAGGCCCAGCCCACACAGCACCAGCAACCACCCCCACATCCATCACATCCCCATCAAGCGCCGTCGCCGGTAACGTCGACGTCATGCGTCGCAGCTCAACAAATGCCTACATCACCGCGTCGCCTTCAGGTAACACTGCCAGGCTCCGAATCGATAAATAGCCTAAATTCGCAAATCTCAGAGAATCGCAAGCTAGCAGCGGCGGCAGCAGCGACAACCGCTGGACCGGCGACTGCTGTTATCACGGCGACCGCTGTTACGGTGCCAGCGTCGGCTGCTGCAGCGGGCGTCGTTGGTAATCCGACCGCTACGGTGACCACTGCCAATGGCCGAATGATAAGTGTTCCTTCAAATGGTGATATGATACAAATCCAGCCCGGCGGCACTGTTCTAGTTGTTAATTTACCTCCGACACACACCGATATTAGTTCAAATCAATTAGCCGGCAGCCAAACGAGAATCAGCCAGGTGCCAATTTCGACCGCAGCATCTGTCGGTGGTGTGGTGGCGCCCGGTTCCAGTGCTACAATGCTATCCAATTGCAGTAGTGCTTATATCGAGGTGAGTTTGATGTGATTTTTTTTGTTTTTATTTCAGGATAACTTAAAAGGTTTCTTTGCCTGATTCGGGAGAGTTTTGGAATGTTACAGGATTGATCTGATTGAAAATTTTGTGGAAGTTTCCAAATCTGATTGAAAATTTTGTGAAATTTTCAGGAAAAGGAACGATTTATACGAAGTTTGTTTTAATTTTTGAAAACATTGTCAAAAATTTCTCAAAACCAATTTTTTTTTAAATTTTGTAAAATGTGTTCCCTTAGCACTGCTTAGGCATTAGAGGCTGTCACAAAAATACGAATTTCTGCCTGCGACGCATTTGCCCATCAAATTTTTCACTATAAGATATTTCTTCCTAAAAAACACCATGAAAAGTGATTGTAGTTTGAAATTTCAGAAACGAAAACTAGAAGCAAGTTTTGAAAATTTAGGAACCAAAACTAGAACCAAATTTTTGAAATTTTAGGAACCAAAACTAGAACCAAATTTTTGAAATTTCAGAAACCAAAACCAGAAGCAAATTTTGAAATTTTAGGAACCAAAACTAGAACCGAATTTTAGGTACCAAGACCAAAAAACAGAAAACCAATTCAAGATTGAACCAAAATCGAACCACATTAAACAAAGCTGTTGGTTTGCATTTCCTCTGCCCCCTCCCTTGCTTTTTTCTTCGGTTTATTCGCCAATCACTGATCCACACAAATAAAAATTGGTCACCACACCTAAAAATAGCTCTTATATTGAGCGCATCAAAAAAATGTCTGTTTTTCACGGCCTGTGCAATAAAAATTTCTATTGCTTTCACCAAAAAATCGGTATCTCTTACCGTTTTCGAGATCTTTTACAATTGGCGAGTTTTTGTAGACATTTTCCGAGAAAGTGGCAATCTACATAGACCTTGTAGGATAACAAGGGCAAGGACGAAAACTACAAAGAAAGTCGTATGCTCTTCACATAATATCTGTGGCAAAAAGCCAAAACATCTTAAGTCGATTTTCAGGCGAAGCCAAACTGATCTGTATTTGTATTTCCAGACAGGTCACTTTGGCTTCGCCTGAAAATTGAATTAAGAGGTTCTGGCTTTTTGCCATAGATATTTTTATAAAAATTTCTATCAAACTTGACAAAAAATCGATTGAGTGGTTTTTAAAAGGAAATTTATTGTTTTAAAAAAAAATTGGGTAAAAAGGATTTTTTCTAATTCGATTTCTTTTTCTTCTTTTTAGCCCGTCACAACCAGCTACAATGCACTAAATCAATGGAGGGATGCTAACAATAGTGAAAATAATTCCGGTGCTGAATGCACAATCTGCTATGAGAATCCTATCGATTCAGTTCTGTATATGTGTGGCCACATGTGCATGTGCTATGAATGTGCAATTGAACAATGGCGAGGAGTCGGCGGTGGCCACTGTCCCCTCTGTCGTGCCGTTATACGTGATGTCATCCGAACTTATACAACATGATAGAATTAATTTTGGAACAAAGAAGCAAAAAAAAAACGTTTTTTTTAAATAAAAGTAGAACAACAAAAATTGAAAGGCAAAATTTGCATAGAAACATGATTACCAAATGTAGAATATGACATCAAATCAATAAGGATTGTTATTATTTTTTATCATATTTTATAACGGAATCATGAAAAAATAAAATAAAAAAATTACTCCTCGTTGTTATCGAATGTGGCGATACAAGACGGGGGACAGTTCATCGTGAATTGATTTTGGTCCTTCGCAATATACCAAATATTATAACAAACAAAAAAGTGCTGTCTATTGATTTTTATATTAAAACTAAATTATAAATCGTAATTACATTCAAACGGACTATTTAGAAATCAAACAAAATATTTACTGTAATTATGTTAATTGCGTGTTTATTATTATTTTTGTTTTTTTTTTAAATTATGATGATGATTGTTATCACACGATTTCGGTTAACGTTTGTTCAGCTCGCTGAGTATTGATAATTGTTTCAAGGGTGATTTCGGTATTGTCGTGACATTTATGAAACATTTACGGGAGTTAAAACGGAAATTATCGAACATTTGCTTGATTTTTGGTGAATTTTGTAAAAATTGCTAAGACAAAATAGGAAATGGTCGACAATTTGCTTGATGTTTGAGGAATTAAAGACATTTGGATAATTGCGGAATAAAATAATGAAGTTCCATTCAAAAAATGGCTCATGCCACTCGAAGGTTTTTGATTTTAAATTCGAATAATGAAATTATCCTACAAAGCTTTTTGGTGAAGTATTTTCTTTCATCTGTAGCTGAATTTTAATTAACATACGGCAAAGCAAATCTGAGAACATTTTTTTTGTTATTTTTCATGTTTTGGCTTAAATATTTTCATGTTTTGGCTTTAAAAGTGTACACATACGACAAAACGGTTTTGACTCAAAAATTGTTTTCGATTATTTTGCATATTTTGATTGTTTTGCATTGAAATATTTTGCCGTATGTGCTTAGAAACTATCAAACTCATGCGGCAAAATAATTCTCAATAAAAAATTCTGGCGTTAGCATAAAAAAATTGATAAATTTTTCAATAAACGCAAAATAATTCCCAAAAAAATTTCTAGCCTTAGCATAAAAAAATACCTCCTTAAAAATTCGACCTCCTTAAAAATTCGACCTCTTTAAAAATTCGACCTCCTTAAAAATTCGACAAAAGCATGTGCATAAAAATTAGTATACGAACGTCGCAAAAAAAATTTGGTCAGTGGTTTTTGAGTGAAAATGTAAGCCACGATAATTAATAAAAAAAACGCCTGAAAACATTTTATTATAAAAAATATATTTTTGATCCCATGTGCAACAAATTTGGAGAAATATTTTTTCAATGGGTGGTTTTTAAGCTCAAAAATGCATTAAAAAATCATCAAAATTGTCGAAAATTGCTTAATAGGATCTCATTTTTATAAGGATCTTTTTTACCGTGTGTTTATCGAAGTTAGCCAACAATCATGGCAAACAAAATCTGAGATGGTGGTTTTTTGAGTTGAAAATTCAGGCACAACAACTGATAGAGTCTTCAGACAATATACGGCTTGTCTGAACACTATCAGTCGTTGTGCCTGAATTTTCAACTCAAAAAACCACCATCTCGGATTTTTTTGCCTCTCAACTTTATTAAAACTTATTTTATCGTATGTCTATGAAAAGAAAGTGTAAACGTATGATAAAAAAAACATTTTTTTTGTGGTTTTTGGTTTAAAAATAAGTCAAAAATTTATGAAACGTTCAAAACTTGCTTCAATCTACCTCAGTTTTGGGCAGATATATTTTGCCACATGTGCATGCAAGTTAGTTGGTGGTTTTTGAGTTGAAAAATGAATCAAAAAATTGAGTAAATCTAAAAAACGCCTCAAACCACCACATTTAAAAATTTGTTTGTGCCGCATGTGCAATATAAATTAATTGGGGATTTTTCAATTCAAAAATAAAACGTTAAACAAATTTGAAAAACGCCTCACTCACACCACCAAATTGAGAAGATTTTTTTGGCGGCATTCACATATAACTTTTTTAGTAATTAGTAATTTTTGAGCTGAAAAATGAATCAAAAAACTGAATAAATTTCTAAAAAAAAGCCTCAGACCACCGTATGTACATAAAAGTTAGGTCCGCATGTGCATAAAAGTTAGGTGGTGGTTTTTGAGTTGAAAAATTACTCGAAAAGTTAAGTAAATCTAAAAAGAACCCTCAGACTACCAAATTTTTACAAAGAATAGTTTTGTCATATTGTTTTGAGGCATAAAAGTTATTTGGGTGGTTTTTGAGTTGAAAAATTAGTCAAAAAGTTACATAAATCTAAAAAAAACCCCTCAGACTACCAAAATTTTTGAAAAACGAAAAATTTGGTTTCGTCGCATGTGTTAATTGTGTTAAAAATTAATTGGTGATTTTTGATTTGAAGCAGTAGCCAAAAATTTAAATGAAAAAAAGCCCACGAGAAATATCACCGACTGAGGCGCTCAAATTTTAAAAAAAGATTTTAGCATGCGTATAGAAATTAGGTGGTGGCTTTGGGGTTGAAGAACGAGTCAATAAATTAAAAAAAATCAAGCAAAATTGTTTAAAAATTATTTTTGTCGTATGTGCATTTTTTTCGTATGTGCATTTGATTTGAAAAAAATCGTATGTGCATTTGATGTAAAAACGAGTAATTTTTACAAGTTTTTTTTTACATAACATTCACCCCGATTGCGAGTGTCGTGTCGTTTTTGACAAGAGTCGTTTTACGTGTTGTCGTTGGTAGAAAAGCACTAACAACAACACGTGAAACGACTCTTGTCGAAAACGACACGACACTTGCGATCGGGGTGAATACCACCACTTCAAAAGTCAATACTCAGCAGGTTAGGAAAAACGCCAAGCGTAAAGAAATGAAAAAAATAAACTTGTCTAAGAATTTTTCAAAAAATTTATATTCTGTCTGTAAAATTTAATTTCATGTGATGTAAATATAATTTATTATTCTTCTTGTTTAGCTTGATAAAATCACAATTCTCCCTCCTGTCCCTTTAATATTTTAACTTCACAATACTATAAAAAAAACTTTTATTCTTAAATAAACAAAAAAAAACTGCTTAACGAACCATTTCCGAATTTCTCTCTAAAATAACTTTGAAAAAATACTGAAATCCTAATAAATTTGATAGAAATAGAATAAAAAAATAGTGACAAATAATTAAAATAGAATGAAACGCAAACATTCGAAACTCTTGGCATTCAAACCAAAGCATTTTTTTTTTCATTAAATTTATATTATTTTAATTATTAATTAATATTATTAACATTTTTTTATATGTCTGATAATTTGTATGTAATCAAATAGAAAACAAACACGAAACTAGGATTAAAATCGACCACATTTAAATCGCATCATGTAGACATAAACATAAAAAAAATTATTTTTGTATCAATTAATTGTAATTTAATTATATTTTCACATCCCAATTATTTGTTTACACATCCCTCAATTATTATTATTATTATTTTGTTGTCACATTTAATATTATTCATAAATTTTTTACAATGACTTAAACACGATTTTGTGATTTTTTCAATTAGAAACAAATGAAATGAAATAAAATAAAATAAAATAAAAACTGATAGAGATATAAAATAATAAGAAAACTCATCAATCGAAATGCCAAACCGATTTGTAAACAATTTTTTTATAGTAATAATTGTTTTGTAATAGAATTAAGTTGAATAAACATCAAGAGAATCAAATAAATTTGATAATAAATAACCTTAGCAGAAAAATGGGAATAACTAATTAAACTAAAATATCTTAACAATATATTGGAAAAAAAACACATAGAAAATAAATGAGGAATTTAATCGAGTTATGTGCGTAGTTAAACAAAAATACACAAAAAAAAATACAAAAACAGTAAATAGAACGAAACTAATTTAACAAATATTAAATTAAATATAATTGAGTAAAAAAAATACGAGAATTGCCAAATATTTTGTAAATCAAAGATAGATGATGAGCAAATTTTTACAATTAAACCGTTTTTTCATTATTGTTTATTTATTGAACGTAATTAAAGTAATTTTAAATGATGAATAGAAACAAAATATCAGAATTAATAGAAATTTAATCAATGGCCAGTTTTTTCTATAGAAATTACAGAATTTAAGCCTAAAAGCGAATGCCTCAAAACAGTGGCGTTGCCAGGTGGGGAGAGAGGTCCAAAAATTACATGCTCATAAATATCACTATTTTGATCACAATCCCCGGACCCCGGGCTTCGGCACTTCCTCAAAAAAAAAGTTAATTAAACCAAGTTAAATACGATAATATAATTTTTTTTTGTCCAGCTTTTGAAGAAATTCATATTTGTGGAATAAGACAATATCACGAGGAGCTGTCCATAAAATACATAACACATTTAGCGGTGTAGAGGAAGGGGGGTGGGGGATTTGCGGTAGTATGATGGGGGCATTAACATCCCGATTCTGGTAGACTTGTCATTTTCGACAGACTTGTCATTTTCGACAGTCGTTTTACGTGTTTTTGTATGGTAGAAAAGCACTAACAACAACACGTAAAACGACTGTTGTCAAAAACGACAAATCTATCAGAATCTGGATGTAAATTGCAGATAAAACACTACCAAAAGCATTTCGAGGGGGATAAAAATTACCGTGACGTGTTTTATGGACAGCCCCGTAGAGTCATCGCACACGACACAGATTTTTGGTTGGGCGATAGTTTAGTTGAGTCGGTTTTTTATGAGACCAGGCTCGTAGCCAAGAGGTGGGCTTGGGGGCTGAAGCCCCCATCCGAAATTTTGGTCCTTCACCCAAAAAAAAATTGGTTCTGAGAGTTCTAGAACCAAACCACCCCGAAACGAAATCCTGGCTACGGGCCTGTACGAGACTTTTTAATATTTGATAAGAGTGTGCGCACCCCTTCGCGATCCAAATTCTCATACATTTGACAAAAACAATTATTGTCCAAAATAACAAAAAAGTCTTTACTGTGCGATTTCTCTTCATTGCTGTTTCTATCGTTTATTTTGTAGCTGAATTACAAAATTCTTACTAGAGACACTTCACGAAATTTTCAGCGAATTTTTAACTGAATCGAGTTAGTATGCTTGTTTTGCTTGAAATACGCCAGCTGATTTGATTTGGCGGCGGCTAAAAGTTTTCGTGAAGCCAGCCATAAATCTTTTTAAAGTTAATCAAATTGCAATAAATTAAATTATTGACACATTGTATACGCAAAAAATTCACAAACAGCTATCGCAATAAGCTAATTTCATTGAACATATCACGGAATCGATTCATTTTCTCCCCTTAAGACGAATTTCTAATCCATAACATGAAGAAAAATTGAATTATGAACAGAAAAAATTACCGCAGTTTTTGTCCGCAGCATTTTCAACGAAGTAAAAGTACTTGATTTCCAATAAGAACAATACTTTTGCATAGTCAATAAAATTAAGATTGTAACACATTGAAAGCAGACGGCAGCAGCAAATGGAAAATGTGATGAAAACAATACCGTTTTGAGTTTCTAAAAAAAGTATTTAACGAAAAGAGAATGGAAATACCCCTTAAGGGACTGATCTTCTGTGGTTTTCAAAATCTTGTGTCCGCTGGTCACTGCTTCCATTGTGTTACAGCCTTAATGCATACTTTAATATGGTTTCGGTCTCAAACGAGCGTAACGAAAGACTTTTAAAGAAATACCAAAGGTGTTCTCTTAAAAATAAAAAAAAAAAACTTTCCGATTTAAAATTTGTTTTGAGAAATAATAAATCAAAGAAAAATACAAATTAGCGAAACGTGGTGAATTACGAAAGAACTTAGTTTTGGGCAAAACAATAATAAAATAAAACAATATCACTATAGCAATATTTAGGAATACTAATAGGCAGCAGAAGCAATTTTAAAGCAACTTACATATGAACACTGAATGTATTTTTTTTAGTAACAAATTAAAAAGTTTCCTTTTCAAACCATAGCCAATTTTCGCGTTTTCGATCCAAGCAGTATTTATGTCAATCGTGACATTGGCGGTTGACATGCTATATGTTGTAATTCCGATTTCAACCATGTGTGTGGCAAAACGTTACTAGAATTCAAGCGACAAAAAACCAACCGCTAACGTCACGGTCACCGTAACTGCTGTTTGAAAAATAATAAAAAAAACATTTTTAAGATATTTCTTTTATAAGAAATATGCAAAATAAATAATTATCGCATCGATAAGGAAAACATTTTAACCAATTCAATTCTAATCGAACAAATAAACAAAATCACGTAAAATACAACATAAACTTGCTCCCCGATTCTGAAAGACTTGTCGTTTTCGACTAGATTCGTGTCGTTTTCGACTAAATTCGTGTCGTTTTCGACGAGTTGTAAAACGCCTCTTGTCGAATCTTTTCTACCAACAAAAACACGTAAAACGACTATTGTCGAGAACGACAAGTCTATCAGAATCGGGGTGATGGAAATTTCGTAAAATTTGAAGGCGTTTAAAGGGTTATACAAACTCTCTAAAAGTAAACTCAAAAAAATCATTTGACAAACCTTTTTTTCTAGAATTTATTTCAAATTAATACAAAACGAGACGAAAAAAGTTAATTTTCGCATTTTTTCCAATAATTTCTAAGCTTTAATTTAATTTTACTCGAAAAATTGTTTCTCCTTCAATTACTTTTTCATAAAATTTGTTTATTGCTAAGTCTATGTTTTTATGAAAACACATTATTTTTATACAAATTTATTTTCTAGTCAAATAAAACATAAAAATGAGAGGAAAAGTAAAAAAAAAACAATTATAAACCCCAAGAATTCAAGCAAACGTAGTGAAAAAATATTAAAGACGAATTCAAAAATAAAATTAAAACAATTTTTTATGATAGAAATAATTAGCAAACTATAATTAAGTGATAAACAAAACATCATTAAAGGAATTTTGCTGAAATTTAAAAATAAAACTGGCAACTTTTGAACTTAAAATAAAATCCAATTTCTGTTTAAGAATTGAGACCTTATGATCTTCCTATGAAAACCAAATTTAATAAAAATTTATTTCGTATTTTTACACAATTTTTAGTTGTTCAAAAATTTGTTTTTATAAATTTCCTTTTTTGTCTTATTGTAAAAAAAAATTGTTTATATTATAAATTATTAGTTTAGACGATATTGCGATATTTAGTGAAATTCTGTGTCTATTTTAGATGTCGAGAAATATTTTTTAACCACTTAATTATTTGTTAATTGGTACTGATTTTAATTGATCGTCTTTATTTTTTCTGCTTAATGCTTTTTTCTTTTGTGTAATTTAATCATTAACTTATTATATTGAATAAAAAACGTAATACAAAAATATATTTAAAAAAAAATAGAAATTAAAAAAAAAATATTCTGTAAATGATGCAAAATAAATTTATTTTATAGGATGTTACCCTATTAAACTATTAATTATTATTAATTATATTTACTAAAAACAAAATATTAACTACCACTACTGATACTACCTATAACTACTATAAACAACAATAACTATTTACTATAATTAATTATTTTTTATGATTATTTCCCATTCTTTATTTCGAATATTATAAAAAATGAGAAAGATATAAAATGGAATTGTGTAAATATTGTAATGCAGATGATGGTATATAAAAAAGAAAAATCAAACAAACAGAAAATCTTAAAAATGATTTTGTTTTATTTCGTTTTATCCTTAATAGCTAGGCTGATCATATGTTTTAGGCTAGAATCCGGGACATACTAGCGTGGGCGGCGAAAGGAAGAATGAGACATTTTTTAAAGATTTGAAATTAATCTTAAAGTATTTAAGATAAAAATTCGACCTGCAGCAGTGCCTGGAGTTCGGGAGGCCGATTTAACATCCCTAAAATCGTGATTGTCCCCGAAATCACGGGACGTATGATCAGTTTGGTAATAGCCCTATTGTAGAAGTCACACGGCCTTGTAGCTCACGGTGACTGGGTAAGTCACGTCACCGAGGAATTGATGTTACAGACTTTCAGCTTTTCCTTTCGTTGCATTTAAATGCGTTGCTGTGTCAAATCGACAAAATTCGAATTGAATCGGGTTGAATGTTTTACTAAAAATGTGTTTCATTTCTACAATGTGGCGTTCTGTGGCTATTTTACGATAGTAAGAAAGAAGATGACTTTCAAAACATGGTAAATATGAGAGAAATCATGAGAGATACTTCAAATCTACAGAGTAAGGAAAAAGTGAAAATTTTCAAATAAAAACCGTTTGTAGAATGAATAACATGTAGATTTGTTTAGCCGCAAGGCAAAGAACTCGGTAGTCATCACTCTGGCATAAAAAATAATAGTTTTCGAACTAATTTGCACCCCGATTCTGATAGTTGTGTCGCTTTCGGCAAAAGTCGTTTTACATGTTTTTGTTGATAGAAAAGCACTAACAACAACATGTAAAACGAGTTTTACGACACGACGAGTAGAATCCAATTAATACCGCAATAAAGTTAATTTTACTTTGCTTTAATAAAAGTGACTAAAATGTAAATTTACGCAGCTCTGCCTGCGATTTTTTAATCAACAGAAATTAAACTCCAATAAATTAAAAAATCTAGATAATAATTCATTAGTTACTTAATGAATTCTGTTTTTGGCTTTAATTTATCCAGATCTATTTTAAAATCAAAAGTTTTTGACACTAAAAGTTTTTGTAAAAACTATTGATTATAAAATAGACCTGAATAAATTAAAGCCAAAAACAAAATTCATTGAATTACAACGATGGATACAGCAAGTAATTTCACAGCCAATTAATGATATAAAATGTCGAGGAAAAAAATTCTAGAATAGGAAAATGAGCGGTAAGTGAAAGTCTTCAGATACAGATCAATGTTTTTTATTTAGAATTGATTTATATATTAATACGGGAATTTATCACAAAAATATTTAAAATTAGAGAAAAAGAACACACCGAAAAATCAGAGCGACAACACTTTTCTGGTCAAATTTGAAAACAATTGTACGGTTTTAGCCAATGCACGCCGTGAACGATGAGTGACTGTGGTGCTAAAAATAGAATCAAATTCAGTTTATTTTCAATGAGAAGTCTATCTAAAGATGTATTTGTTGACATTTTGCTTGCCTCTGTTGTTCCAGAATTGGTAAATATTTTGTTTTTATGGAATTTCTGAGTAGCAGTTTTATTTTTGGCTTAAAATACAATGGAGACATGAAAAACTTGTGCACATTCATTCCACGTGACCGTGTAACAAGTATACGGTAAGTGGTACACTCAGAAAAAAGTTGGCTCGTTGGTCTAGGGGTATGATTCTCGCTTCGGGTGCGAGAGGTCCCGGGTTCAATTCCCGGACGAGCCCCAAGTTGGAAAAAATATATTTTTGATATTTTGAAAATTTTCATTTTGATATAAACACACAAAAGGATACAGTGGGAAAATTTTCCATCACTTGTTAATAAATATTCGAAGGAAAGCGTAAGAACTTGCAAGTATGAGTTGTAAGAGAAAGTACAATGTATCAATGAAAAGATTAATTCTAGGCCTTACTTTTCTAGGACATCTTCATATAAAATTATAAACCCAGCAGGACTCCAAAGAAGTTCTGATTTTTTTTCATTATAAAAATTAGTGATTTGTCAGGAAACCATCAAACGTGGACGTGTGTCGTAAACAATTCGCCAGTTTAGTCAAGGACATGGAGCTGAATCCGGAATAGGCGCAGGGGCGTGTGCCTTTAAAAGTCTAATAAGAGAACAGATAGCGGTTTTTTGACAATAGTGGAAAAAAAGAATTTTTCCTCTGAAATAAAGGATTTGTCCTTGAAAAGGGGACATCTGGTTACCCAAGGTTAGATCAGTTTTGCTCTGAGCAAAAATTGTATTCTCAATTTAAAAAATTATTTTTAAGATTTTTTTTTTATTTGAGTTCCCTTTAAAGAATATTTCACTATTAAACAGATTCAGTCTAGTAAATTTGACGCAAATACTGAAAGGAAAGAAGTAGAAAATAATAAATTATGTAGCTATCTCACCTCATCTATTCACAGTCACAGCTCTTCAAGGGAACGTCTCTCTGCCTGTCTGTATGTCCGGGCTTGGTTCGAAAACCACTGGACCAATTTTGATGCGGTTTTTTCCTATATATTGCGTAGACCTGTGGTCAGGCTATAGGCTATGCACTGTTTTGCTACAATCCCCCGTTTTCCCCCACAATCATTTATCCCCACCACATACCAGTTTTTAAGTTATTGAACAGAATAACGCGTAAACCAATGGACCGAATTAGCTGAAAATTGACACAGGGGTATTATATACTCCGAAATTATTGATAAGCTTTGCGACCTGCAAATATTCTTTTCCCCTCTGATCTCCTCTTCTGCTATTTCCTAAAATACTGAAGGGATTTTGATGCGATTTTAACTATGGCTCAAATCCACTCCTTTAATATAAACCTTCTTTCCTGCTATTTGCTAAACTACTGGAGTTGTATTCCATACCTTGTTTCAAGCGTTTGTTTCGAGTTAGAAAAACAAGTAGTATCTTCTGTCTCTGTTTCGATCAAAATAAATGACAGGGCGAAACAGAGATAGGAAATATCACTTTTTCTTCTAACTCGAAACAAACGCTTGAAACAAGTTACGGAATACCACTCCTGGTCACAATTTTAAGGTCTAGTATGGGTGCACTGTAATATTGTTAAAATGACAAAAAGCAGTTTTTAATTTATTGATTCTCTATTTTGGACGAAAATATTGAGTATGTTTCTTTTGGATAACTTGTTTTCGAGCATACATGATTGCCACCTTCTCCCTAACTTTCCTTAATAAGAACCTTAATTTGTACCGCCCAAGTGGTTGAAAGATTGTAGGCATCTAAAATTCTGTCTATGGGAATATCTGGCACAGAATCACAAAATTTTTTGTGTTTTCTGACATAGTTGTGTTCTGACATAGTGATTCACTATTTCAGGGATTCTACCGAGTTCCTACTGTACCATTATCTTTTAAACCTATACTAAGATCTAGAATCAGAGATAGATGAATATAAATTTTCAGTGGGAATAGTTATGCAAGGTCTGATGGCGCTGGGCTGGCTTCCATGTCAGAAGAAATAAACTCCTAGTATAAAATCAACGATGTCAAATTGATCTAAAAATGGTTCTAATTTCTAATGTGACAAAATCACTGTTGGCGAGTGTAATCGGTAAACATTTCAACAGTATTTTCTAGCAAATGTTTTGGTCCTTTCCTTTATGGATACGAAAGTTTAAAAGCTTTTTTTGAATTCCTTAAAGCTTTTTCTCACTGAAATAAACCGCATTTTTGTTTCCTTGAAAAAGGATACTCTAGCTTCTATTGGAACTTAGCCGCGGAAAATGGCGGCTCGTTGGTCTAGTTGGTATGATTCTCGCTTCGGGTGCGAGAGATCCCGGGTTCGATTCCCGGACGAGCCCCATGTTGGTTAAAAATGTATATATTTTTCAACAGTTCTTTTTCATAACACTTAAAGTTTTTTGAAAAGTAGATTGTGAGAAAATAATGTAATACTTTTTAGACATTTTGGGTATATATCCTTCTTCTTTTAATTCTTTAGACCTGCTGCACTGCTGAAATTTACTGTACATATTTACTGTACAAAAGGAAAAAGTATTATAATTTAGAAAAGAAGGCACCCACTTAAAAATATTGCTTAGTTTTTGATGCAAGACTTGCATCGTTTTGGTTAACCGATGCAAATTGCGTCGCATTTCGTTCAATCTTGGAAATTTTGTGTCGTTTTTCGTCGTAAACTGTATTGGATGGATATGTGATGCAATTTTCAAAAAATTTTAAGTGGGTATGAGATTTTAGTATTTAAATTATAAAACATAAGAAAAGCTACAATTTCCAGGGGGGGCAATCGGCAAATACTCTATATGAGGGCAGGCAAAATTTTTATCAAAAAAATCCCTATTTGGTTTAGAGAGGGGGTGAGGAGTGGTCCGTTTGTATTTTAATGTATGGAACGGTTATATAAAATCCTATTCTAAATACATTTTACCTTTATAAATTTTTCAATATGACTCACCGGTTTTGAGAAAATTGCAAAAAACTGTTTCGATTGTATAAAGAAGGGGGGAAGGATTGTTCCGATTTTGCCCGTTCAAGAACTTAGCCTAGCCATTTACGAGAAACGCAACTATACAAAATTTGAAGCCTCTGGCTCAATCCTTTCTAAAGTTATGGTGTTCACGGATAGACAGAAATCGTTTGTCAACCCGCCCTGGTGTAGTTCATTTTTGTGTGCGATGATTAGTTCGATGCGTTACAAACGGTATACTAAATCTAATATACTCCTTTACTTGGGCTTTTTATACTCTAAAGGCAACCTTGCTTATCTTCCGTCATGAATCATCATCGATCTCGATAGCTCGATCTCGATAGCTCGATCTCGATAGTTTCATTTGTCCCCGTATCAAGGTTCCACTGTAACACTTATTTTTGCAATCCAAAGCTTTTTGGTTTGCGTATATGCTAGTGTGGCGCTTTTTAGTACTTTTTAGCACAACAGTGGTGGGACGTTTTATATTTACAGAACTAGAATACCAATTTGGAACGTAATGTAAAAATGTGGATCATGTGGAACATACAAAGTTCAAGTTAAAGATAGGTTCCAATTTTCAAATAGCACCATTAAAATGTAAACTTAATTACTGAATAAAGCGCTGAATACCGCTGGCAGCGGTCAATCAAGAAATTTTCACAACGAAAGAGGCTGTTTAGATTAGCCGATCCAGGCGCGGGGGAGGGGTCCCCCACTTTCTCGTCTTGCCTGTAATTTTGGCAGTTTTGTTCATGGCCTGGCGCCTGGATCGGCTAATCTAAACAGCCTCAAATGGAGTAAAAAGTAAATTTTATTTCATATTAGATGACACTTTTAAAGGTTGTAAGATTTGTACGTTTTCGGCGTGTTTTCGCCGAATTCAATTTATGAAAATTTACACGGTTTCTGATTCCGCGACCGTGAAGAATCGAAATTTTACGCGAAATGAAATTCACGACTATAATTCCGACGGAAAATTTAGTTCACATTTACGGTTTAGGAATCGGAGTAGCTCAGTGTACACACCAAGATCAAGCATGGCGGAATCCGGTCCTTGTTGTTGACATCAGTTTTCATTTCAGAAAGATTTAATTTGCCCACCTGACTTACTAAATTGTCAGGTTAAAAACAAATGCAAACGGTCTTTTTTATATTCAAACATGTTTCATTTGTTGAAATTCAAAATTCATTTTTTTAAAATATTTAATTGTGGTTATAAACGGCGGAAACAAACTTTCATGAATACAAACAAAATTAAAACTGAAAATCCTTTCCAAACAGCTGACTGGAGTTTTTCTACAACTGGAAATTTCTCCTTGCGCAGACTTGCATATTTACGGGTTTTCGGTAGCGCAGAAATGTATGCACAGATTTTCCTTTTTGGCCGGGACTTCTTGTCAGTATCGTTACAATCCCATACACCGAAACATCTTATTCACCACACACGCACACATTGAATGTAATCGAAAAAGCATTAATTCGGGAGAGGATAACTGGTCAAAAGTATATGAACTGGCGGAGAATAAATCCAGTAGTGGAATAACCAGCGCCCGGGATATATGCAAAATTAAAATAACAGGAATTGCAACATTTTCAAAAAAAAAATCTGCTTTTATAAAAAAATTCACATTGAAAAAGAATAGTTAGGCGCAACTATTTTCGGTTTTTCGTAACGGTCGGCAGTTTGAAGATGTTTTAAAATGGAATTTTGAAATCGCAGGTGTTTTCCGGTATTTTTTTCCAATCGTCACGGTAAAAAGAGGTTTTTTTTTGCCTTTTTGTTTCTTTTTTTGTTGTTGTTGTTGTTGTAATTTTGTGTTCAATGATGATTAAGTGAATCCGCTGAGATACATTTGATGCTATAATGATTTCAAGATGATAATTTTCCGTGCATTTACTAGCAGTTGCTTTGAACGGTTCGATCTGGGAAAACGTATTTTCTTGGCTGTTTCGATGCTGTGAAAAACTGCCCAGATTTTCAATTAGTTGAGATACAAAGCAGTGCTGAGAATTTCAGCGATTTTCTTGTAATTTCGGCATGGTTCATAGATAATTTTCCTCCCTTTGTCGTCTGGGGAGAAATTTTTGTCTGTTATTGAATTTAAAAAAAAAATCTTCGGTGGAAATTGTGGGAAATTAGTGGTCAATTCGCCCTGGGACTTCATTTTACCACCAATAAAATCTCCGAGTTAATCAATGATAAGAAGTGTGTTTTTTTATATTACATGAAAATCAACGGAAAAATCGTAAAAAAAAATTACTGAAAAGATTTTCGTGAAGAAATTTGTGTGTAAACGGGAAAATTGAAAAGAAAACTCTATCGAAGTGAATTTTCTTCGTTTATTTTGTCGGTCTCGTCCCGCACTTTCTTTTTTTTTTTGGAGATTTTTTTCTCTTGTCGGCGCTTCTTAGTTAAACATTTTCTTTTTTTGGTGTTTTTTTAGCTGGTATATCATTGTTGTTGCTGTATTTGTTGTTGTTGTCTTCATTTTCGTTGGTGTTTGTTTTACACGTTACGTTGGTGTAATATGCGCCCTAGTGTGCGATGTAAGAAATAAAAATCACTGAAGGTGGTAAAGCACGAAATGGAAAACGTGTGCAAGGAGAATCTATCAGTTTGATTATGGCTGAGATGTGATGAAGATGCGTTTTGTTTTTCTGAGATGTGACTTTTCTCGATAATGGCACACGAGATAAAATGTCGGGCAATTTAATAAAGATTGTCGAAACGAACGGACAGCTTTAGGTGTGATTTAATTGCCGTGCCCTAGTGGCATTTATGACTGAGATTTTTTAAGAATCGCAATTAATTGTGTTGTTTACATTTTGTTTACACGTTATTTACATTAAAGTTATCTTGATATTGCTAACATTTTTCTCAATGGCGTTGTATGTTATTGTATTGTGGCTATAAGTGTCTAATTGTGATTAAGTTTTATTCCTAAAACTTGACAACCAACAGAAAGCTATTTTGGGGGGAAAACCCGTATTTCAACTGTGAAACGTCTTCAATGTTTGTATCAATTTTTTTTGAGATTTCGGGATAGCAGTAAGAATTTATGAAACTGATTGGTTTTGTCGAGAAAAGGATAAAAGCCGTTGTTTACATATTGTTTACATTTTGTTTACAAACAATTTTTGTTCGCATTGCTTGCATTTTGTTCCTGGTGCCGGATGCTATTATATTGTTAAGTGTTGAAACGTATCTAAAAAATTCTATAATTTAAGTTACATAGAATTATTGCGGAAATTTTGTTACTCTAATTTTCCGATAAGATATCGCTTCAGGGTAAATATTTTCCAATATCTGTAAAAAAAAGAATATTCAGGAAAAAAATCCTAAAAAAGTGTTTGGTATAAACTAAATTAATGTGAGTAACTTAAAATCAAATTTAAATCCGTCTATAAATGAAAAATAACAAGTTATGGCGTAACTTTAAAATGGAAAACCTGAAATTACGGACATTTTCACAGTATTTTATAATTAATGTTACCACGCTTTTTTGTCATTGATGTGTCCTTAATTCTTTATCAATATTAATTTGATGTCTAAGAACCCGAAAAAACTTAAAACCGACATTCAAAAAGTAAAAGAAAAATCGAGTTGCGGCGACTTTATCGCCTCTGCACGTCTACAAATCTGCTTATGCTTTTTAACAGTTTTACAAGCTTTTTACGTGGCTGAAATTTTATAAAAAATAACTAAGAATTTAAAAAAAGGATAATATATGTCACGGTTTCAAAAAATAAATAAATAAATAAATAAAGAAAAACTAAAATAAGCAAAAATTTAAAAAAAATATTAATAAAAACAATTTTTATATAAAAAAAGCACTAAAAAAATTCAAGTTACAGAGAGTTTTGGTAGTTTGCACATGGGTTTTTGTTACAATGTTTTGCAAGTGTCAGCCTAATATGCTGATTGCAAGCCACAGTTGATCTGTAATCATTTTGAAATCCAAAAACAGCTTTAAAATATGTTCCCAAATGTTCCACAGGATTTAGTGAAAGAAAAATTAAAGTTACGGAGTAGTCTATTGGTTGGTAATTGTGTATAATGCATCAGTATTCGCTTATGCTGAAATTATGTTTAAAATTGTGGTATTTTTAAAGCATTTTTCGCAGTAAGGAGAACTAATAAACGAAAGAAGTTTTCAATCGAAAGTTTAACGAAAATTTGGATAAAAAATTAAAAAGAGATTCAAGTTACAAAAGTGTTATGGGCCGATAATCGAGTTTTCTACGAAAACACGTCGTCTTTACTGACTTTTTTATGTCTAAAATAAAAGTTTTCTTTGAAAAATATATTTAAAAAATTCGATTCACAGAAAAATTTAAAATACAGAAAAAATTTAATATCCAGTGAATTGAGCTGACAACCGGTTGCCCCACGTTTGGGTGCGTTTTGTGTACACCTATTTTTAAAAGTGTTAAAACCCACCGGCGATAACAAGTTATCCTGTAACACAAACTAAAACCGATAGATAACAATTTTTTTATTACCTTGGATTTGGCATACAAGAAGAACGTCTTCTGGCTCCGTCGATCTGATAATAAGAATCTCGTCTTGATACTCCTTATCGGTGGTATTCGCCGCTGTTTTATCGAGGGGGGTTCTCTCATCACCCATCGTTTTGCGCTAGTGTTTGTGTAGTGGCTAAAATTCCATAAAGAATCCAAGTTTGGATGGAATTGCGACTGTGTTAGTGTTCGAAATCGGAGTACCATAGAATAAATCGCCGTCATGACGATGCTATCTTATTCCGATATGATTCTTATTTCCAGTGTCGTTACTTTCGGAGTATTTTGTTTCATTTGTTCAATTTTCTCAAATTTACTTAGGCGTCCGGCGGGTAACGAATCGACTGCGGTGCGTGTTTAACCGAAAAAATAAAGGAAAAACGAAAAAATTTGAATCCTGGAAAATTGATGAGAGTGATTCTCCTACATATAGTCTATAGAAAAACCCCATAGTATCCGGTCGGTGTTTTCCTATCTGTGGCGGGTTTCTGCTCACCGCACATCAAGAAGGACTTCACCACGTTCGGGGGTGGTTAACGTGAATTGTTGTTGTGATCGTGGGAGATTCCGTGTTAGATAGTGTCCTGTGAGTGCGAAAGTCGTATTTCTCATCCTGGTGCGCTCGTGTTCTCCAGGAGGATTGCCTTCGTTACCTTCTTTTATCCAAACCCAGTTCGGTTCTTTCGGTGAGAACTTTCGGAATAAATCAGTAGGGCGGTGAATGGCAGGCAAGCCGAGAACTCGTTAAGGAGCGGCACCCAACCTACTCACCTGACCTAGCGCCCGGAACCAGTAGTTATACATAGTACGCCATCCATTCTGCATTCTTCTAACAGCATCCGTTGAAGTTGTTTTATAGCACAGGTGAGTCAACAATACAAGTAGCAAAGTAAAGGTAAACATTTATGTCGTATACATAAGCGAAAATGGTAAGAATATACCATAAGAGAGGCAAGTGAAGGATAAAAGACGGTTGCATGATTCCTTGAGAATTTAAGTTTTGTACATCATTCCTTCTTTTGGGGACGAATCTTGCACAAGTCGAATAGTATGTATTGATGGTGTGATTTAATTTACTCTTATTAGTTTCTTTATATACGTTACATAAAAATCAGGAATTGTTGGTATGACAATTTTCGATGAAGGGATTGTTGTCTGTGAGACAGTTTAGATAGTTTAGTAGCATCAATAATTTTGTTGCTTCCTGTTGATTTCCAAGGTTAAACCCGTTCATTATGACAGAACCTAAAAATAGATTTGGGAAAAAATCACAAAATCTCATTCTGTTCTTTCATTTTAAATTTTCGTGACTCGGATTTTCAAGTTAAAAACATTTTACCAGTGAGGAAAATTTCTTCCAAGGAAGAAAGAATTTTTTCAAAATTAGAAAACTTTTTTTTTGGAGGAATAAGGGAGAGGGTGGGGGGTCTTAGAGGGAATGGGCATTTTTTGGCTATAATTTGTAAGAATTTAGGAAATATCCTTCTCGTTTTTGAATGACAAAATAACTTCTTTGGTACCTAAACACGCTCTCTACTCATTCAAAATTGATGAAACTTATATGATGTTATGACGTTTATTATTGTTGGTCCCTAATTCACTTTGAATCGCGAAACAGCGTGACGAACGGGGGTTCAAACAACCGACAATTAGCGTGTCGTATTTTATGGACAGCCCCTAAAAATTTGGTTTGAAAAATGATTTTTTTTTATTATTTCATCTTTTTAACTAATTTTGTATATTTGATCCTTTATAGTAAGAGTAAAAACAAAAATGACGTCCGTTTTTCGCCAAGATTTTTCATTTAAGACACCACACGATGGGTGCTTTGTTTCCACGATTTTTATAAAGTGGGGTCCCGCGTCCGACATTTTGATGTTTCTAAGTCTAAATTGCTATTACGGACAGTCCCTAAAAAAATTTCCCTACCCCTTTCCACGTCTCTGTTCGTCTTATTGCAAGAAGAATCCTCAGAGCTCACAATTTCTCAAACATTTTCTCCACAAAGTGTTACAAAAACACTAATTACCTTCAACTTGATCGATTTTATTGCAACTCCCGGCCATTTCATCCAATGTTAATCACGCTGATTTTATGTTAATTTAAAATTCATTAAAGATCATCAATGGAATGGATGTGGACAGCTGTTTAATATTCCGGTTGAGTTGGATAAACTGATCACAACATCTGATCGCTGATCGTTTTCGATTTTCCGCTTTCAAAAGAAATGGGGAAAAACATTAATTAAGATAAGAAAAGCTACAATTGCCCATCTTCTATATGAGGGCAGACAAAATTTAACAAAAATCCATTTATAATAATAATAATAATAATAATAATAATAATAATAATAATAATAACTTTATTAATGCTGTGTGCAAGGCAACGCCTTTTAAATTTACACAGCTTGAGAGATATTATAAAGGTTTTACAATTTAATTTACAATAAAGGAAATATAATAATTAAAAATAAAATGTAATGAAAATAATAATAATTGAAAATTTATACAAAAATATTAAACAAGCAAGAAATAAAAACGTGACTTGGTTGCGAAGAAAAAAAAAATAAATAAATAAATAAATAAAAAATTTTAAGAAATACCTATGAATTTTGATATTCAATAAGATTTTTAGTAAACGTGGTTATAGACGCAGTTTTCCTAGTTTGAGTGGGTAATCCATTCCACAGCAATACCGATTGCACGAAAAATGTGTTTCGAGTTACAAGAAAATTAGCACGAGCAACTAAGAGACTAAGTGTACGACTTGAACGTAGAAAAGTCAGATGATCATACAGATATCCAGGTGATTTGAGCAAAATTAACTTGAATAAAAAGGTACATTTTTGAAAAATGAAATAATCATTCAAGGAGACGCCAAGTATTTGCTTAGAGTACTGGGATATATGGTCGTAGCGGCGTAAGCGAAATATAAACCGTGCACACGAGTTAAAGGCTAATTGAAGTTTTCGAAAACTTAGAGCATCCATGGTACTGAACAACTGGTTGCAATTGTGGAGTATTTTGACGGATTTTTTTTATTTTGAGTAGGTAATGTAAAATCATATTCTAAATACATTTTACTGTTCATAAATTTTTCAACCGTTTTCGAGAAAATTGTAAAAAAACTGTTTTGTTTGTATGAGGGGGAGGGGAAGGAATGGTACAATTTTACCAGTTCAAGAACTTAGCTTAGCCATTTACCAGAAACGGAACTATAGGCCCTATTCCAGGATCCGATACGAATGATTCGGATCGTAAACTCAATGTTGTAGTTAGTGTTTTATACCAACAACAACATTGAGTTTACGATCCGAATCATTCGTATCGGATCCTGGAATAGGGCCTTATAAGTCTCTAGCTCAATCTTTTCGAAAGTTGTGGTCTTTATGGACAGACAGACGGACAGGCAGACGGACGGACATGAGCAAAACAAAATCTTTTGACATCCCTAACACCCTGGTCTACTTTATTTTAGTGTCCGATGATTGGTTTGGTGCGTTACAAACTAATATTATACTCCTATATGATATATCATATAGAGTATAAACATCTGCCATTTTGGTTTTTCTTGGTTTAAAACATATACTCTTTCCAAACCCTTACTTTTAATACCCCATACGGGTATTTGGTATCACTAATTTGGATAACAAGGGGCTTGATAGCCGCCATTTGCTTTTTTAAGAGAATGCAGGAAATCTTATTGTTGTTTGTTGCTGACCACAGAAAATTTTTACTATGAAAAATTTGGGCTTATAGGTCATAAGAGCAAAATACTCCCAAATTTTTCATGGTAATCTTATTGTATTGTCATCTTCCTTAGGTTAGGTTAGGTTAAGAAGACCGCGCGCGCCCAGGCGTGAGCACAGCGCTACACTCGGAGGCCTGCAGGCCCATTGTAATCATCTTCCTTAACGAAAGTATGCAAAATTTCAAATCAAAATCGGGTCATAAGACTTGTCAAAATTGGGTCACAAGATTTGCACCTGACTTACCAACGTGTGAAATGTACTAAAAACTAGTACCTAATAGTGATAAAAAATACTATTTTTTGCGTCAAAATAATATTTGGATCAAAGAAAACTTAACTCGGCATGTTATAAGAAAATCAAGGAATGATCACATCCACTTTTTATTTACCTCTAGTTACACTTTATCACTCTTACGAAAGAATTAGTTACGGGGCGATGTGTTCGATTCTGTTGTTCGTTTGTTTTCTGGTCCTTTTTGTCCCTTATATACAAGTAGATATCTTTAAGATATATCACATCAATCTACCCCAATTCCGTAACAAATTCATTTTCTGTTTGTCCTGAACTTTTGTATTGTCGTAAAATAATTAAATGAATTAAGCAAACTGTATTCAATCGACACAGTCGAAGGTAGTTATATAGAATTCCTGCTCGTACTTCTACTCGGTAGCGTTTAGCGACAATGAAAAGTACTCCGAAGTGTGGCAATGGGATAAATTTGGGGGAATGGGACGGGATTCTTCCATTTTTAATCACAATTGTTGGGGGCCAGGAATTGTTATCAGAATGGTATCTTTTTGTACGAAGAGTTAAGGGGCAATTCGGTATCCAACATTCGGATTGGATTGATGACTATCGAAATCGCTACGAAGCATATTTCTTATTCTATTGCTTTATCGCCATCGTCATGATCATTGTCTTGTATTCCTTTTAGAAGTTCTCCGTTAGATTTCTTCAGCTGGAAATTAAAGCCACGAGTTTGTTTTGTTTGGCCCAAGGACAATAAGTCCTGTGGGATCATCGAGCTGGGGGGTTTTATTGACTTGTCAAATTAATTGAGCTACCTGAGGATGTTGGTAGAATTTTTCTACATTTTTATCATGATTTTTTTTGTCTAAGATTTACAACGAAATATTTTTGTCTACTTATCACATTGAGGGAAATGGAGTAAAGGTTTTAAGTTTGCTGCAGGATTATTTTAGCTAGTACCGGCTAAGTTTCCTTATAAAAGGTCTTTCAACAAGGAGATAACAATTTTGTATTTTAATAAAAACGCACCCTAAAACTTTTTTTTATGATCTGGCAATACTAAAACGTCAGTCAAGGTTTACATTTTTATCATGGTGAAGTTCACGAACGAGTAACGTTTGGAAATTATTAAAACTTATTATCGAAATTCTGAGTCGGTGGTCGAAATCGTGTAATCTCGAGAAATGGTCCGGTCGAATGGCCACCTCGCTTATGCGATTTAACGCCGTTGGATTTCTTTTTATGGGGTTATGTTAAGTCGTTGGTTTATGCCAACAAGCCAACAACGTTAGAGGAGCTCGGGAACAATATCGAACGCGAAATTGCCAACATTCTGGCCGATATGTGTGGAAGAGTGGTGGAAAATTCGCTCCAAAGAATCAATTAGCAAACGTGCTCGCGGTGGCCATATGCACGACATCGAATTTCATACTTAAATGTAACATGTCCACTACACCTGGAATCAATTTCAGCCCGATATCTCAATTATTCTGTGTTTTATTTAAATACAAAATTGTTATGTCCTTGTTGAAAGACCCGATATTAGATGTCTGTTTACTTACAGATAGTATGCGAGAACTTGGAGCAAGTGAAGTTTGCCTGAGGCATGTCAAAATTTTGTAGGAAAAGCATTTGCTAGATTTTATTCACTCAGCTCAATAACAGGTGTACAATTTTCTTAGGACAGGTAAACATTACATCCGCACAAGGCGAACTAAAACACTGGGTGAATACAAAACCTGACAGAGGTAAACAAAAAATATGTTTACTTGTAGCACAAGTTCGTGTAAAATATTGTCAGGTGAATTGGAAAGACAAGGAGTTTTGACACCAAACACATTTTTTTTTACCGAGAAGCCTACAAAGCAAACACAACACGATAAGGAATAATATTTTTATTGTTTACCTGCAGCAGATGTACAGTTAATTTGCGGTAGTGGAAATTTCAACGAAGGAAAGTTTTCCATGCGAAAATTTTCTTTCACTAATAATTCGCACATGCTTTTTGAACTCGGAACATCAGGAGTAGTATTCCGAAACTTAGAAGAAAAAGCGATATTTGCTATCTCTGTTTCGCCCTGTCATTTATTTTGGTCGAAACAGAGACAGCGAATACTACTTTTTCTTCTAACTCGAAACAAGCGCTTGAAACAAATTACGGAATATCACTTCAGTATTCATCGATAGGGTCCATCGAAACCATCGAATCGCTCACTTGGGAGCAAATCACCCGCAAGTAAGAAGGACGTGTGGTACCCCACTGTGCGTTAAGGCCGGAATACAATTGGCCCGACACAACATTTACGGCGACAGATTACGGCGTTATGCTCCAAATATAATTACGTACACTTTGTTGTTCAAAACGTCATTTGCTTTTCATTTGATTTTGACAGTCGTACTGTGACCCACATAACAAATTTTTGTTACCAATTATCATCCAGAATAGGAATGAGAATGTAAGAATGTAAGCAACACGGCATACGAACTATATTTCTTAATAATTTCTTTAAGTGACGAAATTTAGATTTTATGGCGTCCCCATAAGATTTCATTTTGAATTAACCATGAAATTTTGTCGGCGAGCTGACCGACGACAGTTAAATTCGATTCAACTTTTTACGACGACAAAGTTGGTCGGATTGATTGTATACAGAAGCATAGCACACACACTATGAGCTTAAAATCTGAAATGTCGGCGTAAATGTTGTGTCGGGCCAATTGTATTCCGGCCTTTACTTTCCAACATTTTTATGCTAAAACTTTGAATATTTTATGCAAAAATTTTGAAAACCAATCCACTTCCGCAAGTGAACTGTTGGCCTGTAAAAGTCGATTGGTTTCCTTTTGTTCAACTACTCACGGTGACTGTTCAACTGGCGAAAGTAAAGTTTGATTGTCGGAGGTAATTTTTACACAAGCTTACAGCTATTATAGGGTTAATACATCTGTGACGGGGAATACTTTGTGTAAATGTTTCCCGGCTGTTACTGAAACTTGTTCCGTACTAGTTGTAAAATGTAGTAAATTCCCACGTCCAAATGGAGGTAAACTTCGTTCGCAAAAGTACAAGAAAAGTTCACTTTGCCAAAAAATCGACACCAGTTGGTGCACTTTTTTGTTGGTGAAAGTTTTTTTTTACAATTTTTAAACTGTAACACATTAAATAGCCAACGATTAGACTTTGATGATTGACTCGAAAATAGCGTTTTTTAGAATATTTAACAAATTGTTTCTTAGTTTTTTAATCATTAACCGCGTGATCATTTTTCATTGCCACATAAACCTAATGGAGTTGAACAAATCGAGGGGGCAATCCCGTTTTTTTTCGGTTTATAATTTTCCTTTGAAGTTTTCAAAAATTATTCTCATTGCGCGCCAAAAAACGATTTGCGACGAGTAGTCACCCAATGAATGAGATTTGTTAATTTTCTTGGTCTGATGTTTATTTATGTTTTTCCCCATTTCTTTTGAAAGCGGAAAATCGAAAACGATCAGCGATCAGATGTTGTGATCAGTTTATCCAACTCAACCGGAATATTAAACAGCTGTCCACATCCATTCCATTGATGATCTTTAATGAATTTTAAATTAACATAAAATCAGCGTGATTAACATTGGATGAAATGGCCGGGAGTTGCAATAAAATCGATCAAGTTGAAGGTAATTAGTGTTTTTGTAACATTTTGTGGAGAAAATGTATGAGAAATTGTGGGCTCTGAGGTTTAGTCTTGCAATAAGGCGAACAGTGACGTAGAAAGGGGAAGGGAAATTTTATTAAGGCGGTCCGCAATAACCAGTGGAAAAGCGTCGAAGTATACATTGGCAGGGCATGATCAAAAGATATGTTTTAAACCCTAAAAAGTACAAATTTATTGCTTTGCCACTGCTTTTCCATTGCTTTGTCACTGCTTTGTCACTGCTTTGCCACTGCTTTGCCACTGCTTTGCCACTACTTCGCCACAATAGTTTCTGTTCCTTTGTGTCCTTTTTTGACTAAGTTTTATCTATAATGTCTATCCTAATGCTTCGCCACTGGTGATAATAAATTACACAAAAACAACAGGAAATTATTGTAGAAACCCCTCCACACCGCCCGCTCTATATTGGCCTACCAAACTTGCTTTTTCAAACCAGACTTGAAATTTTTAATCTTTTTAAATTATTGAAAAACTCAACCTATAGAAGTTGAAAAAGAAATCGAAAATTCGTTGAAAAATTAGTTTTAAATCCAAAATAGTCGAATAAAGTTGAAAAAATCAACCCAAATTTTCCACCATGTATAATCTGCTCAGCTCAGTCTACAGGGTTGCTCATGTTATCGGGTGTTTACACTACCAAGATTTCACAGTAAATGTTTTATCAAGAAAAATTAAGTATAATATTCTTTTTTCCAACTGTTTGATAATAACAAGTTTAATGATGGTCTCTAGTGGCTTAATTATAAATTATATATCCATCCAAAATCCAAAATTTAAAACATTTATAAAATTTTCTTTGTTGTGCTTTTGCTAATTACACCGCTGGTGGCCTCTTATTTCTTAACGCCAAAATTTTTTGAATGTTACGACTCAGATAATCCGTTTAAAAATGTAGGTGCGTAAGTGAGGAAGAAAACTGGTGTTAAATCTGTATATGAAGAGATTTCCTTCTGATTATATCAGTATTGCTAAGTAAATATAAGAAAATCATTGATTTAATATCGATAATAATTTCAAAAATGCCGCCCCAATAGTAAACTTCCCCCAAACAATGACAATTTGTTTTGGTCAATTGCTGTCCAATATTCGTTACCATCTTCAACATTTAACCTAAAATAAGAAAAATCAAATAAATTCATGAAAAACGAGAAAATTAAAGCAACTCACTGTCCACTATATAAGATAAGTCCTTGCAAGGTCACTGATAGTATTAGTACACCTTCCAGATGGTTGCCAAAGTGTTTGTAAAACGTATTTGTATCAAATATCCACCCCCATCATTTTCCAACAGGAAATTTATGTACCTTAGCGTCAGATACATCGAGAAATGTTTACTAAAAGTTTTTTTTTATTTCTGTCTCTCGCAACATCTTTTGTCGTCCCACGGGTTGTCTCCTGATGTCTGATGTTTTTGGAAAAAAAATGTAGAGTCCTTTTTTTTAATTTATCACTTCATCATGATGCTAATTTAAAATCGATGAAACACATTTTTTATAATAACAATGAAAGAAAAACAAAGGCGTACCAAAAAGTGGGAAAACCAGGATGAGAATGAGATTAAAAAAAACGTTGGAGGACGATCTCGGATGAGAGAGAGAGAGAGAGAGAGAATGGAAGAAAAATGACAGGACATTCCACAGGTGTGCACTCTGGACGGGATAACAAAGTACTCGCAAACTCACAGCTCATTAAGTGCTCACGAATACAATCACACGATTAGAGAGATTCCGGTTTGTGTTACGGAAAATCTAATGAATATTAAATAGGATGACGGGGAAATTTTTACGCACGAGGTAAAATTCGGTATCTATCCTTTCCTCTCTGAGTTGGACTTACCCAGACAGTGATATTTTGATGGGTGTTATTCTCTCTCTCTCAATTTGGCATATAACGGAGCGACAGATTAGATGTTCTCCTAACATAAGGAAAATGATGTAACGAAATCCCTTGATACTAAATATTGTAATAGTAGGAGTAATGTTTATCCCGAAGGAGAAATTCAATTGTTTTAATTTTAAGTCTTTCTGATATTCGAGAATTCTAAAACTTTTTTTTTTCTTGAAGTCCCATTAGTTTCCAAGCGAAAAGAATTATAATCGTATAAAAATCACGTTTACGTTTAGTAATACAAATTGGCAGCCAAATGAAAACAAAATTATGTTACCGTTATATTTACCTCGCGTCAATGGTGACGTCAAAACATATATAAATTCATGGTGAGGATAATAAAAGAGTAAGACTGACAGCAAAAAATCTGATGTGATCATCACATAAATTAAATATTGTTTTACTTATTTGACAAAAAATTAGTAATATGAGAACACAAAAAAAATCATGGTTCATGAAAAAATCGTAGAAATTCCACCTCTTTCAGCGCTAGAATCAGTTTCCGGGTCTTGGCCTGCCGCCATTTTCCCACGTTTTGAGCAATATATCTTTAAAGTCTAATTCCAAGATTAATCTAGGCTATAGAAATGGTTTGATGTCAGTTTTGCAGTAAGTTAAAGACTACTCACTCACCTACCCACCCACTTTCCAATCCTTTTAACTACTCAGTCATGAGTTTTTTACTTATATTAACAAATTTCTGCTGTTTTGGTATAATAATTATTTGTAATAATTTATGAAATTTTCAAAGTTTTTCGCTTTGGTTTTGTAACTTGGCGGCCATTTTTAAAAGCTTTTATTTAGCTCGCTATCTTGTCTGTTTGTCTGTCGGGGTCAAATCTTGCAATCAAATTTTGACCCACTTCCACTCATCCGATTCACTTGAAATTTTGTACACTTATGTAAGTCCGATGACAATACAATATTTTCTCTACTTCGTCCTTGTAAGGATAAAGGAAGGTCCTGTGAGGATAACGTGATTATCCTTTTCTCCAAATTTTCCGGAAAAAAATCTATTCTGGGGGTTTTTGAGGTCGCTGAATCCGAATCTGCCATTAAAAAGTCTGTAAGGATAACGGAAGGTCCTGTAAGGATAACGTGATTATCCTTTTTTCAAAATTTTCTGGAAAAAAATCTATTCTGGGTGTTTTTGGGGTCGCTGAATCCGAATCTGTCATTAAAAAGTATGTAAGGATAACGGAAGGTCCTGTAAGGATAACGTGATTATCCTTTTCTCCAAATTTTCCGGAAAAAATCTATTCTGGGGGTTTTTGGGGTCGCTGAATCCGAATCTGTCATTAAAAAGTCTGTAAGGATAACGGAAGTTAATGTAAGGATAACGTGATTATCCTTTTCTCCAAATTTTCCGGAAAAAAATCTATTCTGGGGGTTTTTGGGGTCGCTGAATCCGAATCTGTCATTAAAAAGTCTGTAAGGATAACGGAAGGTCCTGTAAGGATAACGTGATTATCCCTTTCCTCAATTGTTCCGGGAAAAAATATATTCTGCGGGTTTTGGGGTTCGCTGAATACGATTCTCAAGTTAAAAAGCCTGTAAGGACATCTCAAATGTAAGGATATATATTCGAAGACTAAAAAGAACAAAATAAAAAAAATAAAAAAAAAAATTTTTAAAAAAAGCTTTTATTAAAAAAAATGCACTAAAAAGAAAAAAATAATTTTCTGGACGCTGTGTATCACAAATATAAAAGCTTTTAAAAAGCGAGATAAAGCATAAAACAATAAAATAAACATTTATCTCGCTTTTTAAAAGCTTTTATATTTGTGATACACAGCGTCCAGAAAATTATTTTTTTCTTTTTAGTGCATTTTTTTTAATAAAAGCTTTTTTTAAAAATTTTTTTTTTTATTTTTTTTTAATTATCCTATTAATAACTGTCTGGTAAATAGGCTCTCTAATCGCGACCATCCCGGCAAGTCAACATTAATTCCACTAATTTATTTATATATATGAAAGCCAAAACCACTCACTTACTCGCTCATCACAGTATCTAGCGAACCACCGAACCGATTGCCATGAAATTTTACACACAGATTCGTCTTTCCTCATGGGTTGTTGCTAGGAAACCACCCCTAAGGGGGTAAGCCAAGGGTGGGTAAGGTGTTGGTGTTATAACACATTTATTTTGACATGACGCCTGCTTGTTAGGAGGCTGAGAAATCCCACTCGGGGGTTCTCAGGGTCGTTGATCACGAATCTGGTGTTAGAATTTCAAAATTCGGAACGGGAGGACAGGAACAACGATTTTTTCGTCGAAAGTTTTTAAGTTATTTCTTTGTTTTTTGGTGCAAAAAAATTAATGCAAAAAACTTTAACCCAGTAACGACGGGTGAGCAAGCTATTAACCTTATAAAGCTTGGCGAGACTACTCTAAAACTGCTAAATAACTTCTGACCAGATTCAGTAGTTTTTTCTTGAAATTTTGATTTTCCAAAAAAGATACTTAAATGTTTGATTGCCGAAACATTTATCAGAGGTGTTCAAAGGAAAACCGAAGGAATAAAAATTTGAGGTTAGAAAATTCCCTCAATACAATTCTTTATCACACTTCGCTATATGAAAATCTCAGTATCTCAACGATGACGAATACTACGTTGGTCGACGTCGGTCGGCAAAGAAAATCCTTTTCTCTTCTTTTCTTGCCACATTTTCTAGCTTAACTTTACTAGAGTATATTTGTCTCGCTCAAAAATCCGTTCATACCAATCTAAATTCAACTCCACCACGTTTTATGGGGTTTTCCATTTGAAACTGAAGGCACCTTCACTCCTTTTGTCACATTTTCCGAGTTCGCCTGAGGGATTTTTCACTGACATTTAACAGTAATCAGTTGGATAATGTTGTCTCTTTCGGATCCTGTGATACTTCCTTTCGTTTCTTTTTTTCTTCTTTTTTCAAACGTTTCTACGTGTGTATTCTCACCACATATTCCCGCTCATCGACGTCAACATCGTCATTGTTATCACCAAAAGTTTTCCCGACGCTTTCCATACGTTAGGATTCATTGATGTGGTGGTGTATTGTTAACAAAATAAAAAATGAATCTCTGAATTCTTTTGTAATGAACGAAAACCTCCGCCGCATCCTCGTCCTTTTCCCAAAAATTCCATGATGTTGGATAGAAAATTTCAAATTGTTCCGTTAGTCTGAATGGAATAGAACAGAAATTGAAACACCCTAACCCCAAATTTGTGTTGTGTTTATGAATTTTCTCGGCCTTTGCGGAATGAAACGGAAAAGCGGGGGAACGAGAGAGTTTGAAAGGATAGCAAGGACGAATAAAACGTAAGAGGGTTTTTGTTGGACGGATTATATATATTTTTTTTGCTTATTCGAAGCTACTGTCTACTTTAAGGATTCCATATATCCATCCAATTCATTTATCCCTTTCGCAGTAACAAAAATCAGTGTTGCCAGATTTTTTTTTGATAATTTTTAATAAAAGGTTTTTTTCTGACAATTTTTATTAAAAATCAAGCATTTTTATGCACTCAAAAATTATAGAAAATTTAATTCGCCATTATTGGTTTCTAAAAGTGGTATAACTAAAAATTTCGCCCCTTCCTCTCGACCACCGTGGAAAATCGCCCACTAAAAGTTAAAGTGTGATGTGTAGAACCTTTTGTTAATGAAAACACGGGTCACTTTACTTTGATTAATTTATTAACCACTTTTATTTCTTTATTTGACAGAGAATTAATTTTTATAATTGAGGCGTTGGGAACGAAATGGGTCCAACCCACAAAATCGAGATTCTGGGGTTTTTGATTTTTATACTGCTATTCAGTGTAAATTTTTTGGGAAAAAATCATTGCACATTATAATATTATTAACTAATTTATAAACAAAAGCTTCATTTTTGCTCTCTCTATGAGAGCAAGTTGAAAAATGTAAAAATGGTCTAATCCACAACTGACAAAGTTTTATGTGGGTTGGACCAACGTTGGACCACATTCTTTTGCTTTCGTTATTTGAGGCTTTGAGAGCAAATGTGTTCCAACCCACAATTTTTTTTGAAAAACCAAAATAATTGTTACGAAACGTCAATTAAGGAAGCCGTGTCCGACTTTGGCATGTAGCGTCACTCTTACACTGTTTACCTAAATTTAAATTCACAGCAAAAATAAATTTAAGTTGAATTTTCATTCTACTCGTTTTTTCGCCATTCACCTGTATGTAATTTACCACTGGATATGAGTTAAATGTCACCTGCTATATCCAACATAATTGTTGACGTCATCGTTGTATATGTTTATGTGTGAGTGAGTGAACAAACATCCTGTCTGATATTTAAGAATCTCTTGAAAATTTAATCAGGTTAAATCTAGGGTACGCGAAAATTATTTTGCCCTTAAATTGTTTAATCGTTTATGGCGGATTTTATTAAATGAAAATGATTAAAAAAAATAATTACACAATAGTCTTTAGGCTGTAAAACCATTAAGTTCGCGTATAGTGTTTAGGTTTTTCGCTAAGGGGAGAAGCATTTTGAAATTACAAAATAGCTTCATTAGTGGCGGTTAACTGGATTACTATGAAGGTGATTACAAGTTGGGATTTAACTGCACGCGCGCACTGCATTGGTAAGCATGTAGAATGGTGCTAAAGTGACACTTTTAGTTTTTAAAACGCATACAAACCAATATTGTAACTGGAAATGAAGTGTATTTCGACTTACTTATTTACTATTTACTAATTGCTTATTACTTTTCTTATATATAATAATTAATCATAACGGAGCCCTGCACGTGCCCGGGATACATACCTGTCGACTCAGTTTCATGATTCCGCAACATGTCTGTATGTGTGTGTATGCATGGGTTCGTTCGTATGTGTGTATGTAACGAAATTTGTAAGATAGACTTAAGATAATAAACCCTATTCGACTTTGACGCCGTTTTTTGTATTCAAAAGCTCTTATGGAAAGCGATTTTGGAAAAAATGAACCGTTTTCGCAAACATCTGTCTCATTTGTGTGGGAGAGGGGTAAGGAGTGGTCAGATTAAATTTCGATGTATGGCAGAGTTATGCAGAATCATATTCTAAATACTTTTTGTTTAAATAAATTTTTCGAAAGAATCAGCCGTTTTCGAGAAAATTGCAAAAATCCTGATTTGGAATCATTGAAGTGTGGTCTTAGAATAGAACCTATGACAAAAAAATCATTATTTTTATGAAACGATTTTTCATAGAGTTTATGAAGTTTTTGATGGAATTTATGACGTATTTCCATAAAATCTATGAAGTCTACCTTATTCATTGATCAATCGTCAAAAATCATAATAATTTCACGTTGGTTTTAGTTCTTCCCAATAATTTCGATTTCTGTGGTATTGGTGTATTTTTACTAATTATTAATTTCACTTACTTTTGCTTTACACTCACACTTTTCAGATTTATTTAAGCCTAATCCAGACTAAAGCCCAATTCAGACTAATGATTGCGAGGCTTCTCGATCAATGAGATCAAAGCTTTCAACGATAGACATGAAAGCTTTGATCTCATTGGTCGCGGAAGCTCAATCGTCATCGCAATCGTAATCGCAATCGTAATCGATATCGAATTGGGCGATTACGATTGAGGCTTCTCGATCAATGAGATCAAAGCTTTCAAAGATAGAGACATCAAAGCTTTGATCTCATTGGTCGAGGAAGTTTTCCAGGAAAAATCTTTCGCTGAATCCGATTCTGTAGTACCTAACCTCAAACGCATGGGTAAAAAAAGTGTATCAGAAATAAAAGTGATATAATAACAGAAAAAATAAAATAAATATATTTATCTCGCAAAAATTTTGTTTACCTTTTAGGTACAATTTTCAAATTAGATTTTTCAAAAAAAAAAATTTGTTGAAATTTACGCAGACCTCCCTCTTAAAAGTTGGACGTATCTAATGTTAAATTAATCTAATCAAAATTTGTTACTTGCGTAATTCCATTAATGCATAAGATTAAATACCTTTAAACTATCTTTCGCAATTAATGCGATAATATCACATTTTCCAACATTTACATTATTTCCTTTCCTTTTTCAAATTGCATTTTCCTTGTAAGTTTATTTTTAAGGTGTGATACCCATTAAGAAATTTTCCACTTTTCATTAAGTTCTCTTAGCGTCTATCATTCTGCTGCGTACAGTAATTTAATTATACCTCATTTACTTGTTTGCGAATTACAAAAATTATGTATGTACTTAACAACAGCACCTCTACAGGTACGAGTAGGTATAGTAAAACTTTTCGTATATTTCTTCGCTTTTCGCTTTTGTTCTTGAAGCTCCTGTCCGTTGGCAGTCCTAGAAATTAATAAAGTTGTGCCATGAAGGTAAAATGCAATTCACTGGAAATTCTTGTATGCAAGTTATGTAACTGAAAAATTGAATCCCTAACTGAAACATTTCATGTGAACGGAAATGAATTTGATTGCAGAGTAGATGATATAATATAATTTGTAATATGAAGCTTTGAGAATTTTTAACATAATAATAGTGAATTTTTAACATAATAATAGTTATAGTATCACATTTTGTCACTTGTGTCAGAGTAATTTTTTAATTGCAAGGGCATTTGAGAACTTGAGTTCCTTGGTAAAATTTTTGATCAACTTTTGATCAATTTTTAATCAATTTTTGACAAAAAATCTGGTGATTGTTGTTGTTTTTTATAGAAATGGCTTCCATATTTGGCCACCATGCAGGAAGACATATTCCGCCGCAGGTGAAATTAAATTTGAATTTCGTTACATAACGAAATGTACAACATTACGATTTGTTTTTTCGTTTGTCATCTCTGGTAAAATTTCAAAAAACCTCACCTTAGTTAGCGCCTTTGTGATGGATGGGACACACTGTGAATATTTCAAGTTTCTAGCTTCAGAGGTTTGGGCTGGCAGTCAGGTTAACCGATTTTATATATTTCAAAAAAAATACATGAAAATTATCCTTTTGAAGAAAGTCTTAACTTTCTGATTTACCATCGAAAGAAAATAAACATATACTTGTATAGGCTACACAACAATGAAATTTGAAAACGTCTGAAACGAAAGAATTTATCCTTTTAAACTCCTTAAATCATCAGAAGTATAAAAAACACCCCAAAGTGTCCCTTAAAATATCCTTTTGAAGAAAATCTCAACTTTCCGAGTTAACATCGAAGGAAAATAAACAATTGAAAAAATAGAAGACAACCGTTTGACGTCATATTTCTTCAAAATACAACATCGTCTCTATGAAAATTTATCCAAGAAGTTTTGGAGACATCAGAAACCAAAATAAATAAACAGAAAATCAATTCACGGTGCACGTGACGCACGGCCATATAATGAAGGTGCCAAATTTTCCTTTATTACTGTGAGACACAAGAAACAAACAAACAGAAAAAAAAGCCAAAAAGGACAAGGAAAATCCGTGCTGGGATTTTGTTTTTATTAAAGAAAATTTCTCCATATAGAAGAGTCAGCTGTCTTTAAGTGTTTCCTATTCGCACAGTAAAAATCTGTCAAAAAGGGACGAAAAAATTAGAAAAATACGAAAATACGTAAAAGAATTCTGTACTGAAAGTAAGTTTTTTTTGTTCATCTAACTTAACCGCACAAAATCCGAAATGAATTCATGCAACAACAAAATACCGACCCTCGGAAAAAAAACAACAATCTCATAACAAAACACAAGAACGAATTTGGGGAGGTGCGAAAATTGTTTTTGCTTCATTTTGCCATATCCTTTCTCATCATCTTCACTGAACGTTTGGCAAACTCGCAGTCCACGTCATCAACCGGAAATACGCAATAAGCCCGTAAATAGTTTATTGGAGGAGTCAGGAAATGTTTAACAAAGGCGTCACACAAGAATAAAACGAGGAAACACACGGCAAGACGTATTCGAAAGATAGGTAGAGGACGCCAAGGTACGCGGCCAAGCAGATATAGATAAGTTATTCAAGCGTATCGTAACCAGGTGGCATAAAAGCACTAAGTTTCCAGGTAACTTTCCATGTGTGATCACCTTACACACGATACTCGGATATTGGCATCGGAATGGAACCGGGGCCGAGTAGCACCTGAGCCGGAGAAGTCCTTGGCAGACGAAGAAAACAGCTCCAATTTCATTTAGGTATTCTCATATCCCTTATAGGAAATCATGAGCCGGCATTGGATAAGGGATGGGGATCGAAACGATTTAGTGGATGATTGCGATTTCATCTGTTATGCCAATAGATTCCACTCGATTTTCTGTGGGAATGGCACAAGTGTTTGACTATCATAAATGCCATAATCCACCCTTAAGCCCGCAAGCCTCATCCCGTGGGAAATCCAAGTAGTAAATGATGGAATTAATGCTGTGCAAAAATTAAATCAATCATCGCCCTTCACAATGGTTACGTGATGGGATTCCATTTTCTATTTTCGGCAGGTTTACTTCCAAATCGTAACAATAACATTTTTCACAAAATTTTTAGACGTGTTTTCCATGGGAGATTTTCTTTCCGTATTTTTTTATAGAGACGTTTCTAGGAAATTTAAAAAAAATGTTGGGTAATAAACGTGTTGAAAAAATGTAGAAAAAGGTGTTAAATTACCATCTTCAAGGTTGGTAAATTACGCGTAATTAATGTAACCAATGTAATTAATGGTATTTAGAGCGGTTTGCACCAACGAAACTTAGCAACTTATGTCGAACTTAAATTTGTTAAGTGCCAGAATTTCTATGGTTTAAGAAGGCTAAGCATAACTTAAATAGTTATGACTTGTATCAGCAAACGGGCCTTAATGTATTTAATTGTAACTAATGTAATTTGCAGTGTGGCTCAAGTGGTAATGCACTTATGGCGGATTTCACGAAACTTTTAGCGGCCACTAAATTGACTTAGAAGGCTCTTTTTTACTTGAAATTCGTCACCTAATCGTGGGTTCGAGTCTCGATTGTCATTTCATGGGTATTTAACCTGCTTTGCCGAAACGAATAGTTATAATTACTGCTTGATGCTAACGATGCCATAGTCTTTTTGGTATTGTGTACAGTTCCACACCGGAAAAATATTAAAATTTAATCTCACGACAAATTACACTACCCGACAAAAAACAACTTTTTTTTGTTGCTAAAGACTTTACAATCTTTTTTGGATAATTTGACGTCGCTGATTCCGAATTTGCAAGTGGTTTAGCCAAAATGAGTCTAGTTTTTGAAAAATAAACCCAAAATTTTTTTTTTAATTTTTCTCCCATACAAATGAAACTGTTTTTTTGCAATTTTCTCGAAAACGGTGAGTCATATTAAAAAATTTATAGAGGTAAAATGTGTTTAGAATATGATTTGGAATAACTGCACCATACATTAAAATCCAATCGGACCACTCCTTCTCCCTTCTTCATTACAAATGGATTATTTTGAAATAAACATTTTGTCTGTCATCATATAGAGTATATGCCTCTGGCAATTGTAGCTTTTCTTATGTTTCTTAAAATAATTAAATCACTAAGCGATTTGCGCTAATTCAAAATGGTCCCGTTTTTATCACCCACCTTTTGCTTCGGAAGCAATTAAAATCATTCAAAAATTAAAATAATTCCCAATGCCAAAAGCAATATCGAAACCTCCCGTAAAATCATGGAAGGAATTTTCCAACCCCTGTAATTTCACTGTTGGTGTGATTCCATATCATAAAATCCCATTTTCTCGCTTGAAATCCTCATTATTTGAATCTCCCGATATTTTTCACTCACTCATATTTACTTGGTATCTTGATTGTCTTGTCATGTAAACAGCCACCCAGGTAAGAATGGTTTGAGCCTTGGGGTTGGGGTTACGTTCAGGTGACTGTTAGGGTGGTTCACATTAAATCAACCCCGCCGGCTATGATCAATGAATTTCTGGTCTTTAATTAAAAGCAATGAGAAAAAAAAATTCGAACAACAAAAACAATGGGCACACCAGTGAAAAACAATGGGGGCAAAAACTCTATATTTTACACGTCGATTATTTGACTGATAGGCAGTCAACATTTAACCAATTAGAGGCTATCAATTTCGTTTCGTTTATTATTATAACGAGAACCTTTTCGCAGTCATGCATCAATTTTGTATACAATTGTAAATAAACTTTAATTATTCGACAATATTTTTTTACTAATCAATAAAATGTTATCGCATCGCGAGCATTTTGTTTATTTTTCTGTTAAATAATGTTCGCGATAAAAATAACAATCAGCCGTTTTAATAATAAATTTTTGTGCTTAAAATAGCATTTTCTTTTTGGAGGGAAAATTTATAGTTTCTTATGTTTTTTAATATTATTTTGCAAGTTGATATTTTGTATTTTTTTTAAATCTACACTCAGAAAAATTGAGGCTAACTCGACGACCTACATATGGCGTAATTGGCCCCGGGCAGGCGCGCGTTCGCCTGCATGTGGGCAAGTAAAACTGAGTTGACCTGTGGTCGGAGAAATTCTGAAATTGAGCCACCAGCAGGTGAAGTAGGGCATTGGGAGCTGCACGAGTTGACCTTAGATAGGTTAACTCTGACCGCTAGCTGGCTTACAGACACCTCTGTAAGTTCAGAGTTAACCTGACAAAAAGTTGACCTGGACATTTTTCTGAGTGTAGTGATGTTCTAAATAAGTTTTGTCTACATAACTTTAGGTCAGTCGGATTGTAGTTTAAAAGAAAAGCGTAAAATATTAAAAAACTTGCTTTTTAGATAGTTTTTCTTTTATTTTAAACTTTTTAGTCTTCGAAAATATATCCTTGCTTTTGAAATATCCTTACGGACTTTTTGACTTCAGAATCGGATTCAGCGATCCCAAAAACCCCAGACGAAATTTTTTTCCCGCAAAATTTTAGGAAAAGGATGATCCCGTTATCCTTACAGAACCTTCGGATATCCTTAGAGACTTCTTAATATTAGAATCGGATTCACCGACCCTAAGAACTCCTAAATTAGATTTTTCCTGAAAAGTTTGATGAAAAGCTTATTCATATTTTCTTTAGAGGGGCTTCGGTTGCTCTTAAGACCAATTCAGACTAACGATTGCGATTACGTGTGCAGCTTCTCGATCAATGAGATCAAAGCTTTCAACAAAAGAGACTAGAAATCTTTGATCTCATTGGTCGAGGAAGCTCAATCGTAATCGCAATCGTTAGTCTGAATTGGGCTTTACAGACTTCCTAACATCAGAATCAGATTCTGCGACGCCAAAACCTCCAAATGAGATTTTTTTCCAGAAATTTTAGTGAATGAACACCCAACCTAGGAGCTAGGAACCTGAAATTTTCATAGTGTATTTCATCACGTAGACGCTCAGGGTGTAAGGGGGTGGATAGGTGGTTCGTGTTTTAAAACATTGATTTTTGCCATGAAGCCTGCCCTTTAGGAGACTGAGAAATGTCACCCGAGTGTTTTCCGGGTTGCTGAACACGAATATGGTGTTGCAATTTTTAAATTTGATACTGAAGTTCCTGTAGGGATCCCGCAAATGTCCTTTTTCTCATTTTTCCCTTCTTTTTCCCAGTTCTGAAGGGAATTTTTTTTTTTCTAAAGTTTTTAAGTTAATTCTGGGTTTTTTTTGTACCAAAACTTTAACCCGACAACAATATAAAAATTTATATTTAAAGGAAGCTGATTCAGAATATTTGAGTTAAATTTTCAAAAATATTTACAAATTCATTGAACAAAAAAAACAATAACTGATGGGCACCTGGTCTAACATCAAACAATTTTTTGGCAAATTGAAAAAAATAAAATTCTTTTATAGTTTCTTTTTAATCAAATGAAGAAGTTTTCAAAAAGAAAATCGTAGCAATAAAGTTTTTTTTACTGTCCATATCACGAATGCATTGCATCAGAATACATGTTTTTTATAGCTTATCGATTGTTTTATAGTTGAGATTAATTTTAATTCCATTCTTTTTTATGTTGCAAGAATTTCTAAATATCGGTTTGGGGAAAAAGTACCGGGCCGCTTTTAATTAAAGTGCAAACAATTTTCTTTTATACTTAAAAGTTATTTTTATTAAACCAAATATGTGCCATTTTGTTCGACCACCTTTGGTCATTTTTCTGGTAGAACCACACTCAGAAAAATGGAGTAAATTCGTCGACTTACGTATGGCGGCGTAGTTGGCTTCCTGCAAGAAAATTTTGCCTATGCTAGGCGCGCGTTCACCTGCGTTAGGAAAATTAAAACTGTGTTAACCTGTGGCGGGGAAAATTCAAAAATTTAACCTACAGCAGGATTTTTTCAAAAATTTCACTCATTTTTGCGACTCAATAACATTTTTGTGACTCAATAGTTGCACGGATTTCAATAATTTGTTGTCCAATAGTAGATTATGTAATCAACTGTCAGTGAAACTAATAGTTATGCAGTAATGTTGCCTCACAGCAATTTAAAAGTCAGATCTGGTACTTTTTCCCCAACCCAATATTATCAATTTTGAATGCCTAAAACATTTCCAAGTCATGTGCATAATTAAAAAGTTGTATGTATTTTTAGAAACTCGTCAGCATTGCACTTAAAGTCATAAAAATTCTGTGCTATAAAAACTGATCTAAATTTCAGAGAAAAAAATTGTTTTGGATGTTGTTTGTTTTACGAGGTAGTATATGAAACTATTTTGAGATATTTAAATATTATAAATATTCTTATATCTTGCAATTTTTTTTTTTTTGGCAATGTACGAAATTTTGTTGAATTTGTAACGAAAGTTGACAGAAAAACTTGAAGATGGCCATTAAATTATGCTATTTTTATTCACTTTCTAGTAAGTTTCCTTGCCGCAATATTCGTTGGCTTATATTTTCGAAATTATCCCACTTAAGAAGACAACCCCTTGTGTAGTTCCGGTGACAATATAATATTTTCACCACTTCGACTTTGTAACGATAACGGAAGGTCCTGCAACTATAACGTAATTATTCTATTCTTAAAAATTTCCAGAGAAAAATCTCATATGGATTTTTTTGGGGTCGCTGAATCCAATTCTAACGTTAAGAAGTCTATAAGGACAACGGAATATCCTGTAAGAATAACGTGATTATCCTTTTCCTCGAATTTTCCGAAAAAAATCTCATCTGGAGGTTTTTGGGGTCGCTGAATCCGATTTTAACCTAAAGAAATCTGTAAGGACCACGGAATTTTCCGGGAAAAATCTCATTTGGAGGTTTTTGGGGTCGCTAAAATCGATTCTGGTATTAAGAAATCTGTAAGGACAACGGAACGTAAAGAGAAGAGAAATGTAAATATTACTTTAAATTTGTGTATTTTGATAAAAATATAAATTGTATGCATGTACGAGAAAAAACAAAATAGTGGCTGTCAGGCGCCAGCATTTTGTTTTTTTTTTTTCTAAAATGTTGGCTATCAGGCACCATTTTGTATAAATTAATTATGCCAAATTACCCATCGTGTATGATCTTTAATGAAAGGACTTTACACAACGCCCAAAAATTTGTTTTTCCTTTTTAGTACATTTTTCTAAAAAGAACCTTTTTTTGGATTTTTCTTAAAATTTTTGAACTTTTTATCGCTTTTGAGAAATGTGAGTGAATTCGGCTTCATATTTAGAGTTTTAAGTGCGATAAAGAGGAAACTGTGCACTTCCGTTCTAAAGCCAATTCAGACTAACGATTGCGATTACGGTTGAAGCTTCTCGAGCTTTCAACGATAGGAAAATGAAAGCTTTGATCTCATTGGTCGAGGAAGCTCAATCGTCATCGCAATCGCAGTCGTTAGTCTGAATCAAGGGGAATTTTTTAACCTCAAGGGGATTTTTTAACCTGACTTTTCCGCAATTCTCTGCTAGGTGTCAGTAAGTACGTTGATACCAAATTAACACTAGGCTAGTAGTCAGTTGTTGGTTAATAAATAGCTCAACAATAGTACACAATCAGCACAATATTAACCATGGTGCGAGTGCCGTCAGCTGCTGGTTGAACTAGCACCCGACTAGTAGGGAACCTTTCTAGCAATCATCTTACTAATATTCAAATTCTCGTTATTTTTTTAAAATTTTCCTGAGAAAATAAACTCTTCAAAGAACCTTTAAGACGACATGACCGTCTAAATAAATAAAAGATGGTAGAAAGAATCAATTTTGTATATTTTCTCACACCCAGAATGAATGTTGAATTACTGAAATGATAGAACGAGGCAAGTGACCTAATAAACATCCTAAATATCAAATATTTGCTTTGATATGTTATATCCACAGATCATTTTTCAATATTTTTTCCGGTTCAGTTCTTGTGTTTCCGGTGTACATTTTTACTAACAACGAAATTGTTATTTTTAGCCCACAGTGTAGAGAAGGAGGAGGAGTAATGGTGTTTCGGGTGAAATTTATTGAGTTGAACGAGAACAGAAAAATGCCATAAACTGGGCAAATTTAGTGTGTGTTCTGCTGATTGTCTGCAGCCAATGAGATAAAAATGAAATTTTGATACCTTTTGATATTGAAGCAAATAAAATGTTTCGTTTTTATTATGAAGGAGAATTTTGTTGATTTTTAACAATTTCTTTCATGGAATGGTAAGATGCGAAGTAACTTACGATAATTAATGTGGAGAGTTTTGTAAGATATTTTGTGTCCTTTTAGCTTTTTTGTCAGATGGCTGGAACAAGTAATTTCGGTTAAATAAATTGAAAAAAGGGTTTGAATTTTACAAAAATTTTTCCAAGAGTGTAACCAAAAAATTCATAATAATTTTCGTAAATTTCTTAAATCTCCACTCTCATTGCTTTAAAACACGCCATGGTAGCCATTTGTTAAATCATTTTAATTTTCATTTAAAGAAAACTGAGCCTGATTTAAAGAAAACGCGTTGCGCTTGTGACTTGGAATTTTTTGTAAATAAGTTTTACAAAAATCGTAATTCTCAAGCAACTTTTGGAAAAGTAACGGTACTTATAACGGGTACCTTCCATACAATTTTTTTTAAAATACCATTTTTAAAAATTTCCTCGAAACCTATGCGTTTTTTTTTTGGAAAAAATGAATATAAAAAAATTTAAAAGATATGAAATTTTCTACATTTTTCCTTTAACGGTTTTTACACATCTTTAAGGGTTTTCGAGATATTTGAAAAAAAAAACATTTTTTTACCTATTTTTTTCGAAACTAAATATTGCAGAGGAAAGTTTTGGGTTGATAACAACTGATATTTTTAATGTCTTAAGCGCAATGCAGACTAACGATTGCGATTATGATTCCGATTACGATTCCGATTACGATTCCGATTACGATTCCTATTCCGATTACGATTCCGATTACGATTCCGATTACAATTCCGATTACGATTGAGCTTCTTCGACCAATGAGATCCAAGCTTTCATGTCTCAATCGTTGAAAGCTTTGATCTCATTGGTCGAGAAACTTCAATCGCACTTGCCAACTTTAGCCTGAATTGGGCTTTAGTACAAAAATATCCAATTTGTTATGTCGTCAGCTAAAAGTGAAATTGTGCTAAGTCCATTTGGTATAATTTTCCAGAAGAGCAATGAAAAACTTGTTAAATCGTTTTATTCCTCTTTCAATAACACTGAGTTTTCTTTAAATGAGAAAAATTAGGCTCAGTTTTCTTTAAAATGAGACTCTGTTTTCTTTAAATGAAAATTAAAATGATTTAACAAGGTTTTTTTATTGCTCTTCTGGAAAATTTGGTATAATGGACTTAGCACAATTTCACTTTTAGCCGACGATATGTGTATTCCAAATTATAAAAATTCGTGTATTTTCAGGGCCTATACACATCGTTTTCCCCCGTCAAACCCGAACTACAGGATGTTAAAATCGGAGTGCGGTTGGTTTCGAAAATTAAAACTTCGTTATCACAAAAAATATTTCATGAAAATTGAAAACATTCCTATATCGTACAATAATGTAGCGTGAATTTAATATCTTTTGATAAACCAAAACGGTTTTCAATTGCTTTATTCAACCGCAATTTTATAAAATTATTTAACAAAAGCCTCATAAAACTTCCAGTCACTGACGATTTAAAACGCATTTATTTCTGCCATCTGTAATTCGAGAAACCATAAAACAATTGGGAATTTGATGATTTCACCAACCCCAAAGGACGCTTCTATGGAGTTTCCCGGGAACTGTGGAACTGAGAATGATTTGAACAGCTAAAACTTTATTTATTGATCAAACTGAAATTGTATCACATCCCCACATAAATGATCTCAACTAAAAACAAGGCAGTAATTAGGGCTGCCAGCATTGGCAATCAGAGTAATTTTCAATGCAAATGTGGTTCTCTACCTCATTATAAATTTTACGTGCAATGAATTTTAATTCGTTGCTTTCAATGAATCCCATCCCGAGAGATTCATTTAAGCGTTTTTGGTTTAGAGGTGAGCTAATTACCATTTCACTAAAATGCGAGTAAATAAAATATTCCATGCCTATTTCAGGGAATGAAGGATGCGGGCAGTCAGATTAAACCAAAAAACATTATATTATCGTTCATATATTGGAAGTTTCGCTCATGATTATTGTAATTAAATAAATTTGTAATGAATTTGACGAAGAATCATAATCAAACAGGAATGATTTTTTGTAAACATTGAAGTCGTAATACTACATTCTGGAAAATTTAGGTGAAAATTTTAAACTTCACTCAACTGTTTTGGTTTTAAAACAACTTTTTAAACTATTTAGTTCAAAAATTTTCAACCGAGGTGGTTTGAAAACTTTTTGTTTCAATGCTTTTAAACTTCTAGGTTGCGTTTTTCAATTTTTTAAGCCTTTTTAACCCAAGTTAGTAGAAAATTTGGACCTAAAAAGTTGAAATTCTATACTTTTGGTTTAAAATTTAAACTAAAAAGCTGAAAGTTTTCTAAAATATGAGTGAGGGGGTGTGGTAAAAGGGGTTCTGTGGAAGGGAGAGGGGAAGGGGTGAGGGACGGTTGGGAAGGGAGAGGGGAAGGGGTTGGGAAGGAGAGGGGAAGGGTGGGAAGGGGAAGGATGGGAAGGGGGCTCTATGAAAAGAAAACAGAAAAAAGAATAATTATTTTTGATTGTTTTCGGGGAAGGGGGACGGAGTGGTCGGATTGGATTTTTATGTATGGATGAATCACGTAAAATTATATTCTAAACAAATTTTACCTCAATAAATTGAAGAGAAAAAATCGGACAATTTCCTACAAAAATATATGATATAGTGGGCATTTTTGTAATGATTCCCTAAAAATAAGGAATTTATCTTAAAATTTAGTGAGAATTTTCTTGTTTTTGGTAAAAATTCCACATTTTCGTTACAAAAAAGTGAATAAAATGTAAGTAAATGCATTTTCTAGAATTTTATCAGGTTTTAGTACGAAATATATATGGAGATTCGGACTAACATGTGATAAATTGTTAGGAAAACCATTTGCTAGATTTTATCTAGCTCTCTGTCTCGTATATTAAAATTTTTGTAGGAATCATTTCTCCCTGTATATGGTAAAACAAACTTTCTCGACGGCTTATTTAAAAATGTTTTCCATTTTATCCAATTTTCAAACAAAAAACGAGAATTCGATTAAGTTATCACACCATCAAAGGAAACTCAATTATAAATTGGATTGTGGGGTGGAAAAAATATTTAAAAATCGACGAGCAAAACCAAAAAAAGAACGACAAAAGTTTTTCCTATCAAACCCCACAAATTAATGTCATTAGTTATTTAACAACGTCGCTAGCTGTCATGCCCGCCATCGCTAATAGGTCCCATTAGCTGTCAGGACCTGTCTGCAATGTCATAATGTGCTTCCGGTTCATCTCTCAGTATAGTATTGTAGGAATGATGATGAATGAACACCCCCAAGGAAATGCACGCAATATTCAATGGACAGTTAATTGATGTTTATTCTTGTATTATTCATAGTTTTCATCATTTTTTACCCTTTTCGCTTTTGACATTATATCCCGAGGTGAGATCCGGCCGGTTCAAATGATATTTCACAAAAAAAATATTTTCCGGCAAGTGAGAAGTTGGATTAAAAATTTAAACAGTAGCAAAAACTATTTGTAAAAAATATGTTTCATTCGCGTAATTCTGGGAAATTTAAAAAACAACATAAGAAAAACTACATTACTAGGGGCCAATCAACAAATACTCTATATGATGACAGACAAAATGTTTATTTAAAAAAAGCCATTTGTGTAGGGGAGGGGGAAGGGAGTGGTCCGATTGGATTTTGATGTATGGATAAATTATGTAAAATACTGTTCTAAACAAATTTCGTCTTTATAAATTTTTCAATACGATGCATAGTTTTCGAGAAAATAGGAAAAAATTGTTGCATTTGTATGGGATAGGGAAGAAACAGTGGACCGATTGAATTTTGGTGTATGAATGAGTTATGTAGAATCCTATTCTAAATACGTTTTAATTTAATAAATTTTTCATAAATAACTGTTTCGTTTGTGTGGGGGAGGAAGGAAGAAATGGTCCGATTTTACCCGTTCAAGAACTTGTACGAGAAACGCAACTATACAAAAGTTTAAATCTCTAGCTCAATCCTTTCGCAAGGTATGGTGTTCACGGACGGACAGACAGACAGAAATCAAAATCTTGTGTAGGGATGACACCCTGGTGTAATTCGTAACAAACGGTATTGTTACAAACGGTATTCGTGATTTTCGACAGTTTATCGAAGACAGTCGAAGAACATTTTTAACCACAAAAATGTTAACCCTTTTGACCTTTAAAGTATTAAAAGTTATTCGGCAGCATCACGAATTAAAGCATTTAGTCATCCCAAATGCATTTATGCATTGCGTTATTCTAACACACAATCAAGGTAATGTAGATTCTATGCCACCCACAAACGGTTCTACTTATGTTGTTGATATTTGTTTGCCTCAAAACATTGTGTATGTTTTAATGCATTTATTTACCTTTGGTCATCGGCCAAGTAGTCTATTTTTCACTTCCTTATCGAAACGGCCCTACGAAATTCCTAAGTCAATCACTTATCACGGGCACTCCCATCCCATTTCATGCTGATGCCAATCAACTTACACTTTTTCCCGGGATACTCTATTGCTATTCGTTTATGTTGCCGTAATTTGGCTATGCAAAGTGGGTCCAACAGGTGGCCGTCGGGTGGTGACATGACTTATACACTTGAATCGCGCCAATTTTCTGTCACTTCTGTCACTGAACATTAAGTAGCACGACTGCCAACACAAACCGATCCCATTCGCTATGGTTTATAGTTTACGATGTAGAAGACATGGCGACTATGCTGAATTCTAATTGCAGCATGCAGAGCGGTCGGTGTGATGGGACGAATTTGGTAATTTGAAAAAATATCAAGCAATCTTTCGTTCAGTCGCCTGTCTTCTGTCCGTTAAACTCGATTTCGGGACAACCGGCTGGCATCGTTTCTTTGAAATATTCGAAATTCCCACGATAAATTTAATTATCACATCTAAGTCGGTGGTTTATCGATCTATTAATAAAATTCCGGTTAATCGGTATCGGACAAGGTGCATTTTTGAATTTCGTTGCATTACGCGTGTATATGTAGTGACTGGGGGTAATTTTTCCAATATTACCCTCCTTCGTCGTCATTTGGCTAATAGACCGTTACGTTTGATTATCGAATTAATGGTCGCTTTTTTTGTTATTTTTCACTAAAACAATTTCCCATTGACCTTCGGATGCTGTAAATTTTCCTCCAACCGGTTGCACGATGAATGGATGGATTTAGAGAAGTTCTTGGATCGGTGTCAAAATATTTTTGGTCGTTTTATGAATTCTGGGTGCCTTACAAGATTGCGAGGTAAATTTTTTTGTTATGCTATCCAGTCAATTATTGTCCGACTTTTGTGTTTTGATGTGTTAGTTTAAATATAGAATATAACAAAAATGAACTGTGGAATGCCAATGAAATTTTCTTTCGGTGACGTTTTGATTGTTTTTCTTTGATTTTCTACGCGGCGATTTATTTATTGTTGGGTCGTAGTAAAACGGTTTTAAATTGGAAAAGTTGGTTTATTTTTGATTTTTTAGATGCATTTGCTTGTATGCAGCGTCCGAAATATTTCTCTTTAAATTTTAGTCACAAAGCTATTAAAGTAAGTGCGGACAGGAATTTTTAACAATTTCCCGTAAACGTTTTAACAGATCGTCTACATATTTCAGAGACAAAGTTTTGTGAATTTGTTATTCCAAGTAAATTATAACTGTGTTAGAAATGCAGTTATGAAAGTTTATTTTCGAAGTTTAGTTTATTTTCGTTTTAATAGTCTGTATACTTTATATGATATATCATATAGAAGTATATTAGATTTAGTATACCGTTTGTAACGCATTATTGGACACAAAAATGAACTACAGGGTGTTCGGGAAGACAAAAGATTTTGATTTCCGTCTGTCTGTCCATCTGTTTGTCCTTCTGTTTGTCCCTCTGTTTGTCCATCTGTCTGTCCATCTGTCTGTCCAACTGTGTGTCTGTCTGTATGTCTGTATGTCTATATGTCTGTCTATTCGTCCGTCTGTCTGTCCGTCTACCTTTTTGTCTTTCTGTCCGGCTGTCTATCTGTCTGTCTGTCTATCTGCCTGTCTGCCTGTCCGTCTGCCTGTCCGTCTGTCTTTCCATCTGTCTTTCTATACGTGAACACCATAACTTTCGAAAGGATTGAGCTAGAGACTTGAAATTCTGTATAGTTACGTTTCTCGTAAATTGCTAGGTTAAGTTCTTTAACGGGCATTTTTTCTCCTTTCCCCATACAAACGTAACACTTTTTTGCAATTTTATAGAAAACGGTCAGTCATATTGAAAAATTTATAGAGGTAAAATGTGTTTCAAATAGAATTCTACATAACTTATCCATACATCAAAATCCAATCGGACCGCTCTTTTCCCCCTCTCCTACACAAATGGAATACTTTTTTCTTATTTTCTCGAAAACTTTGCATCGTATTGAAAAATTTATGAAGATCAATTGTGTTTAGCATATGATTTTACATAATTTATCCATCACAATACATCAAAATATAGTTGGCCCACTCTTCCCCCCTCCCCCCTTGCCTTCGAGCTATCCTTAATCTTTGCCTTCAAGCTATCCTTACTGACTTTTTGACTCTCAAAAAACAATTTTGATATTCGGCAGCATGCTGTCAAGCCTAGATTTTTGCATGACAGCATAGCCATACACGGTTAAAAAGCTGTCACAGCATGCGATACTTGACAGCATGCAGTGACGTGTAGGGCACACTTTAGAGCTCTTGAAAGTAAATCTAATCAGGGTTGTTTTTAATTCAGATTTTCCTATACATTTTTGTTTTTCAGGCATCAAATTTAAAAAAAAAGTTATCCGATTTAACATATTTTATAAAATTTTGCTCGCCCTGGTATCAAATCCAATTTAATGACGCAAATGGGAAAAAATGGTAATCAATTTTAGACACCTAACAAAATCAAATAATTAGAAAAAATGTTGATGCCAAAAGGACTTAAATTAAACGGGACGGATTCGAACATCTAAACTACAGACACAAAAGAGTCCTGAAGGACGCACAAAAGGTTTGTCACTTAATATAATTCTTTGTCTCATTCGCGGGAAATTTTACTTAAGTCCATTTGGTTTTTGAACAGCAATTTATCATTGTGTACCATTTTTCAATATGACGAATTCCTTCGCCATGGAAAAGTGATCAATATTAATTATTTTCCATTTCCTCGGAGAAGTCAATTTCTTCCCTTTTCCTTGATTTTTCCTTCATTGGGAAATCGTTATTTCAGTTTCATTCCAAGGAAACGATTTTTTTTGGCTGTTAAATTAAGGTAGAACTCTTGTCCTACCTGGAAATAATGGTAATCCATTAAAATGAAAGTAATCCGCCCTGATTGTACTCACCCCTGATTTTCCGATGAAAACATGAATTTGAATTAACTTAAAAATATTTCTAGCGATATCGTGGAAAGAAAATCATTAAGTTATCAATCTCGGTCGCCATCGTCGCTTTACAAATGGTTTTTCGTGGGTTTTTTTTATTATTCGATTTTACTTTTTGTGTATTTTTCTAATATTTTCGTAGTAATCAAAAGCAAGTGCTGAGCCCAAAAATACGAAAAGAGCAAATTTATCCTGTCATCAATCGATTGAAAGGATTTCTGGGGATGATTCGAAGGTTTTCACGAACTTCAGTTGGGGAAAAAAAAACTGATTAAGTTACCTCCATCAGTTATAATTCGGGGAAGAAATATGGACAGACGATAAGTTAGCAACAGCAACCGGTTGTGGCTGGCTCCGCTGTGATTTACGGCGATTGAATGTGAAAATATCGGACAGAATACAAAAACAGTTACCGCCATCTGGACGCCATAAATGTTGGATGGGACATTGGAAGGATATGGGAAGGACTGAATTTATTACATTTTATATTTCTCTAGTTTTCGTATAATTTTGTTGAATGAATTTTCTAGGGTGGAAGGTAGTGTTTCGGAAAGATATCCGAAATATTTATCTTACAGACAAATATAAGAAAAGCTACGATTGTCAGGGGCCAATTGTCAAATACGCTATGTGAGAACAGATCAAATTTTGGTTAAAAAAAATTCCATTTATATTTTGGAGAAAGCCATATTTTAAGCAAAATGGTGGACCCTTGGTGTTTGCCGAAATCATGGTGTTTACCTTGTGTGCCGAAATCATAAAAATTGAATATCCATTTGGGGTCTTAAAGTATAGTCTGTATTACTATTGTAATCACTTGTATTTGGATCTTTGAATCCATTTTGTTCTCTCTTTTGTATTAATGATTATAATTTAATTATACTTGTAAACCTTTATATAAGGCATCTTGCCTTTTGGTTGTGAATAAACGTATAAATATCTTAAACTAAAGGCATTTGGAGAAATAATTGGAAAGCCGTATTTTCAACTCGAGAAAAACAAAATGGCGGACATATAACGCCTTTTGTCGTAAGCAAGTACCGCGTGCGGCGCAAAATGGACAAGTGTGGTGAAATACAGATGTGACTTTTGAGTTACTATCTATCTATATATGAGGCGTTAAAAGCTAGAGTGAACCAAGCCACATAATCGAGTTTTTGAAGCTTTTCCACTTTTGTACTATTATTGACTGTAAATTTTTGGAAAAAAAATGTTCTTTTGTGCATCCAAACATTTTTATCTAAAAACTCACTCGCAATAGTGATTCAAACACAAAAAAATTCACGATTTCGACATGTGGGTTGGTCCACTCTAGCTTTTAACGCCTCATATCGTCCCTTGATTCTTATCTTATACCAAAAGCTAAAATGTACTTTAATCACAGAAATATATCCCATAGAATGCGCCTTACTTGAAAAGCCCGTATAAAGAAATGGGCCAAAAACACTAATGCTTTCTCTATTTTCATAAGTCTAAAATTTATTTGCATGCCATAGTGAAATGAATCCAGAATTGCCAACTTTGCTTTTATCAAGTTTCAAATTAAAAATAAATTTTAGCTTTTAAGTGAATTACAAACATTCTATATTCCAAAACGAAGCATGATATATTTATCTCCTTTCCCCATAATAATATTTTGACATTTCAGTGGCCCATTTGAGATAGCAAAACACGATATCTATTCTAATTCCGATATCTGTGACTTTAATCAAATTTTAAACTTTGAGGGGAAATTGCGGAAAAACTGTTCGAAGAGGGGCAACCTTTTTTCAATTTCCTTGTAAAACTATCAGGGATGGGAAACGTTATCGCAACGTAATGAAATGAAATTTTTTTTTATCGTTACACTACGAAATAACGGAACGAAATAAACATCTGAATTTCGTTACATAACGAAATGTATTACGTTACGATTTTTTTTCGTTTGCCATCCCTGAAAACTATTAATCCTAAAACTGATTTACGGCAACAGATTTTCGTCGCAGCAATATTTTGAGAATAACGGGACTTTCAAAAATTTCGTTTTCAAAACTTTGTTTTTCGTGGTACAAAGTTTTGAAAACTGTATTTGCAAAAAAAAACTAGATTTGGTTTTTTGTGTTTTACTTCGAAAGTAAGCGTTTTTCGTTAGTGGTTCATGTGATGGAAATTGAAGATATTAATATTCGCCATATTTTTACTTTTCACATGAACTTCATATCTCCCACCGTTATCGAGATTTACCGTTATTTCTAAAAATTTGGTTGTTAGCCTTTTATCGAAAACTAACGGGTCTTTTAATGGGTTTAAGCAATAAATTAGTTCCCACTACTTATTTTTGACCGTTATCAATTGGCTTGCCTCTCGTACACGCACGGAAAAAATCCATATAGGAAACGTCCCTACCACAAATTGATAAGGAGTTGTTGCCAGAATGATAAAGAGTTGTTGCCAGATGCCTACCTTATCATTTAACGTTTCTGATCTGACATTTTTGACCAGCATTTCAAGGCTAGCGCCATCTATTGGGAAACAGAGGTTTTCCATTTGTACTCCCAACATACAGTAATTATGAAACGAAATTGCGCCGCAGTCGAAAATTTTTTAATCCCAAGATCAAATACACCACAAAAATGACCTAACATTTTTTTTTTGTTATTTTTTACCAATACCAGGAAAGGGGGAAAAGCGAAAAAGCTTTTAAAGGTTCTACAGGACCGATCAAAATTCCTTTGTACTGATGTTTCCCGAATGTAAACATGTTTAAATCTTAACTACTAAATCTCGACCGTCCACAACGGGCAAAGTTTATAATAAAGTACAAGAGCCCTCAAGTCACTCACTGCATTCTTAAATAACATTTCGCTATCGTTTTTTCACCTGTAACTTATTGTTGCCAATTTTCCATTCACTCTCTTATACTTTTTCTGTTTATTTGGAGTAAAAAAAAACCTCTCCAAAAACATCTAAACAAAAGCAAATTTCTCATACAGCATTTATTTATATTTTTTTTCTTCTCCGGCACCACAACAAATCCTTTGATATGAGCACCGACTGAGTGCCACATTAGTGCATTAAGGCGACTGGCCAAAAAGATACCCATAAGCATTCCAGATAAAAGTGCCATAGGGCCAATGACTACATAAAACAGCCATATCCACAGGATTTTCACTACTACTGCCGCCAGCTGAATTGGAATTTGAAACAATTTTCATCTAAAACTGACGCCTCGCCCAGGGGTGAAATTTTCCAACCTGACAAATGAATTCTTTATCGCCGCAGGGGCATAGACTTAACCAGGACTCTATTGTGTTTTTGTCCTGAATCCTTTTGTATCCAGAGAACCATGCAATTGTATTTCGATGTTCACCTTGTATTTATAATGCGGCCCGTCTACCACCAGCGAAACAACCCCCGGGGGTTGCTTGGGGTTTGAATGCAACCAGCTGCAAGGACTCCATTTCGCTCCGTTGCTGTAGAATCCTGAATGTGCTGGTGCTAGTGATGATGGGGTGAAGCTGGAGGGTAGCTGAGGTGTTGCTCGATGACAATCTCGGTGATGTTTTAGGCACACATGACGTTCAACAGGCTAATAAAAATTTTAAATTGAATCAACAGTTGAGTTCAGCAACACCAAAGAGAGAGAGAGAGACAGAGCTAATTGCGGTGAGGAGGGTTAAAATTGGTGTCGCCATGTGTGTGTGTGTGTTTTTTCCTGCATTCATGCCACAATATCCCATTGGGGCGGGATAATGTCGACGTTAAATCGAATATCCGAATTGGTTTCTTGGAAGTCGATACGTTCGTAGCACCCAAGAATTCTTTCAAAGCTGCCAACCTTTGTCTTGCCAGTGATTGTGGTTAGGGGGTGCTGTTTGTGTTTGGGGTGGTGCAAAAATACCTGCTGTGCGAAATATTCTGGCAATTCTGGGAGGAAATACATCGGGACACAATTGGCACGATAGTCAAATGGTATCTAGTTTGGCTTCCGCTTTGTCAGCCTCATGTATCCACACCCGCTGTTTGTTGTCGTTATCCTTGTATAGCATTCAGAACCGCCCTGTTTTATGGAGTCCCGTCAAATTTGTTGTCATAATTCGGTTCGTTTTATTGACGGATCGCGTGTCTGCCGTTTTTCAACTCGTTTCACGCAATTTTCATATAATTCACTTCATAATGTGTGTTTATGCCATCACATTAGGTCCCGAATACGATTCGATTGATCCATGTTTGATTTTCCATATACCCTGGGGATGTGTGCTGCGACAACCTATCCGGATCGTAACCTGAAACTTTTAACCTCCTCAGGGGGCCTACCGTTTGTTTTCCTTTTGACACACTCCATCGAAACTTTCTTCATTAGTGACGATTGACGGCAGGTGGTGAATGTTTGCCACATAGCCCTTCAATCTTTGTGAAATTAAAGGTGATTTCAGGTAAGGGCTGGGTTAAGATAGAGGCACCCTTTCTCGATTATCATGTCAAGGTCGGATTGTGGTGAATGGGATTGGGCTGGGCTGGAATGGTCGGGGAAATCGCAATAAGAGTGATGGGAAAGATGACGACGAGATAAGGACTGAGAATCGAAGCCCGTTTAACATTATCGGGGGTGGTTTTACGATTGCAATTCTAACTTGATTTTTACCAGTTATCAAGAATAACTTTTCAACAACACCACTGTCACGTGTCATTAACACACACGTTGCGATAACTTTTGTTACTTTTTTGACCTACATAACATGTGATGAAGAATTCCGTAAAATTCTATTAATACTTGTATGTACAATATATACAATACCGTTACGAAATGTTGCTTGAAAGGATTCTTTTCTTTTTTTAGAAAAGTTTTCGGGAATTGGAGTTTTTTTTTGCAGAATTTTCTGGTTTAGAGTTTTCTTTTGAATAATACAATTTTTCTTACCTTTCTTAAGAATGTAAGAAAGGTAAAAAAAATGTTATGTAACGAGAATTGTAAGATCGATTTCTACCAGTAAACCTTAACCGATTTTGATGCTGTTTTTCGCATTCGAAAGTTTTTAGCGTCCCATAGAACTCTATGGAACAGTTTTTTATTGTAATAAACCGTTTTCGAGAAAATTGCAAAAATTTTCTAATTTCTATGAGAGTGAGGGAAAAGAGTTGTTTAATTTTTCCCATTTTCGGGACAGGTTTAACTTTTGATAAAAAAGTTGAGGTAGAAAATTGAAATTTAGCCTCTTCTGTGCTAAATTTCAATTTTCTACCTCAATTCCAAAGTTTTCTAAACACATTTTATCTTAATAAATTTATGACTCACCATTTTCGAGAAAATTGGAAAAAAAACTGTTTCGTTTGTAAGGGGGAGGGGGAAGAAATACTCCAATTTTGCCTGTTCAAGAACTTAGCCGATCCATTTACGAGAAACGCAACTATACAAAATATCAAGTCTCTAGCTCAATATTTCCGAAAGGTATGGGGTTTAGGGACAGACAGACAGACAGACAGGCGGACGGACACGCGGAAAGATAATGTTATTATCCTTATTATTTTGGATTTTCAGTCATACTGATCACATACAAAAAGGATAAAAGAAAAAAAAATCAAAAATATTGTTAATTTACCCCCTCCTCTTACTCCCCCACCTCTCGGGCTACTTTTTAATGGGTCTATGTTGGGGCTGGACCGCCGACGAACATCTATGCCAAATTTCAGGTCAATCGGTTCAGTAGTTTCTCCGCGAAAGAGTAACATAGCGCAAATACTAAGTTTCGAAATCACTTTACCCCCTTCCCTTACTCCCCCACCCCTCGCGCTACTTTTCCGTATGCCTATGTTGGAACCAGAACTACCACAGAGATTCATGCGAAATTTCAAGTCAATCGGTTCAGCCGTTTTTGCGTGAAAGAGGATATTTTTTTACATTTACGGCAAGATATTTTGTTTTTAAATTTTTACCTATTGGCCAGAATAAATTCAAATTCTGATCATTTAAGGTAAGTGAACTTGTTTTGCGGTAAACAGCCTCCAAAACGTAAAAATATGTTCAAGTTTAAAGAGACTGGAATTAATTATTTTTATTTTGGTGTTAACCTGGGCAAAACCCACACCTCTTCCACTGGCCGTAGCAGATGTGCCGCCCAGGTTCTCGTCACAGACACGATTGCTCCTTTTTTCGCAAATGAGAAGGAGGGATCGGGTCTCGCAACAAAATGGCGCCCAACGGGAAGTTGAGGCTTTGAAATGTTTCTTAAAGTCTTTTACTACTCAAGTTTTTGTAGTTACATCAAAAAATGTATAAAAAACATATGCACGAACTTTAATCTAATCCAAAAATTAGGAGACACTGCACAAAATGGAGAAACCCCTTGCAATGTTTGTATTGTCTAATCAAAGTAAAATTTATGCATAACTCTTTCAACGCACACAAAAATGTCTTTAATCTTCATAGTTTTTGTGAAAAAAAAACCCGGATGTAAGTAAACGTTAAAAGTTGCTTCCATAACAAACTTGGAGCATTAGCGACAAAGTGGAAATTTCCTGTGACTCATTTAAAAATTCAGCGACAATTTTATGCAAATTGTGAATCAAAGGGAATTGTAAAATAGCATCACGGAACTGAAGCCACGAGTGAAATTTTTAATTAAAATTTCGCTTCTGTTTTACTTAAGTCTTAAGCAAATTTCAAGCATTTCACAACTAAAGTCGAAAAGGGATAAACGACCCAGTCAGCGTCAAACAGAGCGAATTTAATGTATTTCAAGGTGACTTTTGCTCATTTCAAGCATGAAAGGGTAATCAGAGTGGATGAAATCCTTTATTTGAATGCATTCCTATATCCCTACATTGAAGAAATGCGACTAGGAACATACATTTGATCCTTTTTAGCTTAATTAACATTCATTTGATGAGATTAATAATCAGAATGTGTCTTGGGGTTGAACATGAAATGAATCCTTCTTCCGTTTGTTTTAATAAATATTATAGAATTGATGGTGACTTTTTGAAGAATTTAAGGACCTATGAGTGTAGTTTGCGTGTAAGAATTTTTATTGAATTTGTGATATTTATCTTCTTTCGAAGATGTCTGAAATAAATCTCTATCTACAGAAAAATGACTTTGCTAGGGGAGAAAATATTTAAGTTCTAAGATTAAACATAGCTTATTTTACATACTTACACGGTAAACTTTTTTGGGTTAAAAAAAATTTAATTTGCATCCCTGTGAGTTTCATTAATCTGCCATACAAAAAGGGTTACCGGTAGTCAGGACGTTAAAAGCATTTAAATCAAAACAGCCCATTGCATGATATCTTTTCCCAAAGGGGAAACTACACGTCCCGAAATCGCTGGAATAGCCTCGGCGTACCGGAAACTAATTTTTTGCCCCGGATTTTTTAAATTAGTGCGATAATTTTTCAACCATTAGAAAAAACGATCACTAATTATACGTACTCTATTTCAGCTGGAGGTTGCTTCAGAGTACATTTTTTTTCGCCTGCGGCATATTTTTTCAACCATTTTCCATAAAATATGCATTATCTGAAAAAATGTGGTCTGCGGCGCATCTCTCTTTATTGTTATAACAATTTCCGTTGCGACCATTTAAAAAATGTACAGAGCGCAAACATTTAAGTTGGGATTGTGTATCTCTGCACTCAGAAAAATGGAGACTAACTCGACGACCTACATACGGCGTAATTGGCCTCCGGCAGGCGCGCGTTCGCCTGCATGTGGGCAAGTAAAACTGAGTTGACCTGTGGTCGGAGAAATTCTGAAATTAAGCCACCAGCAGGTGAAGTAGGGCATTGGGAGCTGCACGAGTTGACCTTAGATAGGTTAACTCTGACCGCTAGCTGGCTTACAGAAACCTCTGTAAGGTCAGAGTTAACCTGACAAAAAGTTGACCTGGACATTTTTCTGAGTGTGGATTTAAATAACTGCGCCGCATTGTGTTTAAAAAATTTCGCCTGCGGCGCACATTAATGATTTTTTTCCTTTTACTTTCTATAAATCAAGTTTTATTTTTTATATAAAATTTGTCGCTCATCTTTTACCGGACTGGTCCCAAAAAAGTTTTCTGCTAACAAGTATTGCTATTTTATTTTAGACACATATTTTTAATGCCTAAAAATCTCCTCTTCAAAAATTCTTGCATTACAAAAGTAAGACGAATAATCCTCAACGTTTTTGTTGTAATTTTTTCGCCAAATCTTTCCAATATCATTTAACACGCACACTAAATTTAACTTTTAGACAGGATAATTAGCTTCTAGAAAACCACATAACCACAAAACTCATTCAGTAGAAAATAATTCTGTCTTCTGATTTTCAACGCCTGAGGCTTCTTTTAAATTAAATATTCTTAGCTCGACTTCGGATTCTAATTAGGGCATAAAGTTCCTGATTGTTCCACGACTGAAAGGAAGACCCATAACCTTTGTTTTTAAAATCGTGTTGTTTAAAGCCTCCGGAATTACTCATGTGTTCTATAAAACCCTACAGTAAACCATGAAGGATATTTTCGTGTTTGTTTTGATGATTTTCACCTGGAATATCAATTTCCAATTGATCAGTCGCGTCTTCCAATGTTTATTTTTAGAGAGCACCGAGTCGAGGGGTTCTATAAGAAATAACAATTGAAGGACGAACGATGATGTCTATTCATTTGGTTTGATTATTGGATGAATATAGCATAAATCTAGGCGGAACCAGTGTCAAGGTCGATCGTACGAGCATAAATGACTTATATGTGAACTTCTCTTCCTTTATTTCTGGTAAATATCATCATAATCCTTGTCACCCTCAATAAAATCTATTCTAGTGTCATGCGATATTTCAAGGTATTGGCCGAGGGGAGAAGAATGGCGTGAATCAATTTGCATAAATTCAGGCGGTCGAAATCATACACATACGAGTATATGCCACACATATTAAGGTATGCAAAAATCCTGTGATGTGAGAAGGCAGTTTCATGCCGCACGGTATCGAATAATCGCGTGAATTGTGTCCTTAACCTTTAAGGATTTTTCCTTCCATCTGATCGGGTTTATTTCTTCATCAAGGGCCTCACGAAAAACGTAAACTTTTTGGTGTCAGTGGGCTGTGCTTCGCGGTCTAAACGTTAATTCTCCATTTTGGGATGGGAAAACTTTCTGGTGGGAGGAAAACTTTCTGGTGGGAGGAAAACTTTGGCGGAAGGTTTTGATGTTGTGTAAGAAAATTTAGTGACTAAACAGAAATTAGTTTCGTTACGGTGAATCCAAAGTTTTTCACTGCTGATTTGTGAACACGCAAGCAAACGTAACAGACCGTTGAGGTGGGCTTTATTAAATTCTCAACACGAAAGAAAATTTGGGGTGGAGGTTATTTTCGTAACAATAAGTAAACAATAATTAGTAATTCTGATTCACGAAATTAAAAATTATACTACTTTGCGTTTTTAAGAAAAAAAGGTAAAATAAGTTCGTGATTAATGATTTTCGCTCTATGATACTAAGAAAAAATTGTATTTTTGTATGAAAATGTAGAAAAATTTCCACATTTTTCATTTGAATACTACTTTGTAATGAAAAATTTAAAAGATGTCCTCTATTAGAGTTTAGTTTTGAGATTTATTTGTAACTACATGGTCATGTAATTTTTTATTATTCTGTAAATTAGTATAGTTGCGTTTCTTGTAAAATGGCTAGGCTAAGTTCACGAACGCTCAAAATCGGACCATTCCCCCCTCACTCCTCCTCCCTCCTCCTCCCTCCTCATCCCTCCTCCTCCACCATACAATCGAAACAGTTTTTTGCAATTTTCTCGAAAACGGTGGCTCATATTGAAAAATTTGTAAATGTGAAATGTATTTAGAATATGATTTTAAATAACTCATCCATACATCAAAATCCAGTTGAACCACTCCTTACCCAAGGACCACAGAAGGTCGTAAAGTGGCCGTCGCAACCATACCGTCTCGAAACTAAAGTCGCGACGACCACTTTACGACCTTTTGTGCTCCTTGGGTATCGCCTCCCCCGTACAAATTGAATACTTTTTTTATTTTCTCGAAAACGGTGAATGGTATTGAAAAATTTATAGAGGCAAAATCTGTTTGGAATATGATTTTACATAACCGTTCCATACATCAAAACCCAATCGGACCATTCCTTTCCCCCGCTCCTATACAAATAGATTTTTTAAAGTAAACATTTTGTCTGTCATCCTATAGAGTATTTTATGGTGGCCCCCTGGCAATTGTAGCTTTTCTTATGTTTTTTTTTTTCATTTCCGAATCACTGAAAATTTCCATTCAATCTCAATCTTTTGATCAAAATGTGGAATTAAAATGGAAGTTCCATCCGAGTGAATTCCTTTGGACCTTTTTTGTATCATATCGACTTGATGAATGGCGATTAAAAGGACATCCAGGCGATTTCGTTTTTAATTTCCGGACTGATGCGGACAACATGCTTGAATGTAACACGATTAAACCGAACACAATCAGTTTCCATGTGGAATTCAATGGCGAGAATTTGAATCCCTCCAGCCACAAGGATATGCGATCCTTGTGTATAGTTTAACTAAACTGGAACCCGATTTTGACCTAAAAAACTGATTCTATCTGGATGTGGCAGACTATCAGCCGAAACGAGTTCCGGAACGAATGCCTTTGTGTTTTGTGGCGCGCAGTTCAGGATGCCACCAAATAACTTGAACGAAATTCACCCGGATCTGTCACAAGCATTATGCTTGTTAACATCGGTCTTGATGGAAAATTTTTCCCGGTTCCCCAGGACTATTGTGAGGCCGTTGGCGGTACCGAATGAGAAGTGATTGAAATTTTCTATATTCGCAGTTGAAAAGAGCAAAAGTTGGGAAAGATCACACAATTCACCCGGAGAGACAAGTCCTTTAGCGTGGAAGAAAAAAATAACGTAAAGGATTTTTTTTGACAGGATAATAATAATTTATCATGTCGAGCAGACAGACCCACAACGGTGTCCTGACCATCGCTTAATATCCACTGCTTAGTTTAGTCCTAGCCACAGTCGACATTTGACCAAGGATTAAGTAAATTGCGAAACCTTTGACACAATTGCGAGTTCATCCCTTTTGCTATGGCCGAAGAAATGCAGAAATCGCTTTGGGGGATTTTTCCGGGAAATTCCATTTCTACTGCATGAAAAGTAATTTTCCGAGGGAAACGAATGCCAGCCAGACATCGCGGCGTCGTCGTTGTTATGGTCGCAATGACCTTTCCACAAGTTATGAATATGAAGTGGAAAACTAAAATCCGTTTTCCTGGTGGGCGTACAGTTATTTATCTCAGTTGCAGCTTAACGGATTACTGTGGCGAACAATTCCAGTAGCAATTTCGATTTTAGTTTCGCCCAACACTATTTTGAGGGTGTTTTTTCCTGCCACCCCAACGCCATTGTTCCGAAACGATTGCCAAGCATTCTCGGCTTCGTCCTTTTTTTTGGAAATGAGCTTGCGTCCTTTGACTTTTGTTCAGCTGGGGATGGTGAACAGATATAAACCGAAAGCGATTGCATTTTTATGAACCTCATAACGTTATTACGCCATCCAATTACGACAAGTCGGAGATTCTCGTTAAGATATCGTCCTTGCACTTCAGCTAACAGGACTCCAAGATAGCAAGCAACCCCAACTTAATTCATTTTATGGGCGAATAAAAATCTGGGACAACGTTCAACCGAGTCTGATTTGCCGATTTTGGAATAAGTTACTGTGAAAAATTAATGTTAATATTTTTAGTATCGATTTATGGTTATTTCGCAATCTAGAAGCGTTATGAAAGATTTTGATGAGAACTAAAAGTAATCTTGTTAAATGGGGGGTTTTTTGTATTAATTTCTTTAAACGCGGATTGAAGAATTTCTGATTAAAAATAAAAAGATGTGTTGTGAACATCACATAATCTTCTTATACCGGAATTTCTGTGTGAGGACTACATTTTGGAGTGTAAAGAACGCAAGGATGGATTCTTTACACCCCAAAATTTAGGCCTCACAGACAAATTCCGGTTTCTGTCAAAAGATCCAGTATTTTATGGGGTTTATTCTTTTTTCCCCCCGACGGAACGGAGAGGATAACGGATTTTCTAAAAGCTTTGATTGAGCTTGCTTTTGTATCACACTTTTTGTCTGTCTGTCAGGGTCAAATCTTGTAATATAATTTTAAACCACTTCCAAAAAAAAATCTCATCTGGGAGACTTGGGGTCTCTAAATTCTATTCTGACGTTAAGAAGTCTGTAAGGATAACGGAAAATCCTGTTAGGATAACGTGATTAAACTTTTCCTCAAATTTCTGAAATTTCTAATGTTAAGAAGTCTGTTTCAAATATCATAAATTTCTAATGTTAAGAAGTCAAATTTCTGATAAGAAGTCTGTAAGGACAACGAAAGGCTTTATAAGGATAACGGGATAATTCCTTTCCTCAAATTTTCCGGAAAAGCCTGATCTGGTGGTTTTGGGGCTCGCTGCATTCTATTCTGACGTTAAGAAGTCTGTAAGGATAACGGAAGATTCTATTAGGATAACGTGATTATCCTTTTCCTCAAATTTTCCGGAAAAAAATTTCATCTGGGGGTTTTTGGGATCCCTGACTTCAATTGTGGCATTAAAAAGTTCGTAAGGATAACGAATGGTTCTGCAAGGATAACGTGATTATGGTTTTCCTCAAATTTACCAAAAAAAACTCATCTAGGGGTTTTTGGCGGATTCTGACATAAAGAAATCTGTAAGGATACCGGAAGGTCCTGCAAGGATATTGCGATTATATTTTTCATTTTGGATTTTTGAGTGCTGTGTATCAGAGATAAAAGCGAGATAAAAGCATAAAAAATAACTTAAATATTTATTTCGCTTTTATGTATGATACACAGTGCCCAAAAAATTATTGTTTCCTTTTTAATGGATTTTTTAAATAAGCTTTTTTAAAAAAAAAATTTTTTTTTGACTATGAAAATCATCATAAATCAAAGAAAGTTTTTTCAGAAAAAAAGGAAAATTCGTTACACAAAAGACCCACTCAAAAGTTAATCAAATTTCGTCTTATTACAAAAAATCATATAAATTTATACGGCCCAAGAAACATCTCCAAATCCTTTTCCATTCATTCTTGAAACGGGTGAAATCTAATATTTTTGGCATCAATCCAAAATATTGGATGGATGAGGCTCCTAAGTCATCATCAAGTCCGGATAGTCTCACACAATCAATCTAGGTCTTTGTGCAATTTCTTCTGTACTTGATATCCTTTAACGCTTTTCAAGATTCTTCTCTATATTTGTTGAATATTCACACTGGGACTGATGATAATTGAGATTTATCCTTTGGACATGGTAACATCTGCTTAACTAAAGCCCTCTTGAAATTGATTACCATGAAATCACGCAAATCCTGTATCCTGTTGTCCGGCTGGATAGGAAAAGGCGACTGTCACTATTGCATGTAGAAATCGTCTGGATTGGATATCAAGTGAATAAATCCTCTACGTCTTATGGTATTAGTCAAGTCAATAAGGCGAAGGGTGGATTATTAGATCTGGATGGCACAAAGTTAAGCCGTTCAAGTGGCTGTCGTGTAATTCGAGAAAGAAAAATTACCAAAAATTTGTTTAAATACACCAGCAGTAATGCGATTTTAATTATACGTAACATACTTTCGAAATCGATATCAATCTAATAAAAGTTTCAAAAAAAAACCCCCAAAAGCGATTTTATACAATTTAATCCCCCGTCAATTAAGAAAAACCTTCCCATAAATTTTCATCATGCCAGGAAACTATTCTGAAACACAAAGAGTTCCTTAACGGACGATTTAATAAAAACCAATGAAAATTCTTTGAAAAAACCATAATCGCTTAATCCGCAAAATTATTAACCTATATTACGAAAAACGTTTAAAAACTGCATGCCGTATAGAAACTAAAGGCCATCATGTTCACAGGGCAGGAGCACTGAGTTGTGGTGCAACAATTTTTATTGCTTAATCACTTTCCCGTAGTTCATGGAAAGGACATTTTCCGGGATGGAAGAAGCGAATTAAAAACTTTCCACAGTGAATTTTTGCATGGGTTTTTCTTTTTAACTGAGGTTTGATAGAGTTTAAGTTTTGGCAAATACAAAAAAAAACTTGGGAACAGACAGGAAGAAAGGACATTATTTTTTTTTTTGTTTTATCCTTGCATCCATGCAGGGAAAAAATTCGTACACAAAAATAACCCGTCTTTGGTTAGTGTTTTGCTTTTGTTTTTGTTCACATGACAAACTTTTGTAAATCGCTTTAGTCACATTTTGCTCAAAAAAAGCCAACTTGTTTAGTGTTTTAAAAACTTCAAAAGTTTTTTTCTCTCTTCAGTTTGAAGATGTGAAACACGTTTCAAAAACTGTTGTGATTTTCATAGTTTTTTTTACAAGAAAAAGAAGGATTATAAAACTATTTGGTAATTTTGTAAGTTTGTACAATAAAAGAGATTTGAAGAAAAAGCAACGCTTATAGTTTTAGCAAGTTTGAAATTCCGTCTGAGAATTTTTCCCAAGTAACCAAGGGTGGTCATATGACGGTTGCACGACGGTCACACAACCTGGGTTGCAAAATATATGGGGTCACAAATTGGTTGCTGCAACGTTCCAGCAACGTTACAGTAACGTTACAGTAACGTTGCTACGTCCGTAACTATAGCCACAAAAAAACCTGGGGAAAACGGTTCAGCCTCCGCCCCCTCTGCCTCCTCTGCTATCTTCGCCACCATCGGCACGGTGCTGCATGGGCCAGTTTTTGTTGATTGCTTGTTTATTATTCAACTGCCTTAACGTAAACTTCTAGAAATTTAAAACCCAAAAATTAAATTAAAACTAATTGAATTAAATGAAATAAAACAGAGATGCATTTACGTACCAGCAATTGTTATTTATCTCGTGTAACTAAATTAAATTATCTACTCGGTAACAATTAGTCCAACCCAACCCCAAAATTAAAACTTCATTTTCACGTCCTGATAACCGTCGTCTCCCTGATAATCTCTGGGGCGTATAAAACAACAGGAAAGGAGTTTAAAGGATATCTTATACGGAATTCTCCCATTAAACTTTTATAGTATACTCTCTAGCCAAATAAAGGATGTCATCAAAGGACATTTTATTCTGTTGGCTTTAATGATTCAACGCAGACTTAAGAGTACTTAAAACGTGATACACGTCAGTTAATTTATAGTTTTTGTTTGGTATTCGACGAGTGCCTTGACTTCATTGGAAAGCTTTCCGGCCAGTCCAGTAAGCTCCCTCCGTATTGACACAGAAAATTTAAACAATTTACTGGAAGTATTTTGAACATTTTATTCAATCAAAACAAATGGAAAGAAGGTTCTAGTAAAATCTTCACCTCTTTTGCCTCGCCGTAGGTGCATAGAATTGAGATTTCCTAGCGCTTAGAAATTCCAGTCACGTGGGGTAAAATTGGTTAATTAACCTCGGAGGAGTCCATTCGACTTCTTATCGATGTCGTTCATCCGGGTTTTTTTTTCTAGATTCTTATTATGTCTTGTGTTATTATTTTCAGTTCCATTTTAGGTTACACAAAAGCAAACTGTAACTTTATTAACATCAGAACAGGACAAATGTTGGTTTTTTTTTCAATTTTCCCTTTTAAGCTCCTTTTAAGGACGACCGTTACGATGAAGATCAAAAATGTGACCGTAGATTAAAATCTTTCTGAAAGATAAAAAAATTACTTTTTTCCGATTAACACATTGACTGTCAGGGCTATCATTTTTGATAGCCAGTGAAAAATGGCACCAAGCTTCATGAAGGTCCTCGACACTTATTTTCGATTGCCAATCGGTAGACAGGTCTACATGTATTGGCATTTCCTTTAAACATTTGCAAAATTGGTTGGGCAGTCAACGTGTTAAAATGAAAACAATCGATGTGGAAGAGAAATAAAGGGAAATCTGATTTTCTTCCATTAAGTATGGTGAAACGAGTTAAACGCGAAGTAATTCTTACGAATGGAATTTTTTTTTAAAGTATTCCCTTTCGACGGTAAAATCTGTTAAGAAATTTTAAAATTTTTGTATTATTCAATGGTATGGAGTGAAAAAATTTGATTCTTCGTAACATTTTCCCAAGAGAATTTGATGAAATAAATGATTATGAAAAATGTAATCACCCCACCTTCATCATAATCCCTTCATTATCAAGGACTCTATCTATGCATACTTTCAATTAAATATAGAGGGAATTCACAGTCCTCTTTTAAAATGCGAGTAAATTTACCGCTCGGTAATTCAGTCAAATTTAACAGATTTTTACCGAGACGGTAACTTGGTTCATGTAAAAATGAATTACCGGATTCGGTAATTGTAGACATGCCTCGAGTCGTGTTTTTCAGCCTCGGTATTCGGTATCAAGAATCAACCGCGAGTGGCGCTAGTAATGTTTTTAGTTGTCAAATTTTTTCGCTGGTTATCTCATCGGACTGCAATTTTTTTCAATTTTGATAGCCGTTGCCACAATAGAAATTCAAAAGAATACATCAAACATGGATTTAAAGGTATGTGATATATTTTACAATCAAATTCGCAGTTCATGATTTGGTCACGTATCAAATAAAAGCGCTGTTCTCAAATCTGTGCTGTGGGATGTTCACAGCAGAATATTTTCAGTCTTTTAATATTACCGAAAATACAGAATACCGAATACCGAAGAGGATTGTGAATACCCTCATAGAGACAAACATAAGAAAAGCTACTATTGCCAGGCCCCAATAGTCAAATACTGTAATTTTTATGACAAAAATCCATTTGTATGGGATAGGGGCGAGAGATTGGTCCGATTTTGTCCATTCAAGAACTAAGGATGCCATTTACGAGATACGCAACCATACAAGATTTCAAATCTGTAGCTCAGCCCTTTCGAAAGTTATGATATTCACGGGCAGACAGAAAGACAGACAAACTGACAAATAGACAAACAGACAAATAGACAAACAGACAAATAGCCAGACACACACGAAATCAAGCTAAACAAACGCTTTTTAAAAAAGCTACCACCCAATCTACATCCAGAGTAAAAATATACCTTCAAAAGTTTTGGAATGAAAGAAAACTTCTCTCCGATAACGCCTAAAAATAGGCAACAGAAACTGATTAAAAAATACAATAAAGAAAATTTAAAAAAAAACTCACGGCCCGTGATTTTATTGTGGCTCTATTTTAGTGACCCAACATAAAACAAAATTTTAATAAAAAACTGTTTTTGAAAATCAATTTATTCTTTTTGTCCTATAAAATAGAGTCTATATCTAGAAAAACTGTCAACCGTAGCGGATAGTTTCTAGAATATCTCAGTTATATTTGCATTAAACGCTCATTTAAAACGCTTCAATTTCATGTCATTCTGCGGAAAATCCATTAAAACTCACAAACTCTGTCAAATGCATTCAAAGACGGAAAATGGAAAAAAAATTGGTTTTGTTTGCTGGGAAAATGTTGAATTTTGCAACTAACTCACTGCAATTTCGCATCCATGGGTTTATTTTCGCATTTTCCCAAGGTCTTTTTTTTTAAATCGATTTCCTTTTTTTTCAATATAAAAGTATAAAAACAAGAATATATCGACTTTTCGTGTATATTTTTATTTAATTTCACTTTGAATTGAATCTGCTTTATGCACAAATTAAATATTTTTGGTTGAAATATGACAAGCACCGAATTCGCCTTTTGCGGCTTTTACAGTCGTTGAGTATGGAAAATCAGGAAAATGCATTTCCGATTGTGGGAAATTGAAAAAAAAAGACTTTCAATACGGAAAACAAAAAAAAACGTCACAAAAAGCCAAAATTCAATTCAATCAATTCGAGTTTGTTTACTGCATTTAGTTTTCCATATAGAAAATTTAGTTAGTGCAGTGAATCGGTATTCGTATTTAAACTGAAATTTTAAAAAAATCATTTGTTTGTCCAAATAAATGCAAATTTTGCTGTTTATACCCGTATGGTGAAACCAAAGGGTATATTAACTTTGCCTTACCGTTTGTAACGCCAAGATCTCGTCATCGCACACAAAAATGAATTACACCAGTGTGTTTAGAATGATGAAAAAAGTAGAATTTAGCATGTCCGTCCGTCCGTCTGTCTGTCTGTCTGTCCGTCTGTCTGTCTGTCCGTCTGTGGCGCGGATTGCGGGCGCACGGATTGAGCTAGAGACTTGAAATTTTGCGCAGATTCGTTTTTCGTAAAATGTGAGGCTAAGTTCGTTAGTGGGCAAAAATGGACCATTAGGGGGGGTACCCCGCATACGAACGAAAACGTTTTTTGCGAATATCTCAAAAACGGTACATCTTATCAAAAAAGTACAAGAACAAAAGTTATTTAGGATATGATTCTACATAAAACTCCCATACATCAAAATCCAATTGGAATAAATTTTAAAAAATCTTATTGGAAAGTTTGACTTCAAAGGGGAATTTTGATACAACTGTTCGCTGTTCACTTAAATCACCATACGGGTTTTCAATAATTGCCAGATTGGCAATTATAGCTTTTGTTATGTTTTTAATTGAAAGTTGTTTTATTAAAACATGTTGGAATTAAAAATTAAATAAATTTCCATAGAAACGTTTTATTGAATTCAACGTGAAGCTTTTTTTTTAACAAATGAAAACCAAATGGAATTATTGGTCGGAAAAACCAACTGCTATAGAAAAAAATTATAGACATGAGAATGGAAACAAGGTAAACCCCAAAAACACTGATTTTACAGCTGAGCCTAAAAACATACTAGTGCACTGAACGAAAAAAAGTGCACAATTGTTATGAATTTGTTCATAAATACTACATATGAAAAAGTTTAAAGTTTTCACGCAATGAATTTATTCATAGTATTTAGGAACAAACGTTCATAGAAAATCAATGTCATCATCGACACATTTCCGTCTCTGTGTTTCTAAGTCAGTTTCTCTGTTGACAAATTTCTGTCTCTGTTTATTTTTCTCTCTGAAAAACATTACGTTCCATTTAATTTCTCTTCCGCATCTAATTTCACAATTTTGAGAAGAAATGGAAACGTCGAATGACAACAATAATATGATATGCAACGAAATAATTGATTTTCGATGATATTTTACACCAAAATCTCCAAACGAATGAAATTGCTCGGTGGAAGTATTCATGTTGCCTGAAAGAAACTCTTCTTCGCTTCAATATTTTGGTATTTTTTGTAAAAAATCTGAAAACGTGGGACTAAAAAAATTTACAAAAACTATGCAAACTAATTTCTAAAAGAAGGTATGATCTCCAAATACGGACTTCATGAGTCCAGAATCAGATTGAACGACCCCAGAATCTCCAGATGAGATTTTTTTTCCGGAAAATTTGAGGAAAAAGATAATCTCGTTTCCCTTACAGAACCTTCCGTTATCCTTACAGACTTCCTGGCAGTTTTGAATTCCTGATTGCTTAAATTGAATTCAACTGAAAAAAATTGTGCTAAATGTTTGATAGTTTACACCAATGCTTATAGTAGTTCTTTTCACTTCCTTCAAATGTGATATGCACATTTTTTGCCCTTTTTCACTTGGCTTTTTCAGGCACTTTTTAAGATAGAAAAAAATCAAGTGTTGTATTATTAACACACTAACTGCCACGTCAGTCAAAAAAACCTGACACCTAATTGTACACAACGGCCACAATGAAAATTATTAAAGTGTTCGCTGCAACCGCAACGATTTTTTGTAGTTGCACACATTTTATGGTAATAAAATAACATTTAGGTATAATTTTGTTTCTTTTTTTCTCTTTGTGCCTTTTTGACTGACAACTAAATATTCGAAAAAGGCTTAAAACTGTCGTGGCAGTTAGAGTGTTAATAAGATTTTTTTTTTCAATGTTAAGAAAACGTTCTAAAAATTTTCTTCGAAACTTTTAAAATGTTTTCCAAGGATTTGTTTATAATTATTTAGAAACGCTTTTCATACGAGAGTTTGTTTTAAATGTTTTCTCAATTTTTCCTGTAGTAAAAGTTGTGTTTTTCTAACATTTTATATACACAAAGCCCTGTTTGTGACCAAGTAATAAATAGTGTAAGCCAAAAGTCGGGAAATCTATGACCAACACTTTAGCTAATTCAGTTCCGCTTTGTTCCTGGTCTCGAATTCATTTAAATTCACTAACGTTAGCATTTTTTCTCTTATATACAAAGTCCATTTTGTTTGTTTTCCACCCAAAAATCATTTCAATCCAGGCACTTAGTTTTACGACTCTCCGCCTAGTTTGAGGGGAGAATTCCGGATTTTGACCCATAGAACATAAATTTTTCATCCCGCAATTTTCCGGCTAAGCCGGAATCCAGAGTCAAACGATTTCATATGGAAGAACGTAGAAAATAAAAGCGAAAATTGCCTCTTAGAATATATGTTTCTAATGTTTGTGGGTGCGGTGGTTTTGTTCTGCATGGAATCCACATTCTGTGGTGTTTCTTCCATCGTAACTTTCCTTTTATATACCATTTTTATTTGAAAATTGCGACTTTAAGAAAAAAAGTAGCGGCCGAAGCGTTACCATTTTTTGGTGAAAACTTTATATGTCTATCGAGTGATACGAAATGTTGAACAAAAGAGGAAAATTTTCTAGCAAACATCAAGAAAAACAGAAACAACTGGAAAGTTGTGAGAAAAATTTATTGGCGAACCTCACGGGCGCCATATTAAACTTATTCTGTTTTTCCCACCAACCTGTAATGGACCAAAGGTGACAATAGCTTCTACAATAGCAGGGGTGTAGGTACGGCATACTTTTGGGGCTTAGCTCGCCGGATGTGGGGGGGTTCTTTCCCTGAATTGCAGAAATGGTCATCACAAATAGTGTACCTACACACACATACTCTCTCATCTTTTTAAGTTACGTTAAAGGGATCGGGAAGGGAAATTTATCAACCAGAAATCTGTTTATGCTACATTTCGTGCAGCATCCATTATACTTTCTTGTGTCATCCTAAATTCTGTCAACCTTTCACAACATCCACCCACCACCAAAAAAAACGCTCAGCAGATCATTTTAAATTTGCTTATAATCATCTTAATTGATTGTAGAATTATACAAAAAAATAACAATTAAATAAATAAATTTTAACCTAACGATCGCATATAAAAATTTTCTAATAATTTTAGATCTTTAATAAATAAATAATTTTCAAAAATTTCGAATTATGAAATCACTTTCTCCACATATAACTTCGCTTAATTTCGAAGAAACGTTTTAGGTAAAAATTGGGTGAAATTTTAGGGATTTGCTAGCATAATGTGGGCCCACCTTAGTGCGAGAAAATACTGTATATTTTTTTTAAACAAAACAGGAATTTTATGTGGGTCCAGTTCACAAACGGTAAATTTAAAAAAAATGAAAAAAACGTGGAAAATTTTTGAGAAATTCTGGAATATGTACGGCGCGATCGATGAAAATCCAGCGGATGAAATCGAAAATGATGGTTTATAGATGAAATTTCTAATGATGCTGAAGATTATACGAGATTCGAAATAATTGTAACTTATATGAATAAAAGTTGATTTTACAAATTCTTAACAAAAGAAAAAAAAGAACAAACGAAGATAAAAAAAATCAAACGAACAGAAAAAAAAAACCGGGAAAGCTGCTCAGGCTCCCGCCGTCTAGGTTAGAGCACACCTTCGTGTTCACCTGATGATTTTATCAAATTTTAGCTAATCACGCACTTAAATTTTGCTTAATCTAACCTTACTTGATCAAAGGTTTTGTAATGTGATCGAAACCCTTTTCTTGACCAAAGGTCACTTCTCAAACCATGTGGTTGAATATATCGATGAAAATCTTCGTCTTTTCCTAGACCGAGCGAATTCTTTTGCAGGCAAGATGATTTTTATTCAATTCCCTGGTGATTGCATTTCGCCAAATAGCCGTCACAATCCAAAAAATATGGGAAGAAAATCTTCGCAGCCTCAAATGGGAAATTTTCGACGATCAGATCTATTCCTGGGCGCTATACGAAAAATAACTTTTATTACCTAAATAAAGCGCACTTTTTTTATTTTTCTCACCTTTCCCGGGAATAAATAACACTTAACAAAAATTAATAATAGCTAAACTATGCACTACATTAAAAATTATTTAATCTTATTAAACGTTCGAACGTTTTACTTTCTAGGATAACTTTAAGCTATATGTTCTAATTCCGGAAATGTAAAATTAAAGATGGTTACAGGAAATGCGTCCATATTTAATATTACATTTCTGTATTTCCTGAATTACAAGATTTCTAATATCCGCATTCGATATCCCTCTATATTTGAGCACTAAAATTATTTCCACTACAATTTAATTACTTGAAGTAATTCTAATATTGTGTGTAAGTTTATGTGTTTGTAAAAATCATGGCGAAGTTGTCAACAGAATACCAAGTAAGTACGTCAGTTTTCTAAATTTTCCATTAAATATTTATTAATTCCTAATCTTTTATTTTATAGGCATTTAATATTGAGTAATATCGACCCATTTGTATCGATAAGTAACATCAAACGAAACGAGAAATGGCCAAATATCCAGATGAAAAAATGTAAACAAAGGTAAGATCATTGAAAATCCATTAGAAATCAAAATTTGGTAATTATAAATCTTTTCTTTATTTCAGAATGCCATCAACAAAAGAAACGATCATCGATTCAACGATAACGATCATCAGCAGATAAACAAACTTCAGCGCAAGTAATAACTCACAGTAAGTACGTTTAAGGTTCATATTGTGGGTGATTTTGTTATGGTGCCCTTTTCGTAAACGATCGTTCGTTCTTGTGGTGGTAAATATTTGGTGCTTGTTTGTTTGTTATTGAGTTTTTATTCGGTTTTATTTTAATTAAGAAAGTGGAAATTTAATTGAATGTGAAATATTTTAAGTTTATTTAAATCAAAAAAAGAAAATAGTTTACAATAATTTTACGGACGGACGCGGACGAAATTCGTGATAAAAATTCATATGTAATGTGTTTGTGGTCTATTTTGCATGTATTTGTGATTAAAATGTGTTTTGTTTGCATGTTAATTTTTTGACATTTCGGGTTTTAATAAATTTTACTAATTTTAGGAATCAATTCGAAGTGCGATTGTTCTTGGATACGGATTTTCTGGACTCTAAAGTTTGATGGATGACGGACTCAACGGACAGAGGGGATCAAAGCTGATTAAACCAAGATAAGTATCAATTTTTTATCCAATAAATTTTCAATGATCATTTACTTAAATTTTCTTCCTTTCTTTTCAGCGGCGGTTTTTTTTTTTTTCGTTCTTCCAAAATGGAACTTCACCCTAAAGGAATAATCTGCACAACAAGAGGACATCCGGAACTTTCTGAGCTGCTAAAAGAGAGGATCCAGTCGGCCTTGAAATTCTTTCCTACGGACAGACTCAGGAACGGACTCGCGTCAATAGGAGACGTGTTGAGTATTGGACTGAATTTTCTAAGAAATTGTTTTTAATACTTTCCATCGTTTCAGGCAGCTGCAACAACACCAGAGCTTTCGTCGAGCCTGCGAAGAAGAAAGATTTGGAAGAACAGATGCCAGAATATAAAATTCGCTGATTTAAGACACCATTTCCTGATGAGGATTGCACCATCAATGTTACATCACTACTGATTTTATTTTCGGAACCTTTAATTTAAAGTAAAATGTGATATTTGTATTTGAAACCGTATTGAAACTAAAGATAACTAAGAAACGTGGGGACGAACCCATTTAATTGAAGCCGGGCTATTTGTAAAATGGTTTGTGAAATTATGATTTAATTTATGGTTGATTAAAGTTGTTTTCTATATAAGTTTGACCGAATATTTTAATTACAGACACCCAAACGTTGATGTTTTTTCAAAGTTTTATATCTTTTGCATGAAAAACACCAATAGCTTTTCCAGATAAATCTTCTAACTCATACATGTTTTGACCAATGCACTTACGGACTCTAGCTTTAAGGAATTTGGAACAAAGCTTAGCATTTAGATTTTTCGACTTGTCACTCATAACAAAATTACGGCGGTAAACTTCTTGACCGACCAAAAATTTCGTTTTCCGTGCGCGAAGATTGTACGTTTTTGAACTTCTAACGTAGGCTTCATGTAGATGTTGTTTTATTTTATCCCTAATAATTCGGATTCGATCAGATTTCGTCGTACAAGAAAATTCGTTGTCTTGTAAAGCTTTTAACATTTTCGCCAGTTCGTAATCCTTGCCATGGGTCAGCATATTACACTCAAATAGAGCATAATATGGTGTCATGCCAATTGCTTGATGCTTCGCCGTTCTTAAAGCACATTCAATTTCTCCTATATGTTTATCCCAATCCTTTTGTTCCTCTTTCAGGTAAGCTCTAATTGCTGAAAGTACAGATTGATTCACCCGTTCCGACGCGTTAGCTTGGGGAGAATAGATGGCCGTCCGCATATGTTTTACCCCATATTTATTCAGAAGCGACTGAAATTCTGCAGACACAAATTGTTTTCCATTGTCGGAATGCAGAATCTGTGGAACACCGAATTTGTTAAAAATTTCGACCTCTAGAAATCGATTTACATTTTTCGAGTTTCCTTGTCTCATTGGTTTGAGAAAAACGAATTTCGTCATATAATCTAAAACGATAAATATGACCGTATTTCCATTTCTTGACCGTGGATATGGCCCAAGGAAATCGACGAAAATTTTCTGGAATGGTCTTTCTACAACGGTTTCCGAGCCTATCTCTGGACGCAATGTTACATTTGAATGTTTCGTTTCTTTACAGATCGCACAATTAGCAACGAAATTTCGTACCTGGACAACCATGTTTGGCCAGTAAAAGGATTCGCGAATTCTAGCAAGCGTCTTTCCTATGCCGCCATGCGAAGCTTGAGGTGGCTCATGAGCGCGAGAAATCAAAGCTTGGGTCAGACCGGAAGGTATCCAAAGCTTCCAGGAGTACTCTTCTTCCAATACATCACCAGTATAAGGCAAGGTTCTTTTATAGACATAACCGTCTACGATTTTCAAGTCGGGAAGATGGTCTTGATTACTTTCTATTGAGTTGATTAAATCAAGATATTCATCTGACTTGAAATCGTCTGAGTCTAGATCGATGGTAATGGTGGGATGTTCCAAACTGATTTCTTCCATTAAACCTCTCGACAATGTATCGGCTACAACATTTTGAGTACCTTTTCTGTGGACAATCTTGAAATCGTAACCCTGGAGTTTCAAGCTCCACCGTGCTAACCGTCCGCTAAGATCTTTCACGCTCATAAGCCACTTCAAGCTCGCATGATCGGTTATCACCGTAAAGGACATTCCCTCAACATAAGGGCGAAATTTATGTATCGATGTGATCGCTGCCAAGCACTCTTTTTCAGTGACCGTGTAGTTTATTTGGGGTTTACTCAACTTTTTCGAAATGTATGCAATTACTCGTTCCTGGTTGTCGTTATCGAGCTGATACAACACACCACCAATACCAACAGATGACGCATCGCATTGTATATAAAACTCTTTCGAAAAATCGGGGTGAGTTAGTATAGGAGAGGTAACCAATGCCAATTTCAAGTCTTCAAATGCTAGCTTTGCTTCGGGCGTAAAATTAAATTTTCTCGGAGATTTTAAAGTGTCAGTTATCGGAGCGGTTATTGTAGCGAAGTTTTTGATGAATTTTCGGTACCAACCGGCCATTCCCAAGAACCTTCGAACCTGGCGAATCGTCTTTGGTACCGGAAACTCATTTATCGCTGACACTTTTTCGGGATCTGTTTTTAATTTACCCCCACCAACAATAAATCCGAGGTAACGGAGCTCTTTTGCACAAAATCGAGACTTTTTGACGTTGATGGTAAGGTTGGCCTTTCGCAAACATGCTGCGACTTCGTCTAGTAGCTTGATGTGTGTCTCAAAGTCAGGGGATACCACGAGGAGATCGTCAAGATAGACGAAGACTCGTTCTTTAAGCCTTGACGGAATCACTTTATCAATAAGCCGGCACATCCTTTGGGGTGCATTACACAACCCAAAACACATGACGGAAAATTGATAAAGCGGCCGTCCTGGTACAGTAAAAGCCGTTATAGCTCTACTCTCTTTATCCAGCGGGATCTGCCAGAAAGCGTCTTTTAAATCGATTGACGAAATGAAAAACGTGTCTTGGAGTCGGCTCATCAGCCCTTCTATATGAGGAAGGGGATAGGCGTCCTTCAGAGTTAACGAGTTAACTTTCCGGGAGTCGAGGCACAGCCTGTTCTTGCCGGGTTTCCGTACAAGTATCACTGGACTACTCCAGGGGCTGTTACTTTCCTCTATGACTCCCAACTGAAGCATCCTATCCACCTCCTCATATAGAAGAGCTTGCACCGCCGGAGAAACAGGGTAATGCTTTTGTTTTACTGGGACCGCGTCTCCGACATCTATCCGATGCTCCTCTAAGGTGGTCCGACCTAACCCGAACTTCGTAGAACACAGGAATTTCGCTCTTACTACCTCAAGCAGATCTTCCTGTTCCGGAGTTAATGCATGCATTTGTGGGTCTTCGATTTTTGGCATATCGGAGCTCAAACCACTGATAATATGCGGTGCAATTTGAAACTTGCGCCAAAAATCTACACCCAAATATAAACATTGCTCCAAACTAGGTACTAGATAAATATCTAAAATTTCTGTGCGAGTTTTATAAGACACTGGTACTCGTATTTTTCCAAAAATCGCATGGCCTTTACCATCAGCGGTTTTAACATGAGATGGAAATTTAAAGATATTTACGTTGAGCTTTTGCGTCAAATCCAAACATCCCTTACCCAGGCACGTAATGCTAGCGCCACTGTCTAGCAAACCGTTTAATTCAATGTTCGCTAACTTTACTTTAGCATAAGGTCTAAAGTCAGAAACGGTTTCTAGAACACAATTAGCAATACTGTGACGTGCAGTCTTTCGAAAAATATATCGTATTCGAGCATTAGAAGCTTTTCGGGTTAATGGATGTGGATAGACACGGGTTCGAGTAAAATCTTGGGTATCGCTGAATATTTTGCTACGGATTTCTTGGTATTCCTTTAATCTGACATGATAGGGTTTATTTGGTTTTAATTCAGGTGTCACAGAATCTTTACTTGAATAAAAGGGGGACAAAATTTTAATGGGCTTATCGCTAAGTTGATCGGGGATCGGGGTAGAATCTGAAAGAACTTTAGGATCTACTCCGGGCGAGACGGGGCAGGACGTGACGGACCCGGGTTGGTCACGTTCTGACGAAAATTTTCTGGACGACATTTCCTACATTCGGTCGTATAAATATTGTCTGCTCCACAAGTGTAACAAAATTTGTTCCTAGGGGCAGAACAATCCACAAAGATATGTCCCTTTTGCTTACAATTCCAGCAGGTAATTCTATCGCGATTGTAAGAGGGATTTAGCGCATCTACAGGAAAAGCTTCTGTTTCGAAATTTTGTTGCGAAAGATCTAATTCATTAATTCGACGAGAAGGAATAGATCGATCGAAATGAGGAAAAGCATTTTCCGTAGTCCGACATGCATCACGAAGCTGGTCTAAAGTGTATATGGTCATCGGATAAATATAACGGGTTAACCACGGCTTTAAGTTCCTTTTTATAATCGTAATCAACTCAAAGTCTGGTAGTGGCACTCGCATTCTGTTTCGGAGATTTATAATGGCGGTATAAAATTTCTCAAAAGGTTCCTGAGCTTGCTGTTGTCGATCGATTAACTTTCTAATTATTTCTACATCTGTTTCGACGGTTTTAAATTGCCTATACAGTGCATCTCTTAAATCTGGCCAATTGAGTTTCTGCTGCAACCTCATATTTTGCCAAAACCATTCACGAGCCGAACCTTTCAATAACAAGTGGAAGTTCTTCAAAACGTCTACCCAAGGAGTAGCATTGCTGTTCTGAAGAAACTCCACTTGAAATACAAAGTCCTCTACAGACATGCCATGAGGATCTCCATCGAAAGCGATGCCCCACTTATCAAGGATCATTTTGTGCGTTGGACCTTGACCGAAGGGTTGTCTTTGACCAAAAGATGGAACGTTGCTTGATCCTACACTTCCCCAACCAGATGGTGGCTGGATAAAACTCTGCGGTGTCTGAGAAAAATTTTGTGATGAAACAAATGGATAGTTTGCAAAATTTGGTTGTTGACCTAGAAAATTAGTTACGCTGGGTTGATTTTGAGTCTGGAAATTAGCTGGAAGACTTCCTTGAAAGTTCGATGTATAAGTAGGAACCGGATATTGTTTTTCGTAAAGACTAGGAAAATTCGAAAAATTGGAAATTCCTGCAGCACCATTCGATACAAATGATGACGTGGTTGGAAAACCTCCCACGGAATAGTTCGAAGGCGCAGATCTCGAAGTTGTCTGTGATGTTTTCGGTATTGCTCCCGTATTTCGTGAATTTACAGACCCATTGAACGGTTGTGGTACATTATTGGAGTACCCTACCATTGAACTAACTCTATTCTCGCTTTCTGTAACCATAGCTTGCAAACTAACTAACTTTTGCTCCAAAGACGAATGGGAATGCTCTACAGCTGCCTTCACAGATGAATCTACAATTCTTATCAAATCATTCATATTTATCATGCGAATATTGTCTCGTTCTGATGAATTCTCTATAGGTTGATCGTTTCGTTGCACATTATTCACACCGGATAATAAAAGTACAGAATTTGCCCTGTCGATAATTTGTGCGGCCAATGAGGCTGCGCCGGAATTAGAACTATCGATAGCCTGTAATCCCGGTAAATTACGACCTTGAATATTTAAATTACCGACTATCACTTCACCTGCAGAAGTTGCTGGGATCGAATCGGGTTTATTAGACGATTGATTAGGTTGCTTATCCATATTTTTATTAGGGGTATGAAACATTTTAGGAGCCCTAGAACCTGGAGTGAATTTCGACTGACTTCTTGTAACTATTTGACCAGTGGGGTTTGGTATTTTCTTAGTACTCTTGTTAGATTGACTCGCCCTTACCATAACACACTTACACACAACTAACTATTACTAAAACCTAAATATTTATAAGTTTTTCCTTTTTAATTTGTACCTCAATATCATTAAATGTGGTGGTGGATGACGCTACGGGTTGACAAATTACGAAGAAAAATTCTGGTTGATAATGAATTCAAAAAAAAATTTAAACGAAAATGAAAACTAAAATTTTGTTTTTACTACTTCGACGAATTATACGCGGCAACTCGTGCCATATTGCACAGCTACGGGACTCACATATTATTTCGCGAAACTGACTGTTTATCATTAAGAATTTCGTTTCAAACATTCGGCAAACGCGATGTATTTTGCCCAAAGGCTTTATAAATCGGGACACGAAGTTCAAACAAAATTCTCTAGATCAATAGGAAAAGTTCCTAGTTTACCAATACTTTAAACTTCTTTATATGGGACTTTGAATGTAACGCAAACGCGACTTAAAAATTCTTTTAAAAATCGGGACATTTACATTCGACCCATTCAAACAGCCATGAAGAAAACAATATAGCTTGGTTTGTCCTAAATTTAGCGACTTCCGCGGCAAACGCGAGTACATCCTGTTCGGAAACTGCATGTCTCGGGACTCATGGAGCCTCTAAATAAATTTCATCCCAAGCTGACGCATAGAATTGAGAGTATGTTCGAATAAACAATCGGAGGAGAAAAAAAAATTTACTATTGCAAAAAAAAATTCGATATTTAAAAATTATGAGGAAAAATATGAAACGGAAAAGGATATTATTTTGCCACTTGATGTTATTAGGGCTTAGCATAAATCTTTGACGTAGCTTCACTTAGCTTTACGTTGGTTGACGTAGCTTCACTTAGCTTAACGTTGGGCGCCAATTTGTAATGGACCAAAGGTGACAATAGCTTCTACAATAGCAGGGGTGTAGGTACGGCATACTTTTGGGGCTTAGCTCGCCGGATGTGGGGGGGTTCTTTCCCTGAATTGCAGAAATGGTCATCACAAATAGTGTACCTACACACACATACTCTCTCATCTTTTTAAGTTACGTTAAAGGGATCGGGAAGGGAAATTTATCAACCAGAAATCTGTTTATGCTACATTTCGTGCAGCATCCATTATACTTTCTTGTGTCATCCTAAATTCTGTCAACCTTTCACAACATCCACCCACCACCAAAAAAAACGCTCAGCAGATCATTTTAAATTTGCTTATAATCATCTTAATTGATTGTAGAATTATACAAAAAAATAACAATTAAATAAATAAATTTTAACCTAACGATCGCATATAAAAATTTTCTAATAATTTTAGATCTTTAATAAATAAATAATTTTCAAAAATTTCGAATTATGAAATCACTTTCTCCACATATAACTTCGCTTAATTTCGAAGAAACGTTTTAGGTAAAAATTGGGTGAAATTTTAGGGATTTGCTAGCATAATGTGGGCCCACCTTAGTGCGAGAAAATACTGTATATTTTTTTTAAACAAAACAGGAATTTTATGTGGGTCCAGTTCACAAACGGTAAATTTAAAAAAAATGAAAAAAACGTGGAAAATTTTTGAGAAATTCTGGAATATGTACGGCGCGATCGATGAAAATCCAGCGGATGAAATCGAAAATGATGGTTTATAGATGAAATTTCTAATGATGCTGAAGATTATACGAGATTCGAAATAATTGTAACTTATATGAATAAAAGTTGATTTTACAAATTCTTAACAAAAGAAAAAAAAGAACAAACGAAGATAAAAAAAATCAAACGAACAGAAAAAAAAAACCGGGAAAGCTGCTCAGGCTCCCGCCGTCTAGGTTAGAGCACACCTTCGTGTTCACCTGATGATTTTATCAAATTTTAGCTAATCACGCACTTAAATTTTGCTTAATCTAACCTTACTTGATCAAAGGTTTTGTAATGTGATCGAAACCCTTTTCTTGACCAAAGGTCACTTCTCAAACCATGTGGTTGAATATATCGATGAAAATCTTCGTCTTTTCCTAGACCGAGCGAATTCTTTTGCAGGCAAGATGATTTTTATTCAATTCCCTGGTGATTGCATTTCGCCAAATAGCCGTCACAATCCAAAAAATATGGGAAGAAAATCTTCGCAGCCTCAAATGGGAAATTTTCGACGATCAGATCTATTCCTGGGCGCTATACGAAAAATAACTTTTATTACCTAAATAAAGCGCACTTTTTTTATTTTTCTCACCTTTCCCGGGAATAAATAACACTTAACAAAAATTAATAATAGCTAAACTATGCACTACATTAAAAATTATTTAATCTTATTAAACGTTCGAACGTTTTACTTTCTAGGATAACTTTAAGCTATATGTTCTAATTCCGGAAATGTAAAATTAAAGATGGTTACAGGAAATGCGTCCATATTTAATATTACATTTCTGTATTTCCTGAATTACAAGATTTCTAATATCCGCATTCGATATCCCTCTATATTTGAGCACTAAAATTATTTCCACTACAATTTAATTACTTGAAGTAATTCTAATATTGTGTGTAAGTTTATGTGTTTGTAAAAATCATGGCGAAGTTGTCAACAGAATACCAAGTAAGTACGTCAGTTTTCTAAATTTTCCATTAAATATTTATTAATTCCTAATCTTTTATTTTATAGGCATTTAATATTGAGTAATATCGACCCATTTGTATCGATAAGTAACATCAAACGAAACGAGAAATGGCCAAATATCCAGATGAAAAAATGTAAACAAAGGTAAGATCATTGAAAATCCATTAGAAATCAAAATTTGGTAATTATAAATCTTTTCTTTATTTCAGAATGCCATCAACAAAAGAAACGATCATCGATTCAACGATAACGATCATCAGCAGATAAACAAACTTCAGCGCAAGTAATAACTCACAGTAAGTACGTTTAAGGTTCATATTGTGGGTGATTTTGTTATGGTGCCCTTTTCGTAAACGATCGTTCGTTCTTGTGGTGGTAAATATTTGGTGCTTGTTTGTTTGTTATTGAGTTTTTATTCGGTTTTATTTTAATTAAGAAAGTGGAAATTTAATTGAATGTGAAATATTTTAAGTTTATTTAAATCAAAAAAAGAAAATAGTTTACAATAATTTTACGGACGGACGCGGACGAAATTCGTGATAAAAATTCATATGTAATGTGTTTGTGGTCTATTTTGCATGTATTTGTGATTAAAATGTGTTTTGTTTGCATGTTAATTTTTTGACATTTCGGGTTTTAATAAATTTTACTAATTTTAGGAATCAATTCGAAGTGCGATTGTTCTTGGATACGGATTTTCTGGACTCTAAAGTTTGATGGATGACGGACTCAACGGACAGAGGGGATCAAAGCTGATTAAACCAAGATAAGTATCAATTTTTTATCCAATAAATTTTCAATGATCATTTACTTAAATTTTCTTCCTTTCTTTTCAGCGGCGGTTTTTTTTTTTTTTCGTTCTTCCAAAATGGAACTTCACCCTAAAGGAATAATCTGCACAACAAGAGGACATCCGGAACTTTCTGAGCTGCTAAAAGAGAGGATCCAGTCGGCCTTGAAATTCTTTCCTACGGACAGACTCAGGAACGGACTCGCGTCAATAGGAGACGTGTTGAGTATTGGACTGAATTTTCTAAGAAATTGTTTTTAATACTTTCCATCGTTTCAGGCAGCTGCAACAAACCTCATTCGGAAAACTGCCCAAAAAAATAAGGTATTTGAATTGAAAATGAGTCGATTTGATTTGGTCCTTCGAGAAAAGTTTTATTGTAACTAAAAGATAAACCAAAGTTTTCCCGGACAGAGCTTGACAGAAATTAAATTACCCTCCCGGAAGCACAAGAAAAAAACTCATCAATTTTCGTATAGGGTGACAATTTTTCTTTCAAGTGAATTTCACGTTAAGCTTGAATTGCCTTCAACAAATTCTCTAAACTTGAATTGCCTGTCTATGAAAGAGGAATACGAGATCCTCCCAAATTCACCAATTTTCCACCGCACCGACAGCCAACTAATAAATTATTTACGGCTTTTGCTTTTCTTTGCACTGAAAGACACCCAAACGAGTTAAAGTTTAATAAATCACTGAGTTAAAAACATCTGATACCGTGTGTACGTGGTAGATTAGAAACTGAAATTTAAATTTGGATATCAGACGTTTTCATTTAGGGACCCGATTTTATCAACTTTAGAGATAATTTAGCGTTTCAAGGCTATAAACAAAATTGAAACAAAACGCTGAATATGGAAGTTTATTGTCAATTTTATCTTTAAGACCGAAACCTAAATTTATGGGTGTTTTACGTAATTATGCTTCGTATGTTGAATTTTCACTTTAACATTGGGATAAAAGCAATTCATAACACATTGGATCATACATTTCTCCTAGAAAAAAGTTACTGTTTGATGAGGATTGTGGATAGGAAGCGCCATTTTCGAGAACAGTGAATACCAAGCATTGGCTGTCAATGGGCGGCGGTATTGGGAGTTGAGAAATGATTTTGTGTGTCCACAAAGTTGGTTTTTTTACTAATTTTCTCTATGGGGTGGACGCACATTTTTAAGGAGGTTGAGATGTGCGCTTCGAATTTTATTTTCTTGTACGAAGGATTTCAGCCTTTTAATTTTGCCGAAAAAACATTTTTTGAATACTCCTGAGTCGATTGGAGCAATATTACAAAAATGTCTTTCTGTCTGTAAGCCACCGTTTACATCTGCGATTTTTTCTTGAATTTCTCCGCGAATTTTATTCAGAATTAATTGTTCATCTATCGCGGAATAATTTCACTTAGCAAAAGTTGTCAAAATTTAAAGTTATTTTGGCGATTTTGTATGAAAAAGTTCTGTCTGTTTGTTTGTTTGTTTGTCTGTCAGGGTCAAATCTTGCAATCTAATTTAGATCCACTTCCACTCATCCGATTAACTTGAAATTTTCCACACATACGTAAGTTCGGAGACAATACAATATTTTTTCGTCCTTGTATGGACAAGGGAAGGCCCTGTAATGATAACGTGATTATCCTTTTCCTTAAATTTTCCGAAAAAAACCTCATCTGGGGGTTTTTGGGGCCGCTCGATCAGATTCTGAAAAACAGGAGTGATATTCCGTAACTTGTTTCAAACGTTTGTTTCGAGTTAGAAGAACAAGAAGTATTCGCTGTCTCTGATTTGACCGAAATAAATGACAGAGAGAAACTGAGATAGCAAATACCACTTTTTTTTCTAATTCGAAACAAACGCTTGAAACAAGTTACGGAATGCCACTCCAGTTCCACAAGCCCTTGGAAAATCTTTTAATATGAAGGTCGATATTTTTCATGAATGCATTTGTGTTTATACTACTGTGTATGAGAGAATAATGACATGTAAATTCAGGAAGTTGACAATAAAATTATTTGTCAAAATACGGAAAACGTTTTTTTTAATGAATTCCTGTCTAATAAATGAATACTAATTCGCCATATTCATACTGTAGTAAAATTTGAAGCAAAAAAAATACTTTGACGCACCAAAAATGTTGCACGCATTTATTTCGCCCGAGAAATTCAATAATCATTTCCGTATACCAACTATAATTAATTCCAATAATTGTATTGAAATGGGAAATCACACCTATTTAATTACAAAAATATTATTTTCGTAGTTATACACGTAAGTATGAATAAATTACCATTTCAATTAACATCTATATTAATGAAAATTCCAAAATCTGATCAGATAATAGCCATGGAAAAACATTTTATGAAATGTTTATCCGTATTGCTTTTTGTCCTTAGCCGACAACAAACAAATAAAAAAAAATAGAATAATTTCGGATTAAAGAAATTTCCATAAAAATTACCCGAAAAAATATGCTTGACTCGAACCTTCCATTCCGCAATATGTTGTATGTCCACTCCATCTATACCTGGCCGATTCCCACCCCACCCGCCGTTCAACTTTCGTGAAAATGAAAAACATTTACAAATGGTACGCTAAACCAATTTAATCAAAATGCCATAAATTTAGCCAAAAATAATATTAGACTGTCGCATTGTGCTCCTTTGACAATACGACAGTCGTAAATTTCTGAAATTTCAAAACGCTAACATACAATTGACCGGACCAGACCAGACCAGACCGGTGAGGTCCTTTTGGGAAAATTGAACACAATGACGAGGGGGTGGTTAAACGAAGTACTAAAGGGTATATTGTTCTTCGTTTTTAATATATTTTCTGCTTTTTACTTCTATTATTTAACAAACAAAAAAGGTCAAAATGTGTGACCATCGCTATTCTCAGTCGCTATTGTTCTGCGGCAGTTGGGGGTTAAGTTATTTTTATCCCTAACTGGAAAAGTCGCTGGTAAAAGTATAGTCGGGAGGGGTGACATTTTATTTCTGGTTAAACACGATTTCTATTATGCAGAAGTGGTCAAAAACCGCGAAAATGAGCGATGAAGAGACTTTTCGAAGGTAAGAGAAGGTAGTCGGAAATATAATAAAAATCCTCAGGTGAAATTGAAATCAGTCAGTCCACTTGTTACTGAATATGTCGCAATTTCCCAATGACATGCAAAGTTGGATAGGAATTCATAGTAGTAGACATTATCCAACTATCAACCAATCTGAATTATGGTTCGTTTCGTGTCCTCTTTGATGTCCACCTGGGGGAAACTTAGACTATACACACGGGAGGCGAACCACTCGTCTCTCTCTCTCTCTCTATCACCACAATAAACAAAAATGCTAAAAATATCAAGCCACGGACATCCTTTGAACACCCGCAAGGCCAACATAGGTAAAAATTCTTTTTTACTGTACAACCGCCGACATAGCGTAGTATCGTAGACTACGCCTTGTTCGTGACTGGCACAGACTTTTCTAAATGACAAAAAAAAATTATTTTTTTTCGCAAGATGAGAAAAAAAAAGTGTTGAAAAAATACCTGGAGTGGTATTCCGTAACTTGATGCAAATGTTTGTTTCGAGTTAGAAGAAAAAGTGGTATTTGCTATCTCGGTTTCTCTCTATCATTTATTTCGGTCAAAATAGAGACAGCGAATACTTCTTGTTCTTCTAACTCGAAACAAAGGCTTGAAACAAGTTACGGAATATCACTCCTGGTTACGGCTATTGGAGGTTAAGCGAAAAGCACAACATTTACGGCGACATTTCAGATTCTAAAATCATAGTACCCGATGCTTCTGGGTACAATCAAGCCGACAAACTTTGTCGTCGTAAAAAAAATCTTTAATGGGCAAAATCGGACCATTCCTTCCACCCTCCACCACATAAACGAAACATTTCTTCGCCATTTTCTCGAAAACGGTAAGTCATATTAAAAAATTTATGCAAATAAAATGTGTTTATAATATGAGTTTACATAACTTATCCACACATCAAAATCCAGTTGCGTCACTCCTGCCCCGCTTCCATAGAAATGGAATACTTTTTTCCTGTTTTATCGAAAACGGTGCGTAGTGAACAAATTGGAAAGACGAAACATGTTTAAAATATAATTTTACATAACTATTCCATACATCACAATCCAATCGGACCACTTCTTTCCGTCTCCCCTATGCAAATGGATTTTTTAAAAATAAATATAGAGTATTTGACGATTGGCGCCTGCCCATTGTAGTTGTTCTTGTGTATTTAACATTAAAAGACACGAGTTATTTTCACCACGTAAAAGCACGACGTGTAGGGTAGACCGGGGCTAGTAGACCCACTTTTTATAATATACTTTATAAAAATTTTACTGTAATTATTTCAGGTGTAGTAAAGACGTTTTTGGTTGGTTTATTCAATTGTGTTTCCTAGTCAATCTTTTATTTTGACTAAATATAAGTGTTTCAAATATTTTTTTTCATTTTAAAAAAAGTTGTTCGATGAGTCGACTAACCCCGTGTCTGGGGCTTGTTGACTCTGTGAATGGGGTTATTTGACTCTATACTTTTTATGAGGAAAATGTGTTGGAACATATTAAAAAACTATAATAATTCTGAAAAAATTTATTCTTTAAAAAATTAATAACATTTCAGATTAACATAAATTAACACCCCGATTGCGAGTGTCGTGTCGTTTTCGACAAGAGTCGCAATCACTGACGAGTTCAATACAATGAAAGTGTAAGCTACAAAACAATTTAATTAACAAGAAAAAAAATTACTCACACGCTTGAAATTTCGTTTTTTCCCCTCACAGTTTGTTCCAAGAGCACTGTGGTCTAACGACATTGGTTCACTGATAGCTGTCAGTCGACTGAATAAACAGTCCAATTCACGCAAGTTTGTTTTCAACCGTGGTTGACTTAACCGCAATGAGTCTACTTACCCCTATAGCCAACTAATCCCGGTCAGCCCTACCTCTCAGGCACAACCTCCTTATTTTGAAAACCGCTCGACCGATTTTCTTGAAATTTTTAATCTAAAGGTTTTCGGGGACGCGCAAGTGATTGAGCTGGGTTTCAAGTGTGTCAAAATTCGTTTAGGTCCTGTAAGGATAACACCAATATATTTTTTCCCATTTTTTCGGAGAAGATTAAATTTGGGGGTTTTGGGCCGCTGATCACGAATCTAATATCCAAATTTTGATATTTTGGTTACAAGGACCTGTAAGGATAACATGAACATCCTGTATTATATTTTTTCATGTAGCAAATGGCTTTTTTGCGGCAAAAATTGACTCTGCGACCATTTTAACGTCTATGATGTAAGGCTTTATGCAAAAGATTTTAATTTAAAATTTCGAAAAAAATCTTGCAAATCCTTAATATGAAAATCGGTCGAGCAGGTTTCAAACCAGAGGGGCTGTATCTGAAAAGCACACGTCGAGCTTTTACAGATTAAAAAATTTGGAAGAGGTCCATAAATATGAAAATGGACCAAAAATGTAATTTTTTTTGCGATTCTTCAGAGAAATGCAAAGTTATGGAATAGAAACATATCTCAATAGCAAAGCAGCAGTGCATCTATAAAAATATCGTATTTGAAAAGGAGATGTGCCTCTGAAGCTCACGTCGTGCCATTTAAGGTTAAAAAGAAATCTCTTGGACAGAGGGTTTTTTTTTAAATTCCCTGCTATTACTAAAAAGTGTTAAATTGACGTGGACTCTAAAAACTTTTAAACCAACCGAAATTTTTTCGACAAAATGTTTGCTTCCATTTTTCAAAAGACTCGCTCTTTTCAAGGGAGATTCCATTTTTTTGCCATTCTAGGGTAGGATGCGTCAGAGTATGGTAAAGTACTCTGACGCATCCAACACTAGTAAAACTGTGGCGAATTGAATAAAACCCCATATAGAAGTTAGAAACCGGATCTAGCTTGTCCCATTAAGGCAGTGAACATAAATTTTTGAAGTGAAGGCGATCCAGCGATAAGAAAAAGTCTTTTGGCTGACGGGTATTTTGACTACGATGTGAACCGCCAACCCCACATCGTTCACCGAACTGGACTCCACATCAAAAGCGACACTATGGGCACAGTTTACGAATAAACGGGTAATTATTTTGCATGTACATAACTATGTGACCGATGGTGGACAAACACAAGAACACGGCGAACATCTGATATCACAAATAGCAGCAATGGGATCTACGCAGGTGATACGTGAATAGAATTGGATTAAAGGTAGTTACGTTCGAGTGGTCTTCAACTACTTAAAACGGATCATGCAATCTGCCTTCCACCAAAAGGGTCCTTTGTCACGACACGCCAACCCTAACAACACTGATTACCAGTCAGAGATATGGTCAGGTTGTTTGCAAGTATAGGAAAGAGGAAGTTGACCACAATTTCAACTGCAAAACGCTTGGACAGCGATGCGATGGGATTATCCGTTTTCATGCGGGAAATTTCGGTGAATTTTTTATGCTAACAACTCAACTATGTGCTCACGTCTCCAGCCCAGCGTTTGTTAAGCCAAATGACCACCACTTTCGATTAATTCCGGCGACATTCAAAACAGCTGCCAAATACAAACCCTTCGGCATGGGTGAATTTCGAACTTTGGTATTTTGTCTGATTTTATCCTGCGTTCAATTCTATCTTTCCGGTGCGGATTCTAATGGATTCCAGTGTACACGAGCGGAATTTCAAAATATAGGTTAGGTGTATCTCAAAAACCTGTAATTGTGTCCATAAAGAAACCCTGTTTCGCCTCGTTGTCGATATTTGAGCCCTTTAATAGTAGTGGAATTGAATAGTATTTTATGTGGAATTCACCTGCGATAATAATCCTCTATGATGGGATCGATGTAAATCACCTGAATGAACTGAAGGACGAATATTTGGGAACATGATACCCGTAGTGAATTACAGTCATTGATGACACGAATTTTGATGTTATACCAGTTGATAATTTGAATATTTTACAAGTTCCGCCCATCGAAGCGATCACCCAATTGGTATGCTTAAGTTTTTTTTATGCCTTTTTAGTTCTTTTTGGCTATAGTCGTTCTTTAGAACATTAAATACTTCGAAATTTTTGTTACATAGAAATATTACTAAATTAATAATAAATTGCTTTAAAAAAACATTTCTTTTTCTGAAAAAAAGCAAAAAAAAACCCTAAGAAATCGAGAACTCCAAAATAACAAATATATATAACAGACTTACACTACCCCCTCAAATCTCACCCCCTCTCCGGCTATTTTCTGACCGACTGCTCCGATTTCGATGCGGGTTTTGCCAATAGTTAGAAAATCCCTCTGTCAACAACTTGATAGTTTTACCATTTTGTTCCCCTTATCCGCTCTCTCACTATCTTTTAAACTACGGAACCGATTTAAAATCTGCTTTCGCCAATACGTAGAGATTGTAGAAAAGATAAAAATATGGAAAAGTTTTTTGTCTCCAGCTCTTGTCATACATAAGACTACCTACTGAAAAACGCGTCGTTTAAGAGTAAATTGCGAAAAACAAAATTGCGATTTTTAAAAAGCCGCCATTTTGGTTACTTTCGGTTAACGAATTTCCACCAAAAATTGATAAGATCGTCCCATTCCAGGACTATCTCCAGTATTTTTAAGAAATCGTGTAAACAGACTAACAGACAATAAGACATTTTTGCAAGAATGCTCCAATCGACTCGGGAGTCCTCGGGAATTGCTTTTTAGGTAAAATTATTGTAAGAGGTTGAAATTTTTCATGCAATACTTTATTATACTTTGTAAAAAATAATTTTGATGTTTTAGAATGTTTATTTAGATATCTGCACCGTTTAAATTCCCACTAAATGTTGGCTTTTATTTCAATTTCTTTCAATGTTTTTTGTTGACTTTACGGCGGTCAGGCGAGGCAACAATGTTGAAACATTCCGCTTTAGCAAAAACTTTTTGCGGAGACCGGAAATGCCCCCAATCCAAACACAAATACGAAAAGTGTTTAAATTAAATTTTACACTGAGCCGTTATACCGACATACCGTTAGACGGTTCATTATGTACACGTACCTGTAGTATAAATACCTATTTTTATACACCTTCGCCTTCGCCGGCACACCGACACGCCGCCGCCGCCCCACGCCACGCCATAGACAAAAAATGCCTCTTGGCATTTGGCCAAGTGTTTCAGTCTGACATGACGACGATATCCATGACTCAGAAGAAATCTTATGTTTTATGCTAATATCCTTCTTTTGGTTTTTTTTTTGTTTGTTAGCTGCAGGTATTTCACCCTGCAACTGTTTATAAAATGCTTGACGTTAATTGTTTCGGTGGCATTTAAATGTTCATACGTTTTTCTTTTGTTTTATTTGAAATTTTTCACAGGTGAACGTCGAGAAGTCAACGTCGAGAAATTTTCATTAAATGCATTTTAATGTCAACAATTTGTGTCACTGTTTGTATCATCATATGTTTTTTTTTTAAATTCGATGTCACTGACATTTAGTCTTTCTATGGTATTTGATAAAGTGTTGTATGCAGAAAATTGAGAATTTTTTGTGATAAAACTGTTGTAATAACCTTTAAATTATACAGTGCAACCTCGATAACTCGAATACCTTGATAAGCCAAAGTTTTTTTTAATCCCCTTGAACTGTATTTCTAGACAACAAAAAAAACTTTTTTATCTCTTAATCCTCGATATCTCGAAGCTTCGACTTATCGAGGTTGCACTGTACAAAAGTTTAAAACAACTAACAACTATTCCAGGTGACACTCCCAGATCCCATGGAAACCTTTTTTATTAACGTAACGTAACTATACAAAATTTCACGTCTCTAGCTCAGTGTTTTCGAAAATTATGGATGACGGACAGATAGAGGGACAGACAAACGGACAGACAGACGGACAGACAAACGAACAGACAGACGGACAGACAGACGGACAGACAGACGGACAGACAGACGGACAGACAGACGGACAGACAGACGGACAGACAGACGGACAGACAGACGGACAGACAGACGGACAGACAGACGGACAGACAGACGGACAGACAGACGGACAGACAGACGGACAGACAGACGGACAGACAGACGGACAGACAGACGGACAGACAGACGGACAGACAGACGGACAGACAGACGGACAGACAGACGGACAGACAGACGGACAGACAGACGGACAGACAGACGGACAAACGGATAGACAGACGGACAGACAGACGGACAGACAGAGGGACAGACAGACGGACAGACAGACGGACAGACAGACGGACAGACAGACGGACAAACAGATGGACAGACAGACGGACAGACAGAGGGACAGACAGAGGGACAGACAGACGGACAGACAGACGGACAGACAGACGGACAAACAGATGAACAGACAGACAGACAGACGGACAGACAGACGGACAGATAGACGGACAGACAGACGGAACAGCTTTTTTACACAAATCGAACAACAAATATGCTTTCCCGACACACGTCAGTTTTAAATTTACTCCAATGATTCATTTATCCCCTTAAAAGGCCTTTTTTTAATCGGGGAATTTTCAGTAATTTTAATTTTTGTTTTTATTAAATTATTTTCTCGAATAGCAATTTAAAAAAATTGGCTCTATTCAGAGTTTTCAATGCAGACCGAAAGGTATATATAAAATTTCAAATGTTAAAACAATGTTTTTTTTCTTTTTACAGATAAAAATGTCTTCCCTGTCCGAAACTTCCAATTTCTGTGGCTATCAAAAATACATTGATAAGATAAAGTAAAATAATAAAAGGATAAACTTCGAAACGATAAAAAAAAATCAAACCGCACTACCTTTATTAACTCCGTCGACTAAAAAATTAATTAAGATCGAAGTTAACAGTATTTCTACACATCAGGAAGAGGTGAAGAGGGGAAAAGGAGGTGGAATCAGCCTTTTAAAATTCATTAATATTGAGGAAAAAAATCGGAAAAAGAAATAAAAGGAAAACTAGAAGATAAAAACCCATTAAAATTGGGAGTTTGTAAAAAAAGGACTGACCCTTTTTTTTAAAAACAAAACAAAACAAAACGAATTTTTATAAAAGGCGCAAAATTAAAAAAAGCAACAGCAAAAATTTTGTTGTGAAAAAAAGATGGCATCGCCACCAGATAGTCCCATCGAGGAGGTTGTTTATGAATTAGAACCTTCTTCACGTGTGCCTAAACCTATCCCGGTTGCCCTCGAGGATTTGTGCCGACAGACGAAATTTACTCGACAGGAGATTCGGGTTATGTACCGCGGATTCAAAACGGTAAGTAATGTCAAACATGAATTTAAAATTTTTTTTTTTCGGTTAATAACTTTGAGTTATATTTAGTGGATGCCATGACATCCAATCAAAGAATTTTTGATTATTTAATCCCAGCGATAAACCCTTCATATGTGCGAAGCATTTTTTATCCACCTAACGGGCAAATGAGAAAAAATGTAATCTACGCAAAATTCTCATGTGGGTTCGAGGGTGTACCCAAAATATAACTTCCTTTTGACAATATTGCACTGAATTTTTTATGAATTTTTAATATGAATTTTTCAATGAATTTTTTATTACGATTCGCGAAAATCAACAAAAGACGTCAAGAGATTATTCGGATTTATGTTGGGATAAGCGAAATTTTGCAAAGAATTTTGAATGGCAAATGATTGGAATTTAAATTTTTAAAATATTCCTTGGTGAGTTTTTAAAGGGCGAATATTCTTGTGATCTACAGTTAACTGGAATTTGGATTAGAAACGTTCGAAATGATTAGAATTAATTAAAAGGGTTTAAATCACATCAATATTGTAAAAAAGTGGGTTTTTTTTGTGACCGGATTTCTCACAAAGTACTGAACCGATTTTTGAGTTCTATTTTGGTGACTTTCAGTGACCGATGACTAGTCATAACTTGGTCACAACATTTCCATATTTTCACGGTATAATTACCCCTGCTTTATCCCAAGTAATCAAATAGGGCGTAAAGTGGTCGTGGCGACCATAAAGATTCGATGTTAAAGTCGCCACGACCACTTTACGCCCTATTTGGTTACTTGGGATATCTCTCCCAATGGAAGACATATAGAATGGCACTAAAGTGGCAAATGGAGTTTTGGAAATATGTACGTGAAACCAATTATTTATTTCAATATCTGAACTAAATATCTTGTGAAAGACTGTTGGAGTCACTCAAAAGCAATTTGAAAAAAAGCAAATGTCTATAAAAACTACAAACATTTTTGGCAAACAATCAAATTGTGAAAGAAAAATTTACTGGCTATCAGCGGATGAAGTAAAAAATCGATAACTCACAGGATAAAGACATCTACGTGAAAGAGATCGAACTAAACTTACTTACGAGTATGTTATGTTAGTGCTGGCAAATATTACTTCCGGCAAAAGTAAACTAGACCAGGAAAGCTAAAGAATTCAAAACTTGACAAGTCCTGCAGATGAGAAACCAGAAGAGTATTTTCACATTTAGCCACTCTGAAATTTCCAGTAACTTTTTGTTATTTTTAGATATTTTTATACTCTATATGAGAATTATATAGAAGTTAGATTTAGTATACCATTTGTAATGCATCAATCGTCGGACACAAAAATGAATTACACCAGGGTGTTTGGTATGACAAAAAATTCTGAATTCCGTAAGTCCATCTGTATATTTGTCCGTCTGTCTGTCCGTCTGTCTGTCCGTCTGTCTGTCCGTCTGTCTGTCCGTCTGTCTGTCCGTCTGTCTGTCCGTCTGTCTGTCCGTCTGTCTGTCCGTCTGTCTGTCCGTCTGTCTGTCCATCTGTCTGTCCGTCTGTCCGCCGATCCGTCTGTCTGTTTGCCCCTGAAAACCATAACTTTCGAAAGGATTGAGCTATCACAACTTTCGAAAGGATTGAGCTAGAGACGTGAAACTTTTTACAGTTGAATTTCTCGTACATAGCTAGGCTAAGTAATCGAACGGGACAAATTGGACCGTTGCTTCTCCAACCCCCCCACCCCTTCATAGAAACGAAACAGTTTTTTGCATTTTTCTCGAAAACGGTGAGTCATATTCAAAAATTTATGAAGGTAGAATGTGTTTAGAATAGGATTCTACATAACTTACTACATACAATTCTACATACATCAAAATCCAGTTATACAAATGGTTTTTTTAAATAAAACTTTTGTCTGTCATTTTATAGAGTATTTAAATATTTTAGCTGATGTCTCAAAAAAAATTACTGAAAAAAGATGTTTATGCAAACCTCCCCATTAGGATTTATAAGAATTTTAATAGACATTTCAATATATTTTAACTACAATACATTCTTAAAAGATTTGTTATAACTTGCCTTTTTGTCGTTTGTCCGTTTACTTACTTCCGGCGCTACAACCCTTTTTTTCCGTATCTTAAACGGTTCTCGATATATTTGAAAAAAAATTATTTTTTACTTAATTTTGCCGAAACTAAATATTGCAGAGGAAAGTTTTGTGTTAATCACAGCTGATATTTTCTTTATATCAACATCCACAACACCCAACTAGCAACATCTTCTTTGCCCGCTCAGCCGTACTACAAAATCAACTTATTGGGATGCGTCCGTATGCGTTTTCAATATGGACTAACTTCAAGTTTCATTCAAATAATTCACATTTTTTGATCGTGGAAAAAATGGTTTTGATTTGCAATCAATGTCCTTCATAAAGGATATTGACTGGAAAAACATACAAAATATCTCCTCAAAGAAGACCATCATGGGTCAGGCAATCAAGTGCCATTTTTGTATTAAGGCGTAAATGGTAGAAATTCATATATGGTTTCTTTTTTTTATCCCTACGATATGAATATGAAGGCGCATATTACGTCTGATGGTAGCCAAATTCTTTCAGTCTAAAGAAAACGAAACCATTTTCACAACTACCCTTTTTCATAACACTCTCTGCCCATAAATGGAAGTCGATAAGGATTTTGGGACTAAACATTTCATTTGACCAGGAGATAAAAAAAAAGCCAACAGAATTCCGCATTTCCGACCATATACGAAGATGAAGTTGAAGTGATGGTCAAATGGAAGTAGAGAAATAGCCAATTTTAGCCTCCATCAATACTCAACTCCGACTATTGGAACTCCAACTCCTTTCTTGTGCCTATCTAATGGCATCTAATACTGTTGAAAGTCAAATAAGCCGCAAAAATGTGAGAAAATCCACTGACCCAGATCTTTTTCGAAAGTTATGTACCAGATTAACATCTCCCACGTGGGCTCGTATGGTATCATCTGCGGTTACTTTAAGGATTATGTTCATTTACGGCCTCTTTTTTTTGTGACTCGTACTCGCATGGATAGAAAAGAATATATCACAGAACAGATACAGATGAATATCCTAACGTCTAGCAAGGACCGGCTTTTTGTGGTGCCTTTTTTAAGTTAGAGAAGCAAGCACAATTCCTATAAATATTACACATACAAATCTCAAGGACATTGCACGATGATAAAGACATTGAGGGAGGACACGATATTGCGTTGCGTTGGGAAAGAAATCTTGATTTTCGTGGCAGTAAATTTCAACTTAGACTCTTGTTCTGTTATGCTTATTTATTTTGGGGTGATATCTGTACGATCCTGTAGGTTCTCGGTATCGTCTTTTTCTACTATTGCTAGGTTATCTTATGGCAATTTGTTGAGATATCTTCGGGGTTTTTTGATAACCTCGCAATATTTAATGGGAAGAATATTTAAACAAATTGCCACATGTTAGACTCGTTGTTGGGATTTTTTTTGAAAAAAAAGTTCTTAAATGATTGCAATTTGAAAATATGACTGTTTTTCTAGCATATGGGAAAATATTGTAAGTTAGCGCAGGCGTACATTACACTGCAATGGTAAGTATGTAAGATGATCCCAAAGGTGCAAACCCCTGTCAAAAACCCGGTATTTTTCGTGATAATCGCAAGAATAGGATTTTTTTTAAATAACGGTAAATTTCGATAATGGCTTGAGATACGGAGTTCTTGTAAAATTCAAAAATGTAGGAAATTTCATTGTCTCCAAGTTTTGTTATGAATAAAACTACTGAAAAACGCGTAGTTTCGGAGTGAATAACAAAAAATGTAATTGAGTTTTTTAAAAAGCCGCCATTTTGGTTACTTTCGGTTAACGTATTTCCACCAAAAATTGTTAGAATCGTCCTATTTCAGGACCAAACATCCCTATAAAATTTCATGGCTCTAGCTGCAGTAGTTTATGCGAAATCGTATACACAGACTGACAGACAAGAAGCCATTTTTGTAATATGACTCCAATCGACTCGGGAGTGCTCGGGAAATGTTTCTTATGCAAAATTGAGAGGTCAACAATTTTCACTTTATTATACTTCGTATAAGAAACTAAAAATCAGCCGTTTTCGAGAAAATATTTGAAAAAAATTAATTTTTTACTTTCTTCTACGGAGTATAATAAAGTATTGTATTCATGAAAAATTTCGACCTCTTAATTTTGCCTAAAAAACATTTCCCGATCACTCCTGAGTCGATTGGAGTCATATTAAAAAAAATGTCTTTCTGTCTGTCAGTCTGTCTGTCAGTCTGTCTGTCAGTCTGTCTGTCAGTCTGTCTGTCAGTCTGTCTGTCAGTCTGTCTGTCAGTCTGTCTGTCAGTCTGTCTGTCAGTCTGTCTGTCAGTCTGTCTGTCAGTCTGTCTGTCAGTCTGTCTGTCAGTCTGTGTACAAGATTTCTCAAAAACTAATAGAGCTAGCGCCATGAAATTTTATAGGCATGTTGGGTCCTGAAATGGGACGATCCTATCAACTTTTGGTGGAAATCCGTTAACCGGAAGTATCCAAAATGGCGGTTTTTCAAAAATCGCAATCTCGTTTTTCTCGATTTACTCCCAAACTACGCGTTTTTTAGTGGCCTTAAGTATGACAAAACTTGGAGAAAATAAAATTTCCCACACTTTTGTCTTTAGCTATAACTCGATATCTCAACCTGTTATCGAGATAAACCGTTATTTCCAAAAAAAAACAGTTTTTTGCGATTATCTCGAAAACTAACGGGTTTTTGCAGTGAATTAATGAGAATTGCATTCTGCACAATTTTGTCTTTTACCGTTATCCGTTATCTTTTACCGTTATTGAGATATTTTCATTAATATGTAAAAAATCATATTTTTGCGAATAATTTGCAAACTAACGGTTTTTCGACAAATCAGTTAAAGGAATAATTAAAGATGTTAACATTTTCTACATTTTTGCCATTTACCGTAAATTGATATCTTTTACAGTTCTCAAGTTATCTCAAATTTTGTACGTTTTTGATATTTTTGAATAAACCAAGAATTTATTGGGAGGTCGTCTTAGGTTGACAACGCGACAGGGCTCTAGTGTAAATTGTACAGGGTCGTAGATTTTGTAGAAGAAAGTTTTGTGTTGACCACAACTGATATTTTTTCAAAATTTCCCGGAAATTATGCACTTTTGAGAAAAATCGCTTATGACCAATTTGAAAGAAAATAAAATTTCTTGCATTTTTTCCTTTAACGATATTTACGATTCTCGAGATATTTGAAAAAATATGTTTTTACGTAGTTTTTCCCTAACTAAACATTGCAGAGGAAAGTTTTGTGTTATTCACAACTGATATTTTTCAAATAGTGAAAGTTTACTTTTGCAAAATGTATTCAAACCAATTATACGAAGAGCATAAAAAATGCCTGGAAAAATTATTTTCCCATTTCTCACAGAACAACTGAAAGACTCATAAAATATTTTTAGTACAAAATTCATTTTATTTCTTAGTTTTTTTTTTGCGAAACATTTTTATACTTCTTATTGCTTGCACCTCTCGAAGGCCGTCAGATCCATAAACTATTGGATTTCAAGGATGGAAAGTGGTGGATTTTCAAGAATTTATTTTCCACAAAACCAGGAGCAAAGTGTTAAAGTAGTAAACTTTATCCTGACGTCTTATCTGCAAGATAATTTCTGTACAAACGTATGAGGCCAGACAGACGATGGCGTAAAGTCCAAAAATAAAATAAGATGAAAAATGAATTCGAGAAGTGCGAAAATGTATGATGGGACGGAACCCTTTTCACCCGGTATTTCAAAACTGTATCCTTTAGTGGCATCATTGGTAAAAACTTTTATCATAAATTTTCCTCGTTCGGCTTAGGGCTTACACACGGCGGGCAACACATCGGAGGAAAGGACTTGGCCCACTGTGCTATTTCTGTTTTCTTTTTTTTTTCATTCCTTCCATTGCCTGGTGAAAACTCTACATCGGACGTCAGCAGTCGACGTAATTTAGAGACAGAATAAGAGGAAAGTTTGATGGGAAATGGAAAAGTATTTTCTTACTTTTGTCGTTTATTTAACAAAAATTTCGCAACTATGTTACACATTTTAACCCCGCAGATATTTCAGTTATGCTCTGCGGCTTCTTAACTAAACATTTTAACATTTTTGGATCAACTTTTCCTTGCTCCATCTTTCACTGCCTTATGGTATCGGTTTCCCCCCCCCCCCCCTTCCAGATCCTTGTCTCGGTTTAACTTGCAAGAATGAAAGTTTTCCCTCGCTGTGAATTGACTTCTCGTTGCTCGACATTCGTCGTCATCGTTATGTGAGAATTTTAATTTCCTACCATCTTTTGTTGAATTTGACGGGAATTACACGAATTAGGGATGGAAGTTTTTAATAAACTTCAAGTAATTCGAAATTCGTAGAACAACTAAAAGTTGGATAATTTCTTTAGCAAATTAAGATTTCCGAAAAACAATTTCAATTTCAATTCTAGTTTTATTGAAACAAGAAGATTTACATTTTAATGTGTGATCGTTGAGAAATAAAATTACTCTTTTGGTATAAAAATTCAAAATAAATTATTCTGTTTGAAAAATGAAAAAAAAAATATTTGATGTGAACAGCGTATGACTTTCTTATACAAAATCTACGTATTTGCACAATTCACCCGACGAATAAAATATTAGTTTACAGAAAAATCTGAATTTTTATTTTACAAAATCTGAAAAATCTCGATTACGGTATAATATATCGATTTACGGTAAAAGGCAAAAATGTAGAGAATTTCAATACCTTTAATTTTGCTGCCAACTGATTTTTTTTCGAAAAACCGTACGTTGCAAGCAATTCGCAAAAATATATTTTTCTAATTTTTAATGATAATATCTCGATAACGGTAAACGACATCGGATAACGGTAAAAAAAAACATTCTCTTTAATTCATCTCGTACATTAAACCACAAAAAAAAAACTCGAGATAATTGCAAAAAAATTATTTTTTTAAAATAACGGTATATTTCGATAACGACTTGAGGTACGGAGTTCTAGTAAAAGGCAAAGATGTAGAAAATTTTATTGTCTCCAACTTTTGTTTTACATAAGACTACTAGAATACGCGTAGTTTCAGAGTAAATAACAAAAAACGAAATTGTGATTTTTTAAAAAGCCGCGATTTTGGTTACTTCCGGTTAACGGATATCCATCAAAAGTGAAAACTGTTCATTTTTTTTTCTAAAAATAGGGTTCTATGGGACAATAACCACTACCGAATTCAAAAAACCTCATCAAAATCCCTTAAGGTTTCCTGGCAGAAGCCAATGTTGCCAAATTTTTGTTACACACACACATACAGATATGTTGCGGAGTCATCGAACTGAATCGATGGATATATGTCCTGAAGACGTGCGGACCTTGTTATGATTTCGATTTTTGAAGTAATTTTAATTCCTTTCTTATGTGTAAGGAAAGTAATATATGTAAGAAAGGTAATATATGTAAGAAAAGTAGTATATGTAAGAAATGTAATATATGTAATAAATATAAAACTCTCTCTTTCGGCCCTACAACCAGTTCCCGGTCTTTACCTGCCGCAATGTCTCTCGCCAGAGGTCACCGTCGTGTGCCGACGTTCTCGAGTTTTCCATCCCAATTCTTTCCGCGTTTAAATCTACTGACCATAGTCGCAGAGGGAGGTCGCGGATCATATCATAATTCTTAATTGCGGAAAAGGAGGTCATCTGGAAAATATGGTGAGAAATCACTGATTTAGAGTAATTTTTTTGCCGAATCGGATTTTTTGACAAAATGTGCAAAAACCTGGCAAAACAAATAGAAATAAAGTCAATATTTTTAATGAGATCGGAAAGTTCTTGAAACATTTTAAAATTTTATTTTCCTAAAGGATTTATGACAAATTCCCCCTGAGTATTAAACTTTTCAGATACTACTTCTTAGGAAGTCGAACCAGTTTAAAAATTTAAGAGAAAATTTATTTCATGTGGGGATAAATCATGTTTGAACGATTCCAATGCAAATGTTTCTCGACACTCTCTACTGTCGCTTAAACTATTCGCATTTTAAAATTCTGTAAAGCCAAATCCCATTGTACGGTAAGTAAAATTTACCAATCCATCCAGAATCTCCTCCATAAATCCTAGAAATCCTGCAGCTGTTTTCGAACACAGGGTGGTCCAATATTTTCTATTCTCTCGGTCGCTTCTGATTTTCTCCTATATCGACGTTCATCACGGGAGAATTTCACATGTCGTTGACACCAACGGACCAAGGAATCTTGAACGAAAACTAAAAGATGTCGTGAGTTACAATAGAGGAGGAGTTGGCAAGACGTTGAGTTGTGGTGGGGAAATTGAGAAGCAAAGAAACATCACAAATTCGTTTTGACTTTTTTTTTTACGAAAATCCATGTTTATCCAATTCTGTTCGTCCCGGGATATTTGTATCAATTCTTCTGTCAATATCATCAATTTTCAGGGAATGATTTCAGCTAACATTATACCCAAGTGGGAAGAGAAAAGAGGTGGTTTTTCGTTTTCAGTATAGTTTTTCTTTTTTAGTAGTTTTTCTTTTCTGATCCTTTCCGTTATAGTTGGCTTTGGTTTAAAGCAAAACAAAAATCTGAAACGCTATTTTTATCACATATCACAGAACCCCAGTGAACAAATTGATTGATTCATAAAAGTGTGTTGTCAAACATTTTTGAAAAAAATGACGGAAAAAAAATTTTTTTTTAAAGCTTTTATTAAATGGCAACTAAAATGAAAAGAAATATAATTTTTTTGGCGCTGTGTATCAGAAAGAAAAACCGAGATAGACATTTATTTTAATTTTTATGTTTTTATCTCACTTTTATTTCTGATACACAGTGCCCAAAACTTTTTTTACAATAAAAAAAACTTGAAAAAAAAATTATTTTATCCTTTTTAGTCATTTTGTATTTGGTTAGTAGGACTGAAAATAAAAATTATTTCTTTACGAATTTATGAATATTGGTCCAAGTCCTTTCATTTAAAAATGTGCAAACTTCAAAAAAAAGTAAAACTTTTAGATTTTCAGAAGAAAAAACCTTTAGTTTGCGGGGTTTAAGAGTTTCCCTGACGTTCTTTGGAAGTCAAAGTATTGAAAACGCCATGCAAGGTTATATGCCAGTATTTTCCTATTTAATTCCTAATGTGTCGTAAAAGTGTGGAGGATATACCAGACTCCAAGTCAATATTTGCTACAACCAGCAATGATTTTATTTACATAAAGCACAGCTGCTGTTTCAGAGAGCATATTGTGCCGCTTTTCGATTTTCATCGTCATCAGATCGCATGTTGGGAGAAAATGATGCGAATTTCCCAGTTTCCGAATGACGCAGACGTTAAATGACGTGCGTAAGGTGACATTTGAAAAGATTCTCGATGTTTTGTTTGTTTTTTATTTTTTTTATTTATTTTTTTTTTCTTGAATCCCTAACACTTATTCCCAGTATTTTTTTTTTTAAATAGCGTCAATTGATGATGTTAATTGCTGGATGAGTATAAATGGTACAAATGGTATTTATTTTGTTGTATTTTGCTTAGAAAAAAAGGGTTTTTTTTCACTTTCGTATAATCAACTTATTCACCAACGGTGTTTCACGATTACATTTGATTCGGGTAATTTTCATTCCCGGTATTCGTTTTTAAAGTACGCAGGGATGAAACCTACCGAAAACATTATCCCATAATATTTTATTCCAACAGAAATCGCTTTTTTCCTGTTGGAAATAACCCCAAAAGACAAATAAACCTCCATTTAAATTACCATAAAAAATCCTTTCGAAACATATACACATTTTTTGCCTAAAAATGCCCTGAGCTGCTTATGTTGCACCTATTCATAATTTTTGTTGACCTTTCAGAAAAAAATCAAGTATGTTTTTAAGTGTCACTCTTCAAGTATTCCACATGTCAGCAATTTATGAACATTTGGAATATCTCGTGAATGGCTAAACATATGAAATACAAACTCGTTTTTGCTTAGCTATCATTCTTCTAAGTGTAAGATTTTTAAGATAGTAAAGATTGGCAATCTTTCAAAAACACTTGAAATGAACACATAAAATGATCCACTGCTCCAAGAAAGACAATTAACTAATACCCGCCATGATGGGATTTAAAGAACATTTTTATTTCAAAAGAATCCATTTGTATGGGGGAGGTGGGCAAGAGTGGTCCGATGGGATTTGAGTATATGAAAGCGTTATTTGAAAGTATATTCTAAACACATTTTCCAACTATAAATTTTACGAGACCATACACCGTTTTCGAGAATATTGCAAAACACCACAGGCAACTCTCGATTATTTGAACACACTTTTTTTTTAACTCCCAGTTATTTGAACCGACAATGTTTTTGTTCACTACTAAATATTTGGACTTATGTTCTATTATTTGAACTTTTATAAAATAAATGCCACCCAAAAAAAAGTCGGCGTAATTGCCTTTCTGCAGGAAAAATTAGTCTATGCTAGGCGCGCGTTCACCTGCGTTAGGAAAAGTAAAAATTTGTCAACCTGTGGCGGAAGAAATTCAAAAATTAAACCTGCGGCAAGTAAAGTAAGGCGTAAGGAGCTGCACGGGTTGACCTGAGATAAGTATTTCGAGGTTGTAATGTCATGTAATGGATAACTCCATTTGCCTGCTACAGGCCAGAGTTGACTTATCAAAATTCGAAACAGAACGTCCTGTAACGTTATCCTTACAAAAAAAAATGCCTTTTTCCAATTTTTTCTCATAAAAACTGGAATTTGGCGGTTTTCGGGGTCGCTGATCACAAATCTGGTGCTAGAATTTCAAAATTCGAAACCGGAGGTTCTATAGGGCGCCATTTACATTTGACACTATATTGTGCGGATTTTATTCTGCGACACTCAATTGACGTTTCACAACCGTTTACACTACGAAACAAAATCCGGAAATTTATTCCTAAAGGCCCAACTATAATGTGCATAAGCTGACTTAAGCAAATTTCAAAAGTCAACGAAAATTTGCTTATGCACATAAGCAAGACATAATGAACTTAAAGGAATAAGGTCTTGTCAAAATATGACATCAATATGTTGAAACGTCATCGTACTTGTTGAAATACTGCGAATTACTTTTTATAAATAAGCACTTGTGGTCTCTAACACTTCCTATTAAAATATCGCAAAAACTATTCACAATTTCTTCTGACATGACTTTTGACAAATTGTCTTGTTCTGTCTCTTTCACTTTTCCGTATGTTCGAGCGCTCCCAGTCGCTTTGCTTAAGTTCAACGAAACCGAAATGAAACTTAACGAAAGTCCCCAAACAGCATCGAAAAGTACGGGAACATGAGATTTGTTCTTTGCGACTTGAAAGAGTAGAAATTTACACAATCGGGATTAAAAATTTACACCTATAATTCACATCCGCGTAAAAGAAGCGAAAGAAGTGACGAGCACGATCTTTGGGGCAACATTCGCTTCATGAAAATCCTGCGGCGATAGAGCAGCATTTGATGGTTTTCGGGCCGAAATAGTGATTGGCTGTGGAGCCTGAACGTCAGTTTAATTTTGAAGAAGCGTGTGATGGAAAAAGTGACGAAACTGCTACCACTAAAGTTTCATTAAAGCTCCCCGTCTGAGAAACACCAAAAAAAAATTGATGCCTTCAGCCGCCATATTTCTCACTGACATTTGATGGAAACGATTTCGTTTCGAGAATTAAATTTCTTATTTCAGGCGAATGACTGAAGGATATTGCATAAAAAGTGGATAGCAGACATTTTTGAAACAGCGCAATTTTATTGGCATCAAAATTTTATTGCAAAAGAAAAAATAAATTTGACCGGTAAAATAAAATTAAAGAAATTTTTCATTAAAAACTAAATAATTTGATGGCCCATTAAAATTTGTTTAAATTTCAGATCCAATATTGCCGAAAAATTTTAATGGCAATTAAAATCACGACATGCAATCGGAAGAAAAGTCCATTATAAAATAATACTCCACAAAAAGTTTCCATTAATTTATCGCCATTAGATTTTTCTTGTTCGTTTCTGTTTACGTTTTTATTGTTCATCTCTGTTGACTCACCCAAGCTAAGTAAGAATTCGAGGGAGAAAGAAAACCCGCTCGATGATTTGTGTAATTGTGTGATATGCACGTCAGATGACGCTCGCGCATGAGGCTACTAATTATGTCCCTGTCGTTATATTTGCGACGTAGCAAACCGCAGAAAAGTGTTCCCCACTATGTGTGTCGTTGCGCGTCTCATACGCACGACTAAGGACGTGTTTTCTACATAAATTGCTTATCGCCGTGATCTGCATGGTGACGAACTATGGGGATAAACATCATATTTGCTACCTAAAATGCTATTTGGGTCGCGTATTCCCATTATGGTTTGAGTATACAATTTTCGTGTTGTCGTACCATTGCATTAGTTAACTTAAGTCAGCTTATGCACATTATAGTTGGGCCTTAAAAGACGCCCGAACTCGATATTTTTCATATAAAACTCCCAGAATAAATTCAAATTTTGACAACTTTTTCTAAGCGATTTTATTCTGCGATAGATTTTGTGGAAAAAATTCTGATTGAAATTCGCGGGTTTCATTCAGAATTTGTTCCACGAATTTTATTTATCTACCGCTTAGTTGTAAAAATTTGAATTTATTCGGTCAATTGTCGCAAGTGTAAACGAGGCCTAGAGTTTTTCAAAAGATTTAGGCTATTTCTGGGTTTTTTAAGGACAAAAAACTTTTGCAAAAAACTTTAACACGCCAACGACTGGTATGCAAGCTACACTCCTCAGAAAAATGTTCAGGTCAACTTTTTGTCAGGTTAACTCTGACCTTACAGAGGTTTCTGTAAGCCAGCTAGCGGTCAGAGTTAACCTATCTAAGGTCAACTCGTGCAGCTCCCAATGCCCTACTTCACCTGCTGGTGGCTTAATTTCAGAATTTCTCCGACCACAGGTCAACTCAGTTTTACTTGCCCACATGCAGGCGAACGCGCGCCTGCCCGAGGCCAATTACGCCGTACGTAGGTCGTCGAGTTAGCCTCCATTTTTCTGCTATAGTAGAGTATAAAAAAAAGTACAAAACCTCTGCCGTTTTCGTCTTCCCTACGTAGCAAATTTGTACAAAAAAAGTCTCACCATATACGGTATGCAAAGATTTTAATTTTTTATCTACATTCTACTTACATAGTTCTCTGTATATGCAAATGAATGCCACTATTTTTTGTACTAAGAAAATGTGATATAGTTTTTATGAAGTCCTCTTAACACCAAAATCTTTTTCAAGTGCTGTTACAAACTGATAAGAACCACTTAATCCTTCCACTTGTTATCATCGTGGCTCAATTTGAATACAAAAGGACCGAAAAAACTTAATCTAATTATGGATCGATTTTTTTTTTCTTTGCTGGTTTCACTTTTAGGTTATTACCATGGATTTTGTTTGCACTTAAAAATTTTAATGAGTAGTTAAACTAGAACAGTAAATATCTTAAATTTTAATAATTTATTCAAGTTTTTAAATTTGAAAAGATTTCTGCGGCAGCCACTTAAGGGAAGGAATTGATTGCCTCAAGTTGAATTTCGATTAGCAGTAAAGAATTCATCTATAATGGATTTTATCAATTTGTCTGGTTTATTAAGCGTTTTACCACTTTATCTTTAATGCATTATCATCAAGAAAGGAAGTTTTCTAGTCTGACATATTTTCTCTCATAATCCACAAATCAGATAAAACTCGTCTCTTCGCTTCTCTGATGCATAAAAGAATTCCGCAATGAAAAATTACCGGGGGTGGAATAGCGTAAGGTGGCATGTGATAGTGACTGCCACTTGTCGATTTTTTTATCTTAAATAAGATGAACTCTCCAAATTTTTGACAAGATTTTCTAATAAAAAGCGACAACTAAAAGAAAATCACCACTTTGTGATTCCATCTTGATAAAAATTTGTAATATTTTCACACTGCCGAGTTCGAAATAATTGGCGAGTGGCAGTCACTATCACTTGTCACCGTACACAATTCCACCCCTGATGGTAACCTCAAATATCCTTTTTGTCATTGCTTTTGAAATCTCGGAAATTATGCTAAGCGCAGTGTTTTTAGAAAATCTCATCAATTTGGCAAAAAAAAAAATATCTTCAATTAATTTGAATTAAACATGTTCTCGGGTATTTCCTTGTGATAAGTGACATCAAATGATTTGCTTCTGTTGCTTTTTAATTATGTGTCCTATCAATGGATCTCTTTCAAAGGAAGATTTCATAAATTAATCACGACGATCAACTGAATTTCATGTATGCGAGAGGAAGAGTGGATAAAACTTGAAGATAGATTTAGTTCCCGTAATTGAATGTAAACAATTCCCGTGGGCGATTCACATTTTCCAATGTATACAATATACCCGTAAAGCGGAACCATTCCATGTGTTGTTTGTTGGATATAAGCATTTCAGCAGACATTACAATATTTTACGACTTATCAGGGATTGAGCATATGTCGAGATATGAGAGAGTTTATACCACTAAAAGCAGCAAACATAAAATCATAACATCATCTATATATGAGATTAATTGCTGAGTGCAAATAATACTGTGGAAATTTCCACTTAAAATTTTAACTATAGTCGAAGTAATCTCTGTCGATTTTTTAAAAGCTCTTATTGAGCTTGCTTTTGAAAAGCTTTTATTTAGCTTGCTTTTTAAAAGCTTTTAAAAACCTTTTATATAACTAGCTTTTTAAAAGCTTTTATTTAGCTTGGTTTTTTGTTTGTTTGTTTGTCAGGGTCAAATCTTGTAACCGAATTTTGACATACTTCACCATACACGCTGACAAAAATATAGTAAATCTAACTATTTTATAATAGGAAATTGATGCTATTACTAAAATAGTTAATTTCAGTTACATAATACAGTAGAATTCCGATAATTCGTATTTCAAGGAACCAGCAAATTCATACGAATTAGCGGGATATACGAATTATCGGGGTACGAATTATCGGGATTCTACTGTAGTTAATTTTAATTGAAATAACAGTCAATTTAAGTAAATTTTACTACTAAGTAGTTAAATTTCCTTAAAAATTGTCGATTTTTACTACTTTTTGTAATTGAAATTAACTATTTTAGTAATATTCACGATTTCTTATTATAAAATAATTAAATTTACTATCTTTTCTCTGCGTGTATGCGATTGACTTGAAATTTGGCACACAGACGTAACTTCAGCGACAATACAAAAAAAACTAAGATGGCGGCTGTCAGGTGCCATGTTATATAAATAAATTATGCTTAGTTACCCATAATGTGGAATCTAAAATGAATTAGCTTGGAAAAATATTTATAAGTTCATTTTTTGAACGACGGAAAAAACAAAATGGCGTCCGCACGACGCTGTTTTGTCAAACCGGTATGAATGTATGAATGTGGCATCCACGTGGCAATCGAACTATTCCCTTCTCGCTCTCCCATACAAAAGGAAAAGATTTTTGCAATTTTCTCGAAAACGGCTCATTTTTCGAAAGATTTGTTTAGGGGAAAAGTGTTTAGAACATGATTCTACAAAACTCTTTCCTACATCAATATCCAACCGGACCACTCCTTCCCCCCTCTCCCTACAAATGGAAAAGATTTTTGCGATTATCTCGAAAACGGTTCATTTTTTTCCAAAGTCGCGTTCTATAGGTTTCTATGGGACAATAACAGCTTTCGAATGTAAAAAAACGCGTGGAAACCGAATAAGATTTACTGGCAGCAGTCGATCTTACAATATTTTCGTTACATACATACGAACGAGCACACAACACACGGACACATAACACACCGGCAAACACACATACAGACATGTTCGGATTAGCGAACTGAACCGATGGGAATGTGTCCCTGGGGCGTGCGGGGCTTCGTTATGATTTCAGTTTTTGAAGTGATTTTAATACCTTTCTTATAAGTAAGAAAACTGAAAAAAAAACATAAGAAAAGCTATAATTGCCAGGGGCCAATCGTCAAGTACTCTATATAAGGACAGACAAACTGTTAAATTATTTGGTCATCGAATATTTGAGTATAGTATAAGAATTAAAACAAGATTTTTAAGTTGAAAATCGATTTAAAAATCATCCTATAATGATTTTCTAATAAACAATTCCAGACTACCTTTCAAAGCATCCGATAATGCCATTGTCCTATTGAATGACCGCAAAATGATGACCAATAATAGATCGTTACTGACAATGTTGAGCAATTTAATAACATAATTCTATTCATTTTCCATACACCATTCCCATAATCTCCACATTAAGATAACGAACGAAGAATATGTTCTGCAGACATCATCCTGGAAATCTACTTCCATAGCCACAGCATTTGATTATTATTTCGATGCAAATTGAATGGAAGAAGCCACCCTGCTGGACACAACTTGCTCTCAGATATCCTGAACAATGCCAGACTCTTCGGGCACACACCCTCATTTGAATGGGACAAGCACCCAAATTAAAATCCTGGATATTTTGGCCACTGCTTCCCAGTTGCCCGTTCCCCCCTTCCTGTTTGGCAGAGGCCGACATCTGGATCAGTCTATGTATGGATGACAATGATTTTGGCTGTGAGAGGAATAATATTTGTCATCTTTTGAGTTTCTTTTTCTTGGTTTTGTGTTTTTGGTGAAAATTTGGCACAAAGCCATTATTTCCGACTAAGAGATTCGAATGGTAAACCTCTAAAAATGATGATGACGACAAGTGGATTCGAACGACAATCTAATAGCGTTTAAAGGATACTATGGGATCCTGTGGAACATGAAAATCCTTCTCTAGGGAAATTTTTTCATTGATTGCTTTCAGTCAATTCTCGATCTTAATTGGGCATAGTCTCGACATTTCCAAGTTTGTGATTTGGATTTTGCCAAAATAATAGGGAGCTGTAAATGAATACGAGATCATATAAAATCCATGGATGGGTATTTCGATGTTTATTCGGCTAGGATTCTCGTATTAGTACGTGGTCGGCTATTGCCATAAACTCCTATCACAATCAAAAGTTATGTAGTGTCTCGTTTTAATATGGAAATAAGTTTTTCGTCTTCATATATGTTCATGGAAATTAGACTAACTCAGAGATGGCCGTCAGGAAAAGTCGAAAGTTGTCATTTTTGTGGTGGCTTTCCATTCGTGTACGCATAACTGATGAGCATCATGCAAAGTTATCCAGTTTTAAAACTAGGACAATATTTTTACTTGCTAGCATTCTTGTTTTCATAGCCGCGATGATGAGTGTTTCATATTTTTCACATTTTTTTTTTGTTTATTTTCCTATGCGCTGTTAAACAAGGATTCACCAATGATAAGGGAAACCTAAGGCCAGACGCGCACTGCGATGGTAAACATGTAGAATGGTGTTAAAGTTGCAATTATATGGCATCCACGTTATTCATATAACTTTTGATAGATGAACATAAAAAAACTACAATTGCCAGGGGCCAATCGCCAAATACTCGATATGGTGACAGACACACTCAGAAAAATGGAGGCTAACTCGACGACCTACATACGGCGTAATTGGCCTCGGGCAGGCGCGCGTTCGCCTGCATGTGGGCAAGTAAAACTGAGTTGACCTGTGGTCGGAGAAATTCTGAAATTAAGCCACCAGCAGGTGAAGTAGGGCATTGGGAGCTGCACGAGTTGACCTTAGATAGGTTAATTCTGACCGCTAGCTGGCTTACAGACACCTCTGTAAGGTCAGAGTTAACCTGACAAAAAGTTGACCTGGACATTTTTCTGAGTGCAGAATGTATATTAAGAAAATCAATTTGTATAGAAGAGGGGGAAAGGAGTGGTACGATGTATGGAACTGTTATATAAAATCATATTCTAAACAGATTTTACCTTTATAAATTTTTCAATACGACTCACCGTTTTCGAGAAAATTACGAAAAACTATTTCGTTTGAATGGACGAGGGAGAAGGAGTGGCCCAACTAGATTTTGAGGTATAGACAAGTTATATAAAATCCTAATTTAAATACATTTTACGTTAATAAATTTTTCGATACGATGCACAGTTTTCGAGAAAACAGGAAAAAAGTATTCCATTTATAGGGGAGAGGGGGGAAGCAGTGGCCTGATTGGATTTTGATGTATGGGTGAGTTATGCAAAATCCTATTATAAACACATTAAACCTGCGTAGATTTTTCAATACGACTCACCGTTTTTGATAAAATTGTAAAAAACAATTTCGGGAGAGGGGAAGGAAGGGTCCGATTTTGCGCGTTCAAGAACTCAGCCTAGCCATTAACGAAAAGCGTAACTGTACAAAATTTCAAGTCTCTAGATCAATCCCTTCAAAAATTATCGTGTTCACGGACAGACAGACATACGGGCATGCGGAAATCAAAATCTTTTGTAATCTCTAAAACCCTAAACCTATTTCAACCGGAATACTTAACCTAATTCAATCGAACCGCTTTTTAAAGGCGTCCGCTTAAGGAGAAATGTGAAGAAAAATGTGGAAAATCGCCCAAAATCCAGTTTTCGCCAATTTTAATCAAAATTTATTCCGCGAATTTATTTATCTATCGCAGGATAATTTCACGTAGCAAAAGTTATCAAAATTAGAGTTTATTCCGGCGATTTTGTATAAAAAAATTCCAATTCCGCGTCTTCCGGGAATAAATTTCAGATTTTTGTGTCGTAGTGTAAACGGTTGTAAAACGTGAATCTAATGCCGCAGCATGTAACTCACGGAATAATATGTCAGCTGTAAACGAGGCCTTAAAGTAGATGTTCAGAAGAAAAACGAATTTTTCAAGTCCCTCTTGGCATATCCCGCAATTAAGGAATCACATGGCAAATCCGAATTAAACATTTTTTCTGTTTATTTTTCAAGTTTTTTATTCGGTCAAAATAGCATTCGGGAAAATGAAAATGTTTCCTTTATGTGGGCTCGTGAATTTTCTTGACCCTCCATTGCCCGCATTGCGTTTTGACTACTATCTGAATCTTCTCGGCCCATTAAATATATTAAGAATGCTGAATTTAACTGCCTGGAACATTCGTTTTTGATGTCCACGAAGAATACTGAATCAAATTGAATCATCACACCGAACAATGGAAAACATAAAGAGGAAAACTTGAAAAAAAAAATAAAAGGAAAAACATGAAAATATTATAGCAAAAGCACAACCGAGCAAAAACACGAACCCCTAGAAATTATATTCATTCAGTAGAGAAAAAAGTGTCTAGGATGTCCTAATTTTTCCTTCTTTTTGTCTCCTGTTTGGTTATTTTTGGGCTCCTCTTTTTTGATTTTTTTTGACTGGCTATTTTATGAGACAATTTCGTTTTGCTCCTTTTTACTATCCTCATTTTCATTCGCTTGATTCGCGTCCTTGACTACGAATTGTCCCATCTTAGCCCATGCCTGACCTACAACTGAAATTTTTTGATGACATATTTTTATGATTACTGGCTCACCGGGCTGAAATTAGATAAATTCTCATAATAGAAATTGAAATTAATTGTTTGAACGGAATTACAAATGTTATGAAATAATTGCTGGCATATTTTGTAATTTGTAATTTTTACTGTTGAACTTTATTGAATGGAATATTTTTGAGGAGTTTGTAAAATTTTTGAAAGGAGTTTTTGATGCAACAGATGTGATTTGCTTTGCGTTGATCAATGAATATTTAAAAAAGGTTTATTGAATAAAAGGAAAGTTTGCGAGTCCAAGTAATTTTCGTTCACAAATAAAATTCAATTTTTGTCTCTTTTAGTTGAAATTTTTACCTCATATTTTGTTTTTACGTCGATCTAAATGAGTATTTGACTAACAATCCGAAATGAAAAGGAAACTACGTTATCCTTACAGGATTTTCCTTATCCTTACAGACTTCTTAATGTCAGAATCGGATTCAGCGACCCCAAAAACCTCCAGATGAGATTTTTTCCGGAAAATTAGAGGAAAATGATAATCACATTATCCTAACAGGACCTTCCGTTATCCTTACGGACTTTTTCACTCCAGAATCAGAATAGGTCGGCAGGATTTTTTAGAGATTCGAATCTGTTCAATTTTTAATGCGTTGTAAAAAGTCAAAGTGACGCCCGGGGAAGAACTTTTTTACACCCCTTTCCCTGTTTTTCAAACTTTTATGCTGCACACAAAATATTTACGGAGAGATCTCATAATCATAAGTTTAATAATAAAATGCGGCTCAACCAAATTTTCTTTTAATAAATATACGCTGCAGGCTACAAATTGTGGAAATAACTGCGACGCAGCCGAAAATTTTCGGTTTTAGGAGTAAATCGAATAATCCTGGGCAAAAATTGAGTTTCCAGGATGCTAGGCCACCATGCCAAAATCCGAGTCTATCCCGGTTAATACGACGTGCACTTTTTAGTAAACATATGAAAAACTACAATTGCCAGGAGCCAATCTCCAAATACTCTATATGAGGACCTTAAAAAGTCGTACAAAAAATCCCATTTGTGCGGGGGAAGGGGAGAAGGAGCGGTCCGATTGAATTTTTATGTATGGTTGTGTAAAATCATTTTCTAAACGCATTTTACCTTAAAAAAAATGTCTATATGACTTACCGTTTTCGAGAAAATCGCTAAAAACTGTCTCATTTATATGGGCAAGGGCACGGAAAGTTCTCTGTTTAACACAAAATCCCCATACAATGCGTTAAATAGTTTGCTGGCTATCAGTTTAGAAGATGGGGAGGGGTGGGGGGGGGGGGGCAGAGGAGAAAATAATTGTTTTTGTCAAAGTCACCAGGGCTGTGGAATCGATAGCTCAACCTTCGACTCTGACTCCGACTCCGGACAATTTAGAATATCCGACTACGACTCCGACTCCTAAAGCATCAGTTTTGTCCCGACTCCGCAACTTCGAATCCATAACCATGAAAGTCATGAAATTTGAAGTCGGGGCGACCACTTTACGACCTTTTGTGGTACTTGAGCTATGCTAAAAGGGATCAAAAGGAACCTAATTTCCCTTTTTGTACTGACTCTGAGTGTCCAATATAACATTGCAGTTTCTAGGAACACATCTACCGTGTTATAGAAGGGTTACATGTACTTTTTTTCCCCCCAAAAGGTTTGAGTTCCAAAACCCCTCCAACCGATTGAGCTAAAATTTCAGTTCTAGTGGTCTTGGTTGAAGAGGCAAAATTTGTCACAAATCATGCGTAAAGTTTTCTACCTACGTTTTATTCTTTACTCTAACAGGTAACCGAAGCTTTTTTTTATGTCACAAAATACAATTTTATAAACAATATTATTTTAAGGTACGAATTTTTGTTTTCGCTTGATATTCGTTTCCCATTAGAATCAAGTTATGGTCCCATCAAAAACGTTCTTACATAAAATTTATGTTTGCCTTATCTCGTTTTACGTGAAAATTCAGCACTTTATTTCGGTGGTTCAAGAGCTATCCTTGGCATTGGTTATCCTTCATTGTTACAACGAAAAAAAAGATTGCGATTAGATGTCGTAATATTTTTTCACGAAATGTTCAATAAAATCATTCGATGGGAAGTTTTTTTTTTGTGTCTGTGTGGATATAAAATTCACTCTTATTATAAATCAATCCTTAACTTTTACGATCTACACACGGCAACCGGATGAAAACTTTGCACTTTAATTCACCACAACCGAAAGTAATGGTGGGAAATATGGAAGAGTGGGGCAGGGGGTGGTTGGCAAAGGGATCTGAAGATTGTGAAATCAGAGAAATGTCTTCCAAGGGGTGGAAATGTCTTTGGGAACTCTTCGAATACACTTTGATGACATTTAGTTGATCGTTTTGAGCATTCAACGTCTAAAAGGGCTCAAATTCGCTTTCAATGCGGGAATTGTTGCTGCTAAAAAAAATTTTTAACAAAAAAAGAGAACCCAGAAGGACGTAACTGAATGAAATGATATAAAAGTATCGGTAAAGTCTCATTTTATGCGCAATCTTATCCCCTTGTATTGCTCCTGCTAAAGGACGAAACTCATAAAATCTTTGGGATGAAATTCTCAGCCACCCGACGTCCTTTAGTTCGACGGGAACTTCAAACTCTGCTTATGAAACAAAACGAAAGGGGGAGGTAACTTGGAGCCCATATGGAATGCCAACTCAGATGGAGTTTTGAGTGAAATTCATGCGTCAGAAAGTTGTAAAAATTCCCTAATGGAAACTCAAAACGCGCTACAACCGATTTTTTTTTGTGTGGAAAATTTTCCATCGTTAGCTATTCTTTTACTGCATGCAATTTTAGAGAATACGATGCCGGCAACTGAAATCAAATTCGTATAGCATAACATCATAAATGATAGCTTGGCGAAAAAAGAATTACATGACGAACCATAAGATGTAACCGAGCCCTTTTCCGCTATAAATTATTGCGAATTCGGAATGGGGTTGGATTCGGTTTGCCAGAAATTGGGTGGCCTGCGACGCACAGTGGCGCGTTTCGGGTTTCCAGTGGCCAAAAATACCAATTTTGAGTTCTGGATCTGAAGTATTTCGGTAGTTTTATTTCGTGTGTAACCCTTTGGAACCTAGAAAGCCAAAAGGGTATTCTTCTGTGACAAATAATTTCGATAGAACGTAGGGACGAAAAATTTTCTTACAACAACAAATACGAACTTTTTGACAATCACATCACATGGGGTATAAAAAATGCTCCGATTGAATTGTAATGTATTAGGAACTTTTATGAAATCGTATTCTACAGATTTTTTGCATTAATAAGTTTTCCTGCACGACTTCCCATTCTCGAGATGTTGACCCTTTAAATTTTCAAATGCGGATGGGAAGATTTTAATTAAATTTGAAAATAAATAATGCTTGGAACTTTGACTAACAAATAAAAACAACCGCATTCAAAAACACTTATTGGTTCAAAAGTTATAGATTTTTGGCCACCCAAAAGCTGAAACGCGTCACTGTGCGGCGGCGGTTTCCATCACGGCCGTCAAAATTTCTATTCCGTAACCATTTCTGTATGGGAACCTCCAACTCGAAAACCACCAAAATGTAACCAAAAAACCAGTCTCTCGGTTTTGGTTGTGTTTTGTCCTGTTTTCCTTGCCAAAAACATTAAAAACGATTGGCGATGCGAGTCCTTGGGGGGTTCAATCAGTAATTGGTAACGGAGGTTATTAATTTTATAAATTATATCGCGAAATTGTCATTTTTATGACTTTTAAAATGGTTTTAATGATTTTCCGCGATGTAATTTTGAGGTTTTTCGTATGCTTTTCGCGGTCTGGTGTTCAGTGGTGTTTTTATATAAGTTGATTTTATTACTAATGGAAAATGTACTGGTTTGAATAACGTGAATTGAATTTTATGGGTTTGAAACGAACTTGATAATAACACAGACTATTCAAATAATATAAGGAGCTGTCCATAAAATACGGTACACTAATTTTCGCCTTTTCTGTCCTATCCGAATAGGATTGACTACTTTTTCTATTGGATTCTGTCCAATTTTTGTAGGACTGAGTCCTACATAAAATTGGAGTCACTTCTGAAAACAATGAGAACGATTACATTCCATAATATAGCATTGTTTCCTCTTCAGTATAGGAATATCTCCACTAGAAACTAGGAACGGGTGCTAATTTTGTTGGAATATGTCCATTCTTCTCTCAGGCCAATATACATAGTAATGATTCCACGAAAACTAGGACTAGTTCCGATATTCATGGAAGCCTTTGCTACAAAATGGTTTAGCGAGTCCTATAATCGCTTTCCCATATTTTATAGGAACTTTTCCAATGCGGATTTTTTCACGTGTTCTCTAACATTTGTTCAAGATATTTCTCCACAATTAAGGCGCGAATTTATTAGAAATAACCTCGTCCAACGTAAATAGCATTTCACAAAACTTTAAAAAAATACTATTTTTTTCGGCTATTTAAAAACTTTGTACGACCCCGTTTTCACAAACCGCAAATTTGGCCGTTGAAACTCCCTTGTTTGATTTGAACTCTCGTTGAATGGCTTCAGAACTTTCGACATTGATCAAATCGACCCTAAAACCGAAATTGAAATATCGAAACATCTGAGGCTTTTCCAGATGCCTTTCCCAGCATACTCTGCAACTAAAATAGGACTAAACCTCGACAATCGTTCGCTTCAAATTGATTTTGTATTTACCTCGGTTATGCCTTACCCAACTTGATCGGGTAGTCTTTGAGTTTTTCCATTTCTGCTAAAGGGTGACGGCAGGCAGGCAGTTGGGTATCCTTGGCAATTTGATTGTGTGCTAAAATTAGAATTCCGTATTCTAAATAGAAGCCTTCCATCCATCAGACACTAGAAGCTCCTTTCGATGACTTGCAAATTGCCCACTGGCGCTAACACCCCAGCCACAATAAATGTGCTAGTAGTGGAATAACCTTTCACCAACACAAACTCGAAAAGGATATTTAGTGAATGGTCACGACTATATAAATGTGAATCCATTCTAATCGAATGTGGGCTAAAATTTCACTCTTTGCGTTGCCACTACTTTCAGGATTTAAATGGTTGGCTTGTAGTTGGAGGATATTGTAGGAAATTCGCAAGGATAACAGAACGTTCACTGTCTATATAATATCATTATTGACCTGGCTGTGTGGGTTTTATCGTGAATACTAACACAATTTCGACACATCTATCGGATATACGTCAGACGTGGCAGAAGGACGACCCAGTTTTATGTTGGCCAGACCGGGTCTGTTTTCCTGTTTTGATTTATCATCACAGGATATGGATTCCCATCGACACCACCCAGTGTTAGGACGACATTACCGCTACAGCCTAACGCTATCCTGTGAGGTGTAAAGGACGCATATTGATGGAACCGAAGGACGGAGCGACAGCAGACAGATCTCGATTTGAAATGAAACTGCGGCAAGGATACGAGAATCCTTAAAGGATGATTCGGAAAAAGTCGAAAAAAAATACCCAAAACAGAAACACCAGGGAAAAAAATGAAATGGGAAGTGTCTTGAACTCGAAACGAGTAGCAAGGACACGACCTGCGTGTTAAAACTTTTTTAAACAACAATGTAGGCAACCGGTCGACGACGTCGGGACGACCCAAGGATCCAAAACGGACTCAATGTTGGCATATTAAATGGCAATTGATAGGATCTCATAGGGAGGAGAGAACGACATCAGCCATCAGCCAAGAGCTAAAGAGTTTTCCCAGTTTTCCGTGCCATTTTCCCTAATGGCAACCGGCAAAGTGGAAAAACTTCGTGCTGGAGACGGATGGGTGAGTGGGTGGGTTGATCGGGTCAGTTGCAAAGGCCTAGAGGTTATCCAATGGTTGAGTTGTGTCATTTCCTTGTCAATGGGATCCTCATGGGTCATTTCAGACCTAAATAATACGTTCTCGGGAGCGAATTAAGTTGGTGAGTGGCGTGACTTGATTAGGATATGTTTTTATTATTATTGTTTTACTCAGACTTTTACTTCTTTCATATTTTTTGCCTTTCTTGACGATTTTTTGCATCCTTTTTTACAGTTTCTCTTTTACCAGTTTTGTTGAAGATTTCTGATGTTTTCATTATAGGGTTTTGGATAAGTTTCATCCATACCAAGTTTTTTCTTCCAATTTTTTATCTTTCAAACAATTTTTTTTAAAACGGGGTCGTCCCTCTACCCCTCCTTGTCATTCACAATCTTAAAAATTAACGAACGGCAAATTTTTTTTCTGTCTGAAAATTTTCTAGCTTTATCAGTACATAAAAAAAGTCTTTTATCCCGGATTTCGGAAAATGCATTCACTTCAAATGTACATTCACTTCAAATATCGAATGAAGCAGTTTACTTAAAGCTCTCTAATTGACAATTAACACGGATTTTCCTACTTATAAAACAATCCCGTGAAATAAACTTAGTCACCCAATGGAAAAGATAAAAATTTTCTCTGCAATTTCATGTTTTGTTTCACTTTATATACGCGTCGAGTATTAAACATAAGAAAAGCTACAATTGCCAGGGGCTAATTGTTAAATACTCTATGTGAGGATAAGCAAAATTTATACTTAAAAAAATCCATTTGTGCCGAAGGGGGAAAGGGGGAAAGGGAGAAAGGGGGAAAGGGGAGGAAGATTAGATTGGATCTTGATGTATGGAATTTCTATATAAAATGATATTCTCGTCTTTATAAATTTTCGAAAAACGTATTCCATTTGTAGGGAGAAGAGGGAAATAAGTGGTGAAACTGGATTTTGATATATGGAAGAGTTAAGTAAAATTATATTCTAAACATATTTTACCACACTCAGAAAAATGGAGGCTAACTCGACGACCTACATACGGCGTAATTGGCCTCGGGCAGGCGCGCGTTCGCCTGCATGTGGGCAAGTAAAACTGAGTTGACCTGTGGTCGGAGAAATTCTGAAATTAAGCCACCAGCAGGTGAAGTAGGGCATTGGGAGCTGCACGAGTTGACCTTAGATAGGTTAACTCTGACCGCTAGCTGGCTTACAGACACCTCTGTAAGGTCAGAGTTAACCTGACAAAAAGTTGACCTGAACATTTTTCTGAGTGCAGGGTTCCAAACGAATCAAAGGAAAAAAAATAAGAGAGAAACATTAAAGAGTGTTAAGAATGAAATAATATGATAAAAATTTAAATACTGCATTTTACCTTTATATTTTTTCAGTACGACACATCGTCTTCGATGTCCAATTTTGCCAGTACAATAATTTCGCGCATTCAAGGAATGGTGCGAATTCGCCCGTTCAAAAAATTAGCCTTACTATTCACTAGAAACGCAACTGTACAAAATTTCAAGCCTCTAGCTCAATCCTTTCGAAAGTTAGGGTGTTCATGGACGGATGGACGGACAGACGGACAGATAGATGTCTTTTTTTCATCCCAAATACGGTGGGGTTGTTCATTTTTGTGTTCGATGATAGGTTCGATGCGTTACAAACGGTATTACTAAAGCTAATATATTCCTATACAATTCTCATATAGAGTATCAAAAAAAGAATAATAACGAAAAAAAAGTGAAAAACTAAAGTACATTTTCAGCAAATTAATTTTACTACAGCACGCGATATGCTTTTAACAATGATTTACTTAAAATTGTAAGCGAAATGGGATGTCCGGGGGTTTAGTGTTTTTAAACAACGTTTTTTTTTCTCTCTCTCTGCGTTCTACAGTAATAAAAAATTCTCCCATTTACGAGAGATTGTGTAAATCTATATAACTATTGAAAAACCAAGATATATGGTTAGATACGGAACGATTATGTATGACAAGCTGGTAACTTATGTAACACCGCCTGTGAACATCGGTTCAAGTACAATTTACTATCGATTATTTTAGCCGGTCATAAAAAAGGGATTCCATTCCAGGACTGTACCGAATCCTAGTTGTGAGTCGTTCGTATGTGAATGGAATGCGGTGGAATATGTTTACATTACTGTTGCAGATTATGAATCTATGTGGAAATCAATTTTTCGTTAAAAAAACACATAATTTTTTAAAAAAAATACACAATAAGATTTATTGATTGTGAAAAACAGTGCTTCTTTTATTCTTTGGGGCTGTCCATAAAATACGTTGACACAAAAATGAACTGCACTAGGGTGTGTGGGTTTTTGAGTCCAAAAATTTTGAGGCCATCCTTCTGTCCGTCTGATCGTCCGTCTGGCTGTCTATCCATCTGTCTGTCCGTGAACACCACAACGTTCGAAAATATTGAGCTAGAGACTTGAAATTTTATATTGCGTATCTCGTAAATGGCAAGACTAAGTTCTTGAACGTGCAAAATTGGACCGTTCCTGCTCTTCTCCCAAATACAAACGAAAAAAAGTTTTTTTTCAATTTTCTCGAAAATGGTTAGTCGTATTGAAAAATTTATAAAGGTAAAATGTGTTTTTACATAACTTATCCATACATCAAAAACCAGTTGGACCACCCCTTCTCCCTTAACAAATAGATTTTTAAGAAAATTTGTCACATATAGAGTATTTGACGATTGACCCCTGGCAATAGTAGCTTTTCTTATGTTTTTACCTTTTTTGTATATAAGAAAGATATTAAAATCCCTTCAAAAACCGAAATCATAACGAGGTCCCGCACTTTTCTGGCACACTTACACATCGACTTAGTTTGACAAGTCCGCAACAGGTCTGTATGTGTGTCTGTGCGTGTGTTCGTTCGTATGTATCTTTGTGAAGAAATTGGTAAGATCGACGTCTACGAGTAAACTTTAACCGATTTTGACGCTGTTTTTTGTAAAAAACGAATCAGTTTCGAGAAAATTGCGACAAGTTGTCCATTTGTTTGAGGGAGAGGGAAGGAATGGTCCGATTTCGCCGAGAAACGTAATTATAAAAAAATTCAAGCGTCTAGCTCAATACTTTCAAAAGTTATGGAGTTCACGGACGGACGGACGGACGGATGGACAAACAGACGGACAGACAGACGGACAAACAGACGGACGGACAGACAGACGGACAGACAGACAGACAGACGAATGGACATGCGGAAATCAAAATCTTTGGCATCCCTAACACCCTGGTGTAGTTGATTTTTGTGTCCAATAATTAGTGCGATGCGTTACAAACGGTATACTAAATCTAATATACTTCTATATAATATATCTTATAGAGTATAAAAATCCATAAAAAATATTTTAAAAAAAACTTATACAGAAAATCCATTGATTTTTTTCTCAATATTTTTATTTTTCTAGTAATTTTTCCAAGCATTTTTCCCACTTCTTTGTTGTTAAGGCTTTACATTTCCACAAACGATAAATCCAAATAATTTCTAAGAGATTTGGAGAATTTTCTCCACAGAATTTATTTTTCGTTATCGAAACTCTTCAAAGTAGTTTAGTGAAAAGCTACAAGTATTTTGTGAAATTATTGAAACAGATTTCTACAAAATTCGTATTCAATTCGCCCAAAGCCAAAATTACAAGAATTTCAGTAAAATTATCGCAAAAAGGATTCTTTCTGTTTTAAAAAAAATTGTTTTCGCTCTAACATGCATGAAAGGTTTTTCCAAGTTTATGGTAGAATAATTTAAAAGTGTTTCATGTAAAATTTATTTTAAATAAAAAATAACACGCCATTGAAATATGCGTTAATACACAAGCATAAACGCCTGATGAAACCGCGAGTTGACGACGACGATGACAACATTACGCTCTAAGCATAATAGCATAACTCAAAGAGATGAAAAGAATGTTTTCACGGTCTTGCCGACTCTGCCGAAAGCTATCTTCATACACGGTTAAAAATTCAAGGATTTATATGAATGAATTTTTGTTTATCATGATATTTTACACCATATTTAGCATTAACTCGCATGTTTGTATCCGTTATAGCAACGCAACTTTTCCAAAAGTCGATAGAAAACTACGAATTTCATAGAACTCATTGGGCGCGTTTAGACCGAGCTAACGCGCCCATTGGCAAAAAAAAAATTTCAAGTCGCAGAAGTTTGGCAGAAGGTGACCGAAGCCGATCCATCCGTCAGACTCTAACTTCGTCGCACGCTGAAATTCTCTAACTTCGACGCACACTGAAAAATTTTAAAAACTCAAATTGCTACTTCGACACCATTCTGCATACTTGCCAACGCTGTGCGCGCCTGGACTAAGAGGCATGCATATAGTAAAGAAATTAAAAGTTCATTACCCAGGACGGATTCGTTGCCGCCAGCAAACTGGGAATCTGCATAGGTTATAGTTTTTGTTTATGTTTATATTTTCTAGTGGGTACTGAAATACTTGCTAAAAGTTCCCACTCGACTTTATGTACTCAGCCATTTTTTTATGATTTCTTTTTTGCAGTTAAGAATTTTATGCAAAACATGGCCGTTGTCGTCTAACAAACAGTCAGTTATACACTCTTCACATATCCTTCGGCCAAGATTTCCTTAACTACAATTTCATTCCGCTCTGCTCCACTGGTTACCACTTTTGGTTCGGCTCCCATTTTCTCGTGCTGAAAATTACAAGCGGAAATTATTATCCTAATTAGGGTATTTGCCCAAAGCAGCGACTGAAATTTCTGGGAGTTTTTAACGGGGAAAAGTGAAGAGCAGAAGTCCCGAACCTTTCAAGCCTGTTTTTAAGGAATATTATTAACATTTTTTGTGTGCGTTTTTTCCACATTTTCTCATTTAGTCTGACGAGACAAGCGTAATATTCATGATGAAAGTTAATAGACGTCGTACCGTCGTCGTCGTCCTACTAGAAGCCTTTTATAACTTAATGGAACAAATTTTTTTGTTTTTCGTCCTTTTCAAAGGATTTTTTTCTGGTTTTGCGTTGATGAGCTCCATCTTATGCTTTTTGAGACTGGTTTTTTTCTCAGTATTTGTTTTCCACTTTAGAATTAGTTTTTTTAAAAAAAAACAAGAAATTAAAAGAAATTTATTATTTATATATAAAAAAAGATGGCATAATATTACTCCTTTTAACGAGATTTTAAGATAAGAAAAGAGGAAAAGATTTTTGCAAGCTCCATTACACACAGGATATTTGTTTCTTAATATAATGTTTTTAAAAGAAATGTCTAATGGATGAAATTCATTCACTTATTTGTTTTAGTTTGGTGAAGTGATAGTTGTTCTTTACACTCTACTAGCTTGCATACCTGTCGTTGCCGGGTTAAGTTTTTTCAAAATTATTTTTTTTATGGTCTATGTTGGAGCTAAACTTCAGGCCAATTGGCTCGAAAGTTTCCCCGCGAAAGGGTAACATAACGCCAAAACAAAGTTTCGAAATCACTTTACCACCTCCCCTTACTCCCCCCACCACTCGCACTACTTTTCCGTGTGTCTATTTTGGAACCAGAACTACCACAGACACTCATGCCAAATTTCAAGTCAATCGGTTCAGCCGTTTTTGCGTGAAAGAGGAACAGACAGACAGACAGAACCAACCATCGGACACAAAAATGAATTACACCAGGATGTTAGAGATGACAAAAGATTTTGATTTCCGCATATCCGTCCATCTGTCTGTCTGTCTGCTCATCTGTCTCTCTGTCTGTCTATCTGTCCGTCTGTCTGTCTATTTTTCCGTCCGTTTGTTTGTCTGTTTGTTTGTCTGTTTGTTTGTCTGTTTGTTTGTCTGTTTGTTTGTCTGTTTGTTTGTCTCTTTGTTTGTCTGTTTGTTTGTCTGTTTGTTTGTCTGTTTGTTTGTCTGTTTGTTTGTCTGTTTGTTTGTCTGTTTATTTATATGTTTGGTTGTCTGTTTGTTTGTCTGTTTGTTTGTCTGTTTGGTTGTCTGTTTGTTTGTCTGTTTGTTTGTCTGTTTGTTTGTCTGTTTGTTTGTCTGTTTGTTTGTCTGTTTGTTTGTCTGTTCGTTTGTATGTCCGTCTGTCTGTCTATCAGTGAACACCATAACTTTCGAAAGGATTGAGCTAGAGACTTGAAATTTTGTACAGTTACGTTTCTCGGCGTAAATTGCTAGGCTATGTTCTTGAACGGGCAAAATAGAACTATTGCTTTCCGTTTTTTGCGATTTTCTCGAAGACGGTGAGTCATATTGAAAAAATTATAAAGGTAAAATCTGTTTAGAATATGATTTTACATAAAGGTTCCATACATCAAAATCCAATCGGACCACACCTTTCCTTTTCCTTTCCTCCTCCTTTCCTCCTCCTTTCCTCCTCCTTTCCTCCTCCTTTCCTCCTCCTTTCCTCCTCCTTTCCTCCTCCTTTCCTCCTCTCTACAAATGAATTTTTTGAATAAACATTTTATCTGTCATCATATAGAGTATTTGACGATTGGCCCCTGACAATAGTAGCTTTTTTATGTTTGTTTTAGATTCCGTAACTTCTTTTAGATAACGCAACTATTTTACATTACGCATATTTTGCCTGAAACGGATTTTGTGCTGATCAGAAATTTTCTATGTGTCTGCACCCGTTCTTGAGTCGATCTTCGTCATGAATACAATACTTTCTCTCTATATAAAAGGAAAGTAAAAATACTGTTGCGAAATCATTGATTCCCCAGCAATGATTTACTAGAATATCTTCTAGTAAAAATTTACTACGTTTTTGGTGAACTTTACCGTCGTTCAGTAAATTTTACTGAGAAGACAGTAAAAAAGAATATTCACTTTATTTCCTAGTAAAGTCCCAGCAAAATTTTACTGGCGAAATAAATTGTGCATAAAATTTGCGGAGAAATTCAGGAAAAAATCACAAGTGTAAACGGGGCCTTAATTTTAATCGGTTTTTTACATTTCCAAGATGTATTTGTTCCATAGAATCCTATAGAAATCGTTTTTAAAACATTTCAATGAAAAGTTGCCATATCGACAACCCATTGCTTACAAATCATTGAAATTCTATTTGAATTTAAACAACCCCTCAGTGATGGATTAAAAATAGTTTAATTACGTCACAATTCGAAATTTCACCCCGTTATTCACATATTTTTATTCTGTAATAAACTGAAATTGATTTTGTTATCCAACTCTTGTTTCACAACAATCAAAACCAAAGCAAAAACGCTGAAAAAAGAAACCAAAATCGAAAAAAAAAATTTGAGACGAACAGAAAGATTCCTATTTCTATACCCCAAAATCTGCCATTTCCATAATTTGTCTATATAAGAGAGAGACATTCTGTTTCCTTGGAATTATGCGAAAAACTTTATAAATAATTTCAACCCCGGGAAATATATCCGTCTGATGTAATAAGATACTATGAGAGACTATATAAATATCCTACATAGGAGGCTTTAAAAAAATGTAAAAAAAGAACGCCCCTGAAATAAGAAGAAAATCCCTGCTACAGCGATTGAAATAAATATTTTTGGACATCTATCTCGACTCACATTTGAAACATAAGTTGAAGTTGAAACGTATCTACATACTTTGCATTTTAATCCAGTAACTTTTATTTTTTTTTTTCTGTTCTTCGAGTCCTGAGAAATTCTTCCGTTAAATTTTCTAAACGTTTTTCTTCCATTTTCAAGGTTTTACTTGTTCTTCCCGGTTCCTCGGGGCTTTTGTTGAAAAACCGACATAATCGTAATTCCCATTCCTGATCAACTTAAAATATGCTCGTCGTTTCCTTGAGGAGTCTACAATCATGATGATGAAATGAATTGAAGAGATGAGGGTGAAATATAACAGAAATCTGTTAAGATTCCATGGAATATCAAATAAAAAACGACACAAATTTGAGGGACGAGAGAATATGTATTCTCGTATGACCAAAACAAAACACCCCCTCAACGTCCCACACAAGCAAGTCGATGTTATTTATGTTTTTTTTACTGAGGAATTCCAGGAGAAAATTCAAAATGAGTTTTAGGGATTTTTAGGAGATCGAAGGAAACACGAATTTATACTTGACATGAGTATAAGTGCTGGCGCGCACCGCGATGGCAAGCATGTGGAATGATGCAGAAGTGGCAATTTGACTTTTCAAAACACCTTTAAACTAATATTTCAAAGTGCGTCGCAACAGATTTAAGTAGAAATAAGGAAGTAGTAAATTCGTAAGTCAAAATACACTAAGTTAGCGGCCCCCATATCGATTTGTACACGTTTTAAAAATTAAACCTACCACTTTCGCACCATTCTAAATACTTGCAAACGAAGTGCGCGCCTGCAGTAAGAAGTATCCAAGGAAACTTAAATCACTGGAGACATCGCATAATGTTGTAACGCTTGTTTTTTGCAGAAACGACATTAATATCATGCCTAGTGGCAAATTCAGTACTTCTAGACTAGGAAATCTAGATGATTGTCAAACGACAATCCAAAGTAGCCCCCATATGATGTGTCGCAAAAAATTTAAGCTCTCTGTTATTACAACAAAAACAGGTAATTTAAAAGCATAAGAAAAGCTATAATTGCCAGAGACAGTTCGACAAATCCTCTATATGAGGACACAAAATATTTTTAAAAAATTCATTTGGTTGGGAAAAGGAAGAATGAGTGATCCGATTAGATTTTGATGTCTGAAACGTAATGTAAAATCATATTCTAAACACATTTTGTCTTTGTAGATTTTTCAATACGATGCACTGTTTTCAAGGAAATTGCACAAAACTATTTCATTTGTATGGGGGAGGGAGAAGGAATGGTCCAATTGAATTTTGATGTATGGAAAAGTTATGTAAAATCCTATTCTAAACACATTTTGTCCCAGTATTTTTTTGGATAAGACTAACCGTTTTCTGGAAAAGTGCAGAAAACTGTTTCGGGGAATGGAAGAATAATCCGATTTTCCCGTTCAAGAACTTCGCTTTCAAATTTGCAAGAAACGCAAACGTAAAAATTTTCAAGTCTTTAACTCAATTTCTTCGAAAGTTGCGGCGTTCACAGATAGATAGACGCAAACAAGGACAGACGGACATGTGGAAATTAAAATCTTTCGTCATCCCAAACACCCTGGTGTAGTTGCTGTGTCCGACGATTGGTTCGATGCGTTACAAACGGTATACTAAATCCAATATACTCGTACTCCTATATGAGGCCTTCAGCGCAATAACGGACCAAGCCACATAATCGAGTTTTTGAAGCTTTTCCACTTTTGTACTATTATTGACTGTAAATTTTTGGAAAAAAATTGTGTGGACTTTATTACTCAATGTTGAAATGTTCTTTTGTGTATCCAAACATTTTTATCTAAAAACTCACTCGCAATAGTGATTCAAACACAAAAAAATTCACGATTTCGACATGTGGGTTGGTCCGTTATTGCGCCTCATATGATTCCCATAAAATGTATAAAAATTTCGAGGCGCTCTTAATCCTTATTCCTTTTTCATCCTTTCTCAATCCTTCTAGAAAAAAGCTTTCTAGCTCTTATGGACTCTCAAAATTTCTTAAATTTTAATATCCCATCTCTCTCTCCTTTCCCCTTACACCTGCTCGCTGTTATCTAAATTACGGAAAATTTTAAGAGGAGTTTTTGGAATCTTACTGATGCTATTTTAAGATGAATGACACTAAAACCAAAAACAAAAAAAAATTGCACACATCCGAGTCAGTTTGTCAGTTAACTTGCCACTTTTTTTTTGTAAAACTTTGCGGTACCTACTTTCCATTTCTCCTATACGTAATACGAAAATGCCCTAAAAAAGAAAAGCGAAAAAATTTAAATTTAAGTAAGTCATTTCATAACTTAACCAATCTTCTAACTGTCTTGCTGTGCGCTCCTTAAGGTTTTTTTTCGCATTTATCCCCCCATACTTGCACAAGTATCTATAATACTAAGGAAAAGAAAATATCGGTGAATAAAATAAGAAATTTGTTAACATTTCCTTTTCGTTTTGCTTTCATTTTTCTCATGTTACTTTTTTCTGTGTTTTGTTTCAGGAATGTCCCGAAGGAGTTGTTCACGAGGACTGCTTCAAGGATATATACGCTAAATTCTTTCCACATGGAAGTAAGTAACATATAATAACTGCTCTGGGAATATCAAATTATGTGTTTTAAAGAGGGAGGATGTTGTTTTCCTCTTTTTCGTTTCATTTGCTATCATCTTATGGAGTATTTTGTTTCTGTAACACTGTAGCCTGTCCCGAGTTATATTCAGTAAAACTGATGTTGATATTCGCTATCGTCCTTGTCGAATAATGTAAAAATCAATTATGTTTGCCTGTGGTATACATCACTGGATTCAATCCGATCTGTTCCAATTTCAGTTACACCAATTCTCATCCCTTCCTGATTTGGGTTCACTCGAATTCGGCGAATGAAGGATGCTGGAAAAACGGCTAACAGAAAATCTCCAGAGATATTATAAAATGTCGCCACTTTGATTTATAGCAATTTGCTAAAGCTTTAATTTTTTTTTTAACAAAAGTGAAAGAGATGAAAAATCTTAACAGGATTAAGTTACGCGATGAAAATTTTTGTTGCATTTAAAGTTTTTTCTACAAGGTAGACAGAAAATAGGCGGAAGATTGCGAAAAATCTCGCTAGAGACTCTAGCGTAGACCTCTACACGACTTCCACGAGAGATATTTTAAGCGAAAGTTTTCTACCGTGTAAATACGGTTTGGCGACAGTTCTACGTACGAAAAAATTTTCTACACTTTATTGATTCTTGTCGCGTAGTTTAATTATTTTCTAATTTCATTTATTTCTGAAATTTAAAGACAGTAAATAGAAAGCAATTTCATCGCAAACGAGACGAAACATCGAAACGCAAATGCTTTTCGCTCCGCCGTAGTCGAGAGAAAAATATCATCAACCGTGTAGACACTCAGTAGAGTCTTGTGTAGAGATCTACACCAATTTTCTCTCGAGTCACTTTGCACGAGAGAAATTCTCGTAGAATTCTCATTTCGCGTGAACGTGTTTGGTAGAGGAGATTTTTTGTTCAGTAGAGCTCTCGCCTATTTTCTCTACCGTGTAAACAAAGCTTAACAGAATATATTTAAACTTATTTAATTGTATAAGTGTCGACGTACATTTGTCTTCCCGTCGCGGCGACTTTTATTCCTCAAAATGCCTTTCCGACGTACACGCTTCTTCACTTTTTAGTAGAGAAAACTTGTTTACAACAAGCGATCGCTCATGTGTGTGTGGTTCTCATATATGTGTTGTATTTCCAATTCATTCCTTTATTAGCTAGCACCGAGGCAACATCAATTGCCAAAATAGAAACTGCCAACAATAGAAGAATAAGGACTGGTAATTTGTTATGGCATTTACTCTTTCCTACCTTCCTGAAAAATAAAACTACCTGTAATTGGTATTTCACTATGTGCATTCAATTTTTGTTTATTTTGGGATATGTTTACGAGTCGTTGGCTAAGCACCGACTGATTCAATGAAATTACGCACACATGCATGCTGACGTGCTACACGAGCGGATTCGTTTGTGTGCGTAAAAGAAGACGAGAAGAACACTTTTCGAGTGGCGACTTTTCCCCTCTTGCCGCACTCGTTTCTTTCCTACAATTTGGTAAAGTTGCGGCATGCTGATGACCGAAACTTGCTCCGTGTACGTCCTCGCTAAGACGTGAAAAACCGAACTTTCGAATTCTTTTCAAATTATGAAAAAATTCTTATAACTAGATTCAAAGAAAATAAAATTTCTTCCACAGGTCTTACGTATCTTCAACGGTTCTCAAGATATTTGAAAAAAATATTTTTTTTACATATTTTTTCCGAGTATTATAAAGGAAAGTCTTGTGTTGATCACAACTGACATTTTTTAACAATTTCTTTGAGTATTTTCTATTGCATCTACAAATTATTATTGTTGGAAAAAATTTAAATGAATTTCCCCACGCAATTAAAATTTTTAATGACATAAAATTAAATCCAATTAGGTACCAACGGAAGAAAATTTTATTATGTAAAAACTGACATTTTCATATTTTCAAATGTATAATAACACTTTTATGCACCAGACTACGATTTTCCTCATTTTTTTTAAATACATTTACGACTCTGACAACACGAGAAAATCAACTTTTTGATGTCTATCTCACAACAGGTCAATGGCGTCTCTAAGAATCGTTTAATTCGTTAAGTTTCGTAGTGCGCAATTTATCACCCGAAATTAAATTTCATCTCGTTTTCCGTACATCTTTTTCCCACTTTTGTCATGATGCGGCCACATCTCACGAATACGAAAAAATCCTCTTAAGAAATTACACGAAAATGTCCAGGAAATGTCGAAATTTCTGTTATCATGATGGCAACAACGGCAATGATACATGGGGGTCAAGTGATCCCAACCTCAACCACTTCGCCAGGGTCGTCGTTTCAGTCGACGGCGGCAGATAAATAAAGAAAAAAGTCTGAAATCAAGAAAAAGTCTCCAACTAATGTCGCAATAAAAAATGTCCCAAGTGGTTATCCCCATAAAATCCACATCCCAACACTTTTCCAACTTCTCGTCACTCTATTTTCCGCTTTCTGGATGACGTTGATGACGACAATAATGATGACTGGGATGCGATCTGGAGAGTATGGTGGGTGTGGCAGCAGTCATCACGTTTTGCAAGGATGAAGTGTTTTCAAACTTTTAGTGCTTGTGGAAGAATTTCTTGGGTGAAAAAAAATATATATTGTGGACAAACCAAAAGACTATCTTTCTCTATCCGTGGAAAGTATTCCATTTATTTTACTCTTCTGTCTGTTTTTTTTTTTTCTTTCCTTCTTTCTTATTTTTAGATGTGGAATTTTTTCGCTATCCTAGCACAATAACTGTGACCTATTTACAAGTTTCAAAGCAGCCATAAATCCGATACTAAAAAATTTACAGCCGGGGCCGCTTCCGTACCGTGTCGTCTAAAATAAACGATTATTGCCGAGTGTTAACAGGGACTGAACAACGTTTCGGTTTCCAAGTTTGTTTGGATTAGATGAATGTCTACTTAAACACAGGACTTGTTGGTAAATAACTATGGATCCCCGGGCCCGTTTATTTCATTTCAGCATTTAATCCTAATCCGAATCTTCCATGGATACTCGCCTGAGGTGGATTGGCCTTCTATAATCTTCCTATTCGTTGATAATACAAACAAGATGCCACTTTCCGAAAAAGGCTAAAAAAAAAACAAATTACAACAACAACAAAAAACTGAATGAAAAATCCCATGGCGCATCATTGTGACCTTTTTCATACTCAATAAAATTTAATTAAATGGCAACAAGGAGTTTTCCTTTTAAACGTGCAAAAGGATACTAAAGCAATCTGACGTCATAACTTTTTGTATCTCGCCATTCCAGAAAGAAAATCATCGCTCAGCAACAGGAAATGCGATATCGACGATACACATACCGAAAGAAAAGTAATGGTTAGCATAGAGCAAGTGTTGGTCACCTGAAGTACGCATATTTTTTATAGCGCTAGCCAAACTGGTTTCTTGGAATTTGGTAACGCTGATTCAGAATTTGGCGGTGGTTTGGCTAGACCGACTCTAGTTTTATGATATACGCATCTTTTTGATAG